>OW026362.1:60718819-61918819 GCA_932273835.1 Sarcophaga variegata
CAAAAAAAAAAAATTTTAAAAAAATTAAATATTAAGATTGATTTTTAAGATAAAATTTGAAAATTTTTTCGATTTATTTTTTTTATAAAATTTTTTTTTTAAATTTTTTTTAAATTATTTTTTCCAATTTTAACAAAATCGCCTTAAAAGGTATGAAAAACTATTGGTTTAATGCCTTTATAAAGCTTTAAAAACAAATACGAAAAACAAAAACACTAAGCTGCCGTTGGCTGCTGACTAAGTGCCCGAACGTCAGCCTTATAACCAGCAAGTAGCAGTTGGTTTGTTGTAGGCCTAGAGAAATAAACGAAATATGTCAGTCAATACTCCGTCTATATATACACCGCGTCTATATGTCCACCCCAATGCCAGTGTAATTGAATATAAAAATACGGCAGCAGCAGCAAAAAAATTGCAATAAAATTGAAATAAATTTTATAAATCAACATCACAGAAATTTATGTGTTTTGGTGCTTTTGGGATTGTCATTTTATAAGGCCAAAAACTATCAAAACTATTAAGAAAAAATTAATAAAAAAACAGAATAGAAAAATGTCATTCTACACGTGTATATAGCTTAAGAAGTTCTTAAAGAAATCAAGAAAAATTAGTTTTGTAAGCTACAAAAGCTATTCAGCTATAAAATATTCAATTCAGCTAAACTTATAAAAATTAAATCTACAATAACAATACAATAAACAAATTATTTAATCAATTTCTACTATTTTATTTTCTAAAATATATAAATTTAAGCTATTCAGCTAAAAAATTATAAAAATACCTATTCAGCTAGAAAACTATTGAAATCTTTATATAAGTAAGCTAAAAAAATTTATTGGAACCTCTGGAAATATCTATTCAGCTTGAAAACTACTGAAATATTTATATAAGTAAGCCTATAGAACCTGTATAATCATAAAACATATAATTCAGCTAAAGATTAACTCAGAATATTTAAATTACACCATATTCAGCTAAACAAAAAACAACATTCTTAACAGTTAAAAGCTTATACTATGTATTTGTTATATTCAGCTGCAAAATCTATAATTCAGCTAACGTTATTCTAATGAAATATGAAATAAATCCTATTCAGCAAAATAATATATCGAAGTACCTCATTCAGCTGCAGAAATATTGCAATATCTATATGAATTGGCATCTAAACCTTCTATTAAGTTATAAAATCTTAAATTCAGCTAAAGATTAAGTTAAAAAATATACAATAGACTGTATTCAGCTACACAAAAATAAAGTTTCTTGCTTATAAATTGTAAAAAACAATGTATTTATAATATTCATCTGCAAGATATATAATTCAGCTAACGTTATTCTAATAAAATATGAAATAAATCCCATTCAGCAAAATAACATTTCAAGATACTTAATTCAGCTTGCAATTTATTGTAATATTTATATGAATATGAAACCAAATCCTCTATTCAGTTTTTAAATATTATATTCAGCTATAGATTAAGTTAAAAAATATACAATAGACCGTATTCAGCTAAACAAAAATAAAGTTTCTTACTTCTAAATTGTAAAAAACAATGTATTTATAATATTTAGCTACAAAATATCTAATTCAGCTAAAGTTATTGTAATAAAATACGAAATAAATCCTATTCAGCAAAATAATATTTCGAAGTACCGAATTCAGCTGGAGAAATATGGCAATATTTATATGAATATACATACCAAACCCTTTATTAAGTTATAAAATATTTTATTTAGCTACAGATCTTTAAAAAGTATTCAGCTAAACAAAAACATTAAGTGTGAAACAATAATTGTGTTAAAATCGCTAAAGGTAACAAATTTTCCATATTCAGCGGTAAAATAATTAATTCAGCTCTCAGATTTGATAAAAAATTTCGTTTTTCAAATGTATTCAGCAAACATTTCCATTTCTATATTCCTTTTCGATTATTTTTATAGAAAAATAAGGTGTCACAAGGCGTTTCCTCCATTATTATTGCTTGGGTTTGTTTACTTTAACCAACATATGCCAGTTTAGCAGAGTATTGATCTTATGTGGCCTGTTCTAGAAAGTCAGGGTTGCCATATATGGTCATTTAGAAATGTACGTATGTAAATATGTAATTGCCATTGGACTCCAGCGCTTACTCAAGAGGTAGTATTCGTTGTTAATCTTATCCTTCTTGGTGTGAAAGAGGTTGTTCTTAACAAATTGTTTTAAGGGGATTGAAGCCCTTCTCCAGATTTGGAACCTGGATTGCTTACTAAAGATTTCAGATTTTAAAAATATTTTACTTACTTAAGGCTTTTTATAAGCATTTTCTAGGCATTTTTGTTTCATACGTGTTGGCTACCGTTTGCTAACGATTCACCAGAGATTCGACATTACATGTTTACATTATCCGTATTTTTGATTTCTCTAGAGCCTTTCTAGTTGAAGCTTTCACTTTTATTTGTCCGGCACGTCTTAAACATCTCGTGAGCTATACTTTGTGTCGGATTTATATCTCGGTACAGCATACAACAACTCGTAATTGAATTACCATCTTAATTTTTGCTCACAAAGAGCCCAAAGTAGCAGCTATTTGAAGGCACTTGATATCCCTCTGTGCTGAGATCGCTTCATGTAATTTTTGATTGGAATGAGATTTAATCACACCGTTGACATTATAATTGCTACAGTAATTGTATCTACTGTCTTTAAAATGACTCAATTATGAGTATGACCTTAATATTCATGTGGCTGAATTAAATAATTCTGTTATAATATAAGATTTCCTCTTATTCAGCTAGCTGAATTGAATAATTTTTATAAAATAGGTTTTAAGACATAACAAAATTATATATTTTCTTATTCAGCTAGCTGAATTGAGTAATTCTATAGAAATAAAGACTTGAATGTATGATTATAATAATTTTTTTCTTATTCAGCTAGCTATGAAAATACAGACTTCAATATATGATTAGACTAAGTTTTGTCTTATTCAGCTAGCTAAATTAAATAACTTCCATCGTTTTCATTGTTATATAAACCTGAAGTTATAATTCAAATAATTTTGTTTTTATTCAGCTTGCTGAATTCAAAACAGGCGACATTTTTTCATGTTTATTTTAAATACATTTTTTTACGGTGTAAAAAATTTTAGCACCTTTTGGTAAAAAGACAAAAAACAGAAAAAATCGCTTCAGAGAAAAAAAGCACAAGTCATTTACAACGCACATGTCTTAGCTTATGCATGTTACTGTATTTATATGTCGAATGCGTGAGTCTGTCTGTGCCACAGATATTGTATGTACAACACAGGCTGCTTTTCATTTTCAATTTGGCTTGAAATAAATTCAAGAAAAACCAACAAAATACTTAAGATTTGAGTACAAACTCTGTAATGTTTTAATTCTTTTTTTATTTGTATTTATTTTTTTGATTTTTGTTTCAATGACTTTTGGTCATCCATAATTTTTTTATTTCATTTTTTATTTGTTGCTGCAAAATGCTTGTTCAACGCAATACATAGTACGTATGTATGTATGTAGACCAAGTGACGAACGTGCGTTAAACATTTAGCGCATGTTTCTTCATGAGCTGCACAATATAATGCATCAAGAACTTTTGAGAAAAACTCGTGATCCCACCATTACAATAAAAAAAATAAAATACGAGAACAAAAAAAAAGAATCGAATTGAAATTGAAACAAAAAAAAAACCGAAGATCTTGAACGAGATCTTATTGTAAAAAAGTATGGATAACGATGATGATGATGATGATGGTGGTGATGCTAGCTGTTGTCTGTAGTCGTGTTGGAGTTGGAGTTGCTGTTGATGATGTCTGGTGTTGGTGGTTATGGTGAGATGTCAAAGTCTTATGTTCTTGTGTGTGACTGTGTTTTGTGACTGCAAGTGCTGTAGTTGTTTGCTTTAGAAGACATTTAACATAATGTTGTTGGTGTTGTCATCACCTTACCTAACATCAACATCTGCAACACCAACAAGCTGTTTAACAACCACAAAAACATTATTTAACTCGTACTTGATATTGTCATTGGAGTTTGCATTGTTGTTCGTTGTTTGTTGTTGTTTATTTGTGTACCTGCCTAAGTTAAAAACCTGGATATAACAAGTGTAAATTCTTAACTCTTTGTTTCCAATAGATTTTTATGACATTTGGGTTCACAACTACAATAAATAAAAAAAAACATTTGAATTCAAATTAAAAATCAAAATTTGAAGTAAAATGGAGGGTAGGAGTGTTGTTTTGAAGCAACAAATTAATTTTGAATCGCCTGTTGTTGTTTTTTTTGTTTAAATTTCTTTTAATATAACCCGCCTTACAATTTAAAACAACAACTCTGAACCATTATTTATCACGTTTTATTACGTTCGTCTATTGTTTGCTTTTGTGTATTTTTTTTTATTTGAAAGCCATAAAAGATTTTTAATATGGATCACATTGTTTTGGATCTCTTGCTCTCCTCTAAATACTGTTAATTAAAGGGGAGTGATCAAATACAAAACAAAAGAAGATGAAAAAACCCTCCAAAACGAATTTTGTTTCGATTTTTTTTGGCAGGTACATAGCTGACCAAAAACAATTAACACTTGTAATGATCATAATCATTATCAAACTGTCATTTAATTATCGTTATTCGGAAATCATGATTGTCTATAAATTTTGTTTTTAGTTTCATTACTTTTTGAAATTGATTTCAATTCAATTAAGCCATGCTGCGGTGTTGCTGTATTTCATTTCATTTCATTTTTTATGGTAAAACGAGATTAAAATGTGACTTGAAAAAAAATTCACAAAAATTCAAGCAGCTGTAGAAAATCAAGAAAAATATATCAATTTGTAGACACTGTATAATTAAAAGCTGTATGTTAAAATTTAACATTAAGATGTTAAATAAATATCAACATTTTGATCAAACACTCTTAACTAACTGGCTGTAACTGAATCTACAGAAGAAAAAAAAAATATGAATTATTTTTTTATTTTTTTTATTTTTAAATAAAACAAAACAGTTACGTTTTATATTTTATCATTATTATCTATAACTATTAACCACACAGCAATTTTCCAAATTTATAATTGAGTCATCAATTGATAATTTAAACATAAAAAGCAATAAATTTTAATATTTACCTACAATACAAAAAAGGAGTGTGCACTAAAAAATTTTGTCATACAAAATCTTTTCAATCTTTATGTAAATTAAAGGAAATAATGTTTAAGTTCTAGTGTATTTAAAATTATTGTATCTTTATTGGGTTTTTGGATTTTTTTTTCAAATTCTTTTCATTAAAATCTTTATTGTATTATCTGAGCTTTTTAGTTCTTCAGTTGTATATTTATTATTGCACAACCCTCTCAATAGGGCGCTATTCTAAACAATATGTCATAAGTGTATGCTTCGCATGGTACCACTCACTGGTAATTAGCAAGAGCTGGTCAATGTTTTTTTAGACACTCCTTAACATGAACAGTAGAGATAATAGTAATAAAACAGAGGCTGTTTTTATCACATATGCACTCAATAACGTTTAAAAAATACGGAAAGAAAGATCATCCTGGTGTGTAAAAAGGCGAATAATAATTACTCCAGGCATGGAACGGTACGCATTATATGAGTTCCTAGTGATCAATGCGTGATTGAAAATAAGGAATATTAAGTACCATGAGCTGACAAAGCTGGGAAAATATACGGAAACGTTACATCGACTATTGTGGAATAATGACTCAAATAGGAAGATATAAAAAGATACTAATACCGCGGGTATTTTAAAACTAATTAAAAGCTATCTAAGCATGCTAATGAGCGTTCTCACGGAATACTCCGGCTTACAGGTGCAACTGAATCATTTTGGCGTCCGGAAAATAATGAATGCAATTTTTTATTTACTGCCCAGAGTTTTTGCCAGAAATCTGCTGAGAGGAAGTCGTCGAAGAAATAATTTTTGTTTTTTTTTATGTCTGGCCTGGGGTTTGAACCCTGGCTTTACGTCTAATAAGCCAACACACTACCTACTAGACTACGGCCACTTCATACTACATGTGCTTGCCATATTCAAATTTTTGTAGAACATTATGAGTTTTTTTTTAACTCGGAATTTTATCACAACATTTCCTCTGGAATTACTGCTGAATCGCCCCTCAATTGATACATTTCAACAACTGATAGCGACCGATACTTCATAAATTGTTGTTAACGATGGCCAAAATAAAGTTAACATCCAAAGAGATTTTGCTGTAGGCTTAGGTCAGCTCACTCTGCATACACCCACACATGCATTATTGGCCATTATAACTATTTAATCAGGAATACGGCCTAGCTTGCACATTACCAATGTTATGTTAGGTACTTTTCATCATTGCAATTGATTACTGAATGAACTTTTGCCTGGAAATTGTGTAGTGCTGCTTCTTGTTAATGGGAGATGGTAACCCTATCATCCTAGAAACTGGAAATTGTGTAGTGTTGCTTCTTGTTAATGGGAGATGGCAATCCTATTATCCTAGAAACTGCTCCAGTTGAAAAACCTTGATTAATTAAATTCAAATAAAGCCCGGAAATAGTAATAAGATGGGGAAGGAACAGATAGCAAAATAGAACAGATAGAAAATAAAAAAACTTTGTATGTGCTATGGCATAGTCGATCTGAGCCCTTTACTATCCTCTAAAGTTCTGCATTTTAACTATTACTCTGGGAAGCCACATACCAAAGCCTATTCATAACGAGTATTATGTGGCAGTGGGTCATAACATCTGAAGGTTCGATGTCTAATAACTCTCCAAATTAAGTCAGGCCTTGCCTTGAGGTAAGACTACAATCTAGGTTTTCACACCACATATTGTGTTTAACAACGACTCCGAATAAAAGATTTGAAGAACTTGGCAATTTTATTTACTCTAAAGGCCATTATTACAACTTCCCTTTAAAGTTGGATTTAGATAAATGTAACTTTAATTAAAGTGAACTTTAAAGTCACCTTTCAACATACAAATAAAATGAAATTAACTTTTTCAAAAATATGGCAGGGCCATAACACTGCAAAATTTTGTCAGGAGACGGTTGACAGATGGCTTTTGACAGAAGCTGTATTAAGTTTACATTTTAGTGACCGATATTTCAAAATATTACTGATTTGTTAACCTCTTGTCGTACTTAAAAGATGTAGAGAAGTACGAACTTATTTCTCATCTCAGCAGGAATTTTTTTGTCATAAAACTTTTTAGTCTTGAGGGACTACATAGTCAGCTTGGCATAGAAGTACTAAATGGCTCTTTTTGCTTAACAGTCTACTAATAAACTTTTCTACTAACGAATTACTTTTATGGATTGAGATCTTTACAACACAAATATTTATTGAAATATCTTCCTAACCTCATAACATTTATGGTCTGGTTTATTGAATGCAATTTTCTACAGCATATTTCAATATTTTTAATGCATATTTTTATAGCATATTAATAATACACATATAAATTATTGTGAAAATTCTTATTGTTTTTTGTTAAAATAAAACATTTTAAAAATATTTTCCCAAAATAAAAAAATTCATATTTATTGAGTTGTTAAGAAAATTTTTTTAAAAATTTAACGCTTCTTTAATTTTATTGGTTTCACATGATTTTCAAAATATTAAAAAAAAGAATTCATATTAAAAAAGTAAAGAATCATAAATATTTATTATTTATTTTACAATAATTTTTTTGCATATATGTATGCACGTATGGCTGATAGACTCACTTCATAATTTATATACATACTTACATATACACGCAGTATTAGAAAAAAAATATGGAAATTGTTGTTATTATGGCGAGACAAGTATTATGCGTTCATAAAGCATTTGCAAATACTAAAAATGATTGAATGATTGCATGAGTATGAATGAGCATATGAATGAGCATTGTAGATATATAAGGTTGGTTGCCCAGCTAGAAGCTGCATTAACACGAAACCTCAAAAGATTAGAAATCAATGCGTTGTGTTTATTAGATTTCGATACCCTACACCAGAGATCAGCAATGAGTAGAATCGAATCATACTTATAATTTCTGAAACTTATACGCATTCATACTTATTTTAATATCATGAAACCTCTACTCATATTCAAAGTTTGGAGTCCTCCATCATACTCACACTTAACAACATGTATGATGGTGTTGATTTCAACTCTGCATAACTCAATATATACATGAAGCACAAAATAAGTATGATTAGCATACATACATACATACATAATTGGTCATTACAACCCTTCAGTCAGGATTACAGCCTAGATTCGCACACCACTTATGTTGTGTGTGTTAATTTTATACATGAGTTGTGGGTCCCACAGTATTAAAGTCGAATCCGAACGACAGATTTTAAGAGAAACTTTTCATGGCAATTTTATTTACTCTCAGAGTTTTTGCCAGAAAAGGAAGTCGCCGAAGAAATACTTTTTGTATTTTGTTTTGATGTCTGGCCTAGGACTCGAACCCTGGCTTTACGTCTAATAAGCCAACACACTACCTACTAGACCACGGCGACTTCCCATCTATATCCTACACCAGAGAGTATTCAAAAACATGAGTAGAATCGAATCATACTCATAAATTTTGATACATATACGCATTCATACTTATTTTAATATCATGGAACCTCTACTCATATTCAAAGTTTGAAGAACTTACTCATCATACTCATACTTAACATCACGTATGATGGTGTTGATTTCTACTCTCCACGACGCAACATTTACAAGTGGCATACGAACACTGAAATACATGCTAGAAGGTTGTGTGTTTGCTTCTTTTGTTGTAAATTAAACAACAACTAAGACTGTAAGTTTTGATAAATGATTCGAGTCACTCGATTCATTTATAAGTGTTTTTCTAAAGTTATGAAACTAAATGAGTAGTAGGGTTATGAATCAAACATATTTCGAATGGGATGAGTTTGATGGTAGTCGCCGTAGTCTAGTAGGTAGTGTGTTGACATATTAGACGTAAAGCCAGTGTTCGAGCCCCAGGCCAGACTTCATAACAAAACACAAAAAGTATTTCTTCGAAGACTTCCTCTCAGCAGTTTTCTGGCAAAAACTCTGAGAGTAAATAAAAATTGCCATGAAAAGTTTCTCAAAAATCTGTCGTTCGGAGTCGACTTTAACCTGTAAATCCACAATGGTGTGCACACAGTGGTGTGAGAAACTAAGTCGTAATCCTGACTGAAAGGTTGTAATGACCAATTATGTATGTATGAGTTTGATGTCGAGGTTGTTGCTCATTGCAACCTGTACTTATAAGTCAACGTTGCAGTGAGTACGAATGAATCATTCGAGTTAAATTTCAATATTGTTGACTCACTTATATGCAAAATTTAATGAGTACTTATGAGTAGCGAAAAAATGATTCATTGCTGATCTCTGCCCTAAACCAGCGCCCCAAATACCATACATGATGCCACTGCTTATGTATTGTAGCCTATTAAACAGCCGTTTATTGTCTGCCCAGAAAAAATTTCATTACATTTCATGTGTTGTATGTTAGTCTATGTTGTGATTAACATGTGATTTTGGCCAAAACAGTTTGTTTAAGCCACTAAACTGTAAAGTGTTTAATGTTTGATTACTATTTTGAAAAATATTTTGAAATTTGTTTGTGTTTTTTATGTTTTTGTTTTGCAAAAATTTAATCACAAGTTGTTGTAGTTGTAGTTGACTTTGTCCAGTTACGGTTTTAAAAATCGATATTTAAGCTGGTGTATCTCTGTTGTATTTTTATGTAAATTTTTTGTTGTTGTCCGAGCAATAATTATGAAAATTGCCTATAAAAACGATTAGAATTTTTGTTTTATTTGTTTTAAAATATTTTGCTAAAATTATAATGAATTCGTTTTCTTTAAAACAAACATAATAATTATGATTAATGATGCAAAACCAAAAAAAAAAAAACAGTGATTTTGAGATTTATTAGTTTTACAACATATGTTAACCCTTAATTTGTTACCCTAGGCTATATAGGCACAGGCATTACTGTTATTGAGTATCAATTGTGGTATTCCTTAATGGCTTAAATAATTTTGTTTATTTAGAAAGTGAGCTCTTATGGTAAGAAATTTAATTTTGAGCTCGAAGACACTTTTAAATGTTTCCGGCTGTCGATCTTTGTTTAATTATTTGATTCAGGTGTCTGCATTCACTAAAGCTAGCACAGATATTATTTATTTCCTTACTTATTTGGTCATTTACAACATTTTTGTTAGGATTTCTCACATCATTAGTCGTCTGACAAGAAAAAGAAATAAAACTGTCACTCAAAGCTACTCAAATCAGTCAGTCGTAGTTGATGTTAAACTGGGACCTAACTAGGCAGATACATGAGCCTTTTAGCAATTTGTATTTGTATGGTATTCATCATGAAGTCGTCGCAGTCTTCTAGGTGGTGTCCTGGCTTATTAGGCGTAAGGCCCCCAGGTCAGACGTCTCCATAAACACGAAAATATGAAAAAAAATGTCTTAGGCGACTTCCTCTCAACAGATTTCTGGCAAAGCACGCTGAGAGTAAATAAAAAATTGCCATGAAAAGTTGCTCAAAAATCTGTCGTTCGGAATCGCCGGTCGTGCCACTCATGGATAAAAATTAACACACACAGAATGGGTGGTAGGATAGGCTAGGTTGTAATCCTGACTAAAGTATTGTAATGGCTAATTAAGTAGGTAAGTTAATACCAATCTACATTGATTTTGTCTTTTTAATATTAATTCTAAGACCTTTGCTTGAAAAGCTTTCAAAGAGTCTTCTGCAGTTTCGTATAGAACTTTGTTCACTGTATTCTGCTTGGGGTACATTAAGTTCGTTTTGAGCTTTGCTGCACCTTAAAAGTAGGAGAAGGAAAGTGGAGCTTAGACAGTCTTGTTTTCCCCAAAGATAGTCGTAAAAGTTAGCCAGCATGGTTTATTAAACATAACTCGACTGAGCATTTCTGCATAGTTGACGAATAAGGAGTATAATACTATTTTCATATATGCACTTTTATTGAGCCAATATTCGATTTATTGAGTACAATATTTTAAGTGCTCAGACATAATAATATACACAGTTGTGCTGCTTATTCAATATTCATTTCACAGCTGGTAAACAAAACATTTATTTATTTGTTTTTTTGTTTGTCGTTGTTGACATTTGAGTTGTCAAATATCAACAGAAAGTGTTCGAATAATTGTAATATGCCCACTGACCATTACTTATGACAGTGCTGCATTTTAAGTTTTACTCAATATTATAACAATTTGCAAATTTATTGCGCAATAATTAATTGAAACTTTATATGAAATATTGAGCTCAATAATGGCATTTATTGCGATTTACGCAATAAAGATGGCTATATGAACACCGTATAATGCCATCAGTTTGCTATTGATTGCTACTTAATAATGCGTAGATCATTTTTATACAGTGAGAGTCAAAAGAAACTGTCTACTAAAGGATAAAATTCTAACAATCACCAAACTCACCATTTACCACTTAAGGAGAGTGCCCGAAATAATTTGAAAATATTTCGAATTTTTTAAACAATTTTTTTGGTTTCAATTTTAAAAACTGTTAATGAAACAATTTTAAAATAAAAATAACGGTAATTTAATTAACGCATATTTTGTTTTTAATGTACAGTTTCTTTTGATGTTCACTGTATGTGATTAACGCATGAAAACCGAGAGCGGGAACTGGCTTATTCGTGGCGTAAGATCCTTTTCAGAGGTGATCATAGAGTAGACATAAACTTGGAAATGGAATTTAATAATATCTTTATAGGAATTGTAATGATAACTACCGTTTTCCAAATGTTAGATATTTCCATCATTAACCACACTTTTCGCGCAACAAGAATAGGCGTGTGGGCTAGTAAAATCGATAATATTGCAAAACGGAATTTTTAAAACAGAAATTAAAAACATACAGTTTTAAAAACATTTTAATTTAAAAACTAATACGTAATCTATGTCATTCATTTGTTTAGTAACCACATAAGAACATATGTTTTATGTTTTTTTATTTTCATTTAACTTGAAATATTCCCACAAATGGCAATAATGTGTTCCCCCCACTACAACTTATCTTTATTGAAAGTAAAAATACGACAAGTAATGCAACCAACCACTAGTATTTGGTGATAATAAAACCATAAAAAAAAATTAGGTTCTGACCACAAATTTTCTAGTGCAAGTAAATTTTGTTTTTGTTTTTATTTGTTTTTTTTTTTTCTGTAAATATTATCATTATGCTCTAAATATTTAGTAATACTAGTGTAAAAAATAATATAATTTTTTAAAAATATAATCTGTATTGTAAATAAACACTAAGAGGGTGTAAAATGAATTTAATCAAGAAATGAATTTTTTTTTTATTCGAATTTTCGCAATGAATGAATGAATGAAACAATACGTTGATAACAGATTTCTTTTGAATCAAAGTGATTAGGAAATATTATTTATTATGAGGTATTATACTAAGAAAAAAAATTAAAATTTAGAAATATATGTTGAGGAGTGAGCACAAAAAAATTTTGGTCATATATTTTTCCTGTGAAAAACTCCTTAGGTCCTTAAGGGAACAGATTGTGCAGCCCTTGCGCTGACCAACTTCTTCCTCTTCCCTGATTTTGATGGAATTTGGTCAGTACAGGGACTGCGTTCACCCGTGTCATCACAACGGGCCGCTATACGTGCTCAAGTGAGCTTTGTGAAATCAGAGCTACCACTCAGACCTAACCTAAGGGAACAGATGCAAAGAAAGGATCTGTAGGTCTTCGTCTTAGCTTAGATTGGGTCCCACTTAAGCTAACATTTTCGCTTATTGTGATACACATTTCGCCTTAGTATTTAAGCAAAATTTCTTAACTAATTAGGAAGTCTACAGGTAATAAAGTTGATAACATTTCTATTTCGAATTTTAAAAGAATTTTCTTTAGGAAAAGTGTTTCGATCTTTAATGTCGACGCCGAATGACAGGTTTAAGAAACTTTTTAATGCAATTTTGTTTTACTCTCAGAATTTTTACCAGAAGACTGATACAAGAAAGTCGCCAAAAGAAAAATTTCTTTTCATATTTCGTTCTGATCCAGTTGTCGAGGCTGGGGTTTAATAAGCCAATATACTATCCACTACATGGAAAGGACAACACTTAGTCTTAATGCCTTCCGTAGTTAGGAACAGAGATCATCAATGAATCGTTCTTTCGCTACTCATAAAATTTTGAATATAAGTGAGTCGACAATTTTACAAATTTAACTATGTACTCTGATTCATTCGCACTCACTACAACGTTGATTTATAAGTACAGGTTGCAATGGGTATGAGTACAACCTTGACATCAAACCCATACCATTCGAAATATGTTTGATTCATAAGCCTACTCATTGAGATTCATAATTTAGAAAAATATACTCGAACCATTCATCAAAATTTACAGTCTTAGTTGTTGTCGCATTTACAAAAAAAGAAAGAAGACACATAAGCAAAAAAGACCGAACAGCAAGCAGAGCAAACACACTATCTTATAGTGAGTATTTTAGGTGTACGTACGCGAATCATACATATTTGGTGCTGCGTGTATATGTTGAGTTATAAAGAGTCGACTTCGACAACATCATACGTGTTGTTAAGTATAAGTATGATGAGTACTTCAAACTTTTCGGTCCATGATATTAAAATAAGTATGAATGCGTATAAGAATCAGAAATTATGACTATGATTCGATTCTACACATCTTTTTGAATACTCATTGCTGATCACTGGTTAGGAAATCTAAACTTTTAAAGTTAATAACGTTTCTATTAAAAAAAGCACAGAGTCATAATTCCCTTACCTATTTTGAATTAAAAAAAATGTTTTAAAATAAAAAACAATTTAATTGTGTTCTATAATGACTCTACTGATTCGCTTTAAATAGCCAAAACAATTACCCGTTAACGTCATACCTTGCTGACGTTATTAACTTTATCAAGTGGGGCCCTGTAACACACATAAATCTAAGGTACTTTAGAATTGCTTTTTGAAAGAAAAAAAAACACCAGCAAGCGATAAATAATTTTGTTTTTGTTCATCGAAATAAAAATTTATAATCGTAATAATGATTATTAAGTTCATTTAAATAAAATAAAAAACAAAAACAAGAAACGTTTCTTGTGCATTTAAATGACCACCCACTGCAAACTGATTAGATTACAAGACACAATTTGATTAAAACAAAAGGCCCCCTTAGTATTAAAAATACTTGTATAGAGACGTGCGGTATTCGATTATTTTGTTATTGTTTCTGGTCACTCTTATCAGTAAATGATTTTCATTTTTGTTTGTTTTGTTTTTATACGTACACATACGTATTTACGTCACTTTATTAAAGCAATTAAGAGACTAATAATTAATGAATAACAACAACAATAGGAATTATTTTTTATAAACAATAGAAAAAAAACAATAATTTTCGAACGAAAATAATATGAGAAAAAATGATGGCTTTTTTCTGTCAAAACTTAAAACCCGTTTCTGATACTCTCTCTCTCTCTCTCCTCTACCTTATCAAAATTCCCGATAGAATGCACTTGTTTTTTTCAATTTATTTTTATTTTTCCGTTTTAAGTCATAAAACGCTTAGTAGGGGGTGTAATGTTCGAATGTTATTGGACTCTTTATCAATTAACATTAAAATTTTAAAAATATTTATCGGCCATAAAAATAGTTTTTTTTATATTTTTATGAAGCTCGAAATTATTGTGTTTTAATAGGTTTTCCCCATTATATGATGTTGAAATTATAATCAGTTTTCAAACACGTACTTCTACGTCCATTGAAAAAGTAATCATTCAAGCAAATAATTTTGAAAAATAGTCAGGTAGATTCAAATCGGTTACAACTTCCTACCAACTAGTAAACATCCTTACCAGAGATCAGCAATAAATCGTACTTTCGCTACTCATAAGCACTCATAAAATTTTGGATATAAATAATTCAACAATATTGAAATTTATTGAAACTACTTTGATTCATTCGTACTCTCTACAACTTTGATTTATAAATACAGGTTGCAATGAGTATGCGTTCAACGTTGACGTCAAACTCATACCACTCGAAATATGTTTGATTCATAAGCCTACTCATTGAGATGCATACATACATACATAATTAGTCATTACAATCCTTCAGTCAGGATTACGATCTAGTTTCTCACACCACTTATGTTATGTGTGTTAATTTTATACATGAGTGGCGGCACCTATAGTTTAAAGTCGCCTCCGAACGACAGATTTTTGAGAAACTTTTCACGGCAATTTCTTATTTACTCTCAGAGTGTTTGTCAGAAATCTGCTGAGAGGAGAAGTCGCCGAAGAAATACTTTTTGTATTTTGTTTCGATGTCTGCCCGGGGGTCGAACCCTGGCTTTACACACTACCTACTAGACTACGGCGACTTCCGTAAGATTCATAACTTTAGAAAAATACTGTTACGCAAATGGAAACGACCTAATATTATTTAACATTACTAATAAACAAAAGCTACACACACACAAATATAACGAACTTGGGTGCATATACCAACTACAACATGAAAGGAAAGGAGACCGACAAGTATGAAAGCAAGCAACAACAAACAACGTAAGCAAAATACATAAAAAACAATGTGGTTGCGATGGAACTCTTAAGAGGAGGAGGACAGGAACATTCTACTTCCAACACCTTCATTAAACTGAATACGCGAGCATATAAAAGGATAAGACGGGGCGAACAACCAGTCGGTAAGAGTTCGGTCAGCCTTGTGTGAAGTTGCGTGTGAACAAAACAAATTGTGGTTTGAAGATCGCCATTGTAAAGATCTAGCGAATAGTTGTGTTATAAGAATGACGAATTAACAGATTATTGTTGTAGTTATTGTTATATATGTACGTAGTACAAGTTCGAACAGTGGCACATAAGATAATAAAGAGTTTAACTGGAATTAAACACATGTTTGTTTTTACTTTGTTTGCAATTAACGAACTCATATTTAAACGTTTCTAAAAAGGTAAAAACGTGAAAATACTTATAAATGATTCGACTAGAGCAGCAAGCAAAGCAAACACACAACCTTCTAGTGAGGATTTCAGTGTTCGTACGCGATTCATAATTATGTTGTGCTTCGTGTATATATTGAGTTATGTAGAGTCGAAATCAATAACATCATACGTGTTGTTAAGTATGAATACGATGAATACTTCAAACTTTGAATATAAGTAGAGATTCCATGATATTAAAACAAGTATGAATGAAGTCGCCGCAGTCTAGTAGGTAGTGTGTTGGGTTATTAAACCTAAAGTCAGGGTTCGAGCCCCAGGCCAGACATCAAAACAAAATACAAACATTATTTCTTCGTCGATTTTCTCTCAGCAGATTTTTGGCAAAAATTCTGAGAGTAAATAAAATTGCCATGAAAAGGTTTCTCAAAAATCTGTCGTTCGGAGTCGACTTTAAACTGTAGGTCCCACCACTCATGTGTAAAATTAACACACACAACATAAGTGGTGTGAGAAACTAGGTCGTAATCCTGACTGAAGGGTTGTAGTGACCAATTATGTATGTATGTTTTATTTATGTATGTAAAAATACGTAAAATCGTAAAAAGCTGTGTAGTTTTGTATGTGACCCGATTATTTCATGCACCACTGTTTGTATACAAAAATGTTTCTTTTTTAACAGTGGCTTTGAAAGATTTCCGAATTTTCTGCATTCCTGTATTAATTTTTATTGGAATTGCCGTTTACCGTTTTGCAACTGTTTTACGTTACATACATGCCTTTAAGAACATTTTCTTTCATATTTTTTTTGGCTTTCACAAAATAACAGAGAAGAAAGGAACTTAAAATGAAATGAATCATAAAAGCGCTTAAATATTTAAAATATTTTAAATTGTAGAGAAAAATCATGACGAATTATTTATTCAACGGTTCCTTTACTAAATACTTGACTAATAAGTTTTTAGCCATTAAAAATGGGTTTTGTTTTCTTATGTTGTTTTTGTTTCTACTTCAACTTCAGAAACAAAAAAAACCGATGCACTTGTCTCAGTTTTAATGGATTTTCATTTAAAGTTATCGTTATTATTGTTGTTGTTGTTGTTGGTGTAACAGCTTTAAAATATCTTTCAACTTAAAATTTAACACCCATCAACAACTGCATCAACTGCAACACAAAGAAAAAAAAATCGAAAGAAATTCATCTTCAAAGTCCAAAAAGCATTCGTTCGCTTGAGTTTAAATATCTATGATGGCCCACAATGGCCACAATGGCCATAATGATGATGATGATAATGATTGTCTGTAATTTTCATGTCGTTTTATTTATTTTCAATATTTAAATATTGATTTTGACTTTGCTCCGCAAACAAATTCAGTTCTTTTTTTCCATTTCCATTTTCAATTTTTCTTTTCGGTTTTTAAACAGAAAGGCAAAGAAACATATTTTTTTTGCTTAATAAATAAGAAGAAGAAAAAGGTTAATATGCTTGTCAACATATTTCAAAAAAGAAAACAAAAAAAAAAACACAAAATAGAGATGATGAAGATTTTTGTTTTTTAACCTGTATTTGTATTTACTAGTTTAAATAAATATACACTCAGAGAAAAATTATGGTAAAAAAAATTTCTAGTATTAAATGGCAATATCAGGCAGTTGGAAAATGATGCCAGACGTGAAAGTAAAAACATTTTGAACCTAGTGTTGTTGTGTTGTATGGTCGTCGTAGCCTAGTAATGAAAAAGTAGTTCCCTGGTTCTCCCGCTATCCACTAGTGGATACAGCAATTTTGAGTCCTTCCTTAATTTACACAATAATTGCGAGACTATTCAGATGGGAAAAAAGGGTAGGAATTAATGGTTAGCAAGGTTCCAAACCACTACACCAAATACTCTAAGGCCCATTATTACAACATGCCGTTAAAGTTGGCTTTAGTTAAAGGTAACTTTAGCTAAAGTGAACTTTAAAGTCACCTTTAACTTCTTTTCATTATTGTAACCTACAGATAAAATAAAGTTAACTTTTTCAAAAATATGACAGTATCGGAGTAATGTCGATAACACTGCTCAATTAAACAAGTTTTTTTTAAAGCAGTGGCAGCGATGGGCTTCGTTTTTTGTTGTATTTGCTCTTTTTGTTTAAATTTGAAGTTGCCATATTGAAAATAATATATAATATGGCAACTTGAAACATAAACTTAACTTTAAAAGTTAAAGGTAGGATGATCCTCCCTTTGGCTTAATGCTCACTTCTATTTTATTTGGTGCTCATAATAATGAAAAACAATTTATCTGTCCGTTAAAATCCTGCCTTTAATTAACGGCAAGTTGTAATAACGGCCCTAAGGGCATTGTTTCTAGGCAACAATAGATGTACCATTATCCTAGGACCTGCTACATCAGACCAATTATCTGCTTAACTGGAATAACAAAAGATTAATGAAAGGAAAACCAGACAGAAAATGCTTTGTGGAAGCCATGTCCTTTCGAGAGGAGAGCAATGGGAAAAAAATATAGGCTGAAATAGCATTCAGTGTTAATCCAGTATCAGAGTATATTGATGGATAGAGATTTACTGATTTTTATTGAAAGTTAAGTGGCCATAAGATCCTTAAAGAGTGTGCATAGTGCGCCTAAGATTATTCAAATAATGGCGATTTTCTCTGAGGAATATATCGACACCTTCAACAGCCTGATTTTTGTGGTTTTGTTACTTGATAACATAGCAGCGACACTTGCTAAGATTGGTGCAGCAATTATTTCGAAGAAATTCCTCTATACGTTAACAAACAAATGCTCCCACACAGATCTTGCTCTTTTGCACGGATAAAATGGAAAAATTAACCCACTTGTGTAGACACCAGGCAAACCTGGATCGGCATGGATATACGCGGATGAAGATTTGCGTTAAAAAATTGTATAAAGAATCGAAAAAAATTTCAAAACTAAAGTAAGAGGATGTGTTTTTCAGGCTGAGTAAGGCTAACAGTTGAGACGTGTTAGTAAGGCATTAGTTTACATGAAATTGACTCGACAATAACATGGGACTGTCTGAGCAAGATTAACTAAAACTATTCGATTCAGATCTAGTGAGAGTTCCCAGCAGTGTAGTTGCTATAGTGACGGCATATAGTAGACATATTAGACGTGAGGTCACTGTTCAAACCTTCAAATAAAAAAAATCTGAAAAAATATGGGTAACAAACTTCTCAAGAATCTGAGTCGACTTTAAATTTTAGGTCCTGCCGCTCATGAATAAAATTGACACACACAACATAAGTGGCCTGAGAAGCTAGGTCGTAATCCTGACTGAAGAGTTGTAATGAATGCGAATTCAAATTTCTTTAAAGCAGGCGGTGTAGGTTCTTTAAAAGTCTCTCTTGATTGATTCTTTCTTTTTTAAAACCCAAAAACTCTGCTTTTTCTTATGATTTGTTGTTATTCTCACAATAATATAAAATCATTTTTTTTCAGAACCACTAAGGTTTGGAATTAAAGAAGAAAATTATTTATTCAAACTAAAGTAGAGAGCTTATATGGATGCACGTATGATTGACCTCTGCAAGTTTTAATCAGTCTAACTGGCTTCTCAATATTGTCTAAAGAATAGTAAAAAGCGCTCACCGTAGGATAGTGTAATGACTTAGTAGATCAGAAGTGCAAGTTTAAGGGCCCGTTTCTGTAAGACAAACAGTTTCAGTTCTGTAAATGAAGCCAGAAAAGAGGTCAACAATCTCTGCCTATTGTTGGTAGAGTCAGGGTATGGAAAAAACCCTCAATTTTATTTGTGTTTTCCATATAAATAGATATTCGTGTCTTACCGTCCGTTTTGCAGAAACAGGCCTTAAATCTCCGCTCTGACAACTTGCACGGATATGAAAAAGAATTGTTACGATCCCCTCTTAACAGTCTCCTAACAAGAGATCTGCGGGCAATTAGTTACCTACTGAGAGCAGTTCAAATCTATTATTCGCTGTCAAAGCTAACCTGTATGTCCCGGAAATCATGGATACAATTAATCATGCAAATTAATCTGCTTGTTTTCGTTGCAATAATTTTCAAATTCATTGCAATTGAGAGTGACTTAATTGCTGCCTCGATTATCTAGATTAACGTTGCACAGAAAACCACGTGGTACCTCAGTGATAATGACTGGATATAAAGAGTGGGTCCCATAAGACTTAACGCAACTCATAATAGATTGTACATCCATCGGCAAATCGTTTATGAATCTGAAATCTGAAATGGCAACTGCTCTTGTTTTGGACGATTAAGTACCTTGTGACACATTTAGTTTTATAGAACGATTTTCTTTCTATGCTTCCAAGTGTTTAAAAACAAAACGAAAAAAATTCTTTTGATTTTTATTATAATTTAAAGCTGCTTTTAAAAAATCGAAAAATATTATTTAAAGTTCTTCTTCTTCAAATAAATTAAAAATCCTTTTGTATAAAATGTCACGAGAGAAAGACAAAAAAAAACCGAAATTTAAGTCTGATCAGTCTTTTTGTTGTTTGCTGTTTTTGTTGTTGTTACAATATCGGTTTCATTGTTTATATGTTTTTGATGTTTTATTTGATATTTTAATTCCCATTTATCAGGGGTATTATTATTGCCAGCTATGTATACATGAATGAATATGTTTTTCTGAAATCTATTGTTTATGCTGCTGGGCTGCTCTACCAACCAACCAAACCAATCGTGTTAACTTTACTACTCAACACTTTTGTAAGATGAAAAATATTCAGAAAAAAAAACTGAATACTTTTTTTTTAACAAATTTACAGGCATTGTTCAAAATTTATGAGCTCAATTGTTTAATATTTGTAAAGATTTAAACAAAAACCAGCACTTTTCGTTAACCTATCAAACGGTATTTCTTATGTTAATTTCAAATCATTTTTTTCTTCTTCCATTTTTTTCGTTTTGTTTTCTTCTAATTTTTTCAAATTGTAATGAAAACTTCAAAAAAAAGAATCGAATTTAAGCTTTAAAAAATCGCTTTTTTTCTCTACAGATTTACCTGGAACTTTTGACAAAAAAAATCATCAATTTTTTTTTAAACAAAATCTTTTTAAAATAAATGTTAACACCTGTTATTAAGCGACGTTACATATTTATTAAAAATCTTGCATATTTATCTTGATTTTAAAATATTTCAGAAATTTAAAAAAAATTGTTGAATTTTTTTTTCCAATTTTTTATTAGAAAATCTCTTTAAAAAACCGTCTTATATATCAAATTATTTTGCTGTTAATAAATTAAGTCCATAAAGATTAATATCGTTCATATAAGAAATAGAAAATAAAATCTCCAATACAATTTGGTTAATAATGTCTGTTTAATAACATTATTTTGAAATTGATGTTTAAACAATTAATTGTTTCCTTAGAATATCGAAAACAAAAAAAAAATCATTAACTAAAATGAAACTCAAGTTTCAGAAGGAAAGAGAAACCTGCAATTAAAGTGATCGTAAATAATTAATTATAATGCCATTTAAATAAAATAAAAAAAATTGTGTTGAAAAGTAGAAAACAAAAGGAAATAAAATTCTAATCAAGTATGCACCACAAAGGTACTTTTTTAAATGGTACTAAAAGGAAATAAAAAGTTCTTTTTAAATTTAAAAAAAAAGCATGCAAACTTATAAAAACAAAACATAGGAAATTGTGTGCCTTCTAACCACAAACAACTGTTCATACATAAATAATTGGCCATTACAAGCCTTTAGTCAGGATTACGACCTAGCTTCTCATAACACTTATGTTGTGCGTGTTAATTTTTATATATGTGTGGCGGAACCTGCAGTTTAAAGTCGCCTTCGAACGGCAGATTTTTGAGAAACTTTTTACGACAATTTTATTTACTCTGAGATTTTTTACCAGAAAGTTGGCCAAGAAATATTTCTTCATATTTCCTTTTGTTTGTCTAATAAGTCTACACACTCCCCACTATCACATGTATATATAAGTCTCTAGCAGAGTTTTGCAATATTGCGCTCACTATCATGCTGCCAATGAGATTGATCCTCCCTGGAAAACACGCTGAAATACTAAGTTTAACTGAGGCAATCGGAATGTCTATGCCCTGTAACATGTAGGAGATTGCGGGCTCCATATTTCCAAAAATATTCCAATGTTCCGCATTCCTAATACCACGAAATTTGCCTGAAAAATCCTCCGCATTTATGGAGGAGGACCTACCTACTTTCATTAGAATCCTAATCGCAAACTGGCTGTCCAAGTGAATGAAGAGAATTTCCCGTCACTTAAGTAGCCTAGTACCGCTTTCAATATGGTCTTGATATCCGCCTAGGGTATACTAATATCAGAACCATTAATAAATATACCACAGCTCGTCCTGTCTTGCATTTTTTAATCATCGCTATACTACTACAGATCTTCAGATCAAAAGTCCCATTAGGGAGCGGTAAATTAAAAGTAGGTGGCTTATATTGTCTAGTACAAAGCAATACTTCGTTTTGATGAGCGCTATTTTGCGTAAATAACCGGAATTTGCTTTAAAAATTCTCGTTATTCGCGGAGGAGGACCTAAAGAATAAAATCAGTACCCTGAATAAATATATCACAGCTTACCCCTGTTTAGCATTTTTCAGTCATCGGTATAAACCTTCAGATGTCCAGACAGAAATCCCATTAGGGATCGGTTGTCATCATGGTGAGCTTTATTCTGTTGAAAACTTAGGGCGTTGTTCTTAATCTTAATGAGGCATTGTGCGGTTTAAAGCCCAATGATACCCAATAAGTGCTAAAGTTCACCGAAACAGTTTGAAAAATGCAGGCATTACATACATAATTTTGTCATTTGTCATTTTTGTCTCAGTCACTATTACGACCTAGCTTCTCACACCACTTATGTTGTGTGCGTTAGTTTTTATATATGAGTGGTGGGACCAACAGTTTAAAGTCGATTCCGAACAAGAGATTTTTGAGAAACTTTTCATGTGGCAATTTTATTTTACTTTTAGAGTTTTTGCCATAAGTCTGCTGAGAGGAAGTCGCCGAAGAAATATTTTTTCATATTTTCGTTTTGTTGGAGATGCCTGACCTGGGGTTTGAACCGAGGATTGACGTCTAATAAGACAAAACTTTTTAAATTTGTCTGGTACTGTAATACAGTATTTAAAGACTTTTTTCCAATGAAATAATCTAGAATTTTTAATTAAATTGCATATAAAGCAGACAATAAAACATTAAATGTTTAAAAACGAACGAACGACTTCTTGAGTTCCTGGAACTCAATAAAATCTAATTTTCATTTGATTGCCTTGGTCCCTGTTTTAAATGTCTAGAAACAGAATACATGTCTTCAAATTATTTAATTTAAATGAAAACATTTAAATTAATTTTTTTTATGATTTTTTCATTTCTATTTTCCTAAAACAATCAAAACTCGTAAAATACTTAACTTCATTGTGGATTTAAAAAAAAAAATACACAAAAAAATCCTACAAATGAAGTTAAGCCTTCGAAGTCGAAGTCGTAGCGGCAGTCAACCTGTTGAATGTTGATTCTGTTTTTTTTCCGTATGCCATGTTGACAGTTTTATAAGTCTTTATGTGTTTAAATGGAATGGAAATAAAGGCCCCATATTTAACGACAATCATCATCCTTTTTTTCGTTCTGCTGGTTGTTTTTCTTTTTCCTTGTACTCAGTTTCGGTTTCATTTTCATTTTCGATTTTATTTGTCTTTGCCTTGTATCCCCGGTTGTCATTGCATTTAAGCTGCTGATTGCCACTGCGGCATATTTCTAAAGGATTTTTTTTGTTTGTTTGTTTATTTGTTGTTGCTGTTCTCCCTTTTTTATTATCATTCTTGTCTTGAAAAAAAAAAACTTCATTCAGGGAATTTTTAAGATCAATTTTTGCTGTAAAACTAAACGCCTTCGCCTAAAAGCCATGGTATTCCTTAAGGCAGAAGGAGAAGTTAAAAGACCGAGAAAATAAAATTCATTTTGAAAGAAATATTTTAATCGCTGTCCTCTGTTCAAGTATTTATTAAGAAGGATTATAAGCTTGAATAGCAAATTCTCACAATAATTTAAAATATTTTTCTTGCAGAATCATTAAAATTGGGGATTAAAAAAAAGGAAGAAAAAAATTATTCAAACTAAAGTAGAAAGCATATTTGTATGCATGCATACATGATTGACCTCTGCAAGTTCTAATCAGTCTAACTGGCTTCTCAATATTGTATAAGGAATAGTGTAATGGCTTAGTAGACAAGAAGCGCAAGTTTAGGGGCCTGTGTCTGTAAAACCAATAGTTTCACACGAACATCTGCTATTGCAGCAATCTTTATGTGAAAATGTTCTGTAAACGATGCCAGAAAAGAAGTCAACAACCTCTATCTGTTCTTGTTACAATCTGGGTATAGAAAAACTCTCAATTTTATTTGTGTTTTCCATACAAATAGACATTCGTCTCAAACCATTCGTCTACAGGAACCGGGACCCAAATCTCCGCTGTGACATCTTGTACAAAATGTATATGAAAAAGAGTTTTTACGATCCCCTCTTAGCAGTCTTTTGGCAAAAGTTCTGAGAGCAATTAGTTGCCTACTGAAAGCACATCAAATCGTAGTCAAAGTTAACCTGTATGTCCTCCAAGTCATGGGTGCAATTAATCATGCCAATTTCTTCTTGTCTTCGTAGCGTCAATTTCGAAATTAAGCGTGACTTAATCACTGCTTCGATTATCAAGAAGCTTAACGTTGCACAGAAAACCATGTGATACCTCCTTGATAACGTTTGGAAGGAAATAAAGTTCAATACATGGCCCTCATAACATACATACATAATTACAAACCTTCAGTCAGGTTTACGACCTAGCTTCTCACATCACTCATGTTGTGTGTGTTAATTTTTATACATGAGTGGCCCAACCTACTGTTTATAGTCGACTTCGAACGACAGATTTTTGAGAAACTTTTCATGGTAGAAATCTGTTGAGAGGAAGTCACCGAAGAAATACTTTTTTCATATTTCGGTTTGATGTCTGACCTAGGGTTTGAACCGTGGCCTTGCGTCTAATAAGCCAACACACTACCTACAAGACTACGGCGAGTCTCTCACAACATTTTACGCAAACGCCTCATACATTGTATATCCATCGGCAAATCATTTCTGAATCTTAATAAAATCGACTCATTTCTGAAGCAGACGGACAATGACAACTACTCTTACTACAGCAACAACAACAACAAACATATCAGTTGCATTTGAGACGTATGGTGGCCAAGTCAGAATCAATGACTTGAACAATTCTGGTACTGGCTTACGGTGATGGATAGGTCTTCATTTACATCGTCATCATCACTTCAACAAGGAAGCAATCATGTTAACATATAGGATAGGCATTCCTTTCCACCAGAACAAGCCAAGATTATACTCCGGTAGAACTGAAAACATACTTACTTACTTAATTGGTCATTACAACCCATTAGCCAGGACTACAACCTAGTTTCTCATACCCACTCATGGGTTGGGTGTGTCAATTTTCTTCATGACAGGCCGGACCTACAGTTAAAAGTCGATTTTTTGATTTTTTAGAAACTTTTCATGGCAATTTTACTGACTCAGAATTTTTAACAGAAGACCGCTGAGGGAATTCGCCTAAGCGCTAGACGAGCTAGAGGTTGAACCATGTACTCACGTCTAATAAGTGAAGAAACCACCTACAAGACTTGACGACTTCAGTAGGCCTCAAAAGCTCGATAAAGAGGCGAGATAGAGGTTGCATCACGGACTCTCGACTAATAATCTAGCACACTACTACCTACTAGACTACGCCGACTTCAGTGGACCTCAAAAGCTAGATATAAATCGAAAGAAGTGGTAGGAGATATCAAAAATAATAACTTTCAATAGAAGCTTGTCTCACATGATCAAAAGCAACCGGGACTTTGAAAGACAGAACGTTACTCTCACGATATCGTTGAATGAATCGATTCCAGGGTTTGGAAAGTAAAGCCAACCGATCACCAAAAAAGCTAGCATTATATTACAAATACTACTCTGAATTTTTTTTAAAATTAAAAAAAAAATTTTCTAAAAAATTAAAAAGAATTACAGAAATTTTTTTTATTTTTCAAAAAAATTCTAAAAAAAATTAAAAATTCTTTATTAATATGATTTTAAATATTTTCCAATACAGAAACTCTTCTGCTCCCTTTCTCCCTCTAATTTTTTGAAATTTTTTTTCATCAAAGAAATCAAAAAAATTTCCAAAAATTTTTTACTTTCCAAAAAGATTCTTAAAAAATATTAAAAATTCTTTATTAATACGATTTTAAATATTTTCCAATACAGAAAACTTCTGCTCCTTCTCTCCCTCTAAATTTTTGGAAATTTTTTTAGAAAAAAAAAATAAATAAATTTTCGTTCAAACAAAAAACCTGAAAACACCTGTCAAACTGGACAAAAATCCCCAAAAAACTCTTTTTTTTTGTCTTAAAGTAAAACAATAATAACAACAAAAACAATAATAAAAGAAATACAAATAACAAAAACAACAGCAGCTCCATAAATATCATCATGATCATCATCATCATTTAAGTCTCAACATCAAACGCATATAAAAACACCATAAAAAAAGAACATCTCAAAACAGATCTCGATGAAAGGCATATACATACATACATGCATACATACATAGGCTTAGAGACAGACCAATTGACCGACAGACGTTTGGACTACACAATCAAAAGTTGTAGAAATGCTCGTAAATGCAATGCGGCAGCATCTTTTCAAAATATACCGCCGACGCCGCCAACATAAGCTGTAGCTCTCGGTATACGGTGGATTTGTTAAAATACTCGTGTACGTCAAAGGTAATACCTTAAAACAAAAAAAAAATGATTTATATTGCTTTTGTTGTTATTGTTGTTGCATCCAACAGGGCTTAAAACGAGTTACTTTGTAGAGATGACCACTTAAACGTCACCGAGTGAATGACATAAAGTACAATCGAAAAGCGATAACAAAACCATAATAAAAACAATAACAAAACAACAACAACAATAATAACAAACCTGGCCGAAACACCAACAAACACATTCCCACCAAACAAAAACCGAAAAAACACAGAAAAAAATGTCAGTCATGTTGAAGTCAGAGAAAGAAAAAAACAACAAAGATTCAGTTTTAAGAACAACAAAATCAACAAAGAAAAGTTAGAAGTCAGCTGAAAAAAAAAAAAATGAAAACGACCCTCGCATGCAAGTGATATAAAATTTGTTTTCCAGAAAAAAAAATATCAATTGCATGTCATGGCAATGATTAAAACCAAAGGAAAATAACCGTAATTGCCGTTAATAAACGGTATTAATTTGTTAATAAAATACGGTTGTTATCACTCTCCTCACTATGCATGTGCGATTGTTTAACAATTTCACGCTGCCAAACAGGAAATTAAGAGATAATTTCGGCATTTTATTTGAAATTTTTTTCTTTTTTTGGAGAAACGGATATGATTTTGCAGTTTTCATATGAAATTCTTAAGGGAGAACACAATTCAGCTGAGCTGAATTGGTACCAGAAGAGATTCAGCTAAGTAAATATGAATTTTCACTCAACTAAATCAAATTTAGGCATTGAAACTAATAATTCATAAACTATGTTGCTTTTATTATTAGAAGGTGGAGTTTAAGTGTACGAGGACTAGAGCGCTATTATACCGCTGTTTAAGTGCTCTTGGGGTATATCGCATGTTTGTCTCTTGGTGCATAAAACTGTTTATAGAGACTAGAGACTGTTAACAGTCCAGCAGTCCACATACAGTTCGAACACCGCAAGGCATCAAGGCTGTTAAAGAAAAAATTCAACTCTGTAAAGATTTTGTCAACAAATGTCTCATAAAAGTC
Organism: Sarcophaga variegata; assembly: GCA_932273835.1. Taxonomy (NCBI): domain Eukaryota; kingdom Metazoa; phylum Arthropoda; class Insecta; order Diptera; family Sarcophagidae; genus Sarcophaga; species Sarcophaga variegata. Next base: position 60,746,715 of record OW026362.1, read on the forward strand.
CATGACTCGTGGAATTAAAAACGACTTCTGATTTGGTACTTTCAAACGCCATAATGGACATATCATTAGTATATGATACATTACCTATCCTTTGTTGTTAAGTTTACTTTGCAAAATCTGTTTCATTGCAAATCTGCATAAACTCGGGTATCCCTCCGAATACATTGTCACACGTCATAGCATACACCTCCAGACTAATTTCATTTGGAGGCCAACTCTTTATAAACCGCTTTTCGATACGCATGTGATCTTCCCAAGCCACTAAACCATAATTACTATCCTGTAGCGAGTGTGTGTGAGAGTCCATTTAACACCAATGGCTCTCCTGCATATGGACCAACATCTGTTGATGCCGAATTTTCCAGATACTGTTCTATCCAGAATAGCAACCATTCCATTAGTTTACTTACTTACTTAATCTGACATTACAACCGTTTAGTCAAGACTACAACCTAGTTTTTCATATCACTCAAGTGGTGTGTGTTAATTTTATACATGAGTGGTTGAACCTATAGTTTAAAGTCGGCTCCGGAAGTAGATATATTGAGAAACTTTTCATGGTAATTTTATTTATTCTCAGAAATCTGTTGAGAGTCGCCGGAGAAATACCTCTTCATATATCGTTATGTTCGAGATATCTACGCTAGGGATAGAATTATGGGCTTAAGTCTTGAAAGTCATCTCATTACCAGCTAGACTATAGTTACTTGTACATCTATCTTTCAGCTTAGCTGAATTGCTGAATTTATATTTATTCGTAACTTTTTATTTACAAAAATATGATAATTTTGTTGCCTTTAGGAATTTAAAGCAATTCAGCTAAGAATTTTTATATATTTGGTGTAAATAAATTGCTCAGAACATATCAACATCTTTGAAAAACGACTTTTCAATTTTTATTTGTTTCATATAATTAAAAAGAGACACTTTTAAGTTTATCTTTTATGTAAAAGTACGCATAGAATTCCAGAATAGTTTAAAAAGTCATTATAAGCCATTCAGCAAAGCTGAATTGTGCTTTAACTTTTAAAATAAACATATTTTACTTGTTGAACGTCTATTTGTTGTTAAATTAAGCAATTTAGTACAGCTGAATTTCCAAATTCACTTACTTTTGATTGTAATTATTAAAAATATTGTGTAAATTGTTGGCTTAATTATATTCAGCTTAGCTGAATTGCTAAATTAAAAGTTGTTATTAATTTAAATGATTAAAAATATTGTAAATTGTGTATTACTTATTAGTTTAAAGGAATTCAGCTTAGCCGAATTGTTGTATTTATAATCAATTTTTATTATAATTGTTAAAAATGCTGAAATTTATGTTTTACCTATTGGTTTAAACCAATTCAGCTAAGCTGAATTGCTATATTAATACTTATTTTTAATTGTAATTATTCAAAACATTGTAATTTTTGTTTTACTTATTGGTTTAAAGCAATTCAGCTAAGCTGAATTGCTAAATTAATACTTATTTTTGATTGTAATTATTAGAAATGTTACAATTTTGTGTTGCATATTAGTTTAAACCAATTCAGCTGAGCTGAATTGTAAAATTTCTATCTACTTTTTATTATAATTGCCAAAAATATTGTAATTTATGTTTTAATTATTAGTTTCGACTAATTCAGCTTAGCTGAATTGCTTAATTAATATTTATATATTGTAATATTTGCTTTACCCATTGTTTCAACCAATTCAGCTTAGCTGAATTGCTAAATTAATACTTATTTTTGATTGTATTTAGTAGACATATTGTAATTCTTGCGTTACCTATTAGCTTTAAACAATTCAACTGAGCTGAATTGCTAATGCTACATTTATTTTTAATAATAATAATTAAAAATAATGTAATATATTGAATATTTTTACTAGATATGCAAATGAACTTTGTTTTCATAGTTTATTTATGCAATAATCTTTAAATTTAATGAATTATTTTTGTTAGAAAATTATCAAGTTATTAAGAACAAACATACGTATGTACCTGTATACATAAATCATAAAGAAAATTAAATGTAAAAAAATATTAAATCTTTAAATTGTTTTATAATTCCTATGTTTTTGGTTTGCTTTGGTTTTTTTTGTTAAATTTTTCTAAAATTATCGAAGTAATTAAAACCAATTTTAATTTTAGTAGGTCTCCACATTTAAACACGCAGATTTAAAAACACGTCAAGGTTTTTATTCTCTTGCCAGCCATATAATCGTAGTAGGTTAACGAAACCCATTTTATATTTTTCTTTGTATGTATTTCTGGTTTTGTTGTTGTTGTTTTGTTATAATTAAATACGATTATTAATAATTTATTGCAGTTTGTAATGCAAATATAATTTAACATTTGATTTCTGTTTTCTTTTCTTTTTTTTTTTTTTTATTTTATTTAATTTTTGTTTTTTGTTTCTCATTTTCAGGTAAGATTTCCTTTCCTAATTTGCTGGTTCTTGGCAAAATGCGGGTGAGTTTCATTCATATCATTCCCATCATCATCACAGTGTTTAACTTTTTTCTTTTTCCTCCAACTTGTTTACCACACCATCATCCTGTTATTAACTTTGCTTGGCATACAGTTGAGGCATTTATGTACCTCGTATGCAATATACACAGGAAAACCACAAATGTCTTATAGAGTTTCCTTTTAACAAAACTTTTTTTGTTATTATAATTCTGTTGCTATTGTTGTTGTCGTTGTTTTTGTTGCAAAGAAAGACGAGGCACATGTTAAACGTCATTTAAATAGAAAATAATTTTTGCAATGCGAAACTTTGCGGAATAAACCGTATAAAAATCTAAGTTTTTCTATTTAGCAAAAACAGAAAAGAAACAACAACAACAACAACAACAGCAACAACATCAATAAAGACGAAGAAAACTTTTTTTATTTAAATTTAAGCAACGTGCCAACTTAACAGGCAATTCAGTAAAATGTCAGAGCATTAAAGTAATAAAAACTTCAAAATAATTTGACAAAAAAAAAATTTAATTTCTGGTTTGATTCATCGCCTGTCTCTTCATCTACATACCCAACTAAAATTATATTTCGTCAGAAGGTGCCCTTGCTGACTTCCCGTCGCAATAAAGCTTGCCTGGTGGTATCTAGTAAGGGTTTCTTACGTAAACTCTGGCCATTTTTATTTTTTCCAAGTCATCTTACACCTTCTGTGTACTATTTTCAGATCAAAGGGTATAAATATGAACCTGGAAGGAACCGTTTATTTCCATGCACGACAGTTCTCGCATTCTCGAGAGAGATTAGGAAATTCAAACAAATTTAAGTCTACGTAGTCTAATAGGCAGTGTGTTGGCTTATTAGACGACAGCACGTGGTTTAACTCCTGATTCGGAGGTCTAAATATGATAAAAAATTTCCCTTCGTTCATTTCCCCACAGCAGTTTTCTGGCAAATACAATGTGAGAGCAAACTAAAATAGCCATTAAAAATGTCTCAAAATGTCTTCACTTTAAACTGCAGATCCCGCAACTCATAATAAAATTATCATACACAACATAAGTGGTGGGAGGAGCTAGGTCGTAATCCTGACTGAAGGGCTGTAATAGCGAATTAAGTACGTAAGTAACCAAATGAAATACTTGGTTGCTATCCTGGATAGGAATCTGGAAAATACAGCCATAAAGTCTTTGAATGCTGGCCATATGGAGGCGATCCATGGGTTCTAAATTGGTCCTCACATCAAGATTGACACACTGACTCTACAGCAGAGTAATTATGCCTTAAAAGAGTGGGAACATCGTATGCGTATCAGAAAGCGGTTTGTAAAGAGCAGGACTCCATATAAGATAAATTCGGCGGTGTGTGGTAGTTGTCGCCCTAGTATATTATATAGTGTGCTAGCTTATTAGACGTGAGCTAGCTCAGACATCTCCTACGAAACGAAATATGAATATAAATATTTCTTTGGCGTCTGCCTCTCAGCAGATTTTTGGCAAAGCACGCTGAGAGTAAAATAAAATTTCCATGAAAAGTTTCTCAAAAAATATGTCCTTCGGAATTGACTTTAAAACTGTAGGTCCCGCCACTCATGTATAAAATTAACACACGCACAACATAAGTGGTGTGAGAACCTAGGTCGGTACGAATCCTGACTGAAGAGTTGTAATGGCCAACTATGTATGTATTTATGTTTGTATGTACGTACATATGTATGTAAGTATGTATGCTTGTATGTATGTATTTATGTATGTATGTACATACATATGTATGTAAGTATGTATGTTTGTTAGTATGTATTTATGTATGTATGTATGTATTTATGTATGTATGTATGTATGTACATATGTATGTAAGTATGTATGTAAGTATGATCTGTTTTTGTCCTAGGCCGGAGGTGGGAATCTTCGAAAGACACTTTTGTCCCAACAAAAAAGTCCACGATTCACCATCACTGGTGCCTACGTACTAAACCCACCCCCTACATACTTCAACCACTCTCCCCCCGCGGGACTGCCGTAAGGTATTACTTCGCGGAAGGCTGGTTAGCTTTAAAGCTTTGTCACTCTAAGTTAAATTTCGCTTCCGTTCCTCCAGCCTTCGGAGTTCTATCATAACTTCAGCCATTCTCTGGCTATACTGACTCCATAGAATCCTACAATTCAACAGCTCTTCTATTAGCCCGTTTGGTCCTAAACTCGTTTCTCCGGGCCATCTAAATCTGGGGCAGCATGTTAGAATATGCTCCGCGTCTTCCTCCTCATCTACACAGTTTGGGCATATAGGGGAAGTGTCATGAAGCACCCATGACCAGTTAGGGACTGGGTCACGTAGTAGTTCAGCTCGCAATATTTGTTATTCATCCAAAATGTTACGTCAGGGACAAGGCGAAAGGTCCATCTTCCCTTTAAACTGCTTTCCCATCGTGACTGCCATTTGTGCATTGAAGTCCTTCGTTCATCCGCATTTATAGCTGCTATTCGTCCCGTGTGCTCGAGACGGCGAAGGTATATCCTCCTCATCTCATCCGCCAATATGTCTATTGGTATTGTCTTTGCCAATACCAATACCGCTTCATCAGACACTGTCCTGAAGCCACTTATCCGTCTAATCGCGCTTAGACGATACACTGAGGACAGTATCCTCCTTGTCGTCCCCACGGAGAGTGCCTCCGACCATATTGGGCAAGCATACAGCATTATCGACGTTACTACCGCCGAAATTATCCTCCTTTTGAATGGACCTGGTCCTCCAATATTTGGCATTATCCTCGCCAGTGCTCCCTGTCTTACAGATGCTTTTTCGCCGATGTATTTCACGTGCTCCTTGAAGTTCAACCTGTCGTCGATAATCACTCCCAGGTATTTTATCGCCCTCTTCGATTCGATCCTTGTGCCTCCAACGGTCACTTCCATCTTCTCCACTATCTCCCGGCCGCTTATCAAGACGGCCTCTGTTTTATGCGCAGCAAGTTTCAAACCTGCTTCATCCAGCCATGCTCCAACCTTTCGAATCGCTGTGTTCGTTTTCTCCTCTATTTCTCCTACCGTTTTAGCTACCGAGACTATGACAATGTCATCTGCAAAGCCCACAATTGTAGTCCCGCTTGGCAATCGCAGTCGAAGTACTCCATCGTACACAATGTTCCATAGTAGTGGTCCAAGTACAGAGCCCTGCGGGACACCCGCCGTCACTACGTATTCCTGCTCTCCTTCATCCGTTAGGTATATTACCTTCCTGTCCTGAAAGTAATTGTATGTATTCATGTATTCATGTATGTATGTGTGTATGTATGTAAGTATGTATGTATGTATGTATGTATGTATGTATGTATGTATGTATGTATGTATGTATGCATGTATGTATGCATGTATGTATGTTTGTATGTATGCATGTATGTATGTATGTATATATGTATGTATGTATGTTTTTTTTTTTTTTTTGTCTTGAGCCGGAGGTAGGAATCTTCGAAAGACACTTTTGTTCCAACAAAAGAGTGTACGATTCACCATCACTGGTGCCTACGTACTAAACCCACCCCCTACACACTTCAACCACTCTCCCTCCGCGGGACTGCCGTAAGGTATTACTTCGCGGAGAGCTGGTTAGCTTGAAAGCTTTATCTCGTTAATTCAAATTTCGCCTCTGTTCCTCCAGTCTTCGGAGTACTATCAAAATTTCAGCCATTCTCTGGCTATATTGACTCCATAGAATCCTACGATTCAACAGCTCTTCCATTAGCCGGTTTGGTCCTAAACTCGTTTCCCCGGGCTATCTAAATCTGGGACAGCATATTAGAATATGCTCCGCATCTTCCTCCTCATCTACACAGTTTGGGCATATAGGGGAAGTGTCATGACCAAATCTGTGCAGGTACTTCCTGAAGCACCCATGACCAGTCAGGAACTGAGTCACGTAGTAGTTCAGCTCGCAATGTTTGTTATTCATCCAAAGGGTTACATCAGGGATAAGGCAAAATGTCCATCTTCCCTTTAAACTGCTTTCCCATCGTGACTGCCATTTGTGCATGGAAGTCCTTCGTTCCTCCGCTTTTATAGCTGCTATTCGTCCCGGGTGCTCGAGACGGCGAAGGTATATCCTCCTCATCTCATCCGCCAATATGTCTATTGGTATTGTCTTTGCCAACACCAATACCGCTTCATCAGACACTGTCCTGAAGCCACTTATCCGTCTAATCGCGCTTAGACGATACACCGAGGACAGTATCCTCCTTGTCGTCCCCACGGAGAGTGCCTCCGACCATATTGGGCAAGCATACAGCATTATCGACGTTATTACCGCCAAAATTATCCTCCTTTTGAATGGACCTGGTCCTCCAATATTTGGCATCATCCTCGCCAGTGCTCCCTGTGTTACAGATGCTTTTTCGCCGATGTATTTCACGTGCTCCTTGAAGTTCAACCTGTCGTCGATAATCACGCCCAGGTATTTTATCGCCCTCTTCGATTCGATCCTTGTGCCTCCAACGGTCACTTCCATCTTCTCCACTATCTTCCGACCGCTTATCAAGACGGCCTCCGTTTTATGTGCAGCAAGTGTCAAACCTGCCTCATCCAGCCATGCTCCAACATTTCGAATCGCTGTGTTCGTTTTCTCCTCTATTTCTCCTACCGTTTTAGCTACCGAGACTATGGCAATGTCATCTGCAAAGCCCACAATTGTAGTCCCGCTTGGCAATCGCAGTCGAAGTACTCCATCGTACATAATGTTCCATAGTAGTGGCCCAAGTACGGAGCCCTGCGGGACTCCCGACGTCACTACGTATTCCTGCTCTCCTTCATCCGTTAGGTATATTAGCTTCCTGTCCTGAAAGTAACTATTCAGAATCTCCATTAAGTATGGCGGCGTAGCCATGTTAAAGAGGGCTCTCATAATACGCCCCCAATTCGCCGAGTTGAACGCGTTTTTAACGTCAAGTGTGACAACCGCGCAGTATTCCTTAGTGCCAAATCTCCATCTTTCGCCCTCTATTGCATCTCTTGCAATGTCGACCACCCTCCTTATCGCGTCAACAGTGGACCGTCCTTTCCTAAATCCGTATTGCAGGTCCGAGAGAGCTCCTCCTGCCTCAGCACATGTTAGTAGTCGATTGTATATTATCCTCTCCAGTATTTTTCCCATCGTGTCAAGTAGGCAGATGGGCCGATACGACGATGGTTCCCCTGGCGGTTTACCAGGTTTTGGAATGAGAACCAATTTCTGCTGCTTCCACCTACGTGGAAAAACACCCTCGACGAAGCATTTGTGGAACACCTTGGCGAACGTATCCGGTCTGAGCCGGATAGCCGCCTTAAGTGCCCTATTCGGGATTCCATCTGGCCCCGGTGTTTTCCTATCTCCTATTCTAGTGCATGCTGCGAGTACCTCCTCTCCTGTTACCTCGGGTATGGTATGAATGGCCTCCGGCTCCCTACTTATAAAAGTGTAGGGCTGGCCACGTGGGAATAATGTACCAATGATCCCCCGTAGCAAAACTGGACAACCTAGTTTAGGCTGTTCTCGAGCACCGATTCTCTTGCAGACGACTCTGTACGCCGTCCCAAAAGGATTGATGTCAGCTTCCTGACATATCCGCTGAAAGGATAGTTTCTTGTTCCTTTTAATGGCTCTTCTAAGTTGACGCCTTAGATCTTCATATGAAGCCCGTTCGACTTCCCATGTCGGTCTTCCTCTCGTGCGCTGGGCCCGTCTTCTCGCCCCAAAGCACGCCGACCGCAGTCTTCGAATCTCGTTATTCCACCAGTAGCAGGGGGAACGTCCCCTACACACAGTTCTCCTAGGCATAGCAGCATCACATGCAGTGTTGAGCATTTCGTATACGCCGCTCACTAATTCCTCGACCGTGCTGCCAGTCGTATGAAAAGACGACAACATCAATCTATACGTCTCCTCGTCAAAGCGGGAGTCCTTCCATTTAGGTCCCGTAAACTTCGGCAATCCGTTTCCTCTCGTGTTGCGCCCAGTAACCGTCATCACGATTGCCTGATGGTCACTATTCGTGAAGTCCTCAGTTAGCCTCCATGCGGTCCGCGAAACAAGGCCATCGCTCACGAACGACAAATCTATTATCGAGCTCGAACCAGCTCTCCTAAATGTGCTTCCTCTTCCGTCATTCATCAGCGCCACAGGAAGGGAAGCGAATGTTTCCAAGAGGCAGCGACCCCTGGCGTTAGTATATCTACTACCCCATTCGATCGCCCAAGCGTTAAAATCTCCTCCAATAATAACGGGGGTGTTCAGGCGCACGTGTGACGCCAGCCTCTCCAACATATGTTGGAACTCATCCATTGACCACCTCGGGGGGGCGTAACAGCTGTAGACGAAAACTCCCTTTATCCTGGCCATAACAAAACCAATGTCCCGCGCATAGGTTTGCTGGAAGGGTAATGAACCACAAGTCCATATAGCCGCAGTACTAGATCCGTCCGTGATCCAAGTACTATTCATCGGTACTCTATAAGGTTCGCTTATGATTGCGACATCGATATTCTCCTCCTTTACTCTCTGGACCAATAGGTCCTGGGCTGCTTCGCAATGATTCAGATTAATTTGTATTAACTTCATCTCCTAGATCGCGATTTAAGAGCGCTTTGAAACTGAGGACACTTCCTGCTCCCCGCGATATGTTTGGCGAACTTTGGGTTGTCCACTTTGCAGAACATGCAGAGTGGTTCCCGTTCGCAATTCCCAGCAATGTGACCGTCCTGTCCACACTTGCGGCATGTTCCCGAGCGGTCAACTTTACTCTTGCACAGGCGGGCTATATGTCCAAACTGCAAGCATCGGAAGCATTTCGTCGGAATGTTCCTCTCGCGAATCCTGCATATGACCCAGCCGATCCTAATTCTACCTTCCTTCAGGAGAATAGCTGCACCTTCTGCACTAAGGCTCACTGTGGCCGTTTGTGTCCCACCGTATGCCCTCCTGAGACCAACTATGTCGGCTTCAGCGAAGCCCTCAAGACCTGGAATGTTCTGTATTGCATTATATACATCTCCCTTCTCCGTGATCTCATCAATGTCCTTTATCTCAATTGTCTTCCTCTCCTTTAGGGCGCGGACAGTCGCGCACTCCCCTAGGAGCTCTCCAATGGCTCCTCTGAAGTCCTCCGTTCGCTCGCCGTTCTTGCCGAGCTGAAGTAGTAGCTCCCCTTTGACGGTTCTCCGAATTTTCGTCACGTTTTCACCTAATTTACAGAGCTTAGGGTCCGTTTTAACCCTCCTCAAAATGTCAGCATACGATGTGTCATCCCTCGTTGCTATCGTTATCGCATCAGGCTTTGTTTTCCTCTCCTGAGGTTTCTTTTCCTTCTTTTTCTTTTTAGTGACTTTTTGCCACCCTGGCTCTCCAGTCGATTCCTGAGCGTTTACCTGCTGACTCAGAGTCGTCTCAGTAGTCCTCCTAACCAAAGCTTTCGGTGCAGGATTTGGAGTTCTCCTCTTTGCTTCGGGAGTCTCAACAGTTTCCTCCTGTCTCCTCTTGCCCTCCTGATTTCTCATCCAGGGCGAAGTTTGAGTTGCAGAACTGCTGCAACTCTTCTCATCAGTTGACTGCCCCCTCAATTCACCTGCGTACAGGTCGTATAGGGTCTTAATAGAGTCGATTGCATCTCTCATCGGCTGGTGGATTGATCTCCTCTTTCCATCCTCCATCATATCAACTAAGCTCCTAATTTGGTCTCCGAGTTGACCAAAAACCCCGCTGGTCGATGCCGTCGGGTTGCTTCGCCTCGGTTCCGACCCCGATGCCACCAATCCTGAAGATTCTCCATTCACTGGGGATCTCGGAGTCCTCGTACTCTGGCCGAATGGGTTCATTTCCCGATTCCGCACAGGAGATCTTAGAATCCTTGAGCTCTGCCCGAAAGCGTTCAGCTCCAAGGTATTCATATCGTTCGTCGTCTTATTTGTAGGTTTATTTTTGTTGTTAATCATTTCATTAGGGCCCCAACTCCCGGCCGCTATCCTAATCCATCGTTGTAGTCGTCACAAAAGACCCCGTGGTTATCTATGCAAAAGCAGGGAGGCCACGCGAGGGTTGACACGTAACCTCATGGGAATACGTGTTCAGAGCCAGGTCGACGTAAACCAGGGATTCACATCTGGTCCTACAGCACCAACTTAACGGTGATAAATCAGGAACGTACCGACAGACTTGCCATCATTTTAACGGGGCGGGGGCAATGACAGCATTAGCCCGACAGCCATTTCAGCCAGCTATCACACCGCTTACTAAAGTGCCGGAATACTGCCATCGTCAGCCTATATCACCAATTCAAATCCAATTTCCGGTATACCATAATTAGAACCTTACCGGGCTCGGTTCTAATGCCCCAATCAAGGGCGTCGTAGTTCGCCGCTTCGGTGGAACTGAGGGAACCACGGAGTCGTTACTCTCCTATTTTCCCATCTCTTGAGGGAACCCCCTGTGGGATGATGCCTAGTTAATGGCGGCATCGATTCGCCATGTCGCAGATAACGTCTTCGGTCACTTGTACCTTTTTGTAGTACGCCTCCGTATCTGCCGCTCTTGGTCGGGGACTGCTTATTGGTTATTCGCAGCTAACCTACCTGGGATAGGCCGTTCAGTTATCCGCCACCTACTGACCCCCATGGTAGCCCGAAGCTAAGCCCCATGTGTATGTATGTATGTATGTATGTATGTATGTATGCATGTATGTATGTATGTATGCATGTATGTATGTATGTTTGCATGTATTTATGTATGTATGTATGTGTGTATGTATGTATGTATGTATGTATGTATGTATGTATGTACATGCACATGTGTCTTACTACAACAACAGAGCTTGCAGGATTGGAGACGTATTCTCTACCAACGATGTGTAGAAGTACTAGTTAATTCACCCTAACCGAGCGTTATCAATACCTTTTCTCCTTTGAAAAATCCCTGAAGAAAACACTATTTTAAGGCGCTGCCTTCTTCTTGGTTAAACTTAAAAGCCAACCTGTATTCATGGTGCAACAAAAAAAAAAAAAAACAAACTGCAATGCGTGTCAGACCTCTTAACAAGTGTAAGGTATGAATGTACGAAGACGAAGAAAAACTTTATTTTTGTGGCAACAACAACAGGAACAACAACAGCACACATACAGAAAATGTTGCAAGTACATACAAACAAGCAAACAACGAAAGCAATTGTATGTAGTTTTCATGCCATTAAACACGATTTAAATATAAATGTTTAGGCTCAACAACACACACGCATACACACACACACACACAACATACAAACGTTTTAACATGCCACAGCAACACCGACATCGACATCGACATCGACACTAACACCCTGGTCTATAGTTATAATATTATACCTTAAGTTGTTGTTGTTGCTTTTTTTGTTTGTTGCAATCAGAAGAAAAACGAAGAAAGAAAAAAAAACGAAGAAATTTTTAAACCAATATTGGCATTAAGCAAGAGAGTGGGTGCGTGTCTTTGCTTATGCTGTTTACAGTTGTTGTTATAGTTTGTGATTTATAACAACTTGGTTGTGGTTGTTTTTGTTGTTGTTGTTTTTGTAACAACTTTTTCTTATTTCTTAACCCTGTCACATCAGAAAGTTTTGCAGGGTAACAGAGCGACCGAGACCGAGGATGAGAGCGAGAAAGTTTTGTTCTTTTAAAAACGCTTATTATACGACTCATTGGCGGTTTAAGACTGACAAACAAACAAAAAAATCTGTTGAAAAGAGAGAGGGAGAGAGAGAGAGTTATTCTATAGAAATGTTGCCTTAAAAAGAAAGAAAGAAAAAAGTGTGGCAGGAAGTGCGGTAACACAATATGCAAATTTTTTTCTCTCTCTTTTTGATTATTTGCAACTGCATTGTGAGGGTGCTGTTCCGGCTCATTTTTGTTTGTTTTATTTTGTTTGTTGTTGTTTTATGGAGGCTTGTTTAAAGAGGGTCATTTCTGTAATGGCTTTAAAGGATGTGGTTATGTTAGCTGTGCGTGTTTTAAAAGGTTCTTTTTCGTTATTTTTTATTGTTTTTGTTGTTTTCATTTTAAGGTTATTAGCTTAAAATGTTCTAACATGACATTATATTTTATAACTTTATTGTGACACATTTTATAAACAGAGGAAACATACATACGTACGTATAAAAACCCAGTAAAAGTTTTAAAGTCTTCACTAGAAAGCAAGTTATAAGCTAAAGGAAGTATTTAAAGCAAACTTAATTATTAAGACTGAAAAGTCTTACAAAGACTTTCTATTTATCGTATGGTTTTTATTAAACGATTTATGAAATTTATTAATTTTGATTGGAAGGTTTTAAAAAATTAAAAAAAATGTGATATAAACATTCGAGATCTGAATAGAAGTAATATTGGATTGAAGACGATTAGATATTGAAATTGTGGTAGATTGCGGATGGCGTAGGCAATTCATATGACTCAGTTGTTTCAGTTTTGAAATATCGCTTGCACTCTCCGGAAGATGAGCTACACATTTGCTTTCAATCGACAATAAAAGAAATCGCGATACAACTTTGCCGATTTGTTCAACAGCTATATTGACAAGACTTTGAGACATTTTTTCATAGCCGTAGACGAAGTCGAAATCTACAGTGAGAGCCAAAAGTGAGTAAACACCACTGAAATAATTCATTTTATTAGGATAGCGAGAAAAGTAAATGAGAATAGTCGAATAAATTTCCAAAAATAAAAACGTTTATTTATTACTTATAAAATTTTAAAACAAAAACAATAATTCATGATAAAGGACCTTTTTTTATACTTAAGAACAAAAGTGTTGACTCACTTATGGCGCTCAGTGTATAATATGCATTTGGTATAACCTAATTATCTTCAAAAGGATGAGCCCATCAATGGCAAACACTATGGCAACTTGTTCAATTTGATGAATATTTGACCACATGGAGTCAAAAAAAAAATTTTTTTTACTCACACGTACAGTTTCCACTTCAAAAAACAATGAATAAAATTTAAAAGTGTTTCCTTATTTAGTCTGAGCGCTGAGAGAGCACTTGGTTCAACTCTGTCTCAGACATCTCGAATAAAACGAAATATGAAATCTTAAGAGCCGCATTGTAGTTATAGGTGCACGCTTTCAAAGGAATACCTCACAACGACTTCTGCAGAAGCTATAATAACGAAGAAGTAGAGCAGGAGACCACAGACCACCTTCTCTGTCATTCTTAGACACTTGGAAACCTATGACAAAGAATTCTTGAGCACCCGGAATTTATTGACAGAACGTGTCCAGTCAAAGGTGATTTGAATAGAATTCGCAATTTTAATAAATCTATTGTGACTATTACACAATACACGATGCCAAACAGGAATTATAATTTTGTAAGAAAACCTTAACCTTGAACCTTATGCACATTGCAGCGGTTGCCAATTTAACCTAAGTATCTTGAAATCGCCAAAGTTTAGAAGGTAGTAGTCGAACCCGAAAAAAACGAATGGTAGGTGTGGTCTAGTAGGTAGTGTATTGGCTTATTATACGAAAAGCCAGGGTTCGAGCCCCAGGCCAGACATCAAAAGAAAATACAAAAAGTATTTCTTAGGCGACTTCCTCTCAGCAGATTTCTGGCACAAAATCTGAGAGTAAATAAAATTCCAATGAAAAGTTTCTCTTAAAATCTGTCGTTCGGAGCGGACTTTAAACTGTAGGTCCCGCCACTCATGTATAAAATTAACACACACAACGTAAGTGGTGTGAGAAAGTAGGTCTTAATCCTGACTAAAGGGTTGGCTTTGAAGCTCCCCTTTGTTTTTGGGTTCTTTTGTTACAATTTTTAAGTGAAGGTGGAGTATACAGTTCTTTTTAAAATTGCATTTGTAGCAGATATCAGCAATGAGTAGTCAAAAATATGAGTAGAATCGTATCATACGCATTATTTCTGATATTTATACGCATTCATACTTATTTTAATATCATGGAACCTCTACTCATCTTCCAAATTTGAAGTACTCATCATACTCATACTTAACAACACGTTGATATCGACTCTCCATAACTCAACATATACACGAAGCACAAAATAAGTATGAATCACGTACCAACACTAAAATACTCACTAAAAGATTGTGTGTTTGCTCTGCTTGCTGCTCTATATTTTTTCCTTTTTTGTAAATGCAGCAGCAACTAAGACTGACTCGAATCATATTATAAGTATTTTTCTAAAGTTATGAATCTAAATGAGTATGTACTTATGAATCAAACATATTTCGAATGGTATGAGTGTGATGTCAACGTTGTACGCATACTTATTGCAACCTCTGTACTTATAAATCAACATTGTAGTGAGTATGAATGAATCAGAGTACGTTGTTAAATTTCAATATTGTTGACTCACTTATATTCAAAATTTTATGAGTGCTTTTGAGTAGCAATTCATGGCTGATCTTTGAAAGTAAAAAAATATTATCATGATACTCTCTACTCTAATATCATAAGGAGCACTAAACCGCAACTAGACTAAGTCCCTTTTAAAAACAAGGAAAAATGTTTTGAAATTTTTGAGAACACTTGTAAACGAAAACTAAAAAAGAGGTTTTATTGTACTTACGTTTCTTGATAGAATTTCATTAAATTTTTTTAAAATTTATTTTTGTTCCTTTATTGCAAAGTCCTTTCCCAATGAATTTTTATGCTTTACACGTTTTATTTAAAATAAGCATTTTAGCTTAATGGCTGGCTATTTATGCATTTTTAATTGAAAATTAATTGTTTTCTTTTCTTTAATGGCAACTTTGTATGGCATTCTTAATTAATTACACGTATTTTTTCTCTTTTCTTTTCGTTTTTATTTTTTGTTTTGCAATTATACTCTCAAATTAACACCTAATTTCCCAAGTGTGTTTAAAATATAAAAGAAAAGTAAGTGTAAGTGTTTGGTTAAAGCAAAAAGGAGAAGTCAACTCCTTTTAAGAGCAACAAATAAAACAAGAAAATATTTAATAACGATAAGAATCTATTAAAAATTCATCATCATCATCATCATCATGTAAAGAAAACTGCTGCTGCTGCCACAAACAAACAAACAAACAAAGACATGGTAAATGAACAACAAGTTAAACAGGGTTTTTGTCTAGGAAAGAAAGAAAAAAAGAGTTTGATTTTTATTGAAAAAGTGTACACAAGAAGTTTGATGGCCAGTCATTATTATCACAATGATAATCTCTGCTACAAAAAAGAAAAGAAAACAAAAAAATATGTACACAAGCTATGTTAGGCATTAAAAGTCATCATCATCAGCAGCATGAGCAGCAGCTCAACATATGGTAAATATGGTTACAAGGCGTTACTTAGAAAACCACCCACTAATGGCCGCATAAAATGACCAGGCATTTATTTGCTGGCAACAGAAAACCGAGGAGAAAAAACGCCAAATTAGCATCAGCATGAATTGCATTAACAAAGACGACGTAGCTGTCAAGAAACTCAGCATCTTTATGAAGCATCAATTTGAGTCATCATCATAGAAAAGCTAACTAATCACATACATACATACATACATACGTATGTATATATGTATGTGTGTGTATATAGATATTTATAATAATGTTAACTTACAGTAGCCTTTTAATGTGTTTTTTTTCTGTTTTTTGTTGATGTTCGCATAGCTGCAATATTATTACCAACACCTTCTTCCGTTGGCTGCTGTTTATAATGATTTTTTTTGTACTGTTTGTTGTTGTTGTTGTTGGTTTGTGTTGTTTTACTGCATAAATAATTATTATTAATTTACGCTGTGGCATTAAAAACTTTAGAATGAACATCTTAAAAGTGGTTTGTAGTATGCAGGTGCAAAGTATTATAAAGACAGGCCAACCAGCCAGCTAGCCATAGCTTGCCACCACAGCAATCAAATAATTTCTTTATGCACCACTCAGGTATTTATCAGCCTCTAGTTTGAGTCTCTTCACTCAACAATTGAAAACAGACTGAGAGAGAGAGCGCAAGATGTTGTAAATTTTACGATAAATTTTTATTCTTCTGTAACTAAGTTATCAAAAGAATTCCATATGGTTTCCTAAAGTCCACAGTAAACATACATACCATGCCATACCATACCATACATACAATATATAATATTGTTATTGCATTAGTAGGACTAAAAAAGTGTTATTTTAACTTTTCTGTTGTCTTTCACATGCAAGCAAACGAAAGACTTAAGCAACAAACTTGTTTTTAGGTTTCGCTCATAACTAGACTGACTCTGACTCTGTTGTCTGTTGTATGTTGAAAATGAAAATTATTTTTAAGGCCTTTAAACAAAAGCTTAACAAAAGGATTTTTATATTCCATTCCATTCTATTCTCTCTTTTAATGCTTTTTGTTTCTGTCTTTCTATTTTGAATAATGTTTGTTTTTATTTTTGTATGCTAATCTCAGGGTTTTTTGTTTTTTATAGTGAAATATAAACAAATATTTTATTATTCCTTGCTTCCGTTGTTAAATTATTAGAATCATTATTTCTGTTTAATACTTAGAAGCCAAGTGAACGTTTGTTTTATGGCCATCAAAATCATCTTGACGTGTTAATAACATACATATGTAGTATACAACAAATAGACTTTTCTAATCTCAATAATCTATGTAGAGTGCATAACATTTCTTCATTTCTAATTTAAGTTTCTTTGCAAAAAGAAAAAACAGGAAAAGTCTTTGGAAAGGAAACAAAAACAATTAAATTTAGTATAAGTTTTTACTCGCAGAATTTTTAATTGCTTATTTAAAAATAAATCAACATATTTATACTGAAGTTAAAGACTTTCAAACATTTTTGCACTTTTTGTGGGTAACATTTTTTACAAAAGAACACAAAACCCTTTGGCTTTACAACACTGGCACAAAACTATTTCAAATGCTTTAAAATAGTTTTACACTTACTGAAGGTAACCTTAATTAGAAAAGAACACAAACTTCTTTGTCGTTACGACACTGGCACAAAACTACTTCAAACATTTTTGCATTTACTGAGGGTAACATTTTTTAGAAAAGAACACAAAACCTTTTGGCACAAAACTACTTTAAAGGCATTCAAACATTTTTGCACTTTTTGAGGGTAACATTTTTTAGAAAGGAACATAAAACATTTTGGCTGTACAACACTGGCACAAAACTACTTCAAAGGCATTCAAACATTTTTGCACTTATTGAGGGTAACATTTTTTTTTAGAAAAGAACACAAACCCCTTTGTCATTACGCCACTGACACAAAAGTACTTTAAAGGCATTCAAACATGTTTGCTCGTACTGAGGGTAACATTTTTTAGAAAGGAACACAAAACCCTTTGTCGTTACGACACTGGCACAAAACTACTTCAAACATTTTTGCATTTACTGAGGGTAACATTTTTTAGAAAAGAACACAAAACCTTTTGGCACAAAACTACTTTAAAGGCATTCAAACATTTTTGCACTTATTGAGGGTAACATTTTTTAGAAAGGAACATAAAACATTTTGGCTGTACAACACTGGCACAAAACTACTTCAAAGGCATTCAAACATGTTTGCACTTTTTGAGGGTAACATTTTTTTTTTTAGAAAAGAACAAAAAACCCTTTGGCTTTACAGCACTGGCACACTTCACAGGCTTTAAAATATTTTTGCACTTACTGAGGGTAACATGTTTTAGAAAAGAACACAAACTCCTTTGTCGTTACGACACTGGCACAAAACTACTTCAAACATTTTTGCTCGTATTGAGGGTAACATTTTTTAGAAAAGAACACAAAACCTTTTGGCACAAAACTACTTCAAAGGCATTCAAGCATTTTTGCACTTACTTAGAACACAAAACCTTTTTGCTTTACAACACTGGCACAAAACTACTTTAAAGGCATTCAAACATTTTTAATAAAACCCTTTGTCATTACGACACAGGGACAAAACTATTTCAAAAGCTTTAGAACAGTTTTGCACTTGCTAAGGGTAACATTTTTTAGAAAATAATACAGAACCCTTTGTGATTACGACACTTTGTTATGACTTTTTATCATTGACGAAATATTTGTTAACTTTTGAGGCTAAATATATCTCTGTTTGGTCAATTTGGCTCTCAAGGCTTAAATTGTCTTCATTTAATGAATCCAATTCGCTTTATTTGCGACTAGATTTCTTATTCCATTCCATTTGTATTTTTGCTTCTATTTGTGGAAGCTAACAGCGTTTGTATTCTTATTTTTGCAATGTTCTATGTACAGAATAATTGGCTTGGTTCTTGCATGAAATGTATGAAATTGCTACTCAGATTGCAGAATGGTCATAAGACAATGCTGGGCCTGTTGGAGGCAGCAGTTGGTTAAGGTGCTGATATGATACATTTAGTCAGAAAAAGTAATGACTATCGAACTCTCAACGCCATCACGACCCCGGACAGATTTCTAATTCCATTTTTGCATTAACTAAACGGTATTCTTCACGGTAAGAAGATATTTTCTGCTATTGATTTGCAACGAGCTTATCACCAAATACCAATTGAGACTGCTGATATTCCAAGGACAGCCATTTCAACACAATTTAGCCTGTAAAAATGTTCTTATGTCAATCTTAGTTGACAACCGTAGTCTAATTGGTAGTGTTTTCGCTTATTAGAAGTGAGGCCACGGTTAATTTATTCGACAATTACGTCATCACGTATAATAGGCCAGCATATTGCTCACTAGACTGTGGAGAGTTCAAGCAAGAAACTTTGTCTTTCCCCAGATGGTTGCAAAAACGTATAAATTCTTGAAAAATACTGGGATTTTATTTTATATTTCGATTCAAAAAGTAAATTTGGAAAGTAATTACTCTCTGTTAATTCAAAACACTGAATAAATGAACAAAAGTCTGCTATTTTTGTTAAGCTACAGATAGCTAGCGATAGCAAGGTAATTATCGGTCTATGGCCTGTGGTCTATGGCCTGTTACAATGATAAGATATTCTCAGCTGCATTTCAAGTTATATAAACAGAGAATTTTATTGAAAGCATGCCAGTACTAAAAAAATTTCGTAATGAAGACTTTTAAATTAAATCCGCAAATCTTAATAATTTGTTGTGCCTTGATTGCCTCTGGAGTTTCTACTCCACAAAAGCATATTGGATCGGATGGTCGGGAATATCTTATCGAACGCGATTATAAGGTAAAGTGAATTTTTTTTTAAGAATTTTTACTGAAAATTAAATTCCTTTTTAGTACTATTGGTTGCAGGCATGGCATGAATGTGCTCGTCGTAATAGACAACTTTTAACAATAGATTCTCCTGAAAAACAGGATGTCATTAGTGAACTATTGGAAGAATTAGATTCTGAAACTAAATTATGGCTAGGCGGTAATGATGAGTTCAACAATGGTGGTAATGTTGATCGACCGTTTTTTTGGTCGGCAACTGGAAATCAATTTACATACGCTAATTGGCGGGATAAAAATCCTCGGAAAATTGATAATAGTCAGCATTGCGCTCTAATTGAGTCTGGGAATAATAAATGGTTAAATTGGGGTTGTTATGCCTCAATTGGTTTCATATGTGAAGAAAAACAATTAATGGACTTGGACTCAAAATTCCTAAGCTTACTAAAGGACAATATGGCCCAACTGAACGGGAGACTAGAAAACATTGAACAAGTGGGCAACGATACAAAATATAAAGTCGATCAATTGACAAATATTACCCAAACTGGTGTTGAGAATATTCTAAATAAACAGGAAATCTGTACAAAGGAATTGAATGATGAAATTACTAAACAGGCAAATGATTTAAACGAGCAACTGAAACTAACTGCCGATGAGCTGAATGTAAAATTTGGTGAAAAACAAAATGTAATACGAAATGAATGGAACATTTAAAGTGTTATTTTGAATAACATTGAATTTTCTTTTCTGGCTTTTTTCCTTCTAGTTTACCTGTCATGCTAAAAATATTGTGCTCATTCAATAGATTGGCTGATAATACGGCAACACCATTCAAATTTATTCAAATTGTGTGAATAAAACAAAAAAAGAAAATGTCGTGTATAAATAAAAGAAAAAATGATTTAAAAAAAAGAAAAAGAAACTTCCAAATCCGTAAGTGATTTTATGACTCGAAAATCTCGTCAGGACACCATTATGGCGACAAAAATTGTTTGGTACCCCTAACAAAGTTGATGAAATGCTTACTAAGGCTTAAACATTTATACTTTGACAACTAATGATGGACATAATTATGATAATATTGTCACAGTATAGGACCAAGCTAATGGCGTGTAATGTAAGCAAAAAAAAAAAAAATATTTAAGTGCTGCTGGAGCTTGACTGCTGAATCATGTGCCAAACGATGAAACTCTCTAACATTACACATAATTGGTCATTACAATCCTTTAGTCAGGATTACAACCTAGCTTCTCACACTACCTCCATGCTGGGTGTGTGTAAATTTTATTTATGAGTGATGGGACCTACATTTTAAGGTCAAGAAATCTATTGAGAGGCAGTTGCCAAAGAAATATTTTTTCATATTTCGCTTTTGTTCGATTTGCTTTTGGGCCATGACCTCACGTCGAATAAGCCAACATAAAAGGTCTGCCAAAAAACTTTTTTTTTGAAAATGCTTTAAAAAAACTGAATATTTTCTCAAATTTCCTTTTTTTATTTGAAAGTACAGTCCTTCCGGTTAATAATGGAAAATAATTTCATTCAAATAGCTGCCTCGGCTGGCCATGCAGTAGCCTACACCATCGGTCCAATTTTTAAGCACATTATCGATTGTGTGCAGCAGTATTTCACCAATGGCTTCACGAATATTGTCCTTTAAAGCGTCAATTGTCTCTTACTTGTCGGCGTTACACTTATCTTTGACGGCGCACCCCACAAATAATAGTCCAACGGTGTCAAATCGCAGCTCCGAGGTGGCCAAACGACATCAGCTCTGCGGCTGATAATGCGATCTTCAAAAACAGGGCGCAAAACATCGAGTGTAGCTTCGGCTGTGTGGCACGTAGCGCCGTCCTGTTGAAACCAAATGTTGCCAATATCCTCCTCTTCAATTTTTGTGAACAAAAATTCGCTCCACATGGCCCGATAACGTTCGCCATTGACTGTAACGGCAACTCCTTGCTCATTTTCGAAGAAAAATTGCCCAATTATGCCTCTGGACCAAAATCGGCACCAAACAGTGACTCGTTTTGGGTGCGTCGGCTTTTCAATGTATGCGTGCGGGTTTTCTGTGCCCCAAATGCCACAATTTTGCTTGTTTACATATCCGCCAAGATCAAAATGAGCTTCATCTGAAAAGATGTTTTTTTTTGCACAAAATCGGCATCTTCTGGTGTAGGCTACTGCCTTTAGTACCTACAGACTACAGCCTTTTTAAAAATGAATGGAGTATTTTTAATTCTTTTGTAAAGAATACACTTTTCTATGAATTCGAGTCATGGATACATTCATGTAAGCACCGCTGTCTGTGGCATATTCTGATTATATACATACGTACATACATAAATATATACATACATGATATAATTGGTCATTACAACCCTTCCAGTCTGAATTACGGCCTAGCTTCTCATATCGCTTATGTTGTATGTGTGTTTTAATTTTACACATGAGTGGCGGGATCTACAACAGTTTAAAGTCGACTCCGAATGACAGATTTTTTTTTTATTTGCTCTCGGAGTAAAAATACTGACAGTAAGTTGCCGAAGAAGTATTTCTACTTCCTACTAGATTATGGCGAGTTCAAGTAAAAAACTTTGTCTTTCCCTAAATGGTTGCAAAAACATATAAATTCTTGAAAATTACTGGGATTTTATTTTATATTTCGATTTAAAAAGTAAATGTAGAGAGTGGTTGCTCTCTGTCAATTCAAAACACTGAATAAATGAACAAAAATCTGATATTTTTTGTTAAGCTACAGTAGCTAGCGATAGCAAGGTTATTATCGGTCTGTGACCTGCGGTGAGTGGCCTGTTACAATGATAAGATATTCTCAACTTATAAAAAAATTCAGTTACATTAAGCTTGTCTTAAAAGGATGATAAGTTTTTTTTTTGAATTAAAATTTCGTTAAGTTTACCATAAAATTCGCTGCATTTTTGGGTATATAAACAGAGAACTTTGTTGAAAGCCTGCCAGTACTAAAAATATTTCGCAATGAAGACTTTTAAATTAAGAACGGAAATCTTAATAATTTTTTGTGCTTTGATTGCCTCTGGAGTTTCTGCTTTGGAAAAACGCATCGGATCGGATGGTCGGGAATATCTTATCGAATTTGATTATAAGGTAAAAAGAAATTTTTTTAAGAATTTTTACTGAAAATTAAATGCCTTTTTTAGTACAATTGGTTTCAGGCTATGCATGAATGTGCTCGTCGTAATAGACAGCTTTTAACAATAGATTCTGCCGAAAAACAGGCTGTCATTAATAAACTGCTTACAGAAGAACCAATTGTCCACTTATGGCTGGGTGCTAATGATGAATTTAAATCCACTGGTAATGTTGATCGACCCTTCTATTGGTCGGCAACTGGAAAACAATTTACATACTTTAATTGGCATAACCACCATCCCCTTAAGGGTGATGCTAATCAGCATTGCGTTCTGGTTTGGACTCCTAATAAGGAATGGTTAAATTATGAGTGTGATGACAAAAGTGGTTTCATATGTGAAGAGAAATATCATAATGCATCTGATATTGTGCAACAGTTGACTAAAGATTTTGACTTAAAATTCCTGAGGTTACTAGAAAATAAATTGACAAATATTACCCAAACTGCTGTTCAGAAAATTCTGAATAAACAGGAACGCTCTACAAAGGAATTGAATCGTGAAATTACTAAACAGTAATTGAAACGTAGATGTAGATGAGCTCAATGGAAAATTAAGTGAAAAACAAAATGTAATTACAAAATGAATGGAACATTTAAAGTGCGATTTTGAATTTCATTGAATTTTCTTTTCTTGTTTTTTTTCTAGTTTACCTCTTAACAATATTGTGCTCATTACTCCGACTGGCTGATAATGCGGCAACACCAGCCAGATATTCATTCAAATTGTGCAAAAAAAAACAAAAATTGTGAATAAAAAAAAAATTTTTTTTGATTTTAATTGGACTTTGTCTCCAACGAAACGAAATATGGGAAAAATATTTCTTCGGCAATTTTCTCTCAACAAAAACTCGAAGAGTAGAATGAAATTGTAACGAAACAGTTCTTCAAACATTTAGAGTTCGAAGCCCTCTGAAAAGATTTCTGGCAAAAACTCTGAGAGCAAAATAAAATTACAAAGAAAATCTGACGTTCAGGGATAACTTTAAATTGTAGGTCCAGGCACTCATAAATAAAATTAGCACAGGCAATGTGGATGGCTTATTAGACGTATGGCCACGGTTAATACCGCAGGCCAGACATCAAAACGAAATGTGAAAAAGATATTTCTTTGGCAACTGTCTCTCAGCAGATTTCGGGCAAAACACGCTGACATTAAAGTTGGGATTCGCTTTTAAACTGTAGGTCCTGAACTCATGTATAAAAATTAACGCTTACAATATAAATGGTGTGACAACCTAGGTTGCAATTCTAACTGCAGGGTTTTGTAATGACCAATGAAGTATGGATGGTGTGAGAAAGTACATTGTAATCCTGACTGACTGAATAGAATACGCAAGCAATCGTGTTGCAATGTATTTCCAACAACAGGAGGGAGATACATTCTATGAGAGAATGAAGAAACTTTTTCGATGAAGTTATCACCCAATTAATTGACCAATACCGTGTGATTTAACCTCATTGGATTGAAATGCAATATTTGAAGAGTTATTGGCGGAATACGGCATACTCACCAACTGGGCCTATTTGACGGTTCATTATGGCTTATTTTTTACTTGGATTTGCACTTCCATACAATTAAACACGGCTGACTGTGGACATTGCCGTACATTTGGATTCCAATGTTCACTTGTCGAAAAAAATTTTTTTTCCAGAATGAATTTTATTTCCTACAAAAGGCAGAAATAATTGTGGAAAATCCCATTGCATAGAAACGCAGTAACTGCTTGGCCACTGTTTGGTCACTGGCCCAGCGTTTTTTCTAGATGATCCAAGTATTCAATTCAGACCCTTATGGTTATATGACACATACATAATTGGTCATTACAATCCTTCAGTCAGGATTACGACCTAGCTTCTTACACCACTTATGTTGTGTGTGTTAATTTTATATATGAGTGACGGAACCTACAGTTTAAACTCGACTCCGAACGACAGATTTTTGAGAAACTTTTTAGGGCAATTTTATTTACTCTCAGAGTTTTTGCCAGAAATCTGCTGAGAGGAAGTCGCCGAAGAAATACTTTTTGTATTTTGTTTTGATGTCTGGCCTGGGGCTCGAACCCTGGCTTTACGTCTAATAAGCCAACACACTACCTACTCGACTACGGCGATTGGTTATATGATAACCAAGCTTATACTATGTTCAAATATGCACTTTTATTGAGTCAATATTTGATTTATTGAGTACAATATTTTAAGTGTTCAGACATAATAATATACGTTGATTATTCAATATTCATTCGATAGCTGGTAAACAACATTATTTTTAATTTGGTTTCTTTTGTTGTTTGTCGTTGTTGCCATTTGAGTTGTCAAATATCAACAGAAAGTGTTCGAAGAATTGTGATATGCGCACTGAGTTTTACTCAATATTATAACAATTTGCGTACAGTAAGACCCCGCTTAACGTTGTTTCAGTATTATGCGGTAGTACTGGGATTCCCCTAAATCTCACACTGTATTGATACTTGTTGTATATGTTTGCAAATGAAACGGCCATGCACAAAAAAAAAAAAACTGGTGCACTATATGGCGACAGTGTATACTATGTATCTTTTTCAAAGCCCTTTTGTTAGTCTGTCGAGAATAAAGATTCCAACTGTATTTTCCAAATTCACAATCGCAGTACGAACGCATCTTTCCTGCGTCACAATTGATTGATTATTTGCCTCGTTTAACGCTGTTTCGCTTCAACTTATTGGAAGGAATCCCCCGCGTTAAGCGGGTCTTACTGTATTGATTGCCCAATAATTAATTGAAACTTTATATGACATATTGAGCTAAATAATGGCGTTTATTGCGCCTTTACGCAATAAATGTGCATATCTGAACACCATATTACTTTGGATATGGATGAGTCTCATAACATTGCAGTTTTTTATTGCATGTGTAGCTTTCAGACGTACGTATTTACATACATACATAATTGGGCCGTGTGATATAGCTTCTGTTAAGTCACTTGTCTACGTTGATAAACCTTATGAAATGCAGGGTAAGGGTAAAGTATCCACATTTAAACTGTTTTGTGAATACAAATATTTTATTTTTCTGTTTGAAATTAATGTTTTTGTAATTTAACATGAATTAAGAATTATTTTCGTTTTTTTGCTTGAACAATGCATTAAAAAAAATATGAAAAAGAATTGAGAAAAAAATCTTTTGTAATTTATTTGTAAAAAAAAAAACTTTTTGAAAGTTGTTATTTAATATTTGCACCAAGTGGCCAAACAATTCAGTTTCAATTCAGTTTTTTTTTTCTTTCGCTTTACTCGTTAAAATATTTGTTCGTTAATTTTAAAATTCAAATTCCATTCACAACCGCAGAGTAGAAAAAAGACACAACAACGCACCATTAGATAAATGTGTGGTCTACACAGAAAAATAAAAAAAAAAAAATTAAAAAAAATAACAGAAATGAAATGAAATAAAAAATATATAAAAACCAGTAAAAATATTTATTTATTTATATTTTTTTTTGCTTGCTGACTCTATTCTGTTCTAAACCGCAATTTAACAAACTTTAATTATCCAACAAATTTGTTTGTTTGGCTTTTGTCAATAAAAAAAATTTATTTTGAAAAAAACAGTTGGGCAGTTCACACAAGCCCTTGTATCGTTGTATTCATTGTATTGTTGAATGAGTATACAATAGTGTATGCTTGTTGTTGATAATTTTGATATAAAAATCCGATACACTTATACACATTTTTTGTTATAAGTTTTTGAAAGTTGTATTGGTTTCTTGCTATCAGTTTATGTAAATGCCAGTAATGAAGAAGAAGAATAAAAATACAAAATATTTTCTATGTAACTTGAGACAACAATTAATACTTCAAAATGATATTGTTCGCACAGATAATTAATTAATTCACATTTTCCTGTAATATTTTTCATTTTGTTGCTTGCAAATCAAATTGTGAATACTGGGGGCTAATTCTAGCAGCGTATACGAACATTTTTTACTCGAACGTGCGCGTTTTTTATTTTTGGAATTCTCTTATTCGTTATCGAGTAAAGTGTATCGAAATTTCTAATGATGGCATTCGATAACGTGTGATCATTCGTGGCATTCGAATTGCCAGTTTTACTCGTAAGCACTAAAGTTTTCGAATTAACGTTTTCTCTTGTTTAGTTTAAGATTCTGTTGAGGGTCTAAAAAATGTCCAAACTTTTCGGTCTTCAAAAACATCAGAAGGCAGCCCAAAAGAGAATTGCGACAAAGAAAATGTTACCCCAGCAGCTTCACCAAAAAATAGTATTCCTGACGTATCTTCCTGCTGTTTATCGGATTATGAAGAAGACAAAATTTGAAGATGATACTGCAGAAGAAACTTCAACCCCAGCTAATAATAAAGTAAAACCAAAATATAGGGTTATCCATTTCGTGGTTTCAAAAGTAAACGTAAATAAAACACATATAAAATATTTTTATTCATGATATTTCTTTTTTTATTGTAAAGTTTGAACGTTGACATTATTGTGTGAAGGACCACATCATTTAAACGACCTCCACGCGAAGTGTTGCAAGCATTGATTCTTTTGACGTAAATTTCGACCACTTTTTGACACATATTGGGCGGTATCTCAGCCATAACTTGACGAATGTTGGTTTTTAAGTGCTCAAGAGTTGAAGGTTTATCTGCATAAACATTGTCTTTCGCGTAGCCCCACGAAAAAAAGTCTAATGGTGTTAAATCACATGATCTTGGTGGCCAGTTGATATCGCCACGACGAGAAATTACGCGGCCTGGAAATGTCTCTTGCAATAAAGCCATACTCCCTCGAGTTGTGTGGCATGTGGCACCGTCTTGTTGAACCAACATATTCTCCAAGTCGTATTCTTCAATAGCAGGCAAAAAAAAGTCGGTTATGACAGGACCATAACGCTCCGAATTGACGGTGACAGTCGTTCCATCGTCGCTTTAGAAGTAGTAAGGTCCAATCACACCTTCGGACCAAAGCGCGCACCAAACAATGACTTTTTCTGGATGTAATGGCCTCCCTTCAATTACTTGAGGATTCTCAGAACCCCAAATACGACAATTTTGTTTATTAACATACCTACCGAGTGTGAAATGTGCTTCATCGCTGAAGAAAATTTTGATCGATACGTGGCTGTGGCAGAATCACCATTTTTGTAGTAGGTTTTGATAATTTTTATGCGTTGTGTGATAGTTAAGCGATCCATTTTCGTCAATGTCAGACTTTCAACTGAAAAGAAAAAAATTGATTTCACAACTTAGTTTGACAGATGTCGAATTTCAGTCCCATACTTTTGAAACCACGAAATGGATAGCCCTTTATATTATCCATACGAAATATTACAATAAACTTAATAAAACTTTTCTTCCTTGGATTAATTAAATTTCTTTTATTTTTGTAAGAAAACATATGTTTTTTGTTTACAATTTTTGCATTTTAGTCAGTGCTGTAAAACGAAATAATTTACTCGTTTCACAACACCTAAGCAACAAATCGATTCATTTCGTATCGAGTAACATCATCAGAAAATTTCTCGCTATCGAAATTATTTTCTATTCGAACACAATTTCGATCACTACTGCGAGAATTAGACCCCTGGTCTACTTCTTATCGTTTTTTGACGTTTGGAATACGAAATACACAATACAGCATAGCATAGAGCGTTCACAAACAAAAATGGGTATTCAATACAACATACACGATACAAAGTCTTGTGAATTGGCCAAGTGTGTTGTATAGTGTGTAGAAAAATTTGTCATATTACTGTTATAATTATAAATTATTAAAGAAAATAAAACAAAACAAAATAATAATATTCCTTTATAAATATTTATAATTTATTTTCTTTTGTTTTAAATGAAATAGAGAGAAAAAAATGTTAACAAAAACATTGTTTTAAATTATTTATTGATCTGTCATATGTCACATTTTATATGACTTTTATGCTTATTATTTATTATTTAAAAATTTTAAATTGTATGGTTTTTTTTATACGTCTCTATATATACTTAGTAAGCGTTGACAATTGTCATTATAAATTTACATTAATTAATTATTAATCTTTGCAAAAGATTTATTTAAAATAATTGTTAAGAGAGGCTAACTAACCTCTGGCGAACAATACCAAAAATAGTAACAGCCAACAAACAGCACGATGTGTCAATTTAAGGCAATTGTTTATAGTTTTTTTCTTTTTATATTAAAACCTTTTGCAAAACGTTTTTAAAACACCTTGTTAACCATTTAGAAAATAATTAATAGACACCGGAGGATTTAACAAATGATTTGTAGCAGCAGCAGCAGCAGCAGCAAAACAAAAAAAATTTATATATTTTTTCATTTCATTTTTTCTAAAATAAATTACAATTGAAAACATACTTACATTATTAATTAAAAAGTATAAATTATTTAACAACATGCATACATCGTGGCATAACATTCCTAAGCATTAATAATATTTGTTTTGCTCTGCACAATATGCTTCCAACTGTGTACCCCACTGACCCTGGCTATAAAAGTCGACGACGACAGCGCAATAAAAATTATTCTTTCACTGGAATTTGTTGAAAACATAAAAAATTGTGCTAACCATACATAACCTAACTATTGAAAGAATCTGCATAGCGCATAATGAATACTTCTGTTAAAGCGGTCCATAACTTTATGTTGGCAACATCGATTTAACAGCTGATAATTGAATTTTTGTTAGTTTGATTATGGATAGGATTACACCAAAAGAAAGTTTTTTTTTTTCTGTCAAAATAATACTCCTGCTCGCTAAACTTATCGTGCACTTCATCCATTTTATTTCGTATATTAATGTCCTTTAGAGCGTGTATTTCATATAACAATCTATCGTTTTCGGACCACGTTTACTTTTACTAACAATATAAGCATTTCGTGAACCGCCAAATAAAACAAAACGTCACTATTGTCAGCAAATGAAGAAGATTTTCCAAACTGTTCTTGGCTTAAAAGCTTTAAAGATTCAGCTTCTGATGGTATTAAATCCAAACGATCATGCTATGCTTTGAAGATAGGTACAATGAGAGGTACGTAAATAAGTTTAAAGTCTACTCCGAACGACAGATTTTTGAGAGACTTTTGCATGGCAATTTTAAACTGCTGAGAGCAAGTCGCTGCAGAAATATTTTTTCGTATTTTCGTTTTGTTGGTTTGAATCGCGGCTTTATGGATAATAAGCCAAGACACCACCAGAGATCAGCAATGAATCGTTTTTTCGTTACTCATAAGCTCTCATGAAATTTTTAATATAAGTGAGTCAACAATATTGAAATTTAATTATGTACTCTGATTCATTCATACTCACTACAATGTTGATTTATATGGACAGGTTGCAATGAGTATGCGTACAACGTTGACATCAAACTCATACCATTGGAAATATGTTTGATTCATAAGTATATACTCATTTAGATTCATAACTTTACAAAAATACTTACAATACTTATAAATGATTCGAGTGACTCGATTAACAGTCTTAGTTGTTGTTGCATTTAGAAAAAAAAAAAGACTCATAAACAAAAAAAAAAAAAAACAGAGCAGCATGCAGAGCAAACTCACAACCTTCTAGTGAGTATTTTAGTGTTCGTATGCGATTCATACTTATTCTGTGTTTCGTGTACATGTTGAGTCATGAAGAGTCGAAATCAACAACATTATCATACGTGTTGTTAGGTATGAATATAATGAGTACTTCAAACTTTGAATATGAGTAGAGGTTCTATGATATTGTTACGTTTTTACCTTTTTAAAAATGTTTAAATATGAGTTCGTTAATTGCAAACCAAGTAAAAACAAATATGTGTTTAGTTTTTCTTAAACTCTCTTTATTATTCACACTACGTTTGTGCCACTGTTTACAACTTCACGATACAACAACAATTTGCTTGTACACTATTCTATTTCACACTAACAACTGTTCGTTAGATCTTCTCTGCTTACAACCTTTTTGCAAGCAATGCCGCTTGTACGTTCCAACCTCATCGCGTCTTCACACAAGACTGACTGAATTATCACTGACTCGCTGCTGGCCCTGCTGCCCTTTTATAAACGCGCGCAATCAGTATGATGAACGTTCTCGATGTGGAAGGTTCTTGCTCTCGCCTTCTCGAGAATTCTATTGCTAGTACATTATTGTTTGTGTACCTTGCTTACGTTGTCCATCCCTTTTTGCCACATACATGTTGTTGTTGGTACAAGGCGCAACCAGGTTTCTTAGTGTTAGTGTGTATTTGTATCGTGTGGCATTTGTTTATCGTTTTTGTTGTTAAACGATATTAGGTCGTTTCGATTTGCATAACAATATTAGAAAAAGGATGAATGGGTATAAGTATTAGAAATTATGAGTATGATTCGATTCTACTCATCTTTTTGAATACTCTTAGCTGAACTCTGCAGACTACCTACTAGACTACGACGACTTCAATGAATATTGCTTCCACAGAGAATTATTTCGTGTTTTGGCAATGGGAAATGGCCTGGAAGATCACACGATTTGTGCGACATAAGACTTTATTTGTGTAGTTACGCAGATAACGCTCTAACATTGATGCATTTGGAGTTGTAATTTTCGTCATGTTATCGTGGAGTTACCACAAGCAATGTGCGAAGGAGTTGTTGATCAGTAAGATCGATTGCTGCAATAAAACCAAAGGCAATTATTTAAAAGACATTCCTTTGCGTACATAAGGTTAAGGTCTAAGCATTATAATGAAATGAAAATCGTAGCTTCATTAGTGTGCTTTATATGATAAAAAATTATTCAATTTTAATTTAATTTAAAATGTTTAAAGAAAAACCCATATAAACAGCTATGGAAAGCCAAGAATTTTTTCTTTTATAATTGGAACATATTCTATGATGTTAATGTTGTGTTAAAGAAAATGCTTCTTCTATCTGTGCCTTTAATCTTGGCGCCTTATGGCTAAGAATATGAGTTTCTTTGTTTTCTTTAAGATTCCTTAGGTTATTTTTTATTTTTTTTTCTGTTCTACTGATAACCCCCCACCTGTAGTGTCATTTAAAATTTTAGTTATTTATTCTTATACGTTGTTGTTGTTGTTGTTGTTTGTTGTAATCTTTTTTACAACACCTTCATAATATGCAGAGATTTGTTATGCCGATATTCATGGACATTTTTCCATTTGACCAAACATGTCTTCCATATGACCATCCATGGCTGTTTATTGATTTTTTTTTTTAGTTACGTAAAGGTCTTCACAGTTTTTGGCCTTTATAGAAGAGCATGCTAGCTGGCATACCTTTTAAGAAAAAAAAGAAACATTTGGAGCAGTTTTCCTATGTTTTTTTTGTGTTGATTTGAAAAAAAAAAACTTCTTTTGTTTCTGTAGCCATCTGAAGCTGTTTTATGGTGTCATGCTTTACAAAATCAATTTGTTCTGTAATTTAATTGAAAAAAACATTTTTGTGCAGAACATTTTATTGTTTAGTTTAGTTTTTAGTTTTGCAGGTAAAAAAAAAACGGAGAAAAAATGGCAAACTTAAGTAGCTTGGCTAAGGGGATTGTGCATTGAATGTGGTTGGAAAAAGTCGTTGGTGGCTTGAAGAAGTTTTTGTGGGGTTTTTATGGCATTTTGGGGTAGAATGTATTGCAATTTGAGCTGTTGCAAATCATTTACAATTTTGTTATGGTCTTTGGCCATTATGTGCTCATGTTAAAGAACTTTAATATAAAGAAACTTAAACTATTAAAACTAAAGATATTACAGATCAAGCATGAAGAAGGAAAACTTTTTTTTAAAGGTTTTCTGTTTTTTATTTTTTTGTGACTGGCCTGCCTCTGCATAGGTATTTAAAAATAAATTATTTAATATTATTAACATTTTGTTGTTATTGTTTTTGGATTTTTTGGATTTTTTTTTTTTGAAAAAGGCCCTCGAATCTTAAACCAAAACTCATTAATCATTTGAACTATGGCCTTAATTTTTACATACGACCTTTCAGTTTTTAATATTATTTTTTTAAAACAATTTTTTCTTCATCTTTTTCTTCTACTCGTAGATAATTAAAGGTTAAGCATAAATTTAGAGAAGAAATATTTGTTCATAAAAAAAAATTCAAAAAAAAAAATTTCAAAAAATCTAAGCCGCCTTTTTCTCTATTTTCATAAAAACAAAATGAAAAAATAAATTCTATTTTTTTTGTTTAACGCCCTCTAAATACGTAAACAAAAAACTCATAATTAAAAAAAATATTATTTTTAAGGGGTGTTACTAAAAAAATTAAAAAAATAATACCTTTACGTATCAATATTATGTATGCTCCTTCGTTTTTTTCATAAAATTTTGTTCAAGCAAGTGGCCAAAAGTAGTTTGTTTTATTCATGTTAAACAGATTTTTTTTTTATTTTTTGTATGTATGTATGTATATGTATATTATAATAATTTTCATATTAATGGTAACACTTAATCAATCAATGTCTTGGAATTTATTTCTATTTTTTTAAAAAATTTTTTTCTAATATTTTTAAAATTAATGTCTTGCGGGAGTTTTATTTTATCGTTGAAATATTTTCAAGTTTTAATCCGGTTTTTCAAAAATTTTTTTTTTTTATACATTTTTAATTTTATTTTTATAGTCACTAAGTCTAGCAATAAAGTTATGAACATGGAAAGTTTTATTTTGTTTCGTTTTCTTATGGTTTGAATCACCAAGTTTTTGTCATTCATTTGAATACATTAAAGATTTATTTGATCATCGGTTAAAGCTAAACATGGGAGTAATGCATTTAAGAAACAGTTCAGTTAAGAAAATATTTAATTAAGGTTCGATGACAGATACCATAAACACACGTACTTGGAGAAAACCTTAGGGATGCTTACTCTATAAAGTACATACATACATACATAATTGGTCATTACTACCCTTAAGTCAGGATTACGACCTAGTTTCTCACACCACTCATGTTGTGTGTGTTAATTTTATACATGAGTGGCGGAACCTACACTTTAATGCTGACTCTGAACGACAGATTTTTAGGAAACTTTTCAAGGCAATTTTATTTTACTCTCAAACTTTTTGTTGGAAATCTGCTGAGAGAAACTCAAAGAAGACTTCCGCAGGGTTGCTGAGTTTGTGCAGGAAACATTTCTCTACTCTGCTACAAGGCGATGACGATAGCAACACCGCCTTTAGGAGATGATGTACCGAACCCGATCGATGATGATGGCGTGGTTATCCCGCCGCCTAGCCAAGAATCGGGATTATGCGACTTAGAAACAATAAGGCTGCAGGCCCTGATGGAGTCCCCGCTGAATTGTTTAAGACCGGATGTAATGAGTTGTTAGGGCGCATGCACGAGCTTATTTACAAAATATGGCTAGAACCTCAGTGTCCTATGTTCTGTCCTGAAAAAGGGAGACTCTACGATATGCGCCAACTACAGGGGTATAATAAGCCTTCTTCCTATGGCATACAAGGTTCTTACGGACGTATTGTGTAAACGACTGAAACCGCTCGTCAAAACACTGATTGGACCTTAACAGTATGGCTTCAGACCTAGCAAGTTTATCATCGACCAGATCTTCACGCTACCAAGACCCACGAAAAACAAGTCGATACTTACTTACTTACTTAATTGGCCATAACAACCCGTTTAACGGATTTCGGCCTGCCGCAACACATCCTTCCAGGCGCCTCTGCTTCGTGCGCGCCTACGCCAGTTGGTCACACCAATCGATGACAGGGCTTCCTCGATTTGGTCCTTCCAACGGAGGCAAGGTCGTCCTCTTCGCCGTCTTCCGCAGATTACCGAATCAAATACCCGTCTCGCCGGAGCATTCTCCTCCATTCGAACGACATGGCCGAGCCAGTGCAGCCGCTGGATATTAATACGCTTTAGAACGTCTATGTAGTTGAGGAGCTCATACAGCTCACTGTTGTATCGGATACGGAAATCATCGCCAACTCGCACTGGACCGAAGATCTTGCGTAGTACTTTTCTCTCGATCACTCTCAAGGCCGCTGCATCTGTACTTAATAGGGTCCATGCCTCTGCGCCATAAAGAAGCACGGGTAGGATGAGTGTCTTGTAAAGTGTTAGTTTTGTCGCACGAGAGAGGTCTCTGCTACGCAATTGCCTATTGAGACCATAGTAGCACCTGTTGGCAAGAGTGATCCTACGCTTGATCTCCAGACTGACATCATTTCTGGTGGTAACGGCGGAGCCAAGATAGATGAATTCCTTGACCGTGTCAAAAGTGTAGTTATCGGCCGTAATCTGAGAATCAATACGCCGTGCGTCTCTACTTGTCGATAACATATACTTTGTTTTGCCCTCATTTACTGCCAGACCCATCTTAATTGTAATTCTGAAACAAGTCGATACACACAATCTTTTTGTCGACTATAATGCAGCCTTCGATAGCCCCATAAGGGATCTTGTTTTTGCGTAATGTCTGAGCTCAGTATACCTGCGAAGCTAACGAGGTTATACAGAATGATGTTGAGCACTTTTTGCAGCTTCGTCAAGCTAGGAATGATAAAAAGTCGTGTGAGACACTAATCCATAGCCCTGACTGAAGAGTTGTAATGACCTATTATGTACTCGTATGTATGTGTGTAAGCCAATATAGCCAACCATGTGCTGTTACGAAAATCTTTCCATACAAGATTAGAAATAAAAACCTGATCTAATTTGGTAGGGCTTTTTCAATTGTAACGCTGCTATAACCTCACTTTATATCCTTAAATTTGAAAATTTGCAAAAAAAAAAACAAAAAAAATCAAAACCTGCCTTCCATTGTATTATGTATTCAAATAATTTTTCTATGTTTTACCATTGAAATCTTAACATTTCACTGCTCACATATGTATGTATGTTCACACTCACATATGTATGTATGAATCGAGGGTGGACATTTAAAATTATTCGTTTCATATGCTTCCCAGCTGTGTGTTTAAGAGTGGAGTGGGGCATTTAGACCAGTTTTTACTTGTTCTGCTATGGGTTTTTCCCCCCTCTTTTATATAATTCATTGTTATTGTTATTGTTGTTGTGTTCTTTATTTTTTTTTTTGCAATCCAAACAACAATTGTTGTTAAAAGGAAATTGTTAAGCTTAACATTTATTAGAGTTTAGTTTTCAAATTTTTTTAATGCTTTGGGTTTCTATTTCTTTATTTTTTTTTTGGTTTGTTTTCTATTCGTTATTGCTGCTTAGTTAGTTTGCTTTTGTTTTTTTTTACAAAATATAATCTTCATTATAACCGCAAAAACTATATTATTACCAACTATTATTACCATAAAGAATGGTCAAACTATGGCTACATACATACATACATAGCAATTTATATGATAAATAAGGTTGTGCTTGCTTATTTGCTTCTCTCGTTATAATTCACATTAAAATGAAAAATTTTTCTTCTCTGCCATTTTTTTTTAATGCCACAAACCCACTACCACCAACGCTATTATGTGGTGCAGCAGTACAACACTTCAGATAATATATCAGCACAACTATAACATGAAATTATTGCACACAATTAAACACTGTTTCCCCTGAAAAAAATTTTAATTTTTAGAAGGATCCGCTAGTTATGTTAGAAACTCCAGTAGTCGTTAGTAGTTAGTGTGTTGGCAAAATGAAATTTAAAAAAATATTTCTGCGTCGACTTCCTCTCAGCAGTCTTATGGCAAAAACTATGAAAATTTGACAAGTTTCTCAAAAATCTGTTGTCTGGAAAGGACTTTAAAATGTAGTTCCCGCAGAGCAAACACACAACCTTCTTGTGAGTATTGTAGTGTTCGTACGCGAATGGAGTCATGGAGTCATGGAGAGTTGAAATCAATAACATCATGCGTATTGTTGAATATGAGTACCATGAGTATTTCAAACTTTGAATATAAGTAGTATGAGTATGACATTAAAATAAGTATGAATGCGTATAAGTATCAGAAATTATAAGTATGATTCGATTCTATTCATCTTTTTGAATACTCATTGCTGATGTCTGCTTTGTACACTCGCTCCTTTTGATAGAAATCATGTTAGGTGGCAATAATCCCTCGAGCATTACTGCCTCGATGGCAATAATCCCTCCCGTCAGAATGAAAACTAAGTACTGAATGTACAGGGGATATAGAAAAACAATCCCCCTTCATTTAAGATTCGAACAGCTTATCATTACAGCATCTGTTTTTTGCCTGTAATTGCTGTCCAGTCTTATTGTGATCAGGGGTTCTCTTATTGAGATATTGCATACAATGTTGCTTCAGGGTATGCTGATATACACCACAACCCGTTTAGAAAGCTAACTCCGAGAATTCAGTGCATATTTTCAGAGAAATTGGAGGAGCGTTTAGTTTCCCCCTTTATTTGGAATAGTCGCGTGTAAGTAACAGCAAGCAGTGGGTGCCTAGAAAGTGTTTTTACAATTAGATTTCCGTGTTCAGTTGTTAGTTTTCATTGATGTATAAGAGGTCGTCGTTTATTCCTTTTGGAGCTCTCAGGATTTATTGCTTCTGGCCTGTCGAAGCTAATAAACTAGAATTTCTGATAGAGTAGTCGAGATGTAAACCTTCAATCATTTATATTAGAAAACAACCTGTGTTTTCTCCCTTTCCACTTCAGCTCACTAGATCGATAATCTTTTGCACGACTATCGAGTGGTGGAAGAATCTACATAACATACTGATCCCTGATCCGGGAGAGTATCTATATTCCCTGAGGGGCTATACATGCATGCTCTTAGTTCGGGAAGATAATGAATGCAATGTTGGTTGTTATCATCTTGAAAACCTTTTTTGGACGCCTGAATTTGGATAATGGCATGGTAGATGGACTGGAGAGAGATCTGAAACAATACTGGTGCTTTAATGTGCTTTTAAAGTTGGGTAATCAAATGATAACAGAGATATTTAGAAACATAAGAATGTCAATGTATATATTGTTTATAAATCCACATGTGGCGAAACTGAAATTATACCAAAAAGTCTGTTTCATTTTAGTCAATCAAGGGAGGTGATAATCCATCTCAGCCGTCTACATACATAATTAGTCATTACAACTCTTTAGCCAGAATTACGACCTAGTTTCTCACACCACTAATCCCGTGTGTGTTAATTTTATGCGTGAATGGGAGATCTACAGTGCTAAGTCGGTTCCGTACGACAGATTTTTGAGAAACTTTTCGTGGCAATTTTATTTTACACTCAGCGTAAGTGCCAGAAATCTGCTGAGAGGAATTATTTCATTTTTTGTTTTGTTGGAGCTCTCTGAACTGGGGTTTGAACCGAGGCCCCACGTCTAATAGGCCAATACACTACCTAGTAGACTATGGCGACTTCTAAGCCATCTAGCCTAGATATCAACGACTTAAATTAGTTTCCAAAATTTTTTTTAATGGAAATGGTGTTTTTAGGTGTATTTATGACGTTGATGATTTAGTTGCTTTATTGGTCGGTCGGTTGATTTTTCTTATTAAAGATTTTCCTTCTTTTGTTTTTTTTGTTATTGCTCTTGTTTAAATTGTTTTCCATGGTTGTTGGTGTTGTTGGTTTTTTCTTTTGTGTTCATAATAGATGGATGGATAGATGCCATGGTTTAAATGGTGTTTTGTAAACAAGAATTAGCAGCGCGTGCTAAATAAAATTGTAGAAAAAAAAATAATTTTTTTTTAGACGAAAAAGCATAGAAAAAACGCTGACTGAAATAAAATACATTTTTTGGTGTATGAGTGAATTTATTGTTTCATTCCTTGCTGAATAAGAATAAAGGGGGGAGAGATCTTCTTTATGTTTCTAAGCAGTTGGATTGCATTTTTTGTTGTCGCAATGGCAGCCAGCAGCAGCAGTCTAACGAAGAAGACAACATAATAATGGCATGTGCGCAAGCGTGCTTAAGTTTTTCATTTCATTTTTTTCTGTATTTTTTCTTTCTTAATTTAATTTTTCCATTTTCTCATATGAAAAGCATGCCATTTCTTTTACACTTTGTATAACAAAGTTGGTGATGAAACAAAAAAAAAAAAAAAAAAAAACGACGCAAAACACACTTGGAAGACGTCTTTGTTTTTAATTTTTAAGCCATAAATCTAATGCTTATTTGCCAACGAAAATTGCATTAAAATGGTAACAGCACTGGGGTTACAATGTAAAGCTAGCAGCAGCAGCAGTAAGCTGGGAGTAGAAAAAATTCAATGTTACATTAAAGCCAAGTTAACTTAAACTACACAGCTACGGTACATGTAATTACAATCATTATATGGTCTGTCGCGTTTTTTTCCATTTTTTCTTGTGCGCTGTTGTGCTGTTACACCACCACCAGCGGCTGTAAGACAGCCACAGTGGCCACATTAAGATTTTGCTGTAATGGAGGCAAACGGCAACAGCCAGTAACACAGTAATCGTAACAGTAACAGTAACAACCAAACAACCAAACAACCTTAGCAATCAGTAGCAACAACCAAAGTGCACTTTAGAGGCTTAACTTTTTAATATGGACGTGCAATAACAATTTCTTGTTGTTGTTGCTTGAAAATCAAGGAAAATACAAAACAGAGAGCAAAAAATGAAAACGAATTCATACTTTCAACACTTTTTGTTTTCAATTTAATTTTGAGTATGAAAATTGAAAAGAAAAAAATTCTTAGACTGCGTACTCAAGCATTAGCGACCCCATAACAATGTTGTTGTTTTTTTCAAGAAGTCTATGAAATTTAATTCAATTAATTTCATATATGTATTGTTCTCTTTGTTTCATTATTTAAACGAATTATTATTAACTTGATTAAATTGTTTTTATTAATATTAACACATACAATGTTGCATTTGGTAAATGGTGGATAAATGCAGACCACAAGCACCTTAACTGCATCATTATGATTTACATGTTTGGCTGTAAAGTTTGTATTATTTTAAATGAATTTTCAAAGTTTATAATTTAAGCCTATTTACCTAGTTAAAGTGGAGTAAAACATTAAATGAATATGAACTGCTAAGCCATGAAATGTTTCTGTACGAGCGAATCATTTACTTCTCAATAACTTTAGTATTCTATTCATTCTTTACAGTAAGCTTTAAATGTCAATTCAGAAAATCTGTTTTGGCCTTGCGCACCATATAAGTCATATCTACCAAGAAAAAAAAAACAGTTTTAGTCGACCGATTAAATAATTCCTCAAAATGATTTTAAGATTTTGTACATCAGAATACTATGTACTCTGTTGTGTACTCATTAGCATCAACAAAGAAATATATTCTGTGAATAATAATGCAAAGACAATATTGTTACGTTTTTACCTTTTGAAAACGTTTAAAATATGAGTTCGTAGATTACAAAGAAAATAAAAATATATCTGTGTTTAGTTTTAATTAAAATTCTTTATTATTCGCACAATTCTGTGTGCCTCTATTCACAACTTGATGTAAACAACAACAATTGCATTGTTTTTTATTCCTCTTTTACACCCTTTGCATAAACAATAACAATTACTAAGCAATTATACGACAGATATTTGTAACGGAGA
Source organism: Sarcophaga variegata (assembly GCA_932273835.1). Taxonomy (NCBI): domain Eukaryota; kingdom Metazoa; phylum Arthropoda; class Insecta; order Diptera; family Sarcophagidae; genus Sarcophaga; species Sarcophaga variegata. The sequence goes on from OW026362.1 coordinate 60,786,962, forward strand.
TCTTCAAACCACAATTACTCTTTTCAAACACACCGTGTTTTCACACAAGACTGACTAAACTTTTACAAACTCGCCCGCCGGCTTTGCCTTGCCTTTTATATGGCAGGGTAAACAGTCTGATGAATGTGTGGAAGGCGAATGTTTGTGGCTTCGCCTTCCCGAGATCTTTATAAATGCAGACATCGATGTTTCATTATTGTTGTTTGTGTATTTTGTTTACATTCATTATTTTAGTGCTTTTTGTTTACTTGTTTATCATTTGTTATGCTGGTGTTTATTGTTGTATTTTTGTTTACTTGTTTATAATTTTTTTATGCTGGTGTTTGTTGTTGTATTACGCAGTGCGATAATTTGTTTATAACTTTAATGTTAAACGATATAAAAGCAAAACACCAGTATTAGATTTTTCCTTTTCGTAACAATATTTTCTTAAATGTGCAGTGTAAGCCAGTTAGTCGCCGTAGTTTAGTAGTTATTGTGTTGGCTTATTAGACGTGAGGCTGCTAGGTCAGACATCTCCAACAAAACTGCCTTGTAGGCACTAAAATGGCAGCTCGAAAATGGTTGTATCTTACAAAGGGCCTTTTGAACAACTGTGCTAGATTTCGAACACTGTGGCATTAAGACAAAGAAGAGTGCATAAAAATTGGCGAGAGAAGGTGGAATGGTCTGTAATATCTCCTATGAATACAGGTTGATCGACCAAGGGATTAATAACAGGTATTGCAGTAGACTGATTGAATATTTTCAAAACGGTTTCTAAATCTGCTATCTACTATTCTATGTTTATGTGAGATAACATCGAAATTTTTTATTAGTTTGAAAGATCTATCGATCGTTCAAATGCTCATACGTCTCTTCCAGGAGGCGTACATCCGAAATTAGACTGAATTTATCCCTAGGGATCGCTTTGGTTTGTGACTTATTCGCATACACCTGAGGCTTAAGGAAACCCCACAAGAAAAAGTCTAATGGGGTTCAAATTGCACGATTTCTTTGGCTAGCTTATATTGCCTCCACATGTGATGCACATGCCTTTGAATGGCTCGTGCAGAATATCAAATGTACGATGAGCTGTGTGGCAGATCATCCAATTCAAGCGAGAAGAAGTTGGCAATCATTGACCTGTAGTACTCGACCCTTACCGTAATAGACTGGCTAACATCGTAGTCAATGATATATCGATCGCTGACGTCGCCAGCTTAAAATCCACGACAAATACTGATTTTTTCGCAATGCATTGCACACTTTTGGAACTCATGTGGATTGGAATTGTTCCAAATTCGAGAATTTAGTTCGTTCACGAACCCATTCATCCAGAAATAGGCCTCAAAGCTAAAGATTATTTTTCAATTTTCACGTTAACCGAACAGTACGCCCAGTTTGATAAAACAATTTGATGATTTGTCCCGCCATATTGATTTGGCATAACATGATGAGTAAACGTCATCAAGTTTTACAGATGTTGCTTCAACAAGATGGCGGTTATGGACCATCTTTCTATTGTCACATGGTAATCTTTCTCATGACACAGTTTTTAGGACAGATACCCCACCAATTTCATTGGATTTTTCATTCGTTGAACAAATTTGAAAAATTTTTTAAAATTTTATTTCTGTCTACGAATATCAAATATTGTGTATTAATTAATGCCACAAGTTAAGAAACGAGGCAAAAAAAAACAGAACGAATTCAGAATAAAAACCTGATAAATTAACCTTCAGAGGTCGTTCAATATTTGCTTGTATGGGAGAACATATCTTGATTTTTATTTATTTATGCCATAAGAAATAGCGGGTGTTTAGTTTGATTTCATTTTTTTTGCCGTCCGTTGGTTTAAAATACTTGTTTTCTTGTTTGATTTGGTTTCTGTTATGTTATAACTAACAGGCCTAAAATTGAAAACAATTGTTGTTGGATTTGTGCCGTTTCTATTTCATTCGTTTTTTTTTCTTCTAATAAATTCAAAACAACATGACAATCCCTGGACCAGACCGGCCAAGCGGCTGCAATAACTGCTGCAGTGGTAATGGAGACAGACACTCGGTGTTTGGTTGATAAACAGAAACTAAACGACCTTTAGAAAAATGTGCACACATGTGTCCATTTGGACCCACTAGAGAACCACAATTGAGGTTCTTTTTTTGTTTTCTTTTTTTTTTGTTTTGAATGGCTAAGCATGCCATACAGAAACAAACGTTCGGTCAAATGAAATATGCACAGAACAACCTAAAAAAGACCTTTTGAAATAAAGTTTTTGATTTTTCTTCTCCCTCTGTCTCTCTCTTTCTCTCTGTTGTATTTCTTTCTAGATCGTAAATAAAAATAATTTTTCGTTTAATTTTTTTTTATTTTTTTTATTTCAAATAAATAAAGAAACCAGTGTGGCTGCTTGGACCACACTCTGGTGGCAAAGGAAAAACTTACTTTTAATTTATTAAAAACTATATTTTTTAATAGAATTTTTATTATTTTTTTCTGATTTTTTTGCTTTTTTTATCAAAGGGTTCAATAGTCAATTGATTTGAGAAATAATAGCCAATGTGTATGTGTGCAAAATAAATTATTTTAGAGAGAGGGGGGGTTAATTATTATTATTATTTGATAAAACATATGGTGTTTATAATTTTAAGAAGGTGGTATAAAAAATTTATTTATTTATCTCAACATTTATTTCCGTTGAAGTAGAAAAAAAGTAATAAAAATTTTAAATTTCCTTAATACTTAATATGCTTGAGATTTCTTACATAGTTGGTCATTACAACTCTTTATTCAGAATTACAACCCAACTTCTCACAGCACCCATGTTGTGTGTTAAACCTACAGTTTAGAGTCGATTCCGAAATACAGATTTTACAGAAACTTTTCATGGCAATTTTATTTACAATCAGATTTTTAGTCAATCAATACTGAGAGGAAGTAGGCGAAGAAATATTTTTTCAATTTGTTGGAGACGCATGGGGCGGGATATGTACACGGGCTACTTTTTGATAAACGAATACACTACCCACTATGTCGACTTCTACTTGACACCAATGCTCGGTGTCAACAATGACAATTCGCTTCCCAACACCTCATGTGCACACGGGTGTCTTCTTCTGGTGTGCACAGTAATGTCTCAGTTGAAAGAATGTGTTCGGCTGATTCATTCTCATCATTACAGAATCTTAATGTTGCATTCGAATTAATTCTATGTAATGGTACTTTCAGTCTACAGTGCCTTATCATAAGATCGGTTACTAACCTCAGTCTATTCCTGAATAGCTTCATGCATGTCTCCATCCGCCTCTTATTTCGTAATTTCGCAACGAAAGTTGGATTGCCTCAAACCCATTTGGTTTGAAAAGAATTTTTGCCTTTCGTTATCTTTCTTTCCATTGGGTATACCGTTCAAAACATCTGTCGCCATTTCAGGGAAAGGTTTCGGCACTACCTGTCGCTTAGAATCTCCATTCTCACAAATTCAACTGCCTGTTCATTGCAACAAATCCCCACATGACCTGGGAATCAGCAAAGGGCAACCATGTTCTTCTTACCCAACTTATTCTGCTTCCTCGAACAAATCCATACTTTCTTCGATTTAAACACATTCGAGCCGAGTGCTCGAGTACTGACTGTCAGATAGTTTACTATGACCTGTCATTTGTATCTTCCATTCAAGCTGCACTAAACACATCCTTCGATGGCATGAACTTTCGCTTGGAAGATACCTGTGAGTCTTCCTATTGGCTCGGAATATTTCATTTTGGAATAGAAACTTCCGCTCAAGTACCAAGATTTGTTTTTGATCCATCTGTATACCACAAAATATGTGTACCACCGATGTGGCTATTGTGGTAGTAGCCAAGATGTGTAAGAAGGGAGAAAGGGAGTCACTCGAATCATTTATAAGTATTTTTCCTAAAGTTATGAACCTGAATGAGTGTAGGCTTATGAATCAAACATATTTCAAATGGTATGAGTTTGATGTCGACGTCGTACGCATACTCATTGCAACTTGTTGTTATGAATCAACGTTGTAGTGAGTATGAATGAATCAGAGTACATGGTTAAATTCTTATATTCAAAATTTCATGAGTGCTTATGAGTAGCGAAAAAACAATTCATTGCTGATCTCTAATCGCGAATGTATTGTACACTTGTTTTTAAAGAAGTTTTCGATCACCATGTACTTTGAAAAATTATGCAACATTTGTTTTCTTTTCTTTTTTTGTGTGTTTTTCTTTTGCAAAATATACGTAGCTAACCTCATATAATTTTTATTTTTTTTTTAATAAAAATTTTAATAGTTTTACCACAACATCTCGTTTGAAAGTGTTGATAAACTCTTAACCCCTCTTGTTTACGTCAGTCAAGCACCCACTATTTCATTTCACACACAGAGAGAGCATTCGAAATACGAAATAAATTATGAAATCAATGAAAACAAATCTTATCAGTGGTTGTAAAAATACAACAACAACAACAACAACAAAACATTGAAATAACGCGTGTTTTATTTATAAATAAACCGTTTAAAAATCGATCCATAATCTCAAGTCAGATGTTTTAAATATTTTCTTGTGGTTTTTTTTTCAATTTTTCTAGTTTCAATGATCTGATTTCATTATGTTGTTATTGTTGTTGTTGCTGTTTTTTGTTGTTTTTGTTTTTCTTATTTAAACTCGAAGCTCGTTAAGAAATTAATTTAATATGAACGCCACGATTTCTGGTACGTTTCGTTAAACGTTTATCAGTTTTTATTATGGTTTCATGGTGTAGTAGTTGATGTTGTTGTTGTTATTGTTGTTATTGTTGTTTACAATAATTTAAGTATTTTGATTGTGTGGTTATGTTTTTTTTCTTTCAAATAAACTGCAGTTTCAATATAATTATCACAACCGTTGTGGTATTTCAACGCCCACACACTCAGTCTCGCTCGGTTTTTTTCTTTCTTTCTTTCAATAAAGTGTTGTAAAATATGTTGTTATTGTTGTTGCTACAAAAAATACAAAAAAAGTATTCGAGTTTATTAAATGACCATTTGTTATACGAAACACTGCAGCGAAAAAAATTAAAATGTAATCTGTATGGACAGTTATAAATGAAATACGAACACAATAACGAAAGAAAGAAAAAAATTAAAAATTTAAATTTTTCTTTGATACGAAAAACAAGATATTTTTTCATTTGTAACAATATTGTTACAATTTTATGGTATTTTTACTATTAATTAACTGCCATTTGAAAGCCTAAACGTTAGGCATTAATATTGAAGTCATAATCGCAGTTTGAGATTTCAACCGATTTATTAGAATCAAGGAATTGTTGCTTAAAACCCTAACAATATGCATATCAAACTCTTTGTTATAAAGAGATATAACAGATGAAAGTATAAACTTTAAGAAATATAAACAAATCTAAAGGAACTTTGTAACATCAAGCAATAATTTTTTGTTTTTTTTTTAATTGAAATGAAATTTTTTAATAAACATTAAGTTTTAACTGCAAATTATATTTAAAAACGATTTATTACGAATTAGTAAACTCATAAACTTATTAAAATTCTTGTTATTATAAGCATTATTCGAGGATGAATAGTAGGCGCAAGGCAGCTCTGCTTAAACTCCAGATAAGCAAGCTCAGCACTGTTGTCGGGGTTATTACAGGGCACACATGCGAGTTGGACACCTCGCAAATGGTTTCGGTATCTGAAAAAAAGAGATAGAGAGAGACTGTTCTTCACCTACAAACATACATTATTAGTAATTACAACCCTTCAGTCAAGATTACGACCTAGCTTCTCACACCACTCATGTTGTCTGCGTTAATTTTATACGTGAGTGGCGGGACCTACAGTTTAAAGTCGACTCCGAACGACAGATTTTTTGAGAAACTTTTTCATGGCAATTTTATTTACTCAGAGTTTTTGCCAGAAATCTGCTGAGAGGAAGTCGCCGAAGAAATACATTTCGTATTTTATTTTGATGTCTGGCCTGCGGCTCGAACCCTGGCTTTTCGTCTAATAAGCCAACACACTACCTACTAGACCATGGCGACATCTTACAGAAATAGGCCATTAAACTTGTACCTCTCGTCCTTCACCTACTGTGTACATATCTGGCACTTTGTCGGAGCAGAATGTGGCATCTGGATGCCGACAATAGTCGCTTTATCGGAATCTCCGAGTGGTTCCTGGACTAGGGGAAAACTGGGAAACTGTGCTATCACTATGAGTCCTGTGTGTGCCCTAACTGTGTACGCTCATACTCCTTGAGTGGACAATCACTTCTACTCAGCTACCTACCTAAACATTATTCCCAGCAACTAGACTTTTCAAAACAATTAAAATTGTCTACCAATACAAAAAAAACCTTGCTACCCCGATTAACGCCAAGATACAGTGTGCTGTTAGTAAGGATAACAATTCGCTTTCAATTTTTTCCTCTTGAAATGCCTTAACATCGTATAATTACTAAGTATATGTTCTGATGATTCATTCTCCTCATCACAGAGACATGCTTCACATCTCGTTCCATTGTAATTACTGAGTAAAACTTGAGAACGTCTAAACCCTGCATTGATTCTAAACTCCTCTTCCCATTTCTCAATAAAATTCTGGACATATCAGCGTTTTGCAAGACCTCCTCCAAATGAGCTGGTCTGTTCTCTCATTACCTTGAATTCTTTTATGATGTAGGACCAGAAATTTTGACCTTATTCCCCTACTTAATTGATTCAGTTCCACAATTAATATCGAATTGAGTTCTTAAAGGTTAATGATCGTATAACAGCCTAACTATAGGAGAGTATTGATATGACCAGCTTCTTGCGAAGAAGATATGTCCAATTGGCAGATATGTTGCACCATTGGAAGGAAATATTTCACTCCTGTGCCATTCCTCGATCTGTCAGTATACCAGCTAAGTGTTAGGATAGCATCCTGACTGTCGGATAGCATTGGTCTGATCCAACCTTTGTACCTTATTTTATTGTCATATATTTCCAAAATATCCATGAGCATGGCCATGGATGTGTAGTATTTTATTTTAAGCCCACCACTACCAGTCTTTGTACCTTCCGTATACCAGAAAATCTACGTTTTCGGTAGAGAGTGTGTTTGTAACTTCCAGATTACCACTTTCAATCAGCCTCATTACAAAATTTTTCTCAAAATCTAGAGTGTACCGATTCTTTCGACAGGATTACGAGGGGGATGTGGTAACCAACATTTTTATCAGATCCTTATATTTCCCAATGAATCTCGTGTTTAATTTGACTTTAATTATTCTCACCATAGTTTACATGACACTTATCTTCACTACCAGATGCAACGTATTTAATTTAACAGCGCCTCTAACGTCACCGTTGGCAGATTCTTATTAGCATGGTTTTGTCGAAGCATACCAGTCTCCATACCTTATTCAACTTTGCTTGAACTATTTTCAAGTTTATGTCATCTGACCCTAAGGGCCACTGTAGGCCTGATGACCGTGATATATGTACATGCAATAAACGATCTTTGGATGAAACTTTCAATATTTTTCTGTAAGCTTGGCCCACCTTGAAATTCATTTTGTATGCGTCCTCCATTTAAGTTCATGGTTTTACATACAAATACTTAACATAATTGGTCATTATAATCCTTCAGTCCTAGCTTCTCTCACCACTTATGTTGTGTGTGTTAATTTTTATCCATAAGTGGTAGGACCTACAGTTTAAATTCGATTCCGAATGACAGATTCTTTGAGAAACTTTTCATGGCAGTTTTATTTACTTTCAGAGTTTTTGCCGGATATCTGCTGAGAGGAAGTCGCCGTTGACATATTTTTTCATATTTTCGTTTTGATGTCTGACAAGGGGTTTGAACCTAGGCCTCACATCTAATAAGCCAACACAGTACACACTAGACTACGGCAACTAGTGCTTGTGGTTTTGCTCAGGTTATTCTCAATTCCGCTAACATGCACCACCAACATATAATCTTGAGTTGCGTTCCCGACATAGAATCTTCGCTTCTAACTTTCCTGTTGCTCTTGGAAATGTGTCGTCTCAGTTTATTTCTTTAAGAGTTTATCCACAATCAGGATGCACTTTAGCCACGAATTCATAGATGCGTGAATTCATAGCAAATCTGTATTGTGTACGTGTTTTCTTCCCATTTACTCTGAGTAATCTGTGGTAGAGTATTATCAATGAAATATTCACATCTCATACATGTAAAGGCTGCGGAATGATCTTGAAAGTTTCCTACTTTTCGATATCCTGCTTACAATTCCCTGTATTGGCTATTAACCTTCCGGTTCTTATGCATGTGTAAGGACATCTAACATTCTACTCAGAGCACCCTTAAGAGGGTCAATGTCTTCTTAATAGCTGTGTTGCCCTAGGGGAATTTGGCCAATTTATCCACTGTGGTTGGGAGTATTGAATTTTAATTACGAGTACATTATAGGCTTGAAACAATGCAGGGATGTAAATCTGTTTTCACTGAACATAAGTGAAGGTTTTTTACTTCATCATAAACCTGTTACTTTTACTTCGTAAATTTTGAAATGTTGGTTTGTATGTCTCCCTCTCTCTATCTATCTCCCTCTCTTTTTGTTGGTTTCAATTTTCTTTAGCAAAATTTCCTTAATGAGGGTGTTTATTTGTAGTTTTTAAGAGTTGTTTCATACACTTGTTGTTGGTGGCATTGTTGTTGTTGTTGGTATTGCGGTTTTATTAAAATTTCCTGTTTTTATGGTTGACTAACTATTTAGTGGATGGCTGGCTGGGTTGACTGTTGACGATGACGATGATCGGTCCCATCTCTGGCGTACTTTCAACATGCAAAAACCGTGGGAGCGTAATCAATATCAAACAACGAACCTAAAGAATGTATTTCTGTTTTTGCTGTGGCCGTTTGCGTTTTTTTTTTGATTCACTGGTTTTTCTGGTTCCTTTCGTGGTTATTTTTCTGTTTTTTTCAGTTTTTTTTTTTGAAAGCCATGCTGTTGAAAAATATAAGACTCAAAACTAAAGGTGACACTTGTTGTTTTATGCTTTTTAAAAAGGTTCTGACATATTTTAGCATATTTTTTATGTTTGTTTTTTTTTGTTGCTTTTTTCTTTACTCTTAACGCCCGCATATTAAAGATTTGTGACTGTGGCTTAGTGGTCTTATGGTAAAGAAACCAACAGTGAGTGGGGGGGGGGGGTTCGAGAGGGGAACAGAAGAAGGAAAATCACCTGTGGCCTATAAATTTCTTTCTCGCCAAAAAGGCCTCTTTTTTTGGTATAAAAATATGCAAAAATTGTTTTTTTTGTTTTGTCTTCTTCTGCTTATTTAACACACATTGGGAGATTGTCCGTTTTCTGCTTTTTTGGACCAATGATGGATCACCGTAGATAAGCAGATTCGTCTTCTTATTCTTCTTCTTCTTTATAATGTTATGGCATACATACTCGTACATATATGCAATATAGAATATATAGGCGTATGGCTTTAACATACCACAAGTCGAGTTGACTTGTCTTTGCTGGGGATGTGCGTGCATATAATCGCATCAAGTCAAATATTGTTGTTGTTTGTTGTGGGCCTTTTTATAATGTTTGTTGTAACATTTTTTGGTTGTGGCAACTTAAGTATGACACTATGCAACATGGACGTTTTTTTTTCTCTCTCTCATCCGTTGGTTTCTTTCTGTTTGTGGGTTATATATGAATGCAACTGTCATGGCATCAAAAGGCTTAAAGCGCATGTCATCAGGCATAAAAGAGAAGAACAACAAAAACAACAACAACATTAAAAATATCAAATATATCCACCAACAAACTAAAACCAACACATTATTCTGTAGTATGCCAGTATGATGATGACCACAACAGTCCATGCAACTAGTTGCTGCTAATACGGCAAGAAGCAATACGAAACAGCTAAAAAGCTTCTAAGGCGCATATGATCTGTAGAATTTATCGAAACACAGAGTTGTAAAGGTATTGAAACTTTTTTCAATAAGGATTTAAAATTTCAGAAACAATTTGCTTGGAATGCATAACGTATTTAAAGGCATTGAAAGTCCTTTTAAAAATAAATGCAAATTGCTGTTAACTTAAGCGAATATGACCTTTTTTCAGCTGAAATGAGGCAGAAAATAAACGTTTTATTTTATACACTTTTTAGGTTTCTCTGAAGAGAAGAAAAATTGCATGGAGTTTGACTGGGCATTTAACAAAACTGTTCCAGTAAGGTGCCACCAGTGTGAAATCCACTTCAATTCATTCTATGCCTTTTAAGAGCCTTAGGGCAATTACTTACATAATTGGTCAATGCAATCCTTATCTCCTGGCTGCTAACATCATCCATGTTGTGTGTGTAAATTTTTTTCTATGAGTGCTGGGAACTAAAATTTCATATTTTCTCTGAACTGCAGATAGTGAGAAATTTTTCATGACAATTCTGTTTACTTTCAGAGTTTTTGCTAGAAAGAGGAAGTCGCCGGCGACATATTTTCTCATCTTAGCTGGGACTTAAACCTCGGGCTTGCGTCTAATGAGCCAACACATAACATAACACAATTGGTCATTACAACCCTTCAGTCAGGATTACGACCTAGCTCACCTCACACTACTTATGTTGTGTGTGTAAATTTTATACATGAAGGGCAGGACTTACAGTTTAACGTCGACTCCGAACCATAGACTTTGAGTAACTTTTCCTGAGAATGTTATTTACTAACAGAGCTTTTGCTAAAAGATTGTTGAGCTAAAGTCGCCAAAGAAATATTTTTCATTTCAACTGGGATTTCAAACTAGGGTTTGCATCTAATAAGCCAACACATACATACATACACAACATACATAATTGCTCATTACAACCCTTTAGTCAGGATTACGCCTTAGCTTCTCACACCAGTTCTGATGTGTGTGTTAATTTTCTATATGAGCGCATGGGGCCTACAACTTAAAGTTGACTCTGAACCACAGATTTTTGAGAAACTTTCCATGGCCATTTTAAATTTACTCACAGAGTTTTTGCCAAAAATCTGCTGAGAGGAAGTCGCCGAAGAAATATGTTTTCGTATTTCTTTTTTTTTTTTTTGAGACGTCTGAGTTGTGGTTTGAACCGAGGCCTCACGTCTAATAAGCCAACACACTAGCTACTAGACTACGGCGACTAAACTACGTTGACTTCAAGACACTTAGGTTAGGTAAGGTTAAATAGGCAACCCGCCTTAGTTAGCTTAGGTTACTTGGGTAGTAGGAGGTTCCACTGTAACACCAAGATGACCAATTCCGTTAAAAAATTTATGACTCCTGTAAGTTAATTTCTTAGTCATCCCATATGTTTTATGAAAGTGTGAATCAATTTCGATTAGCTACGTGCCGTCAATAAATTCTGGGTTCTTAAGAAGTCTTCATTTTACTTTCCCAAGTGCATAAAGGACAATGACAGAGAACATGATGTTCTAAACTTCGTCTTTTTTCTAGCTTGTGCGGAAGTCATAGTAATTTATTCCTAGTCTCTCTATAAATCAGCGTCCTGTTAGAGCTGCTAAGCAACTCCTAAGATTGAATTTTATAAGGATTAGGTAACAGGATAATCACAGATAAGATCTTGTGTGGTCTTCTCCTGTACTTTGTCTTCTTTCTAGTTTGTTAGAAGTCATTGTAAGTTACTCCTAGTCTCTGGGAGTAAAACCAGTGGAACCAGAACTGCTAAGCGACTCCTAAGATTAAATCTGGTCAGGTTTAAGTAACAGGACAATGACAGATAAGAAGTTATTTTGGTCTTCCCCTTTTTTCTAGCTCCTGCACAAGTTGTGGTAATTTCTTCCTAGTCTCTGGGCATGTGCATCTATATATCAGTGTCATGTTAGAGCTGCTATGCAACTCCTAAGAATGAATTTGGTCAGGTTTAGGTAACAGGACAATGACAGAGAAGATGTTCCGCCTCGACCTTCTCCTCATAGGAGATCAGTATTCTATTAGAACTGTTATACGACTCCTAACATTGAAGCTGGTCTGGATGTACGCAAATTTTGTTCTGCACAAATTCATATTGGGCCACATCTGTCTGGTGTCTCTGCAAGTGGTTCCTGTACCACATCGTATGAAGTTTTTCTGCTCCTCTGTAGAGGAATGCTGGTCTCACGTATGCATTCAATTGAGTTTTCTATTGCAAAAGCCTTTGAAAGAGCGACGGCTATATTATCTCAATCTTTCACTTCCAGTGAACTTAGTCGTCGTAATGTAGTAGGTAGTGTGTTGGCTTGTTAGACGTAAGGCCACGTATCAAACCCCAGGTCAGACATCAAAACTAAAATATGAAAAATTATTTCTGCGGCGACCAGCTCTCAGCAGATTTCTGGCAAAAATTCTGGGAAGTAAATAAAAAATTGCCATGTAAAGTTTCTCCAAAAAAAAAATTATAGTTCGGAGTTGACTTTAAACTATAGGTCCCGCCACTCATATATAAAATTAAAACACACAACATAAGTGGTGTGAGAAACTAATACTATGTTCAGATATGAACTTTTATTGAGTCAATATTCGATTTATTGAGTAAAATATTTAAAGTGTTCAGACATAATAATATACACAGTTCAGCTGCTTATTCAATATTCATTTGACAGTTGGTAAACAAAACAGCTGGCTGCTTCAACAAAATTGTTTTTATTTTATTTTTTTGCTTTATTACTGTTTGTTTGTCGTGTTTGGATAATTGTAATATGCTCACTAAACACACTTATGACAGTGCTGCACTTTAAGTTTTACTCAATATTATAACAATTTTCGTATTTATTGCACAATAATTAAATGAAACTTTATATGAAATATTGAGCTCAATTAATGGCGTTTATTGCGATTTACACAATAAAGTTACATATCTGAACACCATATAAGTCCGTAATCCTGACTGAAGGGTTGTAATGACCAATTATTTATGTATGTATGAGTCATTAGTGTGATATGAGAAAATGTAGCTTCCTGGGTCTAGTAGGTAGTGTGTCTATCGTTCGGTAGTGTGTCTCTCCATTTGAGAGTAACTGTCGAATGTCTCGCTAATTTAACATGCTTATGGGAATACTATTTAACAGATGTAATGCTACAGCGGAAATTAAACTACTGAAGGAATAAATTGGTGTCTGGACCAGTGGATTACAATTATCCTGAGGCTTATTACTGATCTGAAAGAGGAGTGGTAAAGCAATGCACATTGCATCTTTGGGTTCTCATAGGAGTTTCATCAAATTCAAAAGAGTAGTAGCAAAGCAATGTACACTAAATCCTTGTGAACTAAACTATTGGGCTTTGATAGGACTTTCTTCAATTGCAAACTAAGACTTCAATTCATACTTTTAAGTTATGAATTCGTTTTTTTAGAACATTTGTAAATTGGGTGTTTGCTGTGGCAGAGTGTTTATCTCATATATATTTTTTTTAAATTTATTTTTATTACTAACCTATGGAGACAATAAAAAAGAAGCATTTTGTTGACTCTACATGACGTATGTCATTTTTATACACATGCAAACTGTACATTAAAGGTGTTGGGCATTAAATGATTTTCTATTTCTTGTTTTTTGTATTCTTTGTTGGAAAATTAATTGAAGGTTTTTTTAACATTTTATTTTATTATAAAAAAGTATTAAATTTAAATTGATTAAAATATTTCATTTGTATTCATTTGTTTCTAAATTTTATTTCGTTACAGTTGCTATAATAAAACAACAACAACAACAACAACAACAACAATAGAAATGTATTGTTTATGAAAAAGAAAGACAGAAAGACAGGATTAAGAAAGGTAAGTTTTTATTGACTAAAATCAGCTATTACGGTGCCATTATAATTTAATTTTTTGTCATAAAAAAAAACATTCGTTTCATGTAGAAATCATACACTTTAATTGAAACAAAATAATTAAAGACAAGATGTTTTGTTTTGCATTGAAAAAAATGACAGAAAAATCATAAAAAAATGTTAGAAAATTATGAAATAAAATATGACGGTTTTGAACAAATTTGTTTTTGAAACATTAAAAGTCATGTATAAGAAACGAATAAAAATTTTAGAAAATAATTGACAAAGAATCTTTGTTTTACAAGTTAGCTTGACATTAATTGTTTTAATGCCATACTAACCATGAATAAATTTTTATTCGTTTTTATACTTTCGGTCACAGTAGTAATGCTTTTATGTGTAGAATTCAGGAAGTGAAGAGACATATTTTTTAGGAGTGTTATTGTTCATGATAACACAAGTTAAACTTAATTTGTGTTCAAGGCCCTTACAAGATATTTATTTTACCCGTTAATGATTTCATTTAGGAAGCGTCAAAAGAAATTGGACATTAAAAAAGGTATACATACTTTAATAAATTACCGTTATTTTTAGTTTAAAATTGCTTCATTATCAGTTTTTAAAATTGAAACACAAATAAAAATTAAAAAAAAAATTTCAAAATATTGACAAATTTTTTCGTGCACTCTCCTTAAGTGAAATTGAAACTAAAATTTTTTTTTTTAAATTTCAAAATATTTTCAAATTTTTTCGTGCACTCTCCTTAAGTGGTAAAAGTTAAGTTTGGTGATTGTTAGAATTTTGTCCTTATTGTATAGATTATTTTGACGTTCGCTATATGTACCTATGCTGAGTCTTAATGGTTGTGTTTTCACAACAACTTTTCTGAAACTTTCCTAAGCACACAATATATCAAAAGAAAATTATGTGTTGTAAACCTAAAGTATTTCTTTAATTTTTGCCCAAAAAATGCAACAATTTTTGCCTAAAAAAACGATTTTCCAATCATTAATTTTTTTCCTGTCTTATGCGATTAAAATCAAATCCTATTTTCGTGTGTGTGTTTTTTTTTTGTCTTGACTTCATGGTCAAAAATTCTTAAATCAGATTCTATATTAAATTCTTCAATTTCAATTCAGCACAATTTGAACTCAAACAAAAATTTTCTGTTTATGACAAAAGTGGCAATCTGTCTAAAATGTTTAAAATTTTTCAATGGCATTCACCAAAAAAACCCCAACAAAAAATCGATTGAAAAAAATACTCGTTTAAAATTCACCTGCAAACAAAAAAGCTCAATGTCTACTTGCCACAATATGACAAATACTCGATTTATGCAACATACGTACACACTTACACTTAAACACTACGCACATGCTTAACTCACTTCACATAAAACAAAAAAAAAAAAACGAAAAAAAAATTAAATTTGAAATAAAATTTCAAACAATTCCTAAGTGGCCTAAAATAGAAGGTCGTTGCTGTTGACCATTTTTAGTTAAAAACGTTAAATGCACTTGGCAAACGACAGAGCAAAAAAAAAAATTCAATTTAAAACTCCTGCGCCTCCCATGCAATTCTATATTCGTTTCATTGCTTGTTTTCACTATGATTTCTCGTCTCGTCTACTCCATGTTCAGCAAATACAAAACAAAAGATTTAAGCAACAAACTTTAGATGATCAAATTGTGAACCTGAAAGCAAAAAAAACAACAACAAAAAAAAAACGAAATTTATGCACACATATGTACGCATTTAAAAAAATTCTACGCACTTTTGTGTTTCTTTAGTGGAAAAGCTAACGAATATTTTCTACGGTATAAAGCGATTCGAAAGTACCGTGCATTTGCTCACGTGAATGAAGGTGGAGAACTGTTTCCTATATTTTAGTAGAAAAAGTTAACAAATTTTTGATGTTTTTTACTTGTTTTATATTATAAGCGGGATTCAAGGCTCTTATGTTAAGAGGAGATTAGTTGAGACCATGTTCTACACTACAGTGTCAGGCATAGAAGAAAAAACTACCTTGACAATCAGGGTACGTAAATTAATGTCTGTGAGATCAGAGATCAGCAGTGAATCGTTTTTTCGCTACTCATAAGCACTCATGAAATTTTGAATATAAGTGAGTCAAGAATATTGAAATTTAACTATGTATTCTGATTCATTCGTACTCACTAAAGCATTGATTTATAAGTACAGGTTGCAATGAGTATGTGTACAACGTTGACATCAAACTCATGCCATTCGAAATATGTTTGATTCATAAGCCTCTACTCATATTCTAGTGTTCGTGAGCGAATCATACTTATTTTGTGCTTCGTGTATATGTTGAGTTATGGAGAGTCGAAATCAACAACAGCATACGTGTGTTGTTAAGTATGAATATGATGAGTACTTCAAAGGTTGAGTATGACTAGAAGTTCCATGAAATTAAAATAAGTATGAATGCGTATAAGTATCAGAAATTATGAGTATGAATCGATTCTACTTATCTTTTTGAATACTCATTGCTGATCTCTGGTATGTGTGCAGTCGCCGCAGTCTAGTAGGTAGTGTGTTGGTTTATTAGACATGAGGACGCGGCCACGAAGTATGAAATATATTTCTTTCGTCGACTATTCTCAGTAGTCACCTGACAGTAATCCGGAGATTAAATAAAATTGCCATGAAAATCTTCTCAAAATCTGTCGTTCGGAGTAGCCATTCATTAATAAAATTAACAAACACTACCTGGATGGTGTGATAAGCTAGGTTGTAGTCCTAACTAAAGGGTTGTAATGAACAATTAAGTAAAGTAAGTCAATCGTAGTCTAATAGGTAGTGTGCTGGCATATTATACGTGATACGTCGGTTTAAACACCGGGTCAGACATCTCCAAATAAGTAAAACATGAAAAAATATTTCTTCGGCGACTTCCTCTCATCAGATTCTGGTAAAAAACTCTGAGATAAATAAAATTGCCATGAAAAAGTTTCTTAAAAATCTGCCGTTCGAAGACAACTTTAAACTGTAGGTCTCTCTCTTCATGTATAAAATTAACACACAATATGGGTGATGTGAGAAGCTAGATTGAAGGGTTGTAATGACCAATTATGTATATATGTAGTTAAGGCCCAATTTCACATATTTTTAGAGAAATAAGTTAAAATTTTTGTTGTTTTTCACTTACAGTCATCAAATCAAATTTCTGATATTACGTGGTCGTACAAACGCTTTTATGTAAAGAGCCGATCACTTAAGATTATGTTGCACACTTTAGAGGGGTACCTATAACAATTATGTTTGCAATCGCCGTAGTCTAGTAGGCAGTAAGATTGTTTATTAGATGTGAGTGGTTCAATCTCAGACATCTCCAACCAAACGAAAGATGAAAAATATTTCATCGGCGACTTCCCCTTAGCAGTCTTGTGGCAATAACCCTTAGAGTAAATAAAAATTGTCATGAAAAGTCGCTCAAACTCTGTCGTTCGGAGACGTCACTCATTTATGAAAATAACACTTACCGCTTAGGTGATGTGTGAAAAGCTAGGTTTTAATCCTTACTAAAGGGTTGAAATGATCAACTAAGTAAAGTAAGTAGGTTTACATTACTTTATGAAGACATTGTATAACCCTTGGATTACCGAGTAAACCAAGAAGTTAAGAACTTCGCAGTAGAAACTCATGATCCTTTACTTGAAGGAGTACTTTTCCTATGGTATCTCCCTGTAAATAATCTGTTAATGAAAAGGGGCTATACTACTATCGTAGTTGTAGTTTTCCTATAGGGTAGGTTAGGTTAGAGGACGTGTACTTTTCAATTAAGACAAGTACAGCACCCGGAGGTCGAATTGACCCATTGTACAACGTCCTAGTTTCTTACACCACTTATGCTGTGTGTGTTAATTTCATACATGAGTGGTGGGACCTACAGTTTAAAGTCGACTCCGTACGATAGATTTTTGATAAACTTTAAATGTAGTTTTCTTATAAGTTGAGTTATTTTTGTCTGATTTTATATTCAATAGCTTTCTAGGTTTACAAAGTGCTGTCTAGGCTTACAAAGGACTGATGAACAGAACTAGAGGACATAGTAATATACGTCCATTGTTCCCACGACACTCGGATCTATGCCCCTGAACGGCCCGATCCATCATCGGCCAAGGATTGTCAACCCAGTGAAAGCTGCATTAACCTGAAGTTTTTTCCCAAGGGAGATACTTCCGGAGACAACAGAAAAACTGTTACAACAACAACAACAACAATATATGTCCATTGAGAGTTTTATAACGGCTCGACTATACATTCGTATTGAAACTGATGGACATAACCAGAGGACTTAGCCGTATATGTGTACGTTCAGTGTGAATGTTATAATGCTTCGGCTGTACTTACATTCGTATTGAAATTGATGGACATAACAAGAGGACACAGTCATACATACATATATATACGTTCATTGTGAATGTCATAATGCTTCGGCTGTACATAAATGAGTATTGAAATTTGGACTGGGATAGTGATAGGAAAGAAGTGACCGCGGGTTTAAATCTGAGTTGCTTAGGTCAGTAGTTATGCTTTAAATTAAAATACGATCATGTTGTCGCAGGAAGTTTTGTAGGGTGTTTTAGATTTATTTCGTCTGTTATTTCAAATTCAAACATATTTATAGGCAAGATGCATTGAGTTGACTTGGTAAGACAAGCATATATGATCGATCTTGACGTTTGTTTTTGTTGTTTTTTTTCATTGTTTTCTTTTTTTGTTGTTTTCTTTTTTTGCGTTCGCAGTATTGTTTTGCTTATAAACTTGGCTTAAATCAAATGATCAGATGAACGCTTATAGAAAGAGACAGAGGGAGAGAGACAAACGCAACGCCATACTGGCAGTCTATATCGGTTATAGAACGCCTGAAAGCTGTAAATGCTTGAGCATCATTTGGATGTTTTTTTTTGGATTTTTTTTTCGATTTTTTTTCTCTGACAATTTTGGCCAAGTGCATAGACATTATGTGCGTATAGCCAAGCATATGAATTGAAAAATTTTTTAAAATGCGTTCTGCGTTCTGCGTTTTTAAAATGATTTTTTAAAGGTGAAGGTGTAAGTAAATATTTGTAAGCGTTTATGGTAAAAGAACATAAAAACGTATTAGAAAAAAAACATTGTGTGTATGTGATTATAATTTGTAAATTTTTTATTAAATTTTAATGTTGTTGCCATATTTTAATAAAAAGCGTGTGTTTAAGATCATGACAAACTGACAGACATAGTGGGGCTGGTGTAATAACGTTTTTGCCTTTTAATTACAGCGGGCAAAAAGAGAAAAATTTTACACGAAAAAGATAAAAATCTTGGCTTTTTTTCTTTTTCTTAACAATTCTAGAGACTTACAATAAAAATATTTTCATATTTGGTTGTATGAAACAATTTCTTAAACAACAACAAATTAATGGTGTTAGTGTTGTTGTTGTTGTTGTTGTTGTTGTAAAAATCATGACACTCTTTTTTAAGAAATGAAAGAAAAACAAAATAAAATCAAAGTAAAGTAAAGCAAACTATAGAGGCTGTAATATAGGCCGGCCGTTGGCAAGCATAGGCCCGGTTCGTTTATAACCATTTTGGGGTGCATATTTGTGTATACATACATATATGTATGTGAGTTTGTGATGTTTGCTTACAATGACAATTCATGATTTATGAAGCGTTTATAGGGTCTCTATATATGGTGGGACAAAGTGATTTCTGTTTGCCCATACAGCCAGCTAGTCAGCAGTAGTAACCGGAGTAGTAGCGTTAGTAAGTAAACGGTATACCTATTAAGGGGGGCCGATAAATGCGTTATAACTGAAAATTGTTAAATAACCTGACAATAAGACAGATGAGTTGTTTCTGCTGTTGTGTTTTGATGGAAGATCGCTGGCAAAAGAAATTCTTGAAATTGTTGAAAATTAAAATTCATGTTAAAGTCTTAAGTATGGCTTGAATGCCTAAAATAAATTCTTATTAACATTTTATAAATTTGGGGCCATTTTTTGAACATTAATTGTATCGGCATTTTTCCTGTGTTCTTTATGTTTAAAGAATTTTTTTTTTACAAATGAAAGCTTAAATAAAACGTTAGTGATTTGTGATTAGTGCTGCCAACAATACTTAATTTAATTTAGCGTATAAATATTTACACGTTGTTTTTAGCACTCTTTTTTATTGTGTTTTTTTTTTTTGGATTTTATGGAACAACTTAAGGACATTTAGCAATTGGTTCCACTATACTGTTAATGTACCAACCAAAAATTTCTACCAAAACTAGTTAAAGAAAATTAGTTTTCCATGGTTTTAAAGCTTTTAACACTTAAGAATCAATCTGGCAATCCTATAGGAATAGACGAAGACCGAAATTAAAGAAGCCGTTTAACTTAAAGCTGATTTTAAAGAGAACAACAACAATAAAAAGAAACGAAAATTTTTTTATACTTTTCTGGTAGTATTTTTCTATTTATTTGCTTACAAAATAATGTCTTTTTAATATTCTTTGATATCCGTTTTCTTAACTTCTGTTAAAAAAAAACATTTTCTTATGTTTCCTTGCCTTTGTAGAACAATTAGAAAAAATCATTTCCATTTTCATTTCCAAATGCTGCTGCTTTTGACATAAACAATGGCCAAAAAACGTATAAAACTCGTTCGATTTACAGTCAGTGTAAACCATTAAGATTGAATAGTTTTTCGACCGTAATCGTAACGTTTTAAGTGCCCCTACGACAAGACCATTTGTCGGTAAACATTTTCATTGCTTCTGTTCAAACAAAAACAAAATGAGCAAATGATCGAGCAAATGCATTGAAATGTTTGCTTCGCTAATAAAACCTTAAGCATCTCGTCCATAAAAGTGTTAAGGAAACGATATTAGAAACTGTTTAAATGCGCAAAATGCTCAGGTACTAAAATGCCACAATGATAGTAAAAAGAATCATATACGGCAGTTAGTAAACATTATGCTACCATAATCCGTATAACTATTAAACATCAACTTCTTAAGATGTACTCAACTAGGCAGTTAGAGTTAGGTTTATGGACTCACTTTTTTTTTTGAAACTTAAATTCTTTAAACTCAACACCACAATAATTTTATTACTTTTCTACGTTTTTGTAGACAAATTTAAACGTTAGTTTTAATCAACTGTCGTTCAAAGTTCGTCTCCAGTTTCTTGTAAACATAGTTCATCAAATATTTCTATCAGATTTGTGGCCATTATTACAGCATGCCGTTAAAGTTGGCTTTAATTAAAGTTAACTTTAGCTAAAGTGAACTTTAAAGTCATCTTTAACTTCCTTTCGTTATTATAACCTAATGATAAAATAAAGTTAACTTTTTTCCGTAGTCTAGTAGGTAGACGTAAGGCCACAGTTCTAACCCCAGGTCAGACATCAAAACGAAAGTATGAAAAAATATTTCTTCGGCGACTCCCTCTCAGCAGATTTCTGGCAAAAATTCCGTGAATAAATAAAATTGCCATGAAAAGTTTGTTAGAAATCTGTCGTTCAGAGTCAACTTTAAACTGTAGGTCCCTCGACTCATATATAAAAATTAACACACACAACATTAGTGCAGTGAGAAGGTAGGTAGTAACCAGAGATCAGCAAAGAATCGTTTTTTCGCTACTCATAAGCGCTCATGAAATTTTAAATATAAGTTAGTCAACAATATTGAAATTTAACCATGTGCTCTGATTCATTCATACTAACTACAACGTTGATTTGTAAGTACAGGTTGCAATGAGTATGCATACAACGTTGACATCAAATTCATACCATTCGAAATATGTTTGATTCATAAGCCTACTCGTTTAGATTCAGAACTTTAGAAAAATACTCTTATTATGCTTATAAATGATTCGAGTCAGTCTTTGTAATTGTTGCATTTACAACAAAAGAAAAAAGGAGACATAAGAAAGAAAGCCAGAGCAGCAAGCAGAGTAAACACACAACCTTCTAGTAAGTATTTTAGTGTTCGTACGCGAATCATACTTATTTTATGCATCGTGTAAATGTTGATTTATGGAGAGTCGATATCAACAACAACATCATACATGTTGTTAAGTATGAATATGATGGAGGACTTCAAACTTTGAATATGAGTAGAGGTTCCATGATATTAAAATAAGTACGAATGCGTATAGGTAGGTCCCCTCGATGGAGTCATGAGCGGACACACTTAGGCCGCACACAGGGCCCATTGTGATACCACAGCTTCACATTCTCCCCTATTCCAGGAACCACTTGGAACTTCCGATGAAGTGACTCACACATTACATACATAATTGGTCATTACAACCCTTCAGTCAGGATTACGACCTAGTTTCTCAAACCACTTATATTGTGTGTGTTAATTTTATACATGAGTGGCGGGACCTACAGTTTAAAGTCGACTCCGAACGACAGATTTTTTTAGAAATTTTTTCATGGCAATTTTTATTTACTCTCATAGTTTTTGCCAGAAATCTGCTGAGAAGAAATCGCCGAAGAAATACTTTTTTGTATTTTATTATGATGTCTGGCCTGTGGCTCGAACCCTGGCTTTACGTCTAATAAGCCAACACACTACCTACTAGACTACGGCGGCTGAAGCGACTCAGACTGCCAATATCCATGCATGACAGTTCATCTAGGTCCTCCATGTAGTAGGCACCTAGGTGTCTCTTCCTCTTCCGACCAAGTGCCGGGCATGTACTCACCTACTGTGTACATGAATAGTTTCATCCTCTTCCTCATCTCCACAGCTTCTGCAGAAATCATTCGCGAGGTGTCCAAGACCAATACGCCTCGCATGCGTTCCTATAATACAATGCCCCGTAGTAACCCCGATAACAGCGCTGAGCCTGTTTCTTTGGAGTTTAAGCAGAGTCGCCGTGCGCCTCCTATCCAGCCTTGGTTAGATTTTTTGCGCCGTTCTGCTTGTATCTGAAGCTGATGAATGCGTACAAGTATCAGAAATTATACCAATGATTCGTTTCTACTCATCTTTTTGAATACTCATTGCTGATCTCTGGTTACAATCTTCACTGAAGGGTTGTAATGACCAATTATATAAAGGGTCCGCCAAATAACTTTTTTTTTTTGAAAATGCTTTAAAAAAAAACTACTGAATATTTTCTCAAATTTCTTTTTTTATTTGAAAGTGCAATCCTTCCGGTTAATAATGGAAAATAATTTCATTCAAATGGCTGCCTCGGCTGGGCATGCAGTAGCCTACACGATCGGTCCAATTTTTAAGCACATTATCGATTGTGTGCAGCTGTATTTCACCAATGGCTTCACGAATATTGTCCTTTAAAGCGTCAGTTGTCACTGGCTTGTCTTATCTTTGACGGCACCCCACAAATAATGGTCCAACGGTGTCAAATTGCAGCTCCGAGGTGGCCAAACGACATCAGCTCTGCGGCTGATAATGCGATCTTCAAAAACGGGACACAAAACATCGAGTGTAGCTTCGGCTGTATGGCACGTAGCGCCGTCCTGTTGAAATCAAATGTTGCCAATATTCTCCTCTTCAATTTTTGTGAACAAAAATTCGTTCCACTTGGCCCGATAACGATCGCCATTGACTTTAACGGCCACTCCTTGCTCATTTTCGAACAAAAATTGCCCAATTATGCCTCTGGACCAAAATCTGCACCAAACAGTGACTCGTTTTGGATGCGTCGGCTTTTCAATATATGCGTGCGGGTTTTCTGTGCCCCAAATGCGACAATTTTGCTTGTTTACATACCCGCCAAGATCAAAATGAGCTTCATTTGAAAAGATGAACTTTTTTTGCAAAATCGGCATCTTCTGGTGTAGGCTACTGCATGGCCAGCCGAGGCAGCCATTTGAATGAAATTATTTTCCATTATTAACCGGAAGGATTGTACTTTCCAATAAAAAAAGAAATTTAATAAAATATTCAGGAGTATTTTTTTTAAAGCATTTTCAAAAAAAAAAGTTATTTGGCGGACCCTTTATGTATGTATGTATGTGGATGTAATATATAAATATTAACCTTTGTAAAAGCCCGTAAACAAATTTTTAATCGACTATTCTTGCTATTTTATAAAATATTTTTTAACATAATTCCTGTACAATATGTACGCAAGAAGTACAAGTTTTAGTTTTTCGATCTGATTACGAATATTTTTTTTTATTACTTTCCAGTCTTGATGCTATTTAGTGAAATTGTATATGAAGGCTTAAAATAAAAAAATAATTTTGTTTTTTTGATATGAAAAAATTATTAATTTTTTGAAGAAAGCAGGTGAAATTTTTTATTTTAGCTTGTCTTAATAAAATATTAAATGCAACTTGTTGCAACAACAATATATGGTAAGAGAATAAGCCTTTTTTCTTGATTGCATAAAAGTGCAGCCCTTTTTTGCTCTCTGTAAGTGTTATTGTTTGTGTGTGTAAATATAAAATGCAATTTAGATTAAATGATTCTGATAAATTTTGGCAGTTTTTTTTTCTGAGGTCCAACGTTGAAAAAAAAAACAGAAACATTTTTTAAGATTCTTTCATTAGCGATAAGAAATTATATTTTTTTCTGAAAAAAAGCTGAAAGGAATTTAAATAAACTTGTTTGAAATTTTAAAATCGAAAACAAAAATTAAAAAAAAGTTTGTTTTTTTTTTTGAAAGTCGGTGGCGGCGTTGGCGGCCACTGACGTTGAATATGTATGTTGTGGACGATGTAAAATGATTGTTATCTTGATATAAATGTTATTTTCGTCTGTGAAATGAAATCAGGCCAATTTAAAATGATGATGATTTTCTTTTCGAACAACATGTTGTAGGTGCATTAAATTCTTATAGAAAAACATGCCAACAATTTTTTTTCTGAAAGAGAAAATTTATTTTAATTTTAAAAATTATTTTCGTTTTTTATTTATAATGATGGTTATCTTTGTTATTAAAAATACAAGAAAAAAAACACATTTTTTTTCCTATAATTTTTATGCAAGATTTGTAATTTATTTTTTTACTGATTGCAGACAGCTGTTTCTAATGCTGTTGCTGTTGCCAGAGAGTTTTATTGTGGTTTTTCTTAAATGTAAAAATGCTCATAAAAATTATTTTGCATTTATTTATGCCAGTATTTTTCGCTTTAATAAAATCAAATGAAATTATTCTGGTGTCTCTTTCGTATTGCTTTGCTTTGGTTTGGTTTCATGCGATTTTTTTTTGTCATTTTTTTTGAAGACAAATAGTGTCAATGTTGCAACAATTATTCTGTGGTTTTTTGAAACTATGTAAACGTATGTAAATATGTATTAAAAAAGAATTTTCCCACAAACATATTTTTGTACATAAAATTTGAAAGTTTTTTTTTTGGTACTAAAAAAGGGTCTGGAAAGGATGTGGTTGCTTAACCACAAATGTTTATTCAAATGAAAAAAGAAAAAACGAAAAAAAATTCTTCAAAAAACCTGGCATCTCTGTTGTAAACCTTTTTTTTCTGTTTCCCTCTTAACCTTTGTCCACGTTTAAAAAAAAATATTTACTTAACACACCCGCATCGTTTATTTTGGTGTTCTATGTGCTTATGATTTAAGAACGTGATTACAAACGTAATTTTCACAAGTTCCTGTAAATTTTTAAAACAAACTTTTTGCTGGCTTTCTGAGTCCAAAAATAGCTTCACCAAGTAATAAGTTTTCTTAAGCAGAGCTCAACTAAATGAAGCTGCTAAAACTGTATTGAATTCTGTTTTCCTTCTTTCTTTCTTTCTTTCCCTCAACGTATTTATTTAAACAATTTTGAGCAGGTAGCACATGCCTAATCTTTAGACATTTTTAGCACCTTTTTTCTTCTTTATTTTGTTGTTATAAATTTATGTTAAACTTGTAAGATAAATTTATTCCAGCTTAACGTTAAACCAATTTGCCAAATTAGTCATTGAAATTCTTATTTTTTTTATTTTTTATTTTTTGAAATTCTATGCTCAACATTGTCTAGCTAAACGATGTTATCTTTTCTTATCTCACCTTTGTTTTTTTTTGTATTTTTTTCTGTAAAATTTAACACCAATAACTAACTACTGCTGCTGCTGCTGCTTAGCTGTTGGCATTTTTAATCAGTTTAAAAATATCTCCTCTCTTATTTACGTTTTTATTTATAATCGCTTTGAAATTTTATAAACAGAACCAACAAAAAAAAAAGAAAAAAAAACGTAAATAATTATTTAATTTAATTAATTTATTTATAATTTGTTTATTTTAAAAGTGTTGTCACTATGCAAATAAATAAACAAATAAATTAAACGCTTGTATAACGATTTTCAAATACGGCCAGAGGCCATAGTTGTGTTTTAAATGGTGGCCATTGTCTCAATGTGTTATAAAAAAAAACCGAAAATCTGTGATCATAATAGAGTGTGAGTGTGGGATATACTACGTCACAGAAATCTGTTTGAAATATTACAGCATTTAACAGCTAAATACCCAAAAAGGCAAAGCAACTTGTAAAATCTTGATTTCTCAGCTTCGAACCTGTGTTAGTTGGGTTTAAGGGAAAACAAATCTGTTCCTATCGCAGATTTACTGGATATCATTAGGGCTGCCTTCCAAAATGTTAGTTGCTTTGTGTTTGAAGGGTGTTTTTTATAGAGGTATAGAACTTTAAGTTGCAATAAAACAAAGATGGATTATTCGATTGACATGAATTTTATTTATCCGAAAGATAATCTTGTGGCATTACATTTTAAATATGATTTCTGGCATATGACCGCCACGGCTGGCGCTGATGTAGTCCAATCTGGACGTCCAATTTTCGATGACTTTTTCCAACATTTGTGGCCGTATATCGGCAATAATACGGCGAATGTTGTCTTCCAAATGGTCAAGCGTTTGTGGCTTTACCGCATAGACCAATGACTTTACATAGCCCCACAGAAAGTAGTCTAGCGGTGTTAAATCACACGATCTTGGAGGCCAATTCACAGGTCCAAAACGTGAAATTAGGCGGTCACCAAACGTGTCTTTCAATAAATCTATTGTGGCACGAGCTGTGTGACATGTTGCGCCGTCTTGTTGAAACCACATCTCCTGGACATCATGGTTATTCAATTCAGGAATGAAAAAGTTAGTAATCATGGCTCTATACCGATCACCATTGACTGTAACGTTCTGGCCACCATCGTTTTTGAAAAAGTACGGACCAATGATTCCACCAGCCCATAAAGCGCACCAAACAGTCAGTTTTTCTGGATGTAACGGTGTTTCCACATACACTTGAGGATTACCTTCACTCCAAATGCGGCAGTTTTGTTTGTTGACGTAGCCATTCAAGCAGAAGTGCGCTTCATCGCTAAACAAAATTCGCTTATGAAAATCGGGAACAACGGTAATCTCGTTTTGGGCCCATTCGACGAATCTACGCCTTACTTTGGCTTCAAATCTAGCACGAGTTGAATTTTGTAAGCACGCAAACCAAGATCCTTCCGCAAAATCTTCCATAAAGTGGATGGACACAGATCCAATTCCTGTGCTCGATGGCGGATGGACTCATTCGGGTCTTCCTCAATGCTACGCTCTACAGCAGCAATAGCTTCTTCTGTACGTACCGTACAGCGTCTCTGGGGATGCGAGATATCAATAAGAGTAAACGTGGTGCGAAAACGTTCCATGGTTAATCGAATTAACTGCTCTGATGGACGATTTTGTCGACGATAAAATGGACGTAGTGCGCGATACGTTTTCCGCACAGAACCATTATTTTCGAAATAAAATTGCACTATTTGCAAGCATTGTTCAGGCGTGAGTCTATTCATGATGAATTGCCAAACCAAACTGAGAATAAATCACTTGACAGCTGTTAAATCGGTCGCCATCTTGAAAAGTAATGCCACCTTAAAGTTCTATACCTCTATAAAAAACACCCTTTACAATGTATTCTATTTCAAAACGTCGTCAATGTGTATTTTTAACGCAGTCAAAAAGTAATCTGGCATCGGATTTATAGTTGATGCATTGTTTCGTTACTTTGCATATCTACATAGTTTATACACCGTAGTAGAATTGCATACAAACTTGTATTGATACATTTTGGAAGGCAGCCTAGCAGAGCAGGGAAGTTTGTATTTAAACATGGCTTTCGGCCTGTCTTCTGCTGTCGGCAGAATACCCTATTTATTTGAAAAAAAGCTCGAAAATGATTGTCGTTATTATTTGCTGAAGGGATGAAGAGATAATTGTGCAAGAGTAAGATACAATTTTTTTATTTCAACGCGTCTGCCTTTCATGGCAATTGGTATTTAGTATCACAGTTTTTGCCAGAAATCTGCTGAGCATCTGCCGTTCAAAGCAATTTGTATTTACTGTCAGAACTTTTGCCAGATATATGCTAAGGGGAAGTCGCCGCAGAAATGTTTTTTCAGATTTCGTTATATACGTGATGTCTGGGGCCTCATACTATCTACTAGGCTACGGTGACTTCTAAAATTCTCTAGTATGGCACACCCTCTCACTGTGAGGTCTGAGTTCGATGAAATTTAGAAGTGATATTTATCAAGCTAATGCCTTAATTTGTCTCCAAAATATGCTATTTTTTATGGGAGTGCAGAACCAAGTACTTTATTTTGATTGCAGACTAAATGGGACTCTTATATAGAAGGTGAGAGTAGGTGTAGCAAAAAAATTTGTGACAGACTCTATCAAGATGTAGATGAAATTAGTCGCCCCAGTCTAGTACGTAGTGTGTTGGCTTATTAGACGTGAGTATACAATGTACAATTACACTTGAATAAAACGTCGTAACATAAATATAATTAAATCAGTATCATCAGCTTTAGGGGATGAATTGATCATTGTGTAGCAGTAGGACACGAAAGATGTTTTAGATCGTAGTGTCTTCCGTTGGGCAATCTACTTAGTATGAGCAAAACAATGTTAACTAACACTTCGGTGGAAAAGTTCACTGTGAGGCCTGATTTTGATGAAATTTTGAAGCAATATTTATCCGTATACTAACCAGAACTAGAAACCGCCGTAGTCGAGTAGGTAGTGTCATCGTATTAGAGATCAGGCTAAGGTTCAAACTCAAGGTCAGATATCTCCAACGAACTATGCAAAAATATTTCAGCAGATTTCTGGCAAAAACTCTGAGAGTAAATATAATTGCAATGAAAAGTTTTTCAAAAATATGTCGTTTGGAGTCGACTATAAACTGTAGGTCCCACCACTCATGTATAAAATTAGCACACACAACATAATTTGGAAATACTTTTGAAAAGCTGTATTGACGAGCAAGTAGAGGAGAAGAGCACATCTTTTCTGTTTACGAAAACCTAAGAAGAATATTTGAACACCCAGAATTTCTTAACAGGACGTGCCTAGCCATATCGCCGTAGTCTAGTAGGTAGTGTGTTGGCTTATTAGATGTGACGCCAGGGTTGAAATGCCAGTTCAGATAATAAAACGAAGTATGTATAGCTTTGGCGACTTCCTTTCAGCAGATTTCTTACAAAAAATAAAATAAATATATCCATGAAAAGTTTCTCCAAAAATCTGTTCTCCAAAGTCGACTTTAAATTGTAGGTCACGTCACTCATGAAATAATAGACACACACAACATACGTGGATGTAATCCATGACTGAGAGCTTGTAATGACCAGATTATTTATGTATAGCAACTACTGCCGCAATAGGTCACCAAAATATTTTATTTTTACATGTTTTTATAGGCGTGCGAACTTAGATAATTTTTTCTGTTTGTAGACTATTTGGATCTTTAGTAAACAAGGAACTGGAAGAACTGGAAATACCACAACTTCTGCAGAGGCTTTAATGACGAGGAAGTAGAGGAGAAAGGCACATCTTTTCTGTTCTTGATAACCTAGGGAGAAAAACACTTGTACACCCAGAATTTATTGACAGAACGTGTCTAGCCAAAACTGATTTGAATGAACTTCACATCTTCAAAAAGCTGTCGGGGGGGACTGAGAGATATCAACCAGGAGCTGTAATTTAAACCTTTTAAGACCCAAGTAAGCCATGCCCATAAACACGACTGCAAAGTAAGCCTACACTTATCTAAGTTTGTCATCGCCGTAATCTAGTAGGTAGTTTGCGGGCTTATTAGACGTAAGGCCACGGTTCAAACCCCATGTCAGACATCAAAACGAAAATCTGAAAAATACTTCTTTCGGCGACTTCCTCTCAGCAAATTTTTGGCAAAAATTCTGATAATAAATGAAATTGCCATGAAACGTTTTTCTTTTTTTGAAAAAATCTGAAAAAAAAATCCGCCACTCATGTATAAAAATTAACACACACAATATAAGTGGTGTGAGAAGGTCGTAATCCTAACTGAAGGGTCTTGTAAGAACAACATTGCTGAAGGCACTTTTCTAGAAGTCCGAATACATTCATAGGGGAATTTATTGTCCGTAAAAACCGATACATTCTTAGGCTATAAGAGGTAAATACTACACCTGAGATAAATAAATTAAATAAATTGGTCAAAAACCCAGAGCTTTAAAGCTTTTAAACAAATATAAGAATCCTTAAACAAAACATAATTTGGAGTTTCTCAAAAGCTTTAAGAGATTACTTAAAAGCTAAAAAGTTTTGTGTTGCATAAGTGCTAAGCTGGAACCACAATTTAAAGCTTCATGCTCTGCAACTTTTAAGCTTAAAAACTGAGTTAGAATTCTTATACATACATACATACATACATAATTGGTCATTACAATCCTTCAGTCAGGATTACAACCCAGCTTCTCTCACCACTTATGTTGTGTGTGTTAATTTTATACATGAGTCGAGGGACCTACAGTTTAAAGTCGATTTCGAACGCTAGGTTTTTGAGAAACTTTTTAAGCTATGGAAGACTTTAATTCTTTAAGCAACTTTACAACTTACAAGTTACTTGTAAAGCCTTAAAGCTTTTTTATTGGCTGGAAATATATTTCAAAAACTGTTTACTAAAGCTTCAAGCTGTTATAATTGTTTTTAGCCTTAATCATACAGACTACACTTGTTGCCGCCAATATTTTTGTTATTGTTGTTGTTATTGTAAGTGGTATGGCTATAATCATGTAACACATTTATATATATGTGTATACATATAGGATATGTTGTTGTTGTTGTTGTTATTGTTATTATTGTACCTGCTGTCTTCCTACAATTTGTGGCCATAATCATTTCTTTAGTCAAATGCAATTATTTTTTCAATTGTACACCTTTTGGACACTGAATAGCATAAGTATACATACATACAAGCAATTTGATTATATATACATACATACATACATATGTATGCATGTATGCATGTAAATGGTATATTGGTCAGGTTGTGGCATACCATTGAATACAACATGAATGAATGAATTGTTTGGTTGGTGGCAGAGGTGGTAACGATCGGTTTTTTTTCTTTTGATTCCTGTTTCTATAGTAAGGCTGTGTACGTACAAATGTACGTATATAATATAAGCTTACAAAACTTCCGTCCGTTTGCAAATAATTTTCTTGGGAAAAATGAAACAAAAAATTAAAAAAAAAATTGTTTTTTTTTTTTTGAAATTAAAGCGGCAACAGGCAATTGCAACCAAATGCCAGACTAAATGCAAGGCAAGAACAACTGCATTTTCTGGTGTTACGTGTGTATGTATGTATAAGTGTGCATTTTTTTATTTTTATAATACAGTAGCAATTGTTGGCCAAGAATCGCGTGATCACCAGCAATTTAGTTGTGGGGATAAATTTTTTTCTTTTTTCAGTTGTTCTGTGCTGCAGCAAATGCAACATAATGCTGTATGCACACACACAATAACACACACAAACTATAACAACTTTTTAAAGAAAATGATCCTGTCGTCATCTGCTGTGGCTGTGTTATAATTTTAATAATATTGTGTCCCGGTAAACAGGAGCGCAGGCGGGGGGAGAAAGATCTTAGGCCATAGACTTGAGACATTTATAGCATCCGTTAATATTGGCTGTCATTTTTTTCTTTTTTTTTGTTTGGTTTTCGCTTTATTTTCAGTAGGATATTTACCTTTTAAAACCATAATTATTAACAATACTACACAGTATTTTAAATTAAAAACAAAACGGAGTAGAAAAACAACAACTGGAACTAGACCTAAAGGTTTACCATCACCATCTAGCAGTAGCACCAGGCGTATGATGGTGATGTTGTAGCAAAGAACTATAAAAAGATTACCATGCCTTTGTGACCAGACAAACAGACAGACCAGCAAGTAGCAGCAGTGGCAGCCTAAATAAGGTTTCAAAGAAAAATTGAAAATTAAATAAAACTACTAAACAGGATCTAGAATTTTATGAAATAAAAACCGAACAACAACAACAACAAAAACATTCTTTTCATTTTCATTTAACACAAGCGCAGGCGCTTAGAACCGTACTGAACCAGACCCAGTACTGTGTCTTAAAGGCAGCATTGTTTAACACCAACTCTCTCTCTCTCAATCTCTAGGCTCTTAGTGTTGTGTAAGCATTTTGTTGTTACCATAAGAGCTTTTACAGCTCTTGATTAGCTTTAAGATATTGTTATTACTTTAAGTTGGTTTAACTTTAAGTTGCTTTTGTTGTTGTTGTTGTATTGTGGCATACAGGCTTAGTATGCAAAAGAATTTTTTTTGTTGCCAAATGTTGCCAACAAATTTTATATTTTTATGACTGGCCAAGCTAGGTATTAAGAACCCTTTTTTCGTTCTTCATTTTCATTTTGGTTGTTTTTATAGCAACGTAAGCATTCTTAAATTAAAGGTATCAAGTAGAGATAATGACTACAAAGTTAATAAGTTTTCTTATTCGCCAATTTGAGAAAACAGGTGCTTTTTGGCGTTTTTATTTCCAAAGAAAATTGAAAAATATTTTCATAATTTTAGTAAGAAAATGTACATAGAAAACATAGATGAAAATGGAAAAATTTTAATTATAACAACTGGAAGAATAAGAAAAAAAATATAGAAAGTTTGATTGAAAACCAGCTGAACTATTCTATGCTAGATAAAGAAGTTCACCAAAGTGTGAAACGCTTTAAAAGAAAAACAAACGAAAGAACAGCGGAGCAGAGCCATGTAAGGTGCTGTTAAAACACTTACACGGACTTCTATAAATAGATAAAAGCCAATTAAGGAGTAGCAGTTTTCGACCGTAATATGCTCTCTGAACTTTTGATTACTCCCGCAAGTGAATCAATTTATAAACAGCGAATATCCCTCAATTCCAGATTAACTGCTAAATACTAACGATGACACGGGATTTAAAAATATTCCCTCCGGTATAATGCTGCTGATCGACCGATGCATGCATACAGACATACGAAATTAATCATTACAACCCTTTAGTCAGGATTACAACCTAGCTTCTCACACCACTTATGTTGTGTGTGTTAATTTTATACATGAGTGGCGGGACCGTCAGTTTAAAGTCGACTCCAAACGACAGATTTTTCAAGAAACTTTTCATGGCAATTTTATTTACTCTCAGAGTTTTTGCCGGAAATCTACTGAGAGGATGTAGCCCAAGAAATATTTTTTCATGTTTTGTTTTGTTGAAGATGTCTTGTACTGGGGTTTTAAACGCGGCCTTACGTCTAATAAGCCAACACACTTCCTACTAGACTACGGCGACTTATCGATCCAATGATTTGCTCGAAATGAATGCACCCTCTTGCCAAAGGATTTTGGTTACTTTACCGTTTGCCTTATAAGCTTCTAATAAGAGTGGTTCGTAAGAAAGATTTTCACATCGATCTGACCAATTGAAGTGCTATTTCTGATGTTCTTTTATTCATTTATTTGTACGAAGTTTCTTAGCTTTTGCTGGTGAACAACTGGTGTTGACTCTGTCAGCAGCTTGTAGTCGATATTCTAAAAATTTTCATCTTCCTCGATTTTATAAAGTTTACGAAAGTATTTGAAACGCTAAATCGCACAGCTTTTTTGGGAATTGTTGAAGGTTAGCCAATACACTGATCTCCATGTAGAATTCTGCATGAAATGCATCATTGGAAAAATTTCTTGCAGCCTTAGAGGTGTCCCTTGATCTCCTTTTTAACATCGTACTTGATGTAGTCACGCAAGAATCAAGGATACAAAGTGATAGTATCTCCACGTGGCTCCAAGCAGACTGAAAGACGTTATATTCCGGTACGACAAGTAAATAGGAAATAAGTTTACTCTCTGCGGAAGGAATTCGGGGCAATGAGCAGTCAAATTAACTTCCGTGAAATACACCTTCCGTGGCGCTGGTGGTATCAAAACCTTTCCGAGGAGTGCGGACAGATGTTTGGAAAAGTAACGAATGGGCAGAAAAGGAAGGTAAAGAGAGGCAAAGACTCCTCTTGAATCATTTGAGTTTGAAGGAATCAAAATTTTTTTGGGGAATTTGGGAGAATTTAGTTATGCATCAGGCTCTCCAAGAATAACTTGTGGGATAACTCGTTTTTCGACATGGCATTATGAGCTCAAAGTACTCTTGTTGAAAATAGTTATCTGAGCCTCGAACCCAACTTTTGAATTCTATGATGATGAGATTGAATCATTACACCACATATTTGTAATCCTTGGGGCATTATTTTATACCATAAGAAAACACCAGAGGGCATATCAGTTACTGGGCAGAGAATTGGTCTTGTTGACATCGAGTAACATAATAAAGTTTGTCAAGGCAATAGGCTTGGAGGAGACACTATTGAGATATGCTATATAGATTGAGAACAAGTACAATTGACAGTAGTATGGCACCTCTTTACGACAATAATAATGTAAAAGACAAGGTAGCTTCGTATGATTCTTTATTTGCAATATTAAAAATGAACACCTCCACGTATTTCTACAATAAATGGCAATCTTTTCATTCCTTTCTATTTCTGGTATACCAAATGAAGATTTCGATTTCGGCATTATTGTTGCTGATATGAACAATTACATAAAAACAGCCGAGTTTGCAAAGTTAAAAAGTGTGGCAGGCTTTAATAATTTTCCTGTGAAGGAATTTAGCTCCAATTCGAAATATATCTTTTTGGACATGGGCATGAAATTTGAAGTGCTGCTAATTTTGACATACGTACTATAAATTCGCCATTACAACCCTTCAGCTTCTCACACCACTTATGTTGTGTGCGTTAATTTTATACATGAGGAGCGGGACTTACAGTTTAAAGTTGACTCCGAAGGACAGATTTTTGATAAACTTTTCATGGCAATTTTATTTACTCTCAGAATTTTGTGCCAGAAATCTGCTAAGAGGAAGTCGCCGAAGAAATATTTTTTTTTCATATTTTCGTTTTGATGTCTGACATACGTACTATGAAATCGTTTGTCAACACGTCACTTCAAAGATTGCAAGAAACACTCTGGCTCAACAAAATATCAAATAATCGACTTTAGGAATTAACTAAGAGATGTTCTGCTCATTTAAAAATATGGGAATGAATTGTATTGACAATACTCTCTGTAAGAATGTAGACAACGATGTCTCCCATCTTACACGGGGAAACAGCAGGTCCAAAAAACTGCATGAAACTTAGAAAAATAGTACTCGACAGATTTAAATGGAATGATGGATAATCAAACCTTAACTAAATTGCGTAGCTTGTTCGCTTGGATTCAAGTACCAAATGGTTGTTGAAAAGACTAGTTTTGCTGCTTCAATTAAAGAGCGGGAGACTAAAAATTCCAGCGACTAGTCGTTTCATTTTCGCATTGATTAAAAACAGATCATCATCTGTATCGAGAGCTATTGTGTAAAATAAACGTCCTTCAAATTGTTTTGCTTGTCAGCCAATAACTTTCAAGTTAAGAAATGCCTTTTCGATGTCCCATGAGCAATTTATTTGTGAAATCTTAAATTTGAAGTCGTAAAAAATATGATGACATATGGAATATGGAGATAATAATAAATGACAGATTCTTGAGTGGAATTTTACAGGCGATATATTCATATTTTTTTTATATTTTTTAATTATTAGTTTTACTAAGAATCTAATTGCTTAAGCCGCAAACAAAAAAATTAAAACAAATATAACCTGTACACACCTTTAACTTTAGGTCTCACAAAATCATTAAAAAAAAACATCTTAATTTTATAGCTTAAAGCGAACAGAGCAGAGCTCATAATGAATTTTTACTCAAAAAAAACTGGCAAAAAAATCTTAAAATTAAAATTTTTAACCTTTCGAAGGCAATACACATCATTAAGAATTTTATTCTCATTTATTTTTTCTAGAAAAATTAAGGGTTTTTAATTAATAAAAAACAAAAGTATGGCATTTAAGCATAAATAAAAATAATTTGAATTCGAATATTAGCCATTGAACTTAGCCTTTTGGCCATACAAATGCAAAAGTAATTTTTTCTTAAGATTACAAGAAACCAGCTTTACACTCATATACCATAGTTGTTGCAAGTAATTGCATTTGGTGCAGGTGTTGTTGTTGTTGTAGTTGTTGCCATATAATTTAAATATTGTATACAATTTACAATTTGCCACAACAAGGCGACAAAGTCTTAATTATAAATCTTGTAGATACACTAGTTATATACAGCAATAACAATAATAACAACAATAAAAAATCTTTGGAAAAAAATGTATACAAATCTTTTTTTATTAGGTGTAGTAAAAAGGAAATTAAAGTTTAGTTAGGATATGCTCATTTAACTAAGGCCTTTTCTCTGGGTCATAAATGCCGGCCAGAAACAAAAACAGACGCAACTTGATGTCCGGTATAGTCGCCGTTGTATAGTAGGTAGTGTGTTATCTTTTTAGACGTAAGGCCACGGTTCAAACTTCAAATCAGATGTTTCCAACAAAAAGAAATATCAAGAAATATTTCAACGTAGTCTGCCTCTCAGCAGATTTCTGGCAAAAACTCTGTTAGTAAATAAAAATTGCCATGAAAAGTTTCTAAAAAATCTGTCGTTTGAAGTCGACTTCAAACTGTAGGTCCCACCCCTCATGTATGAAATTACCACACACAACATAAGTGGTGCGAGAAGCTTGGTCGTAATCCTAATTGAAGGATTGTAATGACCAATTATGTATGTAGACGTATAAAAGCCTTCCGCAGTATAAAAGATAACTGACATGGGTAGCTCAACAATCCCCTCGTAGCTGATACGGCTTACCCAGATAGACTCGTGTTATCGACTCATAAGAGCTGAGTGCTCGGATGGCAGCCTGACTGTCGTATAGGATTGCTGCCTTGTCCATTGTACCTTCTTTCCAAGTTGAATGATGACTGAGACTTTCACTTGCAATATACACGTGTGTAGTCGCCGTAGTCTAGTAGGAAGTGTGTCGGCTTAGTAGACGTGAGGTTTCGGTTCGAACTGCAGGTCAGACTAGCTAAATGTAACATGAATAATATTTCCTCGTTGACTTCCTCTCATCAGATTTCTGGCCAAAATTATGAGAATAAATAAAATTGCCATGAAAATGCACAAAAATCTGTCATTCTGAATCGACTTTAAACTGCAGGTCCCAACACTCATGTATAAAAATTAACGCACACAACATAAGTTGTTTGAGGATCTAGGTCAATCCTAACTAAAGGGTTGTAATGACCACTTATGTACATATGAGAGATCAGCAATAAGTATTCAAAAAGATGAGTAGAATCGAATCATACTCATAATTTCTGATACTTATACGCATTCATACTTATTTTAATATCATGGAGTCTCTACTCATATTCAAAGTGTGAAGTCCTCAATCATATTCATACTTAACAACACGTATGATGTTGTTGATTTCGACTCTAAATAGCTAACATATACACGAAGCAGAAAATAAGTATGATTCTCATACGAACACTAAAATACTCACTAGAAG
This sequence comes from Sarcophaga variegata, assembly GCA_932273835.1. Taxonomy (NCBI): domain Eukaryota; kingdom Metazoa; phylum Arthropoda; class Insecta; order Diptera; family Sarcophagidae; genus Sarcophaga; species Sarcophaga variegata. The sequence continues at coordinate 60,824,541 of OW026362.1, forward strand.
GTTGTGTGTTTGATCTGATTGATGGTCTGCCTCTGTTGTGTTTTTATTCTTTTTTTTATTTTTTTTTTTTTTGTTAATTGCAAGAACAACTAAGGCTGTAAATTTTGTTGAATAATTCGACGAGTAACTCGAATCATTAACAAGTATTATAAGAGTATTTTTCTAAAGTTATGAATCTAAATGAGTAGAGGCTTATGAATCCAACATGTTTCGAATGGTATGAGTTTGATGTCAACGTTGTACTCATACTCATTGCAACCTGTACTTATAAATCAACGTTGTAATGAGTATGAATGAATCAGAGTGCATCGTTAAATTTCAATGTTGTTGACTCACTTATATTCAAAATTTCATGAGTGCTTATGCTTATGCCCCTTCAAGTATGTCTTCTCCATTGTGTGTTTGTTTGTTTCTGTACAAGTTGCATGAGTATATATTTCGGTGACATAAACTTTCACTTGGAATATATCTGCGTGTTTTCCATGATCTCGAAATATTTCATTCTGAAAATAATTAAATGAGGAATTAATGGAACCTTCAATGGTTTTCTTTTTACTCCACCTCCTATAAATTAAGACAACGTCTATAATTAAACAAAAATATAAAACAAATACCGTAGATATGCACAAGTAATAATAAAAATTAACAACAACAACGACAACAACAACAATAATAATAATAAATTTATAACATACACCATCAAAACGACAGCAAACAACACAATTTAAAATAAAATTTACAAAAAAAAAAAAACAAAAAAAAGTTTTCAAATAACCAGTCGTCTAACTAGCCAGCCAACATAACCTAACCAACCAATCCAACCAATTTGAATACGGCTTAAATTTTGTATTGTATTTCGATTTATTTTTCCCCTACGTTTTGAAACGATTTACCAGCTCAACAATCACAATGTTTGTCGTTTTAAAATTGAATGGAATGAGGGTCACAAAGGTTACATCTTAATTAAAGGTAATTTTCGCAAAAAACAACAAATACAACAAAAATAATTCTAAAAAATTCAATTAAAATTAGCCACAGTCTAAAAAGAAAAAAATAATTTAAAAAAAATACAATTTTCGTAGACGGTTAAGGTATTACATGAGAAATGTTACAAATGCGAGGTAAATAATAGGCGCCACCGTGTAAATTATTGTGTAAATAATAAAAAAAAAAGTGAAAAGAAATAATAAATAAATATAATACGTTGCAATAACAATAACAATAATAAAAATAATAAAAAAAATTATTGCTTATGATAAATACTAATTGTATAGATTACAACACAATGTATTGTTTGTTTATGATGGAAATGAAAAGCTTTCAGCAAAGCTTTATTTGTGAGGGAGGAGTATAAAAATACGTTTCTTTTTTCTATTCGTTATTAATTCAGTCTTTATATTTATCACTTAACACTAATAAAACCATGATACATGCAAGAGATCAGCAATGAATCGTTTTTTCGCTACTCATAAGCACTCATGAAATTTTGAATATATGTGAGTGAAATTTAACTATGTACTCTGATTCACTCACAATAACGTGGATTTATAAATACAGGTTGCAATAGGTATGCGTACAGCGTTGACATCAAACTCATACCATTCGAAATATGTTTGATTCATACGCCTACTCATTCAGATTCATAAATTTAGAAAAATACTTATAATGCTTATAAATGATTCCAGTGATTCGAATCATTCGTCAAAATTTACAGTCTAGTTGTTGTTGTTGCATTTACAAACAAAGAAGAAAGACACATAAACAAAAAAGGCAAAGACAGCAAGCAGAGCAAACACACAACTTTCATGTGAGTATGTAGTGTTCGTACGCGAATCATACTTATTTTGTGATTCGTGTATACGATGAGTCGTAGAGAGTCGAAATCAATAACATCATGCGTATTCTTAAGTATGAGTACCATGAGTATTTCAAACTTTGAATATGAGTAGACTCATAATTTTAGAAAAGTACTCTTATAATACTTATAAATGATTCGAGTGATTCGACAACAAAAGAAAAGAGACAGACCAACAAGCAGAGCAAACACACAACCATTTAGTGAATATTTTAGAATCATACTTATTTTATGACTCTTGTAAATGTTGAGTCAACAACATCATACGTGTGTTGTTAAGTATGAATGTATGATGAATACTTCAGACTTTGAATATGTGTAGAGGTTCCATGATATTAAAATAAGTATGAATGCTTATAAGTAGCAGAAATTATGAGTATGATTCGATTCTACTCATCTTTTTGAATACTCATTGCTGATCTCTGATACATACTGAACTATTTAACACAGCATTGTTACTTGAAAGGAAAGAAATCAAATACGTAGTTAATTAAGGAGAGGGACGGATTTTTTTAAGTCCCCATAGTCTAGTAGGTAGTGTGTTGGCTTATTAGACGTGAAGCGACGGTTCAAACAAAATGCCAGACATGAAAACGAAATATAAAAATCTATTTCTTCGGTGACTTCCTCTCAGCAGTTTGCTGGCAAAAGCTCTGACAGTAAAATAAAATTGCCATGAAAAACTTTCTTAAAAATCTGTGGTTCGCAGTCGACTTTAGACTGTTGGCTCTGCCACTCATGTATAAAACTGACACACACAACATAAGTGATGTGAGAAGCTAGGTCGTAATCCTGACTGCAAGGTCGTAATGACCAAATGTGTTTATATGTATGAGGTATTCTTTGTTTTTAGCTTGTGTTTACTGCATTAACGTGTGGCAAAACCCAAAGTCAACTTTGAACAGCAGATTTGAAAAGGAGTTGCATGGCAGTTAGTTGCTCTTAAATTTTTTTGCGGAAGACTGCTGAAAGATTCTTCCAATGTGGTATTGGTAATCATCTTTCTCTTCTTTCAAAGATGTCAGGTTAAAGCTGACATTTCGAATCGAAGAATTTAGGGAGAAAACCATCCATAAACTGTAAAAATTTTTCTGTCAGTAATTTTTCTCTCCGCAAATTTCTGGCAAAACCTTGAAAGTAAATAGAATAGCCCTGAAAAGCTTTTCAAATCTATCGTTCGGAGTCGATGTTAAACTGTACGTCTTGACACTTATGAATAAAATTAATACACACAGCATGGGTGGTGTGCAAAACTAGGTTGTAAACATGTCGAAAGGGTAGTTAACGGCCGATTAACTTAAGTATTTAAAATTTATTTGTGTTGCATTTAAAGTTTTCTTGTTTTACGCATTAATCTAGTGGGTAGGGTATTGGCTCTGACTCAGGCCTGACCCGTGCTTCAAGTCCTGACTCAGATATCTCGAACAAAACAAAAATATGAAAGAATATTTGATCTTCGACTTCCTCTCTGCAGTGTTCTGGCAAAAACTAATAAAAACAATAAAAATCTTGTCGTTCGAAATTGATTTTAAACTAAGGGTCTTGACTCTCATGTATAAAATTAACACACACAACATGGGTGATGTTGAGAAGCTAGGTTGTAATCCCGACTAAAGGCGTGTAATAACCAATAACGTACTTACGTAATTAAGTGGCTTCAGAAAATAGATCGCGAAAGTGGGCCTAGATTAAAAGGATTCTGACCAGATCAAGAAAGTTTTTCGAAGACCAACCAGTAAATGTGTCTGAGATGATCCATATATTCTGAGATTGAACAAAATTTACGCACACAACATATGGGTGATGTTGAGAAACTAGGTTGTAATCCCGACTAAAGGGTTGTAGTAAGCAATAACGTACTTACGTAATTAAGTGGCTTCAGAAAATAGATCGTGAAAGTGGGCCTAGATTAAAAGGATTCTGACTAGATCAGGAAAGTTTTTCAAAGACAACCCAGTAAATGTCTCTGAGATGATCCATATATTCTGAGATTGAACAAAATTTACGCACACAACATATGGGTGATGCTGAGAAACTAGGTTGTAATCCTAACTAAAGGGTTGTAGTAATTAATTACGTACTTAGTGGCTCCAGAAAAAAGATCGTGAAAGTGGGCCTAGATTAAAAGCATTCTAGCAGAGAAAGTTTTTCAGAAACCTCCCAGGAAATCTGTCTGCGATGATCGAAGAAGATATATTCTGAGATTGATTTTACCCAGGAATTAATGCTGTTGCACTGTTTCAGTAGAATGTATACATCTAAGCGAGTATTGTATTCATTATGTTCGTTCACAACCCTCCCTTGGTTTCTTTAGTGTTAACTGCTCTTTAAAGCTATTGTTTGCTTTTTAACTCTTTTGTTATTGTTGAACAAATGTTACAACAACAACAACAATAACGACAATAATAAACTAAAAACTAAACGTTGATTGGTTGTTAATTTTTCTCCCCCTCCTGGTTTCTGTTTTTCCGTACTTTTCTTTCATTATGATGTCTGTGAAGTACTAAAGCAATGAACAACACTCTCTCAAATCGCATGGTGTGGGAGTGATTGTTTTTTTACACTTTTTACTGGCGCTTTTTATTTCGAAAGCAAAATTACAACAATAAATGTTTTATTAGCCATATTTTTATGGCTCTTGAAAAGTACGTACGTACGTTGTACGTTGTACAAGTAGACAGACGCTGCTATTGTCATAAGTAACACTTGAGCGATTTTATGTCATGCTTAACAAAAGTAAAAACACAACAACAACAACAACATAACAAAATTATCATCGCCACCATCAAGGTATTAAAACCATTTAACAATACATGGGCTGCCTTGTTCAGAGAGCAGCAGCAAAAAAAAGGTAAAAAAGGAGCGAATAAAATAATAAAAAAAAATAATTTTTTCTGTTTAACTTGTGGTTTATTACATTCTATAATTAAAGATAAAAACTAAATGATAACAAATTGGTTAACAACCATAAAATTATGGCACAAAGTCATATAAAAATTTTATTAAAAAAAAATACGAAAAAAAATAAAATGAGAGACGTTAATGAAAAATTAGGGTCAAATGTTTTCGTTTTTTTTTTTGTTTTGTCGTAAACGAGCCAACAACAAACATTTTAATTGTTGTAGTATTTAAAAAAAAGTTGCACTTTAGACAGCCTTAAGGTGATTTGAAATTGGTTTGCAAGTTTACCTTTTTAACACCAACCCGAAGCGTTAATTGAATTTGTCATTACGCTGGTCTGCACTTCTCTTTATCAGAATGAAATATTTTTAGTACAAAAAATTGCTTCAAAGAAATCTTTATTAGCATCGTTTTAAATATTTGTTGACATTTTTCTATGACACGCACGATTTCTCGCCCACACGCTTATTTAGTTTTTCTTTTCATTCAGGTTCCAATTCTAAAGTACTTTTTGCCTTCTTTTAAATACGGTACGTTGCTGTTACAGTCACTTATTATGATAATTTAATATTTATGTGGTTGATTAGCAAATAGTTGAAAGACATAACCATTTGGGAGGCTTTATTTAGCTTGTATTCAACATGGTAGAGAGAAAACTGTGTCTTTATTAAATTGCTACCAATGAAAGGAAAATGAAATCGCCGTAGTCTAGTAGGTAGTGTGTTGGCTTATTAGACATAAAGCCCGGGTTCGTATTCCAGGTCAGATATCAAAACGAAATATCAAAAAAAAAAATATATCTTCGGCGGCATCCTCTCAGCAGATTTCTGGCAAAAACTCCGAGTGTTAAGAAAATTGCCATGAAAATTTTCTCAAAAATCTGTTGTTCGGAAACGACTTTAAACTGTAGGTCCCGCCACTCTTGTATAAAATTAACACATACAACATGAGTGGCGTGAGAAGCTAGGCCGTAAACCTGATTGAACTGTTGTAATGGCGAATTATGTATGTATGAAATGAAAATGAAAATGAAAGGAGGACTACTATAAGTCGTTAAAATTTGTGTTATATTTTGGTTAAATTTCCTTCAGAATAAAAAAGTACTTTTTCACAAAAAGTACCAAGAAAAAAGATACGTTTATGAAATTAGTACCAGTGAAATGAAATTATTAGAATAATTATAAGGCGTTTAAATTTAGGATAAAATTTGATTAAATTTTTTTAGAATGAAAAAACTTAAAAAAAAAGTACCAAGAAAAAAACGTACCTTTATGAAATTAGTATCAGTAAAATGAAATTATTAGAATTATTGTAACGCGTTTAAATTTGGGATAAGGTTAGGTTAGGTTAGAGGATGTGTACTTGTAAATTAAGACCCGGAGGCCGAATTGGCCCATTGTACAACGTCCTTAAAGAGGGAAGGATAATAGAGGGAATAGGATATAAAGGAGAGGATGTAGCAAAGGGGATAATGGGAAGAGGAGGAATTATTATAAGGCGTTTAAATTTAGGTTAAAATTTAGTTAAATTTTTTTAAGAAGGAAAAAAACTTTTTCAAAAAAAAGTACCAAGAAAAAAAGGTAACTTTATGAAATTAGTACCAGTAAAATGAAAATAAAAGGGAGAATTTTTATATTTCATTTAAATTCGAGTTGAAGTCGCCGTAGTCTAGTAGGTAGTGTGTTGGCTTATTAGACGCAAAAGCCTGGGTTTGAGCCCCAGGCCAGGCATCAAAGACAAAATACAAAAAGTATTCTTTCGGCGACTTCCTCTCAGTAGCTTTCTGGCAAAAACTCTGAGAGTAAATAAAAATTGCCATGAAAAGTTTCTCAAGAAATAAAAATCTGTCGTTCGTATTCCACTTTAAACTGTAGGTCCCACCACTCATGTATAAAATTAACACACACAACATAAGTGGTGGAGAGAAACTAGGACGTTGTACAATGGGTCAATTCGACCTCCGGGTACTGTACTTGTCCTAATTGACAAGTACACGTCCTCTAACCGAACCTAACCTAAATTCGACTTAAATTTTAGGTAACTTTATTTTTTACTTTCCAAAAAAAAGTACCAATAAGTAAAGGTACCTTTATGAAATTAGTACCACTAAAATGAAAATAAAAATTTTTATATCTCATTTAAATTTCAGTCAAAGTTTAGTTAATTTTTTTCGAATAAAAAAGTATTTTATCGGAAAAAGTACTAAGAAAAAAAGGTACTTGAAATTAGTACCAGTAAAATGAAAATGAAGGGAAGTATTTTTATATCTCAGTTATATTTGAGTTAAATGTTAAATAAATTTTTTTTCTAACAAAAAAGTACATTTCCAAAAAAGTACCAACAAGAAGGTATACGAAATTTTTAAAGCAAAATTTTGTTTTAAAAGAATTTACATTGAGAAGAAGAAAACATAAAAATTTTTGCAAAATATAGTACTTTGGCAATAATTCCAGAAAAATTATAAGAAGTCTTAAAACTTATAAGAACTGCTTTTGTACATTGAAAAGTACCTAGAGAATATAAAAATTGTTTTTATTGATGAAGTACTTTATTATAAAAGTTCTTAAAACTTATAAAAAACTGTTTTTGAAAATAGAAAAGTACTTAGAAAATATAAAACAATTTTTTATGGATAAAGAAACTTTGAGCAGGAAAAATACTTAAAAAATTGTACCTAAATGGGAGATAAAGTACTTTGAGCACAAGTAACCAGAAGTAAATGTTTAAGAACATTGTAGTCTAGTAGGCAGTGTATTAACTTATTAGTAGAAAGCCCATTGTTTAGACCCTAGCTCATACATCTCGAACAAAAACAAAATACGAAAGAAAAACATTTCTTTCGGCGACTTCCTCCCATTAGTCTTCTGTTATAAAGTCTGAAAGTAAATAAAATTGCCATGAAATGTTTCTCAAAAACCTATATATCGTGCGGACTCGGCTTTTAACTAGGTAGGTTCCACTACTTTTGAATAAAATTAACACATATAGCATGAATGGTATGAGAAGCTAGGCTGTCAACCTGGCTAAATGGTTGTACTGACCAATTCTGTAAGTATGTAAGTACTTTAATGGGAGAAAAACGTACCGAAAATAAGATAAGTCTAAGGCTGTCCATCCAATTTCTGTGGGTCAACAGCTTCCACCTTACCAAAATTCTTTTGTAAAAGGACCTAAAGATATTCAGAAAATTTTTCATTTTTCAAAAAAGTACTTTTTCAAACTTTCCTTAAAGGTAAATTTAGGAATTTATTTATTGCTTAAACAAATTTTAAATATAAGTTCTGGTAAAAGACCCTTTTGTGCTTTCACAGAAACATATTTTACAATTTATTGTTACGTTTCAAGTCATAAATTATATTCCCAAATTAAAATTAAACTCTTAAGGTACTTATATGAGGTACTAATATGAATATGAAAGTAAAAAATATTTCATAAAATTTTATGGCAAATTTTTCTGCAAAAAACATGTGAAATTTTGCCACAAATAAACTCCATTGCATTGCATAGAGTAGCAGAAAAATATTTATTTTGTGTTTTGAATTTGAAGGGAAATTTTATTATGATGTTAAAAATTAAGCGCTTAAGTACCAGAAATAGAACATCTTTGAAGGGTATTTAAACAACAATAAACATTAAAAAAGCGCATTAAAAAATGTTTTATTTCTGTGGAAAGTACTTAATTTATGTAAAGTACTTAATGCAACAATTGTAGTTTGTGGTGTAAACTTGGAGATTAACTTTTATTGATTTTAATAAACTTAAACGGATATTATTTTTTTCTGCTTAAAGAAAATAAAGTACTTTATTGGTAGTGTAATAAATAAAGTACCTAAATACTTATATTAATAAATATATGTTTGTTTCTTGATAAGATTTTATTTTTATATTGAAAATAAATTTTAAATTAATGATTAGAATTAAGAGAACGGCTGTGGGAAATTTAAAAATTGTTTACGATGGGAAAAAACCTAATTTTTCACAATTTTAAATTTACCAAAAAAGTACTAAATTTTAGTACCTTTTTTGATGTTTTGCTGGTATTTAAGTTTTATCGTGAGTACATATTTTCCAGACAGAAGTCTAGGTTATTTAAAGATGTTCTCAATTCAAATTGGGTAGAAGGTATGTATAACGGATGGGAAATGCTGTTCTTATGAGATCAATTTGCTTTCATGGGAATTTTTGTGGAAGCTAAATCAATTGGGTAGGGAAAGTATAATTAAACTCTGTTAGATGCCAGATTACGTGGGAATTCACGGCTATATAAAGGCAGCTAGGCTAGTCTTATTAGACGAGAAACCATGGTTTAATCCCTAGATCAGATAACTCGAACATAATGAAGTATTAGATAAATTTTTAATTCGACGAGAATGCAGTGATGTTTATCGTCCACGTTTAAACTTTATTATAATAAGATATATTCAGAATTAAAAATATATAGGAATAGGTCCCCGTAGTCTAGTAGGTAGTGTGTTGGCTTATTAAACGTGAGGCCACGATTCAAACCTCAGATCTCGAACTAAATAAAATATGAAAAAAACATTTCTTCAGCATAAACTTCCTCTCAGCAGATTTCTGGCACAAATTCGGGGAGTAGATAAAAATTGCCAAGAAAAGTTTCTCAAAAATCTGTCCTTTAGAGTCGACTTTAAACTGTAGGTCCCGCCACTCCTGTATAAAATTAACACACACAACATAAGTGGTATGAGAAGCTGGGTCGTAATCCTGACTAAAGGGTTGTTATAACCGAATTATGTATGTACATGGAAATTTTTAGGGAAGCTGAATCAATTGGTTAGGAAAAGTGGAAATTCACGGCTATATAGAGATATCGAGTGTGTGAGGAGGACAGCTTACACCCAGAACTTTTCTGGGAGAAAAATATTTCTTTTGGCGATTTTCGCTCAGCAGTCTTCTGGCAAAAAAGTAAATAAAATTGTTATGAAGTTTCTCAAAAAATCTGTCGTTAGGAGTCGGCTTTAAACTGTAGGGCCCACAGCTCAGGGATGGCATTAACACACACAATATGGATGGTTTGAAAGCTAGGTTGCAACCCCAGCTAAAGGATTGCATTGATCAATTAAGTAAGTACGAAATAGAAGATAGAGAGGGAGGCAAAGGGTCTTCTCAAATTAAATGAATTTGAGAGTCATGCACCGGACTCTCTAGCAAGAACTTGAGGTTTAGGTTTACGTTAGAGGGAGTGTACTTGCCATTGAGACAACTACAGTACATGGTGGTTAAGGGGGGGATAATAGAGGAGATAGGGAAAAGAAGAGAAAGTAGAAAAGGGAGAATAAAGGAAGCGAGGATACCACACAGACAACAAACACCATTGAAGCCCTAGCACTTCTCAACCAGCTCAAACTAATAATGAACATATAAAGAGCCTTGAGATTGCTAACTGGCCTTTTCGGCAAGCACTGTTGTTTCAAAGTACACTTGTGCAGTACAACGATTGTCTTGAGCCTTAAATGTAGATTTTTTGATGATAAGAACAAATTCTGTGAGGCACTATTAGATACTGGTCAGGAAATTTAGTCTTTATAGTCCTAGAGCATTATGCTAAAGTTTGGAGGAGACATTATTTGTTTTTCTTATATATAGGCTGCCTTCCAAAATGTATCAATACAAAGTTTGTATGCAGTTCTACTATTGTATATAAACTATGTAGATATGCAAAGTAACCAAACAATGCATCAACTATAAACCCGATGCCTGATTGCTTTTTGACTGCGTTAAAAATACGCATTGACAACGTTTTGAAATAGAATACATTGTAAACATTTTGTACAGCGGCTTTATAAAACACGATACTTTGTTCAAACACAAAGCAACTAACATTTTGGAAGGCAACAATAGATTGGAGTTAGAATAATAGATGCCATGATCATACTACTAGGACATCTCATTATGAACATAATGAATATATGTAGATGGTGTTAGAAGCTTGGCTGTCATTCTAGCTAAAGGGTTATAGTGGCCAATAAAATGGTACTAAATTTAGGTACCAAATTATTTAACAATTTTGTTTTCGTATCATATTTATTCCGTTTAGCACTGTTATTTATGAGTGTTGTTTTCATTGTTTAAATCAATATTTACTTTCAATATAAGATAAATTCTGTATTTTTTTGTTGGTACTTTTTTTCACAATATGTACCTTTCTCGTTATTTATTTAACACTTATTCTTAAAGACATATAAATATCTGTAGACTTTAATTTTTTTTGTACTAAAATCGCTTATTTGTTATAAATTTTTATTGATTAAATCATAAAAACCTTAAATTATCAAAAAAAATTTAAGTGCCAACAAATAATGACTGAGGCCAACATATCACATTCGGTGTCTGGGCAATGTTGTCATATTTAAATAAAGTACTTTATGACACATTAAATATTATCCACTTAACCGGCACAAAAAAAAAAAAACAAAAAAAAAAAAACTGTAACTGGAAGGAAGGTTGTTGTCTGATATTCCTCAAGGAAACACCCCAGCATAATGGCTTACAAAAAAAAAATACTCACAAACTTAATCGCATAGAAAACATAATTATGACGTTCAGAACGTACAAAAAAAAAGAAGAAAAAGATTCTCATAAAAATTATGGCAATTTTTTCTTTTTGGCAGCGAAAAAAAATCACGCGATTCTACCCGTTTTTTTTCTTTTTTTTTTGTATCCTTGTAAACTCGGTATATTTTCTACTTATCCTTTTAGTCACTCTGAGTGTAATTCCTTTCATTTTGTTTTTGTTGCTACAGTTTTTTTTCTGGCTTATAAACTGTTAACATAATTATGAAAAATTAACACGCTTTGCATTGTACTTTCCTTGTACACATTGAGAAAAAAAAGACCAAAAAAAGGGCCAAAAAAAAGCAATTTTTTTCCCCGTCAGACAAAAAATCTAGGAAAATATATAAAAAGTGAGAGAGGCAGAGAGAGAACGAAAAAAGAATGGCAAATGAAATAAATTTCAACACCAACCATAACATAATTATCGTAATTTTTCATAAAATGTAGACGAAATCCCAAAAAAAAAATTATTTTTTCCCTCTTTCAGTACTTTTTTTGGCCTGTTTTTTTAAATAAGAAAAGTATTTAAAACAATAATGAAAAGCAGCAAAATTTATGGCTTTATGAAGAAAAAAAAATGAGGCATAAATATTATCAAATAATTATTGTAATTACAATATTTGCTACAAAGAAAAAAAAGCAAATAAAAAGTACTTTTTTTTGAAGGGAAAAAAGAAAGCGTTTATAATTTTCCAAATAAAAAACTAAACTAAAATAAATTGAAAGTTTTTTTAAGGCTTTTATAGAAAATTTAAATAAATTTAATATTTAGAATGCAGTCTTTAAATCACAGTTAAAATTAAAAAGGTACTCAGTAATAAAAGTAATTCAATAAGTCCTTTTGCGTACCCTTTTAAGTCTGACTATTTTATATTTTTGTTTTTTTTTAAAGGGCCCCGACAAAGTTTTTAAATCGTAACATATCATGAGCACATAACACAGCTTTTACCGCAAGACTATTAAGCGTGTTTGAAAGAAAAATATTTACGTTTTCGTACCATTTTTAGTACCACAATTCTATATTTTTGTTTAAAGAGGTCACAACATGGTACTTCCATCGTAATATGTTATGAACACATAATACAGCTTTTACCGGAAGACTGTTGAGCATTTTTTATGCAAAAATTATTTCCAATTTTTTTCCAACATGTCCTGAGCTAAGTTTCGAATTCGGAAATGTTATCCAATAAGCTTCCTAGAAATAGTTTTTTTTCCCTTGTCAATGTCCTTCTGAAAATTAAAATAAAAATTTTTTGAATTTTTTCCCGTTGAAAGGTACCAAATTGGTACCAATATTACTTGAAAATTTAAAAATTCAGTTTCAAACAAAATCTATTTTACTTAGTTTTAAGAAAGTACTTATTTGGTACTTTCGAAAAAGTACTTTCCAACAAAATTGTGCACAATTTTTTATAAGACTGATAAAATAAATTTTAAAACAACATTTTAAAATTAACATTTACATAAGTACTTATTTGGTACCAAAGTATTTATTTGGTACTCTTGAATTTGATAAATTTTTCACTAATTTTTATAATATATGTACATTTTTACAGCAAGTTTTTAGCATTTAAAGAAACATTTTTTGGTACTAAAGTACCTATGTGGTACTTTTGAAAAAGTACTTTCCATTAAAATTGTGTACAATTCTTTCTGATACTTTTACTTTTTAAAAAAATTATTAAAGCAAGTTTTTAGTATTTAAATAATTACTTATTTGGTACTAAAGTACCTAGTATATGCTGCTTTTGAAAAAGTACTTTCCACCCAAAATTGAAAACAAATTTTTCTAATTTTTACAAAATAATTTTTGAAACAGGTTTTTAACATTTAAAGAAGTACATATTTGGTACTAAAGTACCTATTTGGTACTTTTAAAAAGTACTTTTCACCAAAATCGAGTACAATTCTTTATAATGTTTTTAAAATAAAATTTTAAAGCAAGTTTTTACCATTTAAAAAAGTATTTATTTGTACTATATAACCTATTTGGTACTAAAGTACTTTTGAAGAAGTGCTTTCCACATTTTTGTAAAATAAATTTTTAAATCAAGTTTTTATCATTTAAAGAAGTATTAATTTGATGCTAATGTACTTATTTGGTACTTTTTAAAAAGTACTTTCCACTAAAATTGATTTTTTGTTTAAATTTTATAAAAAAAATTTAAAGCAATTTTTAAGCATTTAAAGAAGTATTTATTTGGTACTAAAGTACCTATTTGGTACTTTTGAAAATGTGCTGTCCATCAAAATTGGGTAAATCTTTCTAATTTTTATAAAACAAATTTTTAAAGGTACTAACGAACCTATTTAGTACTTTAGAAAAAGTACTTTCCACTAAAATTGAATTTTTAATAATTTTTAAAGCAATTTTTCAACATATAAAGAAGTACTTATTCGGCGCTATTTTGGTACCACGTATTTGGTACTTTTATAAAATAATTTTTTAAAGCAAGTTTTTAGCAATTAAATAAGTACTTATTTGGTAATATTTTTAGAAAAGGCGGATTTTAACAAAAATAGGAAGTACTTTGGTACTTTTGGTACTTTTGATACAGTACTTTCCATCAAACTTATGTAAAATTGATTTTTAAAGCAAGTTTTCAACATTTGAAAAATTATTTTTTTGGTACTATTTTTAGAAAAGGTACTTGTAACAAACTGCTAGTTTAGGTACTTTTACTGCACCTTCCTTATGAAGTAATTGTAAAGAAATATTAAAAGATTATTTTGTAAGCCATAATTTAATATACTATTACATATGTATGTACATATATGCATACGAATTGCCTTGTACTCGTACAACATAAAGCTTAAATTCAAGTTGTTTTTGCTTGCTTGCTTGCTGTTAGAGAACACAGTTATTATCCTTTCAATAATGTAACGAAGAGCTTCAACTAATGCTTGTTTAAGCAAATCTGCAGACACTTTAAGGTTAAAAGTAGTCATTTAAGCAAATATCAACACCTTGAATATTGGCAAATAACGCTAGTCAGTGAGTGAAACACATACATACATATGTATACATACGAGTGTATGGGAAAAAGGACTTGTCTTTAAAAGCAGTAGCAGTAGACGAAGTAGAAGTTGTTGTTGCAAGTAGTAGTAGTAGTAGTAGTAGTAGTTGTGTAGTAACTTATCCTTTAGGCCACTTAATGTTGACTCTGCCTTATAAAATATTTTCTGTTTATATTTGCTTAACTAGCGTGCCATGGCTAAGACTGTTAATGTAGTTGTTGTTGTTGTTGTTTTTATGGCCATAAGGAGCTGAATGTTCAGTGATGTGGAAAATAATATAAAAGCTTAAAAGGGGGGAATATTGCTTGTAGCTGTTGTTATGGTTGTTGTTTTGGCTGCTTAAAAGGATAATCAGAAAGGAAACAATTCTCATATATCAAATAAGGATAAGCGCAATGCAGTAAAAACAACAAACCTCCTACTAAAAATGAACGTATACGAGTATACATGTCTAGGAACAAAAAAAATTCTTTTTAAGAGAAACAATAAAAAGAACACGAGGCTAATTTAAAAAGAAAATAAAATTTTTTAACGAGAGAGAAAATAGAATTGAAAGGAAAAAAGCAACAAATATAAGGAAATTAAAGGTGTTTAAAGGCGTTTGAGGTTTAAATAATAAAAAAATAAAGGAAAAAAATAAAGGAAAAGCAGTTTAGCAGAGTTTAATTAAACGTTGTTATCCTTTCTGTTTTTTTTTTGAAATTCTCGAAAAATGATAGAAAAACTTGCCATAAACTTTGAGCCTCATAAAATTTTAGAGAAATTTGTTAGCATGTCATTTCGTTTTTTTATTTTTGGTTATAAAACACAATCCTTTTGTATTCTAACTAAAGAGCATAAGCAGGATGAGAGGACAGAAGGCAGAGGGCATTGAAGTTGTAAATAAAATCCTATCAAGAGAATCAGAATCAACGCAGCGTAAACAAGAGCCATGCTGGTTAAAAAAAGAAGAAGCCAGCAGTTGTTCTTATTGCGACACTAAAACCATGCAGCCAGCCATTGTGTCAAGAGGGTCACTACAAAACTGATTTCGTTTCTATTATTTAAGGCCATTGAGGAGGATGCCAAAAATGGAATTTTTTTGAGAATTTTTTTTTGAGAATTTTTTAAAATAAAACGGAAGCAAAATGTCTTTCATGGTATGTGTGATAAAGTTTATGATGGTTATACAGTCACCAATAACTATAAATCGTTGACATAAAGGAAATGCTTGAATGATTTGTTTTAGAACGAAAAATATTTTACCCAAGAATTTCTATTTTTTTATACATTTTTTTTGGCATGGAATACCTCCTATCATTTCTATTAAATTTTAAAAATTTAAAAAAAAAATGTTTTTCTTAAAAATCTTTCTTTTCTTTCTTTTCAGCATAAACCAACTCATCTAACACGTGGTGTTTAATTAAAGTGTACAACAAATTTAATTGCAAAAAAAACTGTGACCTAATGACTATGGCCGAAGGTACTGACCCTATGGGGCATCATGCATCAGCTCATCATCATCATCATCAGCAGCAGCAGCAGCAGCATCATCAACATCATCAGCAGCATCATCATCATCAATATCAGCAGCAGCAACAGCAAGAACTACAGCAGCAGCAACAGCTACATTATCAACAGCATTTAGCTCATCATCAGCAGCAGCAACAGCAAGCAGTAGCAGCAGCAGCAGCACATCATTATCCATCCTATACACACCTGCCTTATGGTTTGCCCCACAACCTGGCCTTGACCTTGCAACAACAAGCGGCTGCAGCAGCTGCCGTGGCAGCAGCCCAAGCTAGTGACCACAGCAACAGCAATGCCAGTAATTTAACTGCTTTACAGGAAAGGGAAAACAGTAGCAGCAACAACAACAACAACAACAACAACAATAACAGCAGTAGTAATACCTCCAACATGCCTTGGAAGCAAAGGAAACGTAAACGTTTGTCGGCTGTTTTAGATAAACTGCACAACAACAATTCCTCTATCAGTCACACTATGGAAGTGGATAATGAGGACTTGGATACCGAATCCAAAGCCAGTCTTAATAAAGAGGCTAACAACAACAACAACAAGAATAATAATAACAATAACAACAACAGCTCTAGTATTAATGATAGCAAATCCACCACAAAACGTTCTAGTTTTAGTGGTGAAGATGAGGAGGAGGAGGAGGTGGGGGATGGTGATTCAGCCGAGGAAATGTCTTTAGGCGATAATGATGATGGTAGTCCTAGAATTAGTATGAGTCCGGTTAACAATAATAATAACAACAATAATAATAATAACAACAACAACAACAATATTAGTGATTCTTCTTCTTTACCTGCCTCCAAATTCATTAAAACAGAAGAACCTCAAAACCCCTTAACCGTGGACATCAAAACTGAACCACATATGACCAGCCCTTATGATCGTTATTTTCCGATACCATCACCCCTGTTTGGTTATTATTTGCATACCAAATATTTAAATGAAGTATTTCGACGGCGACAGGATTTGTATAATACCAGCACGCCCATGCAACATACACCCTCCTCAATAGCCTCGTCACAAATGGATGACATATCGCCAACGGCGAAGGAAATGAAAGAATTGAAAATGGAAAGATCTCAACAACAGGCTGAGTATACGCCCAGTGCGAGTAGTATGTCGCCATCGCATAGTGTAGCCATGGCATTGCCCTCACCGCCACGCAGTGAAACTTCAATAAGTGAGACCACCTCGGCTAATACCTCGGATCCGGCAATAATGCCGCCGCCTCAGGACAGACCCTTGGATTTGTCTGTACGCAGCGGTGGTAATACGCCTACAGGTGAATTGTTAGCACAAAGTAATAAAAAGTACAAATCGTCTTCACCCTTGCCGGCCACCACCATGATGCTGCCGCCCAGCCAACAACCGATCTCAGCTTCTATGTCGCCCAGCGCCAGTGCCGGCAGTATCAGTAATAATAATAATAACGGTTCTTCAACAAATAGTACAGCTTCGATAAACATATCATCTGCGCCGGTATCGCCCTATAGCACGGCCTCTATGTCACATGCTGCTGCTGCCGCCCATTGTCATGCCGCTGCGGCTGCAGCTGCGGCAGCAGCCATGATTAAAATGGAAATGCCAATGCATCCTTTACATCCCCATGCCCCGACAACAACTGTGGGTGTGCCTGTGATTAAAGGTGATGTGGCCTCACCTACAACTAAAGAATCGGTAGCCTGGCGTTACAATTTAGATGTGTCGCCGGTGGTTGAAGAAATGCCGCCAGGTTCAGATGTTGCCTATGTGTGTCCGGTTTGTGGTCAAATGTTCTCCTTACATGATCGTCTGGCCAAACATATGGCATCGAGGCATAAGTCACGCAACCCGTCCAACGATATAGCCAAAGCCTATTCGTGTGAGGTGTGTAATCGATCATTTGCCCGTTCCGACATGCTAACACGTCACATGCGTTTGCATACCGGCGTTAAACCGTACACCTGCAAGGTGTGTGGCCAGGTATTTTCACGTTCCGATCATTTGTCAACACATCAACGCACCCATACCGGTGAGAAACCCTACAAATGTCCCCAATGTCCGTATGCTGCTTGCCGGCGTGATATGATTACACGTCATATGCGTACGCATACGCGCTATGAATCCCAGCAGCAGAGACAAGCTGGTTCAGGCCAGTCCGGGGAAAATAAACCCACTTTACCTTTGTTGGCCGATATGAAAATGAACATACCCATGCTACTGAAAACAGAGGAGTATTCGCGGAATTCAGCTTTGAACAACACAATTGGTGCTTCGATGCCGATCGTAGTGAAAACTGAGAGCGCCTAGTTAAGCGCTCATGGCCTATGGTATGTTAACTCACATAGCTTTCCGTTTAAAGAAAGCTTTTACTCTTTGAAATGATATTAAAAACAAGCAACAAACAACAAAACGAAAATGGGATTAAAAACACATTTTAAAAAACATTTTCTCCTACACTTAGAAAAATAAATTGAAGTAAAAATAAAAAGCAGCCTAAAACTTGCCAATTTAGTTAAATTTGAAATGAAAAAAACAAAAAAATTCATTTTAAGACACACACTTAAGAAAAAAAAAAACGCAAAAAGACATTAAAAATTTAATTTAATTTAAAAAATAAATCAGCATAGAAGAGTAGCTTTTAATTTTTAATTTTTAATAATTTAGTTTTTAATTTTAAAAATAATAATTTATAAGATTTAACAAACAAAAAGAAGCACAAATAAGTTTTTTAAAAAAGACAAATTAATTGATAATCTCTCTGCCAAGACTGAGTCTAAGTTTAAAAAATTACTAACAAAACAAACTCAAATTAGAATTATAACCTACACCAACGGAACGATAAAAAATAAGACAAAAAAGCTTAAAACAGAAAGCTTTTTTACCTACCAACGGCAAAAGCAAAAATTTAGCTTTGAGTGAAGCTTGAAGAACGCTTTTAAGTTTAAAAGAAAAAATGTTTTCTTGTGAAATTTATCAAGACAAAAGGCTTCTGAAGCTTATTGAAGCTTTAAGCTTAAAGTCTAACAGAAAGCTTTTTTCCCTACCAACAGCAAAAGAAAAATTTTTGCCTTAAGTAAAGCTTGAAGAAAGCTTTTAAGCTTAAAAGAAAATATGTTTTCTTGTGAAAAATTTCAAAACAAAAGGATTCTGTAGCTTGTTGAAGTTTTAAGCTTAAAGTTTAGCAGAAAGCTTTTTCCTTCCAACAGCAAAGCAAATGTTTTGCCTAATAAGGCTTAAAGAAAGCTTTTAAGCTTTAAAGAAAATATATTTTCTTGTATAAAAACCAAGATAAATGGATTCTGAAGCTTATTAAAGCTTTAAAGAAATTTTTTTTAAGAAAAATTTGAAACAATGAATTCTAAAGGAGCTTTAAGCTGAAAATATAAAGTATTTTTTTATATTTGTAATAATTTGCACAAAGTTTTGCTAAGGCAAATGAAAAAAGCTTTTTTGTCCTCCAACAACAAAAATAAAAGTTTTGCCTTAACTAAGGCTTAAAGACAACTTTTAAGCCAACATGAAATATTGTGTTCTTGTGAAATTTTTCAAGACAAAAGGATTCTGAAAGCTTACAATCTAAAACATTTTGTTTGTAATAATTTGGCAAAGCTTTTTCTTTGTTTTTTAACAGCAAAGCATTTGTTTTCCTTGAACTAAGGCTTAAAGAAGGCTTTTTAGCTTAGAAGAAAATGTGTTTTCTTGTAAAAAATTTCAAGACAAAAGGATTCTAATGCTTGTTAAATCTTTAAGCTTAAAATCGAAGATATTTTCTTGTAATAATTTGGGCAAAGCTTTTGCTAAAGCCAAATAAAATGAAAAAAAGCATAAAACAGAAAGCAAAACATTTGTTTTCCTTTAATAATGGCTTAAAGAAAGCTTTAAACTTAAATGAAAAAATGTTTTCTTGTGAAATCTTTCAAGACAAATGATTCTAAAGCTTGTTAAAGCTCTAAGGAATATTCCTTGTGAGAAAAACCAAGAAAAATGGATTCTGAAGCTTGATAAAGCTTTAAGCAAAATTCCTTGTGAAGAAAAACTCGGGAAAATGAATTCGGAACCTTGTTGAAGCTTTAAGTAATATTCCTTGTGAAGAAAAACCAGAAAAAATGAATACTGAAGCTTGTCAAAACTTTAAGCTTAAAATCTTAAACATTCTTTCCTAATAATTTAGGCAAAGCTTTTGCAAAAGCTAGGTAAAGTAAAAAAGCTTTTTGTTTTCTGTTACATTTGTATACAAATTTTTTTGAATAGTATTAATTAAAGCAACAAAAAGAAAAAAATTGAATTTTTTTTACAACAAAACTACTAAAAAGCATTTGTTAGTTTATAATTTTTTTTAATTTTTAAGTTAAACATTAATTTTTAATTTTAATTAAATTAATAAACACAAAAATTGTTAATTTTATTAAAAAATTTCTTTTTAATTTTTTAAAGTAAACCAAGCAAAACAAACAAACCAAGCAACCAATTATTAATTTTATTAAATTCTAATTAATTCATAATTATTATTAATAATTTATTTATTTTTGTATTTTTTTAATTTTAAATTAAATTAATTAAAATTATTAAACAGAATTCTCCCTAGGGCTCAAAATTTGTTACAAATAAAAAAAATATTTTCCCAAAAAAAATTAAGAATTTCTTTTAAAAAAATTTCTAAAAATTTGTTTCTTTTTTTGTTTTTAGTTTTTATTTAAAATTTCTAAATTGTTTTTTCTTTTCTTTATTGTTTTTAGTTAAATTTTATTTATTTTTAATTTCATTAAATGAATTAAATTTCTTTTTTTTATTTAATTTTGTTTAAAAATTTCTAAAATTTTTTGAAAATTTCCAAAAATTTTTTAAAAAAAATTTAAAATTTTTTATTTCCTTTTACTTAAAACCCATTCCATTTAAATAAAAAAAAATTTTAATTGTTATAATTTTTTTTTAAATTATTTTTTTCATTTTTTTAAACTTTATGTAGTATTTAAACGAAAACCAGTTGTTTTGTTACTCATGTATGTAATTGATCCTGTTATTCCTAAAATTAATTATTTTTAGCATATCTTTATTATACTTGTTTTCTTTTTTTATTTAATTTTTATTTTTAATTATTTAAGCTGTTATTTATTAAAAAAAATTAAACAAAAATTGATACATTGTTCTGTTTTTTCTCTCCTCACTCTCACTTTAAGTTTTTTTCTATCTTTTAAGTCCTGGATTATTTTTTTTATTATAAATTGTCTTATTATTTAATTTAATTTTAAATTATTTATATTAATTGGTTATGATTAGTTTGTAAAATCTTCTTTTTTATTATAATTTTTTTGTGAAAAGACAAAATGAAAAATAAAACATGAATTTGAAAAACAAAAAAAAAAACAAAAAATTTAATTTAATTTTGTTTTGAAAAGAAAAAAGAATATGAATTTTCTTTACTTTATGTAAAAAAATTTTAAAATGAATGCCAATTTTAATTCATTAAAATGTATTTAAAGCTAAAAAAATTTCTTCTTAAACAAGACGATATAAAGCTCCTCTATCCTAAACGAAATCTAAAAAGTCTAGTACAGGGATTTCATTCTCAATTTGTCAACAATCTTTCAAACTTTAGTATGATCTTCAGGTAAACTTTTGATCTGCATTTAGCTTAGATATGCATTAACACACTTTATCACGACTAAATAGCTTTTTTGACATGTTTCTCTCGGCCGATCGCAACATTTCTTTCATCTGCATTTCTGTCTTTCATTTTTCAAATAGTATGTATAGACTTCCGGGGGACTAATGGGAAAGTGAAGCATTCAAAAGACATGTACTTTTTTACACAGGCAATTCTTTCCAAAAGTCAACTTCACCCACTATCCTTCAAGGGGTTGGTGTCCCCTGTCACGCTGACAAAGGTCTGACGACCGACCATGGGTGGTATAACCTTAATGCTTGCACGCATAAATCTCGGCACTTTGCAAGCCTGATGGCGATGTTGGCAGCCCCACACCAAGATCGGACGCTATAGCCTTAAATAACTCTTACTACTGATGCGGCCCTATGCGGCCTATAGGAGTAAAAGGAACACATATACATACATATATAAATATATGTGTAGACTTTCGCAAAGTATGGTCAATCCATCGCAATTTTCACACTTTTACTTTAAATTTCTTCTTCCAAATCTTTCTATCGGCCTACCACGACTTTCCTTCCATATGGATTTCAGTTGACGCCATTTTTGCAATAGTTCGTGTAGACTTCGGAAAGTCAATCCAGTAGTGATTTTAGTGCCATTTTTCGCACTCTTATTTCCAGGGCGTTGAATGTTTCACTGCATTCTCTGTAAAAGTCTCCAAAGAAAAAAACATGTTACACATGAGGTTGAGGAAAGTTTGAAGTTCGTTTGTTACCACGACTTACACTGACCACATGTTTCCTGCAGAGTCGCCATCCTACATTTTCTTTTTCAATAGTGCTTTTTAAATGCAACGTCGATACCCTTGTCTGACATCTCTAAAGATATCGATATGTTCAAAAAAACGTCACTCAATACAACAGTCTACAGTTCACCTACACTTATATGCCAGTACGATTCGGATGACACAATGTGGTTTACGGAATTATGGTGTGCACTAAACCCTGCTTATTGTTTTCACTATTTCGTCCAATGTACTTCGTTATACAATCTTTAGTGTCCCACCATGCACCGTGCGCAGTCAAATAGGAATTTTGAGCTCCTGTCGCTTCTCTTTCAGTTTCTTCAGCTATGGATTCATATCATCTACGCTTGTGTGGGAACACACATATGTATATTTTAGACTCATGATAGTTGGAGTATATACACTTAGCCACAAAAGTATACATGCGGTTAACAACTTTCAGATATTTTTTAACCAATCCGTTTTCGTTGAAAATCTTTATAAATGCCTGACAACTTTCCTCGATTTTAAGACGGTCTTTTGTATTGGTTCAGAAATTTGTGAAATTTGTTTGTATACTTTTGTGGCCCTGTGTACACGCCGCATTATATGCATTTCACTAAGAGTTTTTCATTTATTTCTGATATAATTTTGCAGGAGGTCACCCTTCTGGTTGTTACTCTTCGGTTAGTCGCTCTTTCTGTAGAAAATGGCCGACGTTACCGTAATGATCGTACCGACTTTTACTGTTGTGTATATATCTTATATTTAAAGTCATTATTAGATTGTGTACAATCAGGATCTAATCGATTCTGAATTTCATTTTCATTCGGTTGTATCCAATTCTTGTGTATATGCCGTGTCCAGAGTAACATTCTCTATAACTTCTACGGATTTACCATCTAATAAACGGACTAAGTGGCAGTGAATGCAATTTGTAGCACACACCTCTGATGTCTAGAAAAATTTTAAAGGAATATTTCGTTCAACGACTCTTTCTCAGCAGTTTTCTAGCAAAAGCTGTGTCCTTCGGAGCAGACGTTAAGCTCTATATGCTGTCACATTATAGATAAAATTATCACGCGATTTTTAAATTTCCTTCATTAGTTTTCATTGCCGCAATATCTAAGGCACATTGCCTGATAAAACACTTGCTATTGTTAACTTTTTGATTTATTTTTTTAGAATGATGGCTGGCGATTTCCTAATCTTCTTTTTCAAAGAAAAAAACTCCTGTTGAATTTAAAATATTAAAAGAGTGTTTAGTATCTATTTTTTAAACATTTTCATTTCCGTTCCTCAGGATGAGAAAACATTCAGAAAAATCCTGTCAAAGTTAAAAAAGGAAAGACTCCAATGAAGGTCCTGTTTACTATCCTTTTCGCATAGAAGTCTACTTACTCGCACCAAAGTAATTTGGTTCTGACTAACCAGGTTGTTGATCGGGTTTAACATTCCAGTCGTGACCTGCCAAGTACGTAATTGCTAAGCATCATGACGGCAGATTTATTGACTGAAAATGTTTTTATTCTTGTACCGTATCGAGCACGGCGAAGAGTACTTCCCAGAAGATGATTGATTTGCCTGTTTTCAGTCTAACTTTGCATTTCGAAAATAGTACTAGTGACACGGAGCTTACTGGGTGCTCACAATGAATATAGTTTGGTCACTCCCCTCTTAATACATACATAATTAGACATTACAACCAGAGACCAGCAATGAATCGTTTATTCGCTACTCATAAGTACTGTTGGACTTTGTCTCCAACAAAACGAAATATGAAAAAGATATTTCTTTGGCAACTTTCTCTCAACAAAATCTCGAAGAGTAGAATGAAATTGTTACGAAACAGTTCCTCAAACATCTAGAGTTCGAAGATCTTTCAAAAGATTTCTGGTAAAAACTCTGAGAGCAAAATAAAATTGCAAGGAAAATCTGACGTTCGGGGGATAATTTTAAATTGTAGGTCCGGGCGCTCATAAATAAAATTAACACATACAATGTGGATGGCTTACTCGACGTATGGCTACGACATCAAAACGAAATATAAAAAACATATTTCTGGCAAAGCAAGCTGACATTAAAGTTGGTGAGCGACTTTAAACTGTAGGTCCTGATACTCATGTATAAAAATTAACGCTTACAACATAAGTTGTGTGAGAACCTAGGTTGCAATTCTAACTGCAGGGTTTGTAATGACCAATTAAGTATGGATCAGAGGTCAGCAATGAGTATTCAAAACGATGAGTAGATTCGAATCATACTTATAATTTCTGATACTAATACGCATTCATACTTATTTTAATGTCATACTCATACTACTCATATTCAAAGTTTGAAATACTCATGGTATTCGTACTTAACAATACGCATGATGTTATTGATTTCGACTCTCCATGACTCATCGTATACACGAATCACAAAATAAGTATGATTCGCGTACGAGCACTACATACTCACAAGAAGATTGTGTGTTTGCTCTGCTTATAGGTCGAATGTTATGAGTTTGATGTCAACGATGTACGCATACTCATTGCAACCTGTACTTATAAATCAACGTTGTAGTGAGTACGAATGAATCAGAGTAGTTGGATTTCAATACTGTTGACTCACTCATACTCAAAATTTCATGAGTACTTATGAGTAGCGAAAAAGCGATTCATTGCTGATCTCTGATATGGATGGTGTGAGAAAGTACGTTGTCATACTGACTGACTGAATGAATAGAATACGAAAGTAATACTGTTGCCATATATTTCCAACACATGGAGACACATTTTATACAGCGTGCTACAAGTGTTTTACCCAAAGAGACTTTTGATGAAAGTGTCATCCAATTTATTGACCAATACCATGAGATTTAACCTCACTGACGAAATACGGCGTACTCACCAATTGGGCCCATTTGACGGCGCATTACATACATACATAATTGGCCATTACAACCCTTCAGTTAGGATTACGGCCAAGCTTTTCATATCACTCATGAGTTGTGTGTGTTAATTTTATACGTGAGTGAAGGGACCTACAGTTTAAAGTCGACTCCGAACGACAGATTGTTTTTGAGAAACCTTTTCATGGCATTTTTATATTACAATCGGAGTTTTTGCCAGAAACCTGCTGAGAAAATGTCGCCGAAGAAATATTTTTTGATATTTTCGTTTTGATGTCTGACTTAAGGTTTGAATGGTGGCTTACGGCATAATAATTCGGCACACGCTAATGAATTTATAACAATTGGCGTACTGTCCCTGCTAGATTTTGCAAATTGCCTCATAATTTATGTTATTAAGTAAATTAAATACGGCTTATGGCCCCACCTATGTTTTGAGGACAATAACAACTTTAATTAAGACATTTGCATTTATTTGATCAAAATTTATTTCACATTAAATTCATCATCATCATCATATTTGTCAAAAAATTTTTTTTTCTATTGTTTGTCTAAACAATACCACAGAAAAAGAGTGTGTTTGATTTATTTTTTTGTTTTGAAGTTATTTTAAACGAATTTATATTAACGTGTAGCCAGCCACCACCATTGTTTTAATTTGCAGTTATTTATACGTTGTATTATTTGTGAATCGCGTTTTGAATTTCAATGCTTTATATGGCTCAGCGAAATTTTTTTTTTTTAATATTTAAAGTGTGTATCACTACGTAACTTATTGCACATATTTGCAGAGTTGGGAGTATGTTAATAAAATTACGAGATTTGTTCGCATTTATATACAGTGAGTGTCAAAAGAAACTGTCTATTAAAGGTAAAATTATAATAAACACCAAACTCAATTTTTAACACTTTTTTATTTTGTTTTTTTTTTGTTTTAATTTTAAAAACTGGCAACGAAACAGTTTTAAAATAAAAATAACGGTAATTTATTAATGTACATACACTGAGTGTCATAAGTGAGTCAACACTTTTGTTCTTAAGTATAAAACAGTTTTGTTCATAAGTATAGAAAAAGTTCCTTTATCATGAATTGTTGTTTTTGTTTTAACATTTTATAAGTAATAAATAAACGTTCTTATTTTTGGAAATTTATTCGACTATTCTCATTTACTTTTCACGCTATCCTATGAAAATGAATTATTTCAGTGGTGTTTACTCACTTTTGGCGCTCAGTTTATATTCTTTTTAATGTACACTTTCTTTTGACGCCTACTGTATACAAATGTTTTCCATGCATTAATGGAATGTTTAAATATTATTTATAATTCTGATATAAAATCGCTTTATTTTCTATCAAATTTATTATGGCACATAAAACCGCAGCTTCATATTTAATCTTGATTAGCAGATTAACTAAAAACGAAAAAAAAAATTAAAATCGAAAGCGTTTATTTTCATAAGTATTATAAAGCAAAAGAAAAAAAGAAAACTTATGGTAGGCGCGTGTAAATTTTTAATTGGTTTCAGTTGTCAAGCGGTCAAGTGTTACACTGTGTTAAAATTCCCACAAAAATAAAGCATATGAGCCGCGGCAGTTGAGTTGTAATACCACAGCAATTATTCAAAATTAACTCGTTTATGGTACTATTTTAAATAAATTTGCTTAACGTGAAATTTAAAACTAATTTCGTTGAAATTCGTAATGCAATATAAGGGATACCAGGATCACAATACTTAGCTACAAGCACTAAACTATTGAACTCAACGCTTTCAACACTAAACTGCCCTTCTTTTTCTTGTTAGCATTTCGGTGTCTCTTGAACCATTGATGCCTTTATAATTATTTTCAAAGTCTTTCGTTCTTCGGCTTTTATTCTGAGATCAAATTCTTATATTATCCATTATCTTATGGATTTGTTTCAAAGCTCTTTGTCATTTCTCCTTGGCACCTCTTTTTTGTGTTTAGACGTATTTAATTGCTTCGATAAGTGTGTGAAGTTTTGAAATCTCAGCTCTCAGACTTCGTAACCACATGTCAGATTGCGTTCTATAACGGTATTACATATTAGAGGTTTCAAGTTTCTGGAAAGTATTCTAGACTTAAACAGCCCTGCGTTTTAAGGTACTCCATGGTATTATTTACACTGAGCTGTAAATATGTTGTCGACAACTAGGGACATGCGTATTGGATCCCAGATTACGACCGATAACTATACTTTCGATTTTGTTAAGGAATTTATTTATCTTGACCCCGTCGTTACCACCAATAACAAAGGATCACTGTTGCCAATAGGTGCTACTATGGTCTCAATAGACAATTGAGTAGCAGAGACCTCTCTCGTACGACAAAACCAACACTCTGCAAGGCGCTCATCTTCTGCTTCTTTATGGCGCAGAGGCATTTACACTATTAAGTACTGATGAAGTCGCGTTGGTCTAGTAGTGTGTTGGCTTATTAGACGTAAAGACAGGGTTCGAGCCGCAGGCCAGACATCAAAATAAAATACAAAAAGTATTTCTTCGGCGACTTCCTCTCAGCAGATTTCTGGCAAAAACTCTGAGAGTAAAATATAATTGCCATGAAAAGTTTCTCAAAAAACTGTCGTTCGGAGTCGACTTTAAACTGTAGGTCACGCCACTCATGTATAAAATTAACACACACAACATAAGTGGTGTGAGAAACTAGGTCGTAATCCTGACTGAAGGATTGTAATGACCAATTACGTATGTATGTATGTATGTATGTATGTATGTATGAAAGTACTGATGCAGCAGCCATGAGAGTATTCGAGAGAAAAGTCGTACGTAAGCTCCCCAACGACATGGACGTTGTGCAACATTCAGCGGCTGTGCTGGCTAGGCCTTGTGGTTCGAATGGGGGAGGATGCTCCGGCGATACGAGTATTTGTGTGTGGAAATCGGCGAAGTGCACGATCTTATTTGCGTTGGAAGGACCAAATCGTGTGTGACCAATTGACGTAAGCGCGCAAGAAGCAGAGGCGCCTGGAAGCATGTGTTAAGGCAGACAGAAATCTATTATTTTTAACACCGGCGAGCATTCTGAAGTTAGTCAGGCCAAAAGGTTTGCAGGATATTCTAAAAAATTTGAGGGGAGTACAACAGATCGTATGCTCACAATACATCTTTTCACGACAATAATATTAAGCGGGCATGGTTTTGCTGCACTCAAAGTTTATTGCTACACTATGTAGGTCATAGTGCGAAAGTTTCGGAACTCAGGTTATCTTCCTAGCATTATATTATTATATTATATTATGGCACACACATAACCTCTCCATTCATACAATCCGATAGGAATTGAACATAATTTGGTCTGTATTTCGTTTAGGGCATCATGTAGAATTTGAAGAGACTAATGATTTGATTTTAAGTCGCCGAAGCCTAGTGTAGCGCAGAGTGTTGTCTTATAGACGTAAAAACGTTTCCCAAAAATCTTTTATTCGGATTCGTCTTTAAACTGTAGGTCCCGCCAGTCATGTATGAAATTAAAGCACACAACATAAGTGGTGTGAGAAACTAGGTCGTAATCCTGACTCAAGGGTTGCAAAGATCAATTATGTATGTATGTATGTAATGATTTGCATTTGGGTATCCTGCACCTGTAACCTTTTCACACTTTACTTCTGACAATTTTCAATGTTAATCCCGGATATGATTTCTTCCTTCCTCTGGTCATATTTGAATTAAATTTTAAAATTTTATTACCAAGACCAGACGATTGTAAGGAAACCTGATTCCATATGAGCAACTTAAAATCCTACAAAAAAAAAATTTTTTTTTTTTCACATAACATTTGCAGTTGTTTGTATCCCCTACAATTTTCCATAATTAAATTAAATTAAATTTGCCATAAACTTTAGCCATTACA
This sequence comes from Sarcophaga variegata, assembly GCA_932273835.1. Classification (NCBI taxonomy): domain Eukaryota; kingdom Metazoa; phylum Arthropoda; class Insecta; order Diptera; family Sarcophagidae; genus Sarcophaga; species Sarcophaga variegata. The sequence goes on from OW026362.1 coordinate 60,853,565, forward strand.
CACACACGTACATATGTACATATACATTCGAAATAAGCTGCTAAAATTAAATCGAAGCATTTAAATATGCATAAAAATTTTACCATAAAATAATATATGTATGCTGCGCCAATGCTGCTGCTAAATAAGCTGCACGCAGATTTGCTAAGCGACAGGCAGTAGTCACCGTCACAGTCACCGGCACATTACCAGTCACAGCAACCTTGAAAAATACAATTTTTCTCAAAAAAAAAAAAACGAAGAAAAAAATCACATCGTCATGTTGTAAAACAATTTAAAGGACATTTTTATTGAATTAATGATGTGATTGCCATAATTCGTATATAATTTTTATTCTTGTTTTTAGTCTTTTAATTTTTGTTATTGTTGTTGGCATTGTTCATGCCTTATGTATTTAAGAAAATTATATTCAACATGCACTGCTTACCAACAGCACCGTATAATACCGAGTCGAGCAATTATATTTTTTTGCAGGCGGTTTTATTAAAAATAATATTTTATGTCCTACACCGCTACATACTGTGGTGTTAGTATGTTTGGCTGGTGTTGATGCTTGTAACGCTATTAAAATGAAATATTGGGAGCACCTTTTCAACTGATTCTTTTTACAGCCTATTGGTCCATACCCAATATGGACTGTTGAGGTTTGATTCCACAATGAACTGATTTTGAAATCCACGTAAGAATCACGTACAAGAATCTTCAAAGTATGCTTCATAATGAAAACTTTCAATGTATTGCCTACAAATACTTCGAAATTTTGGGAGTGGAAGCTGTAAACTAAAGTAAAGTGCCACTGGGATTAAAACGTGTATATCACCAGAAATTTGAGGACATAAAAAGACGTTTGAAAGCCTTGAAAGACTATATGAAATTTAAATCTCCGTAGTGATAACATACATACATACATACATTACAACCATTCAGCCTATGGCTAATTTCGGCTTGAGTCATCCTAAATATGCTGCTTACTGGCGTAATTTTTGTGAAATGATTTAGCAGTCTAACGAGGAATGGCAGAGGAATATCAAATAAGCTGAGTTCATTAAGGTTAGCAGTCTTAAGACTTTTAACAGAATTAAACAGAACATTGTAGCCGGAGATCTAGTAGATAGTGTGTTGGCTTATTAGATGTGAGGTTCAAACCTCAGGTCTGGCACGTCCAACTAACCGAAATACAAAACAATATTTCTTCGGCGACTTCCTCTAAGTAGACTTCTGGCAAAAACGTGGAGAGTAAAATAAAATTGCCGTGAAAAGTTTCGCAAAAATCAGTCGTTCGGAGTCGTCTTTACACTGCAAGTCCCTTCGCTCATGTATAAAAATTAACGCAACAACATAAGTGGTGTGAGAAACTAGGTCGTAGTTCTGACTAAAGGGTTGTAATGACCAATTTAAAGAAAAAGTGTGAGGACAATGAGATGTCAGACTATCACTAATTTCGGCCTACTACTACTACTGCTTACTGGCGCAATTTTTGCGTTGGCTAAGTCTACTGATTCCCATACGATGACCCAGAAATCTCAGATACGCTGAGTTCATTAAATATAGCAGACTAAAGCTTCCTAAAGGAATTAACAGGCCTGCGATATCAATAGAACAATATTGGTGTCCCTGAGACCAATCTTAGTTGATTTTGTGCTGAGAGCTCAGAACATATTGTTACGTTTTTGCATTTTTAAAAACGTTAAAAATATGAGCAGGTAGATTGCAAATAAAATGAAAATAAATTTGTATTTAGTTTTAATTAAAATTATTTTTCATTCACACAATTCTATGTGCCACTGTTCACAACTTGATGTAAACAACAACAATTGCTTTGTTTGTTATTCCTGTTTTTGCAGCCTTTGCATAAACAATAACAATTACTAGACAATTGTTCGACAATTGTTCGTCACAAGACTGACTTGACTCCGTCGCCTGCTTTGCTTTGCCTTTTATATGGCAACGTAAACAACCTGATGACTGTTTTTGAGGACGAATGCTCCCGGCTTCGCCTTCTCAAGATCTCTATAAATGTAAACAAAATTGTTCATTATTGTTGTTTGTGTATGTTTGTTTACATTTATTCCTGCAGTTTATCCTTTTTTATACTGGTGTTTGTTGGTATATTTTTGTTTACTTGTTTATCATGTAAACAAGTTCATTGTTTTTGTTTTTGTAGCTTTTGGTTATAATTTTAATGTTAAACGATGTAAAAGCAATCCACCATTTCCATTTTCGTAACAATATTTTTTGTGATAGGGGCTTTACAACCTTGGTGACGTATTCGTGCCTTCACAGAGGTTATGGAATCCCAAACTACAAATAGTTTCTGACTTCTTTAAAGGCCTTAAATAGGGAGGTTAATGTAATAGCGTTTACAGCCATTTAATAGTAAAATATCTGAGACTACAGATCATTGTTTCAGAAATTCTTATAAATTTTTCTAGGAAGTTAACTAAGAATTCGGAATTGAATTGCCTTCTGCAAAGTAATCTTTCAGTTCTAAATATATTCTACCTGATGTTTGAACCTGGTTTAATTAAGTCAAAGTCTGACACCACATTACTTTCTCCATCCATCAATTCCGTTTGCAATCAATTTTCATATTGAATCTATGTATTCTGCTATAGGGAAACATAAAGTCTCATATGGCTGAAGGTACAATTTTAATTTTATTTTTCTGAAATTATTTTTTATTCGAAACTATTTTGTAACGTGAAAACAAAATTCCCACGCTTTTGAATATCAAAAAACAATAAGGAGGGGGGTCGTAATAAAATGAAAACAACAGAAAACATTGGCGTTTTTTTGGTGCAGGGGAAGGCGGTTTTCAATTTAACCCAGAGTCTACTGTTTGCATTACTTTAGTGGGGCCTTAACATGAACGAAAATTTTATGAAAATTCAGAAAAAAAGAAGGAAAAAATTGAAGAGAAATTAAAAAGTAAAATAATTGAGGGTGTGATATGTCGCATGGTGCAATGCAGCAAATTGGTGGTTGTTTTTTTTTATATTTCTTAGCTCAACTTTCTGCGGTTTGTTTGCCGGTTTTTGTTGTTATTGTTGTTGTTGCAAAAAGAAGAAATAATTTTTAATGTTTGACCCTGTTTTTATAGTTATTGCTGGCTGCAGTTTTCTTAGTTTTGTTCTCCTCCTCCTCCTCCTCCTGTGCTTAACTTAACTTAATTAATACAATTGCTTTTGTTGTCGTTGTTTTAATAGTTTTTTTTATTGTTGTTGTTGGCAGTTTTCTTTTACATGGTCGGCTGAAATGTGAAATGGAAATTAAAAACGAAGCAGAAGAAAAAAAAAATCCTACAAATTTATGTCTGCAGTTAACAAATGCTGCATTTAAAACCCTATACACCTGCTCCCCCTTAAAACCCCCCCTTTTTAAACTTTATTGTTGTTGTGTGTTAAAGCTTGCAGTGGTTGATATGGACATACTACCACTGAGATCCAAATGGTGGAAAGCACAAATTAACTTAGACCACGACCGCAAAGTAGAGAAGAGGAACAACAACAAACAAATTCACATTGTGTCAGACGTTTATGAAAGTCTTTCATTTTGTAGTTGACAGAAGGAATTGTTTTCAACACGCAACTGATTTTGTAAAGCGACTGAAACAATAGTCAAATGTGGGTTTCTTTCGAAAAGGGATAGAGCGTAGTAGGCTAAGGATGAAATAAAAAAAACTAAAATAGACAAACAGGACTTTAGGATTTAAATAAAAAAATGCTCATCATGGTTTTCGTTTTTTAAAAAATTATCAGGTTTTCATTTGCTGCTAGCTTCACGACCCTTGACCCAACAGAGAAAATAATATCAACACTGAAAAAGGTCTGGCAGTGCTGCCTCTTGACAAATATTACGACTCAATAAGCAAAATTTCTTACAATCATTACAGGCGGAGAATGGTGGACAGCAATCTTCCTAGGGCCTGCTTTACAGCTGGCAGAAGTTGGTTGATCTAACTGAAACAAAACCAAGAAAGAATGTAAAACAAACAAGTCATGTTCATAACAACCCTGTGTTTTACCAAAGATATGGAAAAATGAAAAAAATTTTCGTAACCGGTTTTCTTGATCTTAAACAAAATTTATCTACTCGGCTAGAAGAAACTGAATTTAAGCATTCATTGGCAGGCAATAAAAATAAAAAAAAATACTCACTGGAAAGGATCGGAGATATCTAGGAAGGAGACAAAAGAGGGGAAATATTTGAATCTCTACAGAAATACTTTTCCATGTTGGAAAAAGTAGCATGAAATTCAACAAACCGTGGGTTTGTTGGTTGCCGAATTTCAAAACTGATGTGTCCTGCAGTGGACAGTGGGAGAACCAGGAAACTCTTTCAGTTTGATAAGAGAATGGTTCGCAATCTAACAAGAATTCTAATGGGACACTGCGCTATTGACAATTTCGCTAACAAGCTCGTTCAAGCTTATCAGTATTACTGCAGAAGCTGCCGTAATGTGGAGGAAACGGAATCGACGCAACACCTATTATGCGAGTGTCCTGCACTTTAGAGAACCAGGGAACTACTTGAGTTTAACAAGAGAACGGTTCGCTTTCGAACGGGAATTCTTATGGGACACTGTGTTATTGGTAGTTTCGCTGAGAAGCTCCTTGTGCTTCACCGGGATTACTGCAGAAGCTGCTATGATGTGGTGGAAATGGACACTGTTTATGCGAGTGCTCTGCACTTCACAAGAGAAATCCTCGTTTTTTGGTTGAAGATTTGGTAATTGGTAGCCAACGTGTCACTAAGGGAACTGGACGGTTGCAACTGTATATCGGGGTGGTTCAAAACCACCACTAACGAATCATGATAAGAAGGCTTACCACACACTGGGTGACCCAATGGGCCATATGGGCCAATGAGTGAGCTTGCCTGTAAGAAGCAAGATACACGCTAAGCTAAGCTATCCTGAATATGGGCCATATGGGCTCAATCATTGGAGTGAGCTTGCCTTTAAGAAGCAAGATACACGCTAAGCTAAGCTAACTTGAATACAAGCAAACATCGATCGTTGTAGACATGATTGTAGAAGAATTTAGATTGTATCGGATTTGTTTCAGAAGTTGAGGAAGTTGTTTAGTTCCACACCATTCTCTGGCAGCAAAATGTGTTGTGAAACGGTTGCAAAAGTGTAAAAACTGTGTTTTACGGGCTTTACTTTGTATGGCGAAACTTCTGAAACTTCTCCTATTTACTCTAAGCATTGTTTGAAACAAGGAAATCTGTTCGTGGAGACATTTCACTGAAAATTGTTGACATTGTAAGGTTTAGAGAGGCTTATGCAGGAGAAGTGTTAAACGAAAGATTACATACACACATACATTATTGGTCATTACAACCCTTTAGTCAGGATTACAACCTAACTTCTCACATCACTTATGTGTTGTGTGTGTTAATTTTATACATGAGTGGCGAGGCGTACAATTTAAAGTTGGCTCCGAACGACAAATTTTCGAGAAACTTTTTCATGGCAATTTTATTTACTCTCAGAGTTTTTGTCATAAGTCTACTAAGGGACTTCCCGACGAAACATTCTTTCATGTTTTGTTGGAGAAAACTAAGCTATTTGAACCGAGGCTTCACTGACTGCTACGGTCAATATATGGACAGCCTATCCATACCCGTGAAGTACAAGGAAAAGCAAACCATTTAACCGAGTATTGTACTGTCGAAATACTTAAGAATGCTTTATGCAAAGTAAGGCCTTCGATGAAGCAATTCCTGCCAAGAACATCGCATAACAACACTAATAAAAGCCGTTTCCATGCAGAATGTTAAGATCACTAATTTTATATCGGCAGTGAGATTACATTACATGCATTACAATCACACCAAGATATTGCAACAAATCAAGAAAGTTTCTTTCCAGATGATAATCTCATTCTCTTCCTCTTGTTTGGAGCTTCGGCAAAAGTTCTCTTAAAGAAGTTTTAATCTACACGAATGGACACCTAAAAGGCTGTAACTAATGAACACTCTAACCATTGGTCATTACAACCCTTCAGTCAGGATTACGACCTAGTTCCTCACACCACTCATGTTGTGTGTGTTAAATTTTATACATGAGTGGCGGGACCTACAGTTTAAAGTCGACTTCGAACGACAGATTTTTGGGAGACTTTCATGGTAATTTTTTGTTTACCTTCAGAGTTTATGCCGGAAATCTGCTGACAGGAAGTCGCCGAAGAAATACTTTTTGTATTTTTGTTTTGAAGTCTGGCCTGGGGCTCGAACCCTGGCTTTACGTCTAATAAGCCAACAATCATGTGCGATTAGTTTGGGTAAAAGCCGATTATTTTTATAATTTCTTGCGCTGGAAACGACGAGCATTACGTAAACATATGATCGTTTTTGTTTCCAACGGGTGCTAGGATATCGTAGAAATTCATTATTTCTTTGAAATGGTGGTCAAAACAAGATACTGAGTTTTACCAAAGTCAATTGGGTTTTACCAAAAGACATTACACAAATAATGGATCAATTTGCATCAATACTGCCATAAAATTGTTACGGGCTTGCACTTTTATTGATAGGAAGTGATTCTAAAAGCAATTGTTCCAAGAACAAAATTTATTCACACATAAACAAAGCTTTCTAAAAATGAATAGGCCTCTATTCGTAAAAAAAATACTTAATTTTTTATCGCATTAAATGCTGCAATGAATTTAAAACTTCAATCTCCAAATGTAAAGCGAAAGGCTTCAGAAATTAATTCAATTTGATACCCTAACTAACTGGCCATTAAGTGAAGTGAGCCTATGTACATATATTTGAAAAACAATCACCCATAAAATCATCGTTTTTTTTGGAGGGCATTTAATTACTGCAAAATAAAACAAGACAACGCATACGTGCAATACAAAAATAATGTTTGGCGAATTAATCATTTTCCAAATTATTACCTGCAACATCAACATGAAAATCAGCAGCAAAATGGCAAGCAATGGCAACAATAAAAACTAAATAGTGTCATCAACATTAAGAGACTCTCTAAATGTGTAAAAAAAACAACAACAATAACAAAAAAACACATAAATAAACAAGAACAACAACAACAACAAGCCGACATGCATTCAATTTATAGTGTGACTTTCAACACAAGCCATCGTTTATCACTTATCCAACGACAATAACAACAATACCAATGATGTTGATGTTGCTGATGATGATGATGAGGATGTATAAAAAGCTTCATTTATCACTTGCCATATAACAACATGCAACATAAGCGCAGCATGGAAAACAAAGAAAAAAAAAACGATTACAAAATAAACAACCATAAAGGCCATATCAAACTAAAGTATGCCAATAAACTAACATTTGCTGCACATACGAACACACACATGCAAGCGTTTGCATTGTGTTGTGATTTCGTAAATTTTTCCTCGTTTTTTTTTCGCGTTTCCCCGTGTGTGATTTGGTTGTATGTCGGGTTGCGTTTATTTTAAACCGCGAAATTAGTCAATTTCATAGGGCACCACCACCACCACCAAATGTACCCACAAAAATGACAGCTACAACACAATAACGACAATAACAACAACAATAGTGGCAACTATAAATAGCCCTAAAAATTTGAAATGATAGCAGCCGTACTGCATATATTGTTTGGCTGCAGCAAATGCCATCAACAACATTCTTAATAATCATACGACAACATCAAACTCATCACTGTAAAGAAAAAGCAAGTATGAGAGAGTGTGTGTCTGTTGGGCAAGTGTCATCCGTGTGTGTGTTAAACAATAAAAATATCCCTTTCGCATGTTGTTGTTGTTGTTGCTGCTGTATTTATGGGATTTTAGTTGCTGCCAGCTTTGTTGCTGTGTTTGGTTTTTTTTTCGTTTTCGGCAACTGCATTTTGGAAAGTGCAGTTAAGTTTTCGTAATCCAGGCAGTATCTATGTAAACAAATCCTTTAAAGTGTTTGAAATTTAATTGGGGCGGCACAATAGTCTTTTCTTGGTAATGCATATCCGAAAAGTTCTATTTTTAATTTTTCTTCGTCATAAATCAACAGGATTTTAACCGATGTCGTAGGTTATGTTGGCTTTGGACACCGCTGTGATTTGTTTCTTATTCGTATGTATATACCAGTTAAGTAGCCGAAGTCTAGTAGGCAATGTGTTGGCTTGTTAGACGTGAACCCAAGGTTCAAAACATAGGTCAGACGTCTCTTAAACGAAATATGAACAAAAAAGCCTTCGGCGACTTCTTCACAGCAGATTTCTGGAAAAAACTCTGAGAGTAAATAAAATTGCAATGAAAAGTTTCTCAAAAATTTGTCGTTCGGAGCCGACTTTATACTGTAAGTCCCGCCACTTATGAATAACCTGAGTGGTGAGAGAACCTAAGTGGTGAGAGAAGCTAGGTTGTACTCCAGACTGAAGGGTTATAATGACCAATTATGTATGTATGCATATACCAGTGTCTCAAGAAAACCCCGCTAGAAAATATGCAATGAGGTCAAGTCACATGATTGTTCAGTTTCTAACAACTTCACTTGAGATGGGCTAAGCCCTCAAATCGCTCTGGGAGAAGCTCTACAATGGCATGAACCACATGGCACGTATCGCCTTTCCATTGAAACTAGAAGCCGTTGGTATCTAGGTCATGTAATTCAGGACAAAAAAAGTTGGTGATCAACGATCTACATACATCGTTCACAGTGATGAACTAGCGAATGCCGTTCTCAACATTCACATCAAATAATGACTTTTTCAGGATGCATTGGACGTTCTTTAATCCCATATTAACTGGTATCATTCCGAATTCGACACATACCCCCTCATACGGAAATTGGCCTCATCGCTGAAACAGTTTTTACGGGCTTTACTTTGCCCGAACAGAAGACCCATTTTGACAAAACACATACATACAAACCTAATTAGTCATTACAACCCTTCAGCCAGGATTACGACCTAGCTTCTCACACCACTAATGTTGGGAGGATTATTTTTAGGCATGAGTGGCGGAACCTACAGTTTAAAGTCGACCCCTAACGATAGATTTTTGGGAAACTTTTCATTGCAATTTTATTTCATTTACTCTCAGAGTTTTTGCCAGAAATTTATTGCGAGGAAGTGGCCACAGAAATATTTTTTCATATATTCGTTGTGATGTCTGACCTGGGGTTTGAACCGGGGGTTTGTATAATGTTATACCCGTTGATGGTTGTTTGGCAAAGCGGACTGAACAAATCGCAACTAATTTGACAGATGCAGCTTGAACGAGATGAGCGTTATCAACTAATAAAGTTCGAAGTCCCTGCTTGAAATACATGATATATGTGTGAATTGCCGTATCTTTTATAAATTCGAGAACTTCGCGCACTTCTTTCAAAGTCGATAATATATGCATAATTGGTCATTACAAACCTTCAGTCAGGAGTTTTTGAATTATTGGCCTTCCAAACCATACCGAAACTTTACCTAACCTTCGACCAACTAAACACACATATATTCAAAGGAATTTGTCACTTTATTATGGAGTACGGAAACCATTTTATCCCTTACACAATATTGTAATATATTTGATATACTTTGTCGTATTTACATAACAAATTTAAGTGTATTCGTAGTCGTCTGTGTGTACCAATTGTATGGTTGTGCATCATGCATCATTATATGTGTTTGTTGCATAAATGCAATAATTTTTCGCACTCAAAAAAAAACATTTTTTTTCATTGCTTTTGTTATTGTTTTCTGGCCTCTGTTTTAGTGTACGAGCCTAAAAACATAAATCTCTAAATATTTTTGGGCAACATTCAGCCACACACACACAGAAGACGACTAAGGGGCATAGAATTTTGTATGCCAGTAATTTAGGGCCTTATTCGAGTGTATGTTGGTTAGAACGATGCGTAGTTTTTTTCATTCATTTAAATTTTTGTTATTGTTGTTGTTCCAACGTTGTTTAAATTTATTGTTGTAATTTGTAATTGTTTGCTGGCGATTCGGACAAAAAGTTTTAGTTTGTCAGTGTGTGAATAAAATATTGCCGAAATAGATGAACACCACACAAACGAAACGAAATCGAAAAACAAGAGGATCTGAATAGAACGAACGGAACAAGAGAGATGATAAAATTGTCACCGGGGTATTGTTTATTGTTTTCAATTTGGTGTACAAAAAAACAAAAAAAAAACAACAAAAGTGAGACTAAAGGGTTTTAGGAAAGTCAAAAAAGTATGGAGAATAAATTAAAACAAGTTTTTAGATGAGCTTTTACACACAGAGTTTGGACATAAAGAGAGTGTGTATGGGAAATATATTTTATTGTGTACACAATAGAAGTTTTAAATTTTGTAATAATTTTTCACATAAAATATTTAATTTCAAATTTAGAAACAAAATTATTTCCTTTAATAAGTTAAATGTGAAAAAAGAAACTTAATTACTGCCTCTCAACAGTATTCTGACAGAAACTCTGAGAGTAAAATAAAACGGCCATGAAATGTTGCTCGTAAAGGTGTCATTCGAAGTCAACTTTAAACTGTAGACCCCGCCACTCATGCTGTGTGGCATTAACACACTAACATCATGGTTGCTGTTAGTAGCTAGGTCGTAAACCTTACTAAGAGCTTCTAATGACAAACTGAGGATGTATGTAACAGAAATCAGCAATGAATCGCTTTTTCGCTACTCATATGTACGCATGTAATTTTGAGTATGAGTGAGTCAACACTATTGAAATCCAACAACTCTGATTCATTCGTACTCACAACAACGTCGATTTATAAGTACAGGTTGCAATGAGTATGCATACAACGTTGACATCAAACTCATAACATTCGAACTATGTTTGATTCATACGCCTACTCATTCAGATTCATAAATTTAGAAAAATATTTATAATACTCATAAATGATTCGAGTGATTCGAATCATTCGTCAAAATTTACAGTTGCATTTACAAAGAGAGAAGAAAGACACATAAACAAAAAAGACAAAAACAGCAAACAGAGCAAACACACAACCTTCTAGTGAGTATGTAATGTTCATACGCCAATCATACTTATTTTGTGATTCGTGTAAGCGATGAGTCATGGAGAGTCGAAATTAATAACATCATGCGTATTGTTATGTATGAGTACCATGAGTATTTCAAACTTTGAATATGAGTAGTATGAGTATGACATTAAAATAAGTATGAATGCGTATAAGTATCAGAAATTATAAGTATGTTTCGAATCTACTCATCGTTTTGAATACTCATACTCATTGCTGAACTCTGGTATATAAATAACGGATGGGTTGGCCATCCTGTGTAAAATTGCTTGTGAGCATGTTCTTGACTAATATAGCAGAATTTCTGCCCACGTTTATCTCTAATTTTAATAGTCTTGGCAATTGCAATTGTTCGAATTTTTATGAGGCAAGTAGCTGATACTGTCTGATAATTTCAGGTTATTAAGGTAGTATAAGTTCCACACTGTTCTGTCTTTTCTTGATAAATTTTTCACTTAAATCTTCGTAACGGCTCAGCTGTACACTTTACAACATTTCATGAAAGAGTGACTGACCACACTGCCATCGTTCGTTTCATACTGTGTCATGCTATTGAACAAAGAAAGCACTGCAGTGTATATATGTAATCGCTTCTGTAGACCAATAAGTAACTGCCGGATATATATGAGGTCAGCCGCTATGATCCTCCAAGAGACTGTCGCATATATACAGCATTCGTCGCGAAAGTGTGATATCATCTAATACCACGTCAAACAATGGATGTAATAAAAGACAAAATTGTTTCACGCCCGCGTTTGTATCAAATCCCTTGGTGGACATATGTCTGAGTCGTTCATCTTCTTATATATAAAAATGAATGTGTGTTTATTTGTTTGTTTGAAGTCTAGAGACGGCTAAACGGCTGGACCGATTTTCTTGAAATTTTAGCAATACCTTCCTGTAAGTCTGGAAGGAACTGTAGGCTACTTTTTATTTTAAAATTTCAAGTAGGCGAGGTGCCACGCCCACATAACCAATAAGTATTTAATGTCGCATATCTCATAAACTGCAACAGTTAGAGTCCTCAAATTTTGTATGGACGACTTTGACGTATACATATATGAACAAAATGGGCGGATTGGCTACAGTGGGTGTGTCACCTCCAATCTTATATATAAAAATGAATGTTTGTTTGTATGTACCTTATAGAATCGTAAACTATACATTTGATCATATTATGATCTGTAGAAAAATTGTTGCGCATGAGATGGGGAAGGTTTCTAAGTTGGTATTACAAATTTCCGGCAGGTGGCGCCACTGAAAATTACTCAAAATGAATGACAAGCAATTGGTCGATCTACACCTCAAGCACGGAAGAAAAGAGAATCAGTATATGCCGCTGAGACCGGTTCGCTTGAACCACTTGAACAACGATAAGTGAGATTAGAAACTGATCGAATGCGTACTACTCAGGCCTGTTCATCTGAATTATCAGGACAACGAGAAACAAAACAATAAAATGATTCAAAATTAATTGGACATTTGTGGAATGTCTTTCCTTCAAATTTATTTTAGTTGGTGGCGCAGCAAAACATGCAGGGTACAGCTATTAATGGATAAAAGTCAACCGTGTTTCAGGTCCGCATTTTTCGCAAATTCTTTGGTAGATATATCTCTGCGACGGACATGTAATTCAGCACTTGAGTACATTACCTTATGAAATTAATTAATTTGTTTGGCATTTGTTTCTCTTAAGGGCGACTATAATGTCGCTGTTATCAACATCTTTTGTTTTCAGCGCGATGAAATATGCTTAAAAAATATTCGTATTGTGTTGGCGTGGTCTATACGACTGTGGCAGGGATACATACATACATATTTGGTCATTACAACCCTTCAGTTACGATTACGAACTAGCTTCTCTCATCACTTATGTTGTGAGGGTTATTTTTAGGCATGAGTGGCGGGACCTACAGTTTAAAGACGACCCCGAACGACAGATTTTTGGGAAACTTTTCATGGCAATTTCTGTTTGCTCTCAGAGTTTTTGCCAGAAATCTGCTGAGAGGAAGTCATCGAAGAAATACTTTTTGTATTTTGTTTTGATGTCTGGCCTGGGGCTCGAACCCTGGCTTTATGTCTAATAAGCTAAGATACTACCTACTAGACTATGGCGACTACTACATTACCTTGTTAAATTAATTAATTTGTTTGGTATTCCTTTTTCTCTCAAGGACGACTATTTTGACGCTGTAATTAACATTTTTTGTATTCCATTCTATCGACTGCTTTAAAATTATTCGAATTGTGTGGGTGTGGTCTATATAACCAAGTTGTTAACCTCATTATAAATACTCCAGGAATACTAACCTACTATAATCCAGTTGTTGCAGTCTACCAGAGAACCTATGCTTTATCAGTTTATGAATTTGTTCAGGATTTCTATGTATAAAGGTGGACGATTTCTGCTAAATTTCGTTAATCTATTTGGAGAAGCTCTAAAGATATTTCAATTATACCTGCGGCTTTGCAGTAGTTGGTATTTCCTGTATGTTAAGGATCTCCGCTGGAATATTCATATTTCCCCGAAACCATATTGCCACCATCTGGTTTGGTTCGCAGTGATTATGGAGTCGCCGTAGTCTAGTAGGTAGTGTATTGGCTTATTAGTCGCAAGGCCACGGTTCAAACTCTAGGTCAGGCAACTCCAACAAAATGAAAATATGAAAAAAATATTTCTTAGGCGACTTGCTCTCAACAGATGTCTGGCAAAGCACGCTGAGAGTAAAATAAAATTGCCATGAAAAAATTCTCAAAAATCTCTCATTCGTAGTCGACATTAAACTGTAGGTCCCACCACTTATGGAAAAAATTAAAACCGACAATGTAAGTGACGTGAGAAGCTAGGTCGTAATCCTGACGAAGGGTTGTAATGACTAATTATGTATGTATGCATGATTATGAAATCGTTACCATCCCTATTTCATTTTTACTGGTTGGTTAAATTTAAGTTGTCCATTCTGTTAGTTGATGAAGATTTCGGTGACATTGTTGCATATTGTTGGCACCCATTGCCTACACAGTATCTGTAAGTTGATGGTTATTTTCGGGAGTTAGCTGCCAGCCAATATTCGTTGTTGGCCTTAGGATTTTAAAGCTTCCGCTGTTAGAGCTTATTCCTTTACTTCTATGTACATGTCAGGAGCTGTCGAATATTTACAAAACACTTTCCAATCCGTTCTGCGCTTGTATTCTTTATTCTCTTTAGCGAGGTTCCTTACAAACAATGGGTCACATCGTCCTCCTGGTACTCTACTTGTCTAAATTGACAAGTACACGTCCTCTAGCCTACAGATTTCATACCCTGTCGTAGTCCTGTATCCAAAACAAACATTAGCAACACTTTTCCATGTTTTTGTTTTTCCAGTTATTTCTTGCTTCTCACAAAAAATGTATTTCCAAATAAATCGTTAAAAGTCCTTCTTTTATTTGGCAATTTTCCTTTTTAATAAAATCTTACCATCTTAGATTAGAATTGAAACTGACAAGCTCTCAACCTCCTTTAAAAGATAAACACTTTTTGTTATTCCAATTCCGTTCTTTTATTTCATTTTTTCCTTTCCTTTCCTTAAACTTATCCTGGATGCCATGATGATAAGCATCGAAATGTCGCAACATATCCGGTTTTATTTTATTATCCCGTAAACTTGATTGTATGAGTTTCATTTAATTTTACATTCTCGCTCTCTCTCTCTCTCTCTCTGCCTCTCTCTTTCTGTCCATGACTACTGCTACTTCCATAGACACTTGTTGTATGTGCCTTTAGTACTTATTATTTTATGTTCTTCACTTCAGCTGTGTTTGGTGAATTAAAAGTCCAACCCAGCAAGTATTTCAAAGCTTAAGTTTCCTAATATTCTCATTGTATTTTATGTATGATATGGTTTACTGGGTTTCTTTAGTTTTTTTTATTCGATTTTTTATTCCCCAAAAATGTATGTCCTTGTTCATTTTTAGTGCTGCACAAAAAAACAGGACTAAAAGTTCAAATCAACAAAATTCTTGTTTTTTTTAACATACATTTGTACGTTTCCGAAATGAAACAATTACTTAAAAAAGAAAACAATTCCCAGGTACAAATTAGACATTCCATGACCAGTTTCTTTTAGGTGAGACAAATAAAGGATACGTGGTAAATACTACGTTAGCGCTTGTTTACTTACAGTTTCAAAAAGTTAGTTAATGTTTAATAAATCAAGTTGAAGTTGCCGTAAAATAGAAAGTATTGTGTTGGCTTATTAAACACGAGCCCGTGGTTCAAACCAGAGATCAGCAATGAATCGTTTTTTCGCTACTCATAAGCACTCATGAAATTTTGAATATAAGTGAGTCAACAATATCGAAATCATCTGATTCATTCATACTCACTACAACGTTGATTTATATATAGTTGCAATGAGTATGCGTACAACGTTGATATCAAACTCATACCGTTCGAAATATGTTTGATTCATAAGTCTACTCATTTAGATGCATAAATTTAGAAAAATACTCTTGTAATACTTATAAATGATCCGAGTTACTCGAATTATTCATCAAAATTTATAGTCTTAGTTGTTGTTGCATTTACAAAAAAAGAAAAAGACAGAGCAGCAAGCAAAGCAAACACACAACCTTCTAGTGAGTATAGTAGTGTTCGTATGTGACTCATACTTATGTTGTGCTTCGTGCATATGTTGAGTTATGGAGAGTCGAAATCAACAACATCATACGTGTGTTGTTAAGTATGAATATGATGAGTACTTCAAACTTTGAATATGAGTAAATGTTCCATGATATTAAAATAAATATGAATACATATAAGTATCAGAAATTATGAGTATGATTCGATTCTACTTATCTTTTTGAATACTCATTGCTGATCTCTGGTTAAAACATCTCAAATATGAACAAATATTTGTTTCGGTGTCTGTCACAAAACCATGATAATAAAAAATTGCCATGAAATGTTTCTCAAAAATAAATCTGTCTGTCGAAGTCAATTTCAAACTTCATGGGTGGTGTGAGAAGCGAGGTTGTAAACCTGGCTAATCGATTTTAATAGCTAATGATGTATTCATTAATGTTTTCTATCTATTTTAGAGCTTACACATTGATAGATTTCAAGCCAAGTATTATTAAAGCTGAGTTAGACTCTTTAGGGTGAAGGGACTGTTGGTTTATCATGAATATTTTTTTTCTCTTTAAGATAAACACTCTGGGTATGAACATAATGTCCTTGTAAATTTGTTACATACATACATAATTGGTCATTACAACCCTTCAGTTAGGATTACAACCTAGTTTCTCACGCCACTTATTTTGTGTGCCTTAATTTTATACATGGGTGGCGGGACCTACAGTTTTAAAGTCGACACCGAAAGACAGATTTTTGAGAAACTTTTCATGGCAATTTTATTTACTCTCAGAGTTTTTGCCTTAAATCTGCTGAGAGGAAGTAGCTGAATAAATACTTTTTGTATTTTATTTTGATATCTGGCCTGGGGCTCGAACCCTGGCTTTTCGTCTAATAAGCCAACACACTACCTACTAGTGGTTGGTTTATGGTTTATTTTATTTTTAAGACAAACACTTCGGGGATGGCCGTTACCCTTGCAATACATAGTGCTGGAGTAAGGAAAACAGGTTATGTCCTTCCAATAATTTGTGGACGCTAGGTTTGAATCTAATTAGAGGAAGGGAATTCCACATACGGATAGTCCGGCTAAAGAATGAGTTCTGAGTGTAATGCAGTATGTGATCTCCTGGCCAATCGACTATAAATGGATGGCTCTGCGAAAAAGACGGATGTTATTTAAGGGTATAGGATTTTCAAAAACAAGTTCCTTTATCTTGCTAGATCACAATCTATTGTAGTAGTTATGGAACAGTGAAACACAAACCACATCGCGAGCCTCACAATGGACTTTGAGGCATATACATACATAATTAGCCATTACAACACTTCAGTCGGGATTACGACCTAGTTCCTAACATCACTTATGTTGTGTGCATTAATTTTTATACATGAGTGGCGGGACCTACTGTTTAAAGTCGACTCCGAACTATAGAATTTTGAGAAACTTTATGGCAATTTTATTTGCTCTCATAGTCTATTCCAGAAATCTGCTGAGAGGAAGTCGCCGAAGAAATATCTTTTCATATTTTAGTTTTGATGTCTGACAGGGGTTTGAACCGTGGTCTTACGTCTAATAAGCCAACACACTACTTAGTAGACTACGGCAACTACATGCCCATGCATGAGAGTAATATTTCTTTCTCTAAGAGTAAATAAAATTTCCATGAAAATTTTCTCAAAAATCTGTCATCCAAAGTCGACTTTAAGCTGTAGGTCCTGCCACTCATGTATTGAATTAATAAACACAGCATGGGTGGTGGAAGAAAAGCTAGGTTGTTGTCCTGACTAAATTTTTTAAAGACCAACTCAGTAAGTAAAAGTAGATTATGTTGACAAATGAACATAATTTTTTTGTAAATTTGTTTTGGGAAGGTTTGGGTAATTCTTAGATCACAGTGTTAAAAGCACTACATTAACAACAAAAAGTACTATAACCCTTAGAGCAAACTCTTACCAATTCTTTAAACTTTAATTGCTCAACGCCTTATTTAAACGCTACAGCAAAACTTTATTACTTTTTCCTATTAGAGAAAATTATTTCATAATTAAAGTAATTACATTAAAAGCATTCATTATTCTGTTTTATTTTTTATTTATTTTTTTTTAATATTTTTTATGTATAAAGCTACTCTTCAATTATATGATAAGAAACGTTTAAGCAATATTTATGTACTGTTTAATTAAAAACACTTTTAATTATTTAGAAAATAATTAAAAAAAATCTGAAATTTCCGTCACACGGAAGTGCCTTATTAAAAATTTATCTGATAATGGGAATACTTTATTAATTAATTAATAATACAACGAATTATTATTAAAAAAAACAAATAAACAAATAAAAAGATGAAAATAAGCAATTAATTATAAATTTATTAAAATTTTATCATTAAAAAAAAAATAAAACAAAGGAAACAAAAAATTACAACGAATTAAACATTAACAAATATACCATAAATGAGGTCAATTTATAAAATAATTAATAAGAATTCAAGTGAATTCTTTAACCATAAATTACACGGGATTAATTTAAAAGAATATATATTTTTTGAAGTTAATTTTTAAATTTAATTTTTAATATTTTTAATAAATAAAATATTTGAATATAAATTAAATTTTTTATTATTATTTTTTAAAAATGATTTTCTTTATTCTAATTTTTTTTTTAATTTTAAAATATTGTTACGCTTTTACCTTTTAAAAACGTTTAAAATATGAGCTCGTAGATTGCAAATAAAATAAAAATAAATTTGTGTTTAGTTTTAATTAAAATTCTTTATTACTCGCACAATTCTGTGTGCCACTGTTCACAAATTTATGTATACAACAACAATTGTCTTTATACCCTTTGCATAAGCAATAACAATTACTAGATAATTACTCGACAGATCCTTGTAACGGAGATCTTCAAACCACGATTACTAGAGAGTGAAACACACTGCGTCTTAACACAAGACTTACTGAACTTCAGTAACTCACTTGTCTGCTTTGCCTTTCCTTTTATATGGCAGAGTAAACAGTCTGATAAACGTTCTTGAAGGCGAATGTTCATGACTTCGCCTTCTCAAAATCTCTATAAATGTAAACAAATTTGTTTACGTTTATTATTGTGTTGTTGGTATATTTTTGGTTACTTGTTTACCATTTTCTTTATGATGGTGTTTGTTGTTATATTGTTATATGTCTGAATGGACAACGTAAGTCTAGCATATCACTCGGTTGTCGCCACTGAGGGGACATGATAGTTTGTTAGCGATTATGGACAATGAAATTATTCCACCGCAATTTTTTAAGAAACATGTGTTCTCCTGTAGTTTTCTGTTCAAATGGCAGAAAAAATTGATCGAAATGTGACAGAATTAACAAGATGCATGATAAATAAATCGTACGTACTACACGTCGAAAAGGAACATGCGAAATGCGTTCACGACGCACTGTACACTTCTCTGATCCGTTGAGCAAATTGTAGACATAGTGAATGAGGCGTCCAAAGCTACAAGGGTGTGGCTCAATAAAGTGGGAAACTTGATACGATAATAACGAAGTCCGATAACCGAGAAAAAAATATACAAGATCTCAATTCGTACTGAAGCATCGAATAAAAAATATTTTTAAATTTTTTTTTGTAAATATGTGTTCTTCAATGTCCACAAATTCATATAAAATAAACTTCATTACAATTCCTTACTTGGTTCTAAAATTATACTGTATAATATCACGTTTCCAGGATGTACGTTTTCGTTAAAAAGTGGCGTCGAGTTGCTGGTAGGTAACGTCCGAAACGGTGCCGAGTGCAAAGGGTTAATCAGTACGATAATTCGTAAACAGGTTTGCTTACTGCATTGTTTTGTTTTTGTAACTTTTGTTTATAATTTTAATATTAAGCGATGTAAAAGCAAAACGCCAGTATCTAGATTTTTCATTTTTGTAACAATATTTATTTTTATTTCTAAATTTTTAATTTTATTTATTTATTTTATTTTAAATATTATATTTTAACTAAAATATTTGCTTATAATTTAAAAATAATTTTTTTTTTATTTATTTATTTTTTTTATACATTTTTATATAAAAATTTGTACATACACTGTTTAGAAATATTTTCTATTAATAATTTATTCCTAGAACTTAAAACTATAAAAATAATATTGAAAAAAAAATCAAAAATGCTTCCATGCTTAATTAAAAACAAAAAAAATTAAATTAAAATAAAAAAGAATCCATAAATTTAAAATAAAATATTTTTTCTCTTACTTATAAATTTTGTAATTAATAAATAATTAATCATAATTAATGAAATACAATCAAATGCTTCCTAAACTTAAAATATTTTTATAAAGCTTTTTCAAAAAAAAAAGAAATACAAATTAAATGCATACACTGAGAGAAAAAATAAATACATGTCAAAAAAAATAAAATTTTTAAATAAATAAAATAAATTGCGTGCCTGTATATTCTCTCTCTCATTTAAATCTTTATAAAATAAACAAAAAAATTTTTTAATAATAATTATACTTATAAAAATAACAACAAATTTTGCCTTTAAATATAAAAAAACTTATTAAATATTAAAAATACAACGACTAAGTAAATAATCATTAAATGATTTACAATAAATGCCTTTTAAATATTAAAAAATATTACAAAAAATTATTAAAAAAAAAATACTTCAAATATATTGTAAAATCATAAATAAGGCCATAATTTTAAAAATAAATGCAAACACCATGAAAAATTAAATTTAAGAAATAAAACATTGTGATATTCAACAAGAAAAACTAAATTAAGCTTTTTAGACCACAATTTGTTTCATCTGTTTAGTGAATATTTTAGCCAATAATTCCAGAATTGTGTTCATATCAATTAGAAGAATTTTTTTAAAATAATTTTTAATTTATTTATTGTTTTTCATTTATTAAAGAATTAAATTTATTAAACATATGGTAAACGCCAGTTAAGAGAGACATGCATTCGTTATTGACATACATAATTGCACAGTGTTTTAAGGTGATGCAAATATTATTTACTTAGTAAATAACAATAAAAATTATAATTAAATGGTAATAAATTTAACTTTTTTAAATATTTTCAGGTTAAAGGTTTTCTTATAATTAATTATAATTACATTCTAATTGTTATAATTATATAAATCATATTAAAAATATTTCAACAGGTTAATATTCCCAATAATATATGGAGTGTTATAGTTCAAACTATTAGTTACGAATAGAACCATTTCACACCGTCTGACTACTCTAAAGCCTATTTTCTCTCTTGAACATAGCACAAGGTATGTACCTAAAAAGTGAAGATATTTTTTCTCCTCTTCCTCATCTCTGCAGCTCCTGCAGAAGTCTTTTGCCACGTTTTCAAGACCAATTGGTTGCCTAGTTGGCAGTGTGCTAAACTTCTTGTGTGCTGAAGTGTCGAGGTCGTGGGTTCGATTCCACCAGAGACGCGAGGTGTTTGTGATTGTCTGTTTTTTTTTATTTGATATAATATGTGATTACCCACAATAGAAAAAATAAAGTGAGAACTAGTACTAGAAACCAATTCTTGAAAAAATGTCGAAGGTCTATACGCTGGTCATTAAAAAAAATTGTAGCACACTACCTCCACTTTCCTTTCTCCTATAAGCTATCTTTCCAGTATGCCAAAACAATGGACTGCATGAATAGGGGTCATCCCCTGAGTATTAACCAAAAAAAAAATGTTCTTCATGGACCATAATGGAATGGCCAGTAATGTCTCCTACAATCAAACCGGGATGACTTGAAGATTTTACGGTTTATGAAGAATTTTGTGTGCCTTTTATCCAACTTTAGCCAGTTTTACTTCGCTGCTCTGAACGTGTATGACGCTGCTCATCGGTCATTAACGAAGTCAAATTGCATTGTTAATTATAAAATCACTGGCTTTCAAAGTAATTCCCAAAGTAGCGAATTAATCGATAAGTTTGATGGTGGTGGCATACCTGACTATTCTATCCGTTCTGCAGTTACGGAAACATCCCTTTGTTCCGATACTCATATGATATCAACAATATATCGTTTCATTATCGTATTGAGGTATTTGCTACAGCTATACACCATCTTGGAGTTCATTACATCGGAGCTCAATGGTTTGACAGCCACCTGGTTCGTAGCAAGTATGGTCATATCCCTTTCGGAGACATTTCTGTCCTGCAATTCTCGCTCAAACCTGTATTGCTGATGCTTCCTGGAAGACCTGGAAGAGGCTGCATTGATTCGGTGGGCTTATCAATTGAGATATGCCCAATGGTTCTGGAAAAAACTTGAAAGGAAACGTTGGACTATGTGTATATATAGTATGAACGGGATTATGTTATAAACTTATTAAATCCATCCTTATAAGTTGCCCTAGTCTAAAAGGTAGAGTGTTGCCCTATTAGACGTGGGCCACGGTTCAAACCCCAGGTTAGACATTTCCGACAAAACGAAATATGAAAAGAAATATTTCTTTGACGTCTACCTTTCAGCATATTTCTGACAAAACCTCTTACAGAAAAGGAAAATCGACATGAAAATGTTTGTCAAAAATTTGTAGTTCAGAGTCGACTTTAAACTGTAGGCCCCACCACTTATGTATAAAGATAACACACACAAATAAGTGTTGTGAGAAGCTGGGTCGTAATCCTGACTGAAGTGTTGTGATTAGGCTTGCCACCCATAATATGGTCACGTACCTTCAACAGGGAATATACAAACCTAATTAACGATTCGCCTAAATATGTTTCTATGAGATTTAAAGAGTTTTTTATTTTTACTGCATATGCTGTCTGTTTAGTGTTCGATATGACTAGTGAAGAAATTTTTCACCCTCTTATGTGTACATATTTGTCAGTTAAATTATTTAGTTTCTCGTGTTTAGGACCATTAT
The DNA here is from genome assembly GCA_932273835.1 of Sarcophaga variegata. Lineage (NCBI taxonomy): Eukaryota > Metazoa > Arthropoda > Insecta > Diptera > Sarcophagidae > Sarcophaga > Sarcophaga variegata. The sequence continues at coordinate 60,876,090 of OW026362.1, forward strand.
TACAACTTGCAGTTAAACTTGGATTTAGTTATAGGTAACTTTAGTCAGGTAACTTTAAAGTTGACTTTAGCTAAAGTTAGCACAACTTGCCGTTAAAGTCAGGTGACTTTAAAGTTGACTTTAGCTAAAGTTACCTTTAACTAATCCTAACTTTAACGGCAAGTTGTGCTTATGGTGACTTAAAGTTGACTTTAGCTAAAGTTACCTTAACTTCTTTTCGTTATTATAACATAATAATAAAAATAATAAAATAAAGTTAACTTTTTCAAAAATATTGCAGTGCCGGAGCAATGTCGATAAAACTGCTCAATTAAACAAGTTTTTTTTAAACGCAGAGGCAACGACGGGTTTCTTTTTTGTTGCGTTTTCTCTATCTGTTTATATTTAAAGTTACCATATTGAAAATAATATATAATATGGCAACTTGAAACATAAAGTGACCTTTAAAAGTTAAAAGTAGGATGACCTTCCCTTTAGCTTAACGCTCACTCCTACCTTATTGTCCACTTATAATATTGAAAAACAATTGGACAAAACTAAGAAAACTGCAGCCAGAAAGAGCAGAAAGTTGAGCTAAGAAATAAAAAAACAACAACCAACAATTTGCTGCATTGCACCATGCGACATATCACACCCTCAATTATTTTACTTTTTAATTTCTCTTAAATTTTTTTCCTTTTTTCTGAATTTTCATAAAATTTTCGTTCATGTTAAAGCCCCACTAAAAGTAACGCAAACAGTAGACTGTTGTTGGAACCGTGGGTTAAATTGAAAACCGCCTCCCACTGCACCAAAAAAAGCCAATGTTTTCTGTTGTTTTCATTTTATTACGACCCCCCTCCTTATAGTTTTTTGATATTCAAGAGCGTGGGAATTTTGTTTTCACGTTACAAAATAATTTCGAATAAAAAATAATTTCAGAAAAATAAAATCAAAATTGTGTCGTCAATCATATGAGACTTTATGTTACCCTACAGCAGAATACATAGATTCAATATGAATATAGATTGCAAACCTCTCTAAGGAATTGATGGATGGAGAAAGTATTGTGGTGTCAGACTTTGACGGCATCCAACTTAAGCTTAAACTGAAGGGCAACGTTCTTGAATAAAACCAGATTGAAAGTTCAGAGGAGGATATATTCAATTCCGAATTCTTAAGGTCATTATTACAACTTCCCGTTAAAGTTGAGTTTAGTTAAAGGTGACTTTAAAGTTAACTTTAGCTAAAGTTACCTTTAACTTTATAGCCACCTTTAATTTCTTTTCGTTATTACAACCTACAGATAAAATAAACTTAACTTTTTGAAAAATATGGCAATGCCGGAGCAATGTCGATAACACTGCTTAAATTAAACAAGTTTTTTAAACACAGTGACAACGACTGGCTTATTTTTTGTTGTATTTGCTCATTTTGTTTATATTTAAAGTTGCCATATTGAAAATAATATATAATATTGGAAGTTCAAACATAAACTTAACTTTAAAAGTAGGATGATCCTCCCTTTAGCTTAACGCTCACTTCTACCATATTGTCCACTTATTATGATGAAAAACAATTTATCTGCCTGTTAAAATCCTACCTTTAGCTAATGGCAAGTTGTAATAATGGCCCTTAAACTAGTTAACACGTTGACTGCCTACTACGAGATAACTCGTAGATTGCATTCCCTTTTAGGGCGCCAAACTACGAGTTATCTCGTACTCACTAATTTGAAAAAATAAAATTGTCGTTTTTTGACAAGTTTTCTGAAAATTGCCGCGACAGTCAACGTGTTAAACTTTGACTTATCTTGGCAGTGCAGACATCGCTGCTCATCTTCCTTTCATGCCTTCCTTAAATGAAATCTCTACACATTGATGTACCAATAAAGTTGGCAGAATTGTTAACATTTCCATTTTTTGATGCGTAGTTTAGGTTTAATTATTATTTATTATGATAAAATATTGAATAAATCATATCCTTAAACACTTTGCAATTACTTTCCGTTGTAGTTAATTATTTTTTTCTTGAAATTAAAATTTAATTTAATTTTCAATATTTAAACGTTAAATGTATTAAAAATGACAATCCTTAGCAAACAAGTTTCTGTTAATGAAATTTATTTTATTTGAAATGCAACTTCAACAAAGAAAAAAAATAAAATAAATAAAATACAAAAATTTTGTAAAAATTTTAGAAAAAAACAAACATTTTTTGCATGCCTATTATACAAAAAACAAAAAAAAAAGATTTCTTTGATTCTTTCTTAAAACAAAAAAAAAAATTAAATTAATTACCAAAAAAATAAAATTAAAGAAAACAAGAAAAACTTTATCATAAAATGTTCAATCTACTTCATAAATTAATAAAAAAAAATAAAAAGTAACATCCAGCAACTAAATTAATTCTTAAATTAACCTTATGAAACTTTCCAAAAAAAAAATTATTACGATTAAAAACAATAACTAATAAATAAAGAAAACACAAAAACAAAATATACGATATAAAATAAAAATAAATTTAAAAAAATCACACATAAAAAATGAGTTTTAATTTTCATTCAAAAAAAGGAAAAAAAAAATAACGAACACACCTACAATTGATTAAAAAATATCGATGGTTAGCTCAACCAAAAAAAGTAGCAAAAAAAAACCAAGAGAAAAAGGACCGACAAAGTGCACAAATGTTAAATAAGTACGGCTTGTGATTTTGAATTTTGCTTAACAGTTGCAGGCATTACTCGTAGCTGGGGCTCTGCTTTACGATGTTCGTTTTCTTATGTTGTTTTTTTCTTCCTCTCTAAAGTTGCTTCGAAAAGGAAGTTTTTAACTACCGGTAATTACACTTAAAATCGCCAGCAGTCAGTGTATATAAATTGATATGGCAAGTGCTGCCAATTGGTGAGTAGTCAGTAATAACAACAACAACATCTTCTCTCTTTAAAAAAATGCCACAAAGGCCACAAAACAAAAGAAAAAAATGAAACAAATTTCAACCAAAATGCTCATCATTAGCTGGTAACAAAATGAGTTGAAGGGGGGGTGTATGTAATAATAATTGTATGTATGTATGCATCTACGCAACATATACCACTACAAATAGGCACGTTCTTATAAGTGTAGCAAATGAATTCAAAATAATCTCGTGGTGTTTTCACAAGAATCTGGTCATAAAACAAAACAAAAAAAGAAAAATTATTCGTATTACCGGTAGCTTATTCAGTATCCATCTGTTAAAAAGAAAATCGTCTGTAACAACTACTGGAGATTATATTTGAATTGTTATTTGCGTTTATTTAACTTTTTTTCTTGTTTGATTTTCATTGTAATAACAAGAACATGCAGTAACATCATCACTCCTAAGGTCGTTTGTCTTCAAGTGAAACTGAATAGAGTAGAGAGGAATACGTAAGTAAATCTCTGTTAAAATGTTGATAACGAATTAATGTCGCCCTATAAATAACTACACTATCTTGTTAATTTAAATTTCATAACCTGTATGCTATAAAACAATCGATAGCTAGCAAGTTTCATCGAATATAGAAACTAAGGCAGGAGTAATCGTGGTATTTCGTAAGATATGTTCTGGTACCTTGAAGATCTGACTGAAGGGAGTGATGTTGTGTTTCTATTGACATAAGAAGAGCTTATATGGATGCGGGACTATACGGTTTGTAAGTAAAACTACGCCGCCTTTTTCCTTCAGAGATCAGCAAATAAATCGTTTCTTTTCGCTACTCATAAGCACTCATGAAATTTTGAATGTAAGTGAGTCAACAATATTGAAATTTAACTATGTACTCGTGATTCATTCATACTCACTACAACGTTGATTTATAAGTGCAGGTTGCAATGAGTATGAGTACAACGTTTGATGTCAAACTCATACCATTCGAAATATGCTTGATTCATAAGCCTCTACTCATTCAGATTCGTAACTTTACAAAAATACTTATAATACTTAGAAATGATTCATCAAAATTTACAGTCTTAGTTGTTGTTGCATTTGCAAAAACAGACAAAATATAGAGCATCAAACACACAACCTTTTAGTGAGTATTTTAGTGTTCCTGCGCGAATCATACTTGGTTTGTGATTCTTGTAAATGTTGAGTCATGTAGAGTCAAAATCAACATCATATGTTGTTAGGTATGAGTATGATGAGTACTTCAAACTTTAAATATGAGTAGTATGAGTATGATATTAAAATAAATATGAATGCGTATAAATATCAGAAATTATGAGTATGGTTCGATTCTACTCATCTTTTTGAATAATCATTGCTGATCACTGTTCCGTATATGCAATGACTTCATAAAGCAAACAAATCTATTTTTCTGTACAATAAGTGCGATACGATCGCCGTAGTCTGGTACGAAGTGTGTTGGCTTATAAGACGCGAGCCTGTGTCTCAACCACTGTTTCACTCATTTCAAATAAAACGATATAAGAAAATATTTCTTATACGGTTTCGTCTCAGTAGTATTGTGGCAAAAACTAAAAGAGCAAAATAAATTTGCCATGAAAAATTTCCCAAAAATCTGTCGTTCAAAGGCGACTTTAGACTGTAGGTGCCGCCACTCTTAGATTAAAATTAACATACACGGCACTGGTGGTGTGAAACGATAGTTTGTAATCCTGACTAAAGGCTTGTGAGTAAATAAGTGTGATTATACTCGGGAATTATTCGGCTCTAGCACAAATACAACTATTGGAACAACCTTTTCTCAAATAATCTTCAGTCAACAAATAAATGCCACACTATGTGAAATTTCAATCGACCTTGATTGCTTTAGAGTTTCGAAAAGTCTATTGAGCAGCTCTTTGGCGTAATGTCCAAGTACTCAAAGACCGAAAATTGCTTAAGTAAACCAGATGAATAAATCCTGTAACGAACAAAAATAATTTGACTCGTGCCTTGTCTGAGGGTCTCCGTTCTTTAAAGTACTCATGTGTTAAATTAACTCACAGAAACTCAATAACGGTTAGCATTTTAACGGGATAAGGCGCTATTGGCAGTTTAGCTGACAAGCTCGGTCTGCCCCACCAGGATTAGTGCAGGAGGTGCCATGGTGTGGAGGAAACGGAATCGGTGAACGTTTTATGCGAGTGCCCTGCGCATCGGGACAGACGTCATCGGTTTTTGGGTGAATGTTTGAAGATCGTACCACTAGGGGAACTGGCCGGTTTCATTCGGAGCTCGGTGTGGTTGAAATCCAACACTGAGTAACACAATGTGCCATATGGCCACCGAGTTAACTTGCCTGTGAATGGCAAGGTACCCGCTTACCTAACCTAATCTAACTTACAGAAAAGTGGCTTAAGTTCTTTATATATATTAGAGTAAAGCCCATACAACTTTCACTATAAAACCCATCATCAAGAGACTCATTTGAAAAATTAATACACTGCCCATCTTACCTTTTCCATTCAAAGGAAAGGTATGTCTTAGAATTCCCAAAAAAGAAAAAAAAACGAAAAAGACCACACAAATATGCGAAATGATGGCTGTAACGCTATCGACCTCTAGGAACAAATGAAAGCCCATGAATTTCATTCTGTGGAAAGCCTAAAAACCGTAAAAAACGTGCTGTCTTGTAAACTTCTTTTTTCTCTTCAATTTAATAATTTACTGCGGGGAAATACAGCGCAATGGTTCAGCTGAACAATCGCTACAGGGTCAATAATTGCTGTGCGGAATCTCATGTCCACTTTCCATACTTGGATTCACACAAACAAAACTGCATACTTCTTGATATTATATCAGTCTGTGGTAGCCTTAACGACACTAAATTACTTATCGAAAGCCGTTCTCAATTTAAAGATTCGCTCCATATTAACCCTTTAAGTTAGTGCTTTGCAAAAAGCCAAGTTATACTTGAAACTAGTTAACAACGCTATAATAAGAATTACGAGAGCTACAGTAGCTCTCATAGTAGTAATCAATTGTTGGCTACATGTCGAAGCTATATAGTGAGAGGTTATCTGTGGTAGCTTTATAGTAGAATACGGGTTAATATTTTTGTTTCTGTTGGACTCTGTGAAGATTACTAAAGTATTGAAAATATCTTTGATGAGGGATAGCTTTTTCTACAAGTTCTAGTTCTAGTTAGTTCTATCAGTTTGACAGAAGTTATAGTGCGTTGAAGCCGGTAGTTATAGGGCGAACAGAATGAAACACAGGTATTCTACCAGCAGTCCATAATTATATCATAAAGCTTACCATCAAGAATGAAAATGCTTTGAAATTTCTCTCATGGTTGATTCTAATCTAAGATCAGAAACAATTTCAACATTTACTTATTGAAAGTTGGTTCCAAATAATGTCGCAAAGAGCCAAACTCTAGTAAAAATTGACTTTGAATTAAGTGCCTTAACAAACCCTACCATGAACTGATAATACTCACCTTCAGATAATTATTTTTCAATTCTTAAGCAAAGAGGGTGTAGAAGACATGCAGCTCAAACAGCCTTCAATAAATTCTTTTTATTTTTTTTTATATTTTAATTCAGCTGATTTGTGTTTTTCCCCCACAACCGCATGCCTGCATGCAAGAAATCACGGGTAAGTATGAAAAGATTGAAGAAAATAACAGGAGTAATTGTTGCATGCAATAAAAAAGTAGTAGAAGTGGCAACGAAAAGTAACAACGGACAACAAACAACATCCTTTACTGGACTATTTCTTGATCTTCTTGGTTTTAGTTCATCAAACTAAAACGCGGGTGATTTTTTTTCGTTTTAATTTCGAGTTCGAGTTCTTTTCTATAAAGACAAATGCCTTTAAATTATACAAAGGCTATCATAAGATAACATTGAACTTATAGTATATGCCCAGCCATTATATAGGCGAGAGACAGATACAGAGCCAATGCCAATGCCAGTGCCAGTGTTATGGTTAAATGGCAGGAAGAGTATCGAGTTATAAATGTGGAAGTGGTAGCAAAATAAACTGCCAGATTTGACTGACTGCAAAATGAATGTGCAGAAGAATGACTGACTGAATGACTGGACTGTGACGAGGCAATGGAATTGGATTTGTTTGGTTGGTTGTTTGGTTGTTGAACTGGCTGGCTTGAATGGCTGGTTGCAATTTGACTGAGTGACTGAATGGCAAACTACTGGCTGTGTTGCAAATTCAAAGTCATTTACTATACGTTAATGATGATTGCAGCTAAATTATGAGGCAGTATAAAATGCTACCAGTAATAGTAGTATAGACAGGCAGGCTAATGGACAGACACCACTGTACTGTATACGCAGATTTAAATAAATATAACTATAGGGACTGAATAAATGAAATGAAAAACTCAACTAAGAAACGGGAAGGATTGCCTAAAATGAAGGCATTAAGTGTTGCAATAGCATGAAGTTAAAAATGTTTTATGTGCTAAGTTTTATAAGAAATCTATTGTGTGATTGGATTTAATTTTGTAAAGACAAAAACTAATACAAGTTGTGCGGTCAAATCATTGTTATCAGTTATTGAAATCCATTATTAGAAAATTTGAAATTTATCATAAGAAAATCTCATCAAAATCCATGTCAATCTCATTTGAGTTAATGATTGATATAATGCTTGAAGGTATCTGATTGATATGCAGTTTAAGTTACACTTATGGTTGTGCGGTGTAATTATTGTTATCAGTTATTGAAATCCATTATTAGAAAATTTTAAATTTATCATAAGAAAATCTCATCAAAATCCATGTCAATCTCATTTGAGGTAATGATTGATATAATGCTTGAATGTATCTGCTTGATATGCAGTTTAAGTAACATATATGGACACATAATTAAATGAAATTGTGAACCAAACACAATTTTCTTCATCTTATGAATGCTATAAAGTAAAGTAGGAGAGTATGGGCAAGAAGGCCACCACCAGTATTCGAATTTAGGCTACTAATCCATATTCATGGAGTAAAACCATTTCAAAATGGCTCATAGTAAGTTTGATTAATTTTTTAAAAATTCTAAGTGTTGCCAGCTCTGTCATAAATCTTGATGACAAGTTTTCAACCGCAACAGACACATTTTTATAAGAAAAGTTATTGGTAACATTCTAAGGGTATGCTCTTCTAGCACGCATCCTTCTGAAGAGTTCTGAACTGGTGTATACGTACTTAATTAACTACTACAACCTTTTAGTCAGGATTACAACCTAACTACTCACACCACTCATGTTGTGTGTTTTAATTTTATCCATGAGTGGCCGGACCTAGAGTTTAAAGTCGACTCCGAACGACAGATTTTTAGGAAACTTTTTCAATCTCCGAAAGAAATATTTGTTCATATGATGGGGTTTAAACCACGGGCCTTCGTTTGATAAACCTACACACTACTACGGCTTTGATCTTCATGATTGACGTCGTCATCAATTTATAAATTCAGAGATTGAATGAATTGTCATGTGACTGCATCCTCTATATATTATTGCTCAAGCAAATGTATTGCTTAAAACGAGATCAAGTGGAATAAAGGGTTTTAACAAGCCTCTGTACTTAATGCAATTATTCCTGAATTTTTTTTTCTGTTTTGTGTGACCTGACGTTGTCCTAATGGAACGCCATTCCTGCTTCTAACCGCAAAAGCTGGCCGCTGGTGTTGTCAGCGAATGTTATGTCAACTCATGTGGCTTCCAAAGAACTTTCCAGGCAACAATTTATCATGTGATTAATCAAAGTAGTGCATATACGAGGGTCGGTATTACAGATTTTATATTTCGTATTACAACCTGTATTTGACCTTAAAATTCCACAAGAAAAACAAAAACCTTGGAAAGCATTATCATCTGAAGGAAATCAATTCTCCTGAAAATTTAAAAAAATGCTCTTCTTATTATCAAGTCACTAAAAATTAATCAGCCTCTCCTTAAAGGTGCTAAATCATCTTTAAAATCAGTCTATACATTCGGTTTTTTAAAATCCCAAACCTCATATTTCGGAGCATGTTTCTTAAGCAACTTCCCTTTCCTTTATAAAAATAAAAAAAACAAAAAAGAGCAGAGAAAGTGTAGCCATCACTGGCAAATGTTATAACAACAAACATTAAACATTTCGTCCAACAAAAAAGGGTTATTTTGTACAGCAACTTTTGCAAAAAATTGTTTCGAAAAACTAAGACAAAAAAGATTACAACAACAACAAGCAGAGCGATCTTAAATAATTACCCCAGCCACAGATGCTACTACTTGTACGCCTGCACACACTTGCCAAACGTTTCAAAAAAGAAAAATCCTCAGATGTTACAGGAATTCTCAGGCAGTAATTTCATATTGCAGTACCAAGAGCCAAGATGGAACGAGCACTACATTTAAATAATCTCGGCTGCAATTCACAAACAAAAAAACAAAAAAAGGAATTGGAATCGCAAATCAGAAAAAAAGCCAAACAAAGTTGGCCTGAAGCTATAAAAACCTTAACAGCACAGTGATAGAGAAGAGAGAGAGAGAGAGGGATGGAGAGATGGAGGAATGGAGAACAGCTATGTATAGCAGCTGTTATTATTACTGATGTCGTCCAAGATGAACATCTCATCACATCAACATCACACGATGATAGAAAATGACTGGCTGGCTACTTGGTAAGCTGGCTGGCTGGTTGGTTGGCTGGTAGCTTATAATGCTTCAAGTTAAAATTGAAGCAAAAACAAAAACAACAAAAAAACATGCAATCTTAGTGAGGCCACAAATACCGAATATAATAATACATGCGAGTACATTCAGCAGACCATTACCACCACCGCCTTGTTTGCAATTCGTTGTTCCAATGATTCCTGATGAACCAACAACAACCACTCATTCACTGTGTGGCTGTCATTAAAGATTTTACTCCAGCCAGCTTCTTGGATGCCCTCGTATGTTTACCTGACTCCTGTTCGCATGATGATTATACATGTGCTTGAGATAGATGCGCATCGCTGCTATTCGGTGCTGCTGTGTGCTGCTTTAATACTGCAATTTTGATTTGAATGTACTCGTGATAATTTTTATGAATGAATATAAAAATTGCAGTCAATTGAAGTTGATTGTCTGTATAGTTTCCATATGTATTCCATATGCACCTTCAGTTGAATGCAAAAAAATTCAAAACAAAACAAAAATTAAAAATTATAACCCAGTAAACATTTAAAACTCAAAATGACTTCCTATAAGTGTCGTATTGTTTGTTTAAATGTTAACTGGGTTATGTTGCTGTTGTATTTACAAAAAAAATGGCTTAAGGATATAATTATGAATGTTTTAAATCAAAGGTTTTTATATTTCCTTAGGAATCATTTCCATCTGACTATGGAGTTTTTCTTTCCTTAGATTTAAATTAACCTGACGATACATAATTTAGTGCCGTAAATTTTACACTCTATGAATCAGAATTTTTGTCTAGTAAAATGCAAAAAAATAATTTAAATTCTACTGTCTCTTAAGGCTGAAATCATTTAAGGCAGAGCATTTAAAATATCCTGTAGTATACTGCATAGACTGGATTTAATTGATATTAATCCTTAGCATCCACTTCTAATTGGCACAAGCCAATGAAATAAAAAGAATTCTGGCAAAAACTCTGTGAGCGAAATAAAATTGCCATGAAAAAGTTATCAAAAAATCTGTCGATCGGAATCGACTTTAACACGTTGACTGGCGACTACGAGATAACTCGTAGATTACGTTCCCTTCTAGGGAGCCAACTACGAGTTATCTCGTACTCACTAAACCTGCCATTTTTGTGTAGCTACGAATAAAATCGTAAAATTAAAGTCAATGTTAACGTGCGTGGCCAGTTTGCCGAAAATTGCCGCGGCAACGTAAGTCGTGTGAGAAGCTAGGTTCGTACCCTGACTAAAGGGTTGTAATGACCAATTATGTATGTAATATTGTCCATTGTAGAAGCAGTGCTTTAATTAAGAAGATGATAAAATATTCCACAAAAATGCCACACAAAACGGAAAGACTTATAACCGCAACAGATGACTGTGAGAAGATGTTTTCCATTCTTTTGTCTTGATCTTGTCTTACGCAATACATTTGCTTGAGTAATAATGTAAAGGATGCTGGGACTCTAATTTAATTGACAATTCATTCATACTCTGAATTTATAAACTGATGACATCAGTCAGGATATATGGATGTGTGAAGAAGTAGGTAATGTGTTAGTTTGGCTGCCTTCCAAAATGTTAGTTGCTTTGTGTTTGAACAAAGTATCGTGTTTTATAATGCCGCTGTACAAAATATATACAATGTATTCTATTTCAAAACGTCGTCAATGTGTATTTTTAACGCAGTCAAAAAGCAATCAGCCATCGGATTTATTGTTGATGCATTGTTTGGTTACTTTGCACATCTACATAGTTTATATACAGTAGTAGAACTGCATACAAACTTTGTATTGATACATTTTGGAAGGCAGCCTTTATTAGACGTGAGGCCCGTGATTCAAATCCCAACTCTGATATCTTAAAGAAAACGAAATAAAGATAAATTTTCTTCTGACAAAAACTCAGAGAGTAAATAAAGATGCAATGAAAAGATCTCTAACTAATTATCGACATTGGAAATCCCATTCTGGACCTGAAGGCTTTGTAATTGACAATGCAGTCATCGATTCCGCTAGTAGCCGTAGTCTGGATGTTGGCTTATTAGACGTGAGGCCACGGGTAAAACTCCAGCCCAGACATCTCGAACAAAACGAAATACGAACAAATATTTCTTCGGCGACTGCCTCTCAGCAGACTTCTGGCAAAAACTCTGAGAGTAAAATAAAATTGCCATGAAAAGTTTTTCAAAAATATGTCGTTCGGAGTCGACTTTAAACTGTAGGTCCTATCACTCATGTATAAAATTAACGCACACAACATAAGTGGCGTGAGAAACTAGGTCGTAATCCTGACTGAAGGGTTGTAATGACCAATTATGTATGTAATGGGAATTACTGTTTAACCTCGACTTCAAAAGACACAAACGACATACATATTTGCTGAGGGGAACTTTCCGAAGAAATAGTTTTTTCATATTTCATTTGAACCGCACTACCTACTTCAACTACTGCGATTTCAAGCCATGGATATTCATGTATATTTGTTTTGAACGATTTGAGGGCATGGCCATCTAACATGCAGGTGATGTGAACTGACCACCGAACCACAGATCTGCTCACAGTCCAGATCCCTTTAATCTGAAAAGCTATGTCCGTGTCACACACAAATGCATGAAGAACAACTGGTCTGAAACTGAGGAAGGAAGGGAGCGTGGCGGAAGGTTCAGATGCTTCTATCGTATTCTTCCAACGCTTATTCGTAAGAGTGTACATTAGTTACAGCGTTTTAACTGTCCATTCATGGAGATTAAAATTCCTTTATGAGAACTATTGGAGAAGCTTCAATCAAAGGGAAGAGAATGAGATTATCATCTGTACTATCACTAAATGGAAATAAACTTTCTTGATTTATTACAATATCTTGCCTCTATGTACGTTAGCAGGCTTTATGTGTTTATAAAAATCACACAATGGTGTGATTGTGATTGAGGCTATTGATGTGCAATCTAATCACTGGTGGTATAAAATCTGGTCCCTCTCTGCATGAAAACGGCCTTTATTAGATCGTGCTATGATGTGATGTTATGGGCAGAAACTGTTTCATCGAAACCCTTACTTTGCATAAAGCATTCTTGAGTACTTGGTTAAATAATTTGATTTTCTATGTATTACAGGGGTATGGATAGGCTTTTATTTAAATAAATGCAGTGGCCGTGGTCTAGTAGCTAGGGTCAGCCACGGTTCAAACCCCTGACCAGACATCTCCAACAAAACGAAAAAAGAGAAAATATTTCTTCAGCGAATTCTGGCAAAAACTCTGTGAGTAAATAAAAATTTGGTATGAAAATATTTTGAAAAAGGGAGACCCAACGATATGCGTCTTCTCCCTATCGCATATAAGGTTCTTACAGGCGTATTGTGTGAACGACTGAAGCCACTCATCAAAACACTGATTGGACCTTATCAGCGCGGCTTCAGACCTGGCAAGTCCACCATCGACCAGATCTTCATACTACGCCAAATCCTGGAAAAGACCCACGAAAAACAAGATCCCATAAGGGATCGTGTTTTTGCCGCAATGTCTGAGCTCGGTATACCTGCGAAGCTGATAAGGCTACGCAGAATGACGTTGATCAATTCCTGCAGCTCCGTCAAGGTAGGAAAGGACCTCTCCGAACCTTTTGGTACCGTGCGAGGTTTCAGACAAGGCGACCCCTTATCATGCGACCTCTTCAACTTCGTCATGGAGAGAGTTCTGCGAAAGGCGGGAGTTCATCGCAATGGCACTATTTTTCAAAAAAGTGTCCAGTTGCTTGCGTACGCTGACGACGTTGACATCATAGGGCGTACCAAGCGAGATGTTACTGCTGCATTTAGTGCTATTGAACGGGAGTCTACTAAGATGGGTCTGGCAGTAAATGAGGGCAAAACAAAGTATATGTTATCGATAAGTAGAGACGCGCGGCGTATTGATTCTCAGATTACGGCCGATGACTATACTTTTGATACTGTCAAGGAATTCATCTATCTTGGCTCCGCCGTTACCACCACAAATGATGTCAGTCTGGATATCAAGCGTAGGATCACTCTTGCCAACAGGTGCTACTATGGTCTCAATAGACAATTGGGTAGCAGAGACCTCTCTCGTGCGACAAAACACTTTACAAGACACTCATCCTACCCGTGCTTCTTTATGGCGCAGAGGCATAGACCCTATTAAGTACAGATGCAGCGGCCTTGAGAGTGGTCGAGAGAAAAGGACTACGCAAGATCTTCGGCCCAGTGGGAAGGACCGTTGGAAGGACCAAATCGAGGAAGCCCTGTCGTCGATTGGTGTGACCAACTGGCGTAGGTGCGCACGAAGCAGAGGCGCCTGGAAGGATGTGTTGCGGCAGGCCGAAATCCGTTAAACGGGTTGTTAATGGCCAATTAAGTAAGCATGTAAGTATGAAAAGTTTCTTAAAAATCTGTCGTTCGAAATTGACTTTAAACTGTATCACTCATGTGAGAAGCTAGGTTGTCATCCTAGCTGAAGGGTTGTAATTGGCAATTATGTATATGTGTATGGTGTCTATGCTAACCCCTACCTAACCTATACTGCTTGTTATTATGCAACAATATTGTAGGTGTAATCGAGGTATACAAAGTAAGTGACTGAAATCTTTCTACTCTTGTGCTTATTGTACAAATCCATTGGTTCGCCACAAATTATCACACTGCACTTATGCCAATAAGGTCACAGCCTTAATGGATTTTCAATTGTTTCCATATACGACAACGATTCAATTAAAGCTTGTCATCAAATTATCAAATGATTCTACAAACAAGTGACAATTTTTAACTTTTCTAAGAAACAAAAAAAACGAATAGAAACATAGACATACCAGTTGGTTTAAATGGACGGACAGATAGAGAGACAGACATCGCAACCTTAATATGCAATAATCAATTTTGTTAAGAATGAAAAAAATGTGGAGTTGGTTGGTTGATTGCCTCTGGTGCTGCTGCCATTCCAAGCAGCCTTTAAACAAACTCCACTTGTTGATTTAAGAGAAGCTTTTTTTGTTGTTGGTGGTTTTTGGCATAAAAAACTATTGAAGTTTAAAAAAGAAAAATTAAAAACAAACGTTTTCATTCATTTTCATTTTCATTTTCATTTATTTATTGTTTCCAAATTCTTTACTGACGACTGACTGCATAGTCAGTTATTGTCAGTTATCGAGTGCTAAAGAGTTAGAATAGCAAGCAAGCAAGGGAACAACAAGTACTCTGAAGAAGAAGAAGCAGAAAACAGAAAATAAACTGAAATCGTGATAAAGATTTGGCACTTATTAGCAGCCTTCAACAAAGCAGTTGCAAAGTTGGAATTCTTTTTGATGTTTTTTCATTTTTTTCTTTTCAATACCCTACGTACAGATCGTTGAGTGAGAGTGTCTTTATTTTGATTTTTCGAGAAGATAGCTGCGGGGGTATTTTTGATGAATCAATTGGCATATTGGCGCAACTAAGTAAGAAGTTAATCAAGGATGTCGTAACAAAATAGTTAGGTTATGTTAGGTTAGCGTGGTAGCTTTAATTTACCAAAAAGCTCACTTGAGCACGCATAGCGGCCCGTTGTGATGCCACAGGTGAACGCAGCCTCTGTACTGACTAAGTTCCTCCGGTCCAAGGAGGGGGAAGTTGGTCAGCGCAAGGGCTGTACTAACAACATAGTAAAAATAGTAAAAAAAATAGTAAAAATAGTAAAATAGTAAAAGTAATAGTAAAAATAGTTTTAACAAAATAGTAAAACAACAGTTTTTGCCCTATAAAGGGGCAGATAGTAATCGCCACATGCACCATTAAGTTGGGGCACCTTCCTTTCAAAGTTCCATAGCTTTATGTAAGTAACTATCAGCTCAAGCAGTTCCTTTTTGCCAATACCATCAAATATGTCTACATACATAGATACATTGTTGGTCATTACAACCCTTCAATAGGATTACGACCTAGTTTCTCACACCACTTATGATGTGTGCGATATTTTATACATGAGTGGCGGAAGCTACAGTTTAAAGTCGACTCCGAATGATAGATTTTTGAGAAATTTTTCATGACAATTTCTTATTTAGTATCAGGTATCAGGTAGTATTTAATATTTTTGCCAGGAATCTGCTGAGAGAAAATCACCGAAAAAATATTTTTTCATAATTCGTTGTGTTGGAAATGTCTGACTTGGGGTTTGAACCGTGGGCTTCATGTCTAATAAGCCAACACACTGCCTACTAAAGTACGGCGACTTCAATGGCGCCTGAATATATTCGGTTATCTTAGGTTAGTTAGCTAGCTAACGATAATCAGATTAACTATTAGCGTAAGATTACTGCACTGGATTAGTGAAGAGATGTACCCTAAACACCGCTAATAGAATTCATTGGCACCATGGCTTACTGCCTGAAGCCCTTATGGCAGTAATCGTAAGGAAACTAGTTTTGGAAATTTTCAGAGAAAATAAATGATTGTCTCCTTTGCGTAAATGTCCCTGCAGCTTCTGTTGTCTACGATGAAAGGTACGAATGCATACCGGGATTCCATAATCCGTATATACCGCCATGAAGTTGACAATCTTTAAGAATTTAAGCGTTCTGTCCCTATATTGCAGAGATCAGAGCACCCTTGAAACTTACTAAACTTAATTGATCATTACAACCCTTTAGTCAGGACAACAACCCACCTACCCGTGAGTGGAGGAAATTACAATTTAAAGTCTACGCCGTATGATAGATTTTAGAGAAACTTTTCATGGTAGTTTCATTTGCTCACGGAGTTTTTGCGGGACACTGAAAGGAAAGGAATTCGCCGAAGAAATATTTTCATTTTGTTCGATATGCCAATGCTAGGAATTAAACCACGGGCTCGCATGTAAGAAGCTACCTACCAAACTACGGCGACTTTAAGGAGAAGGACTCTTGAAACATTATAAGAAAATATAATACTCAACTATGGTCTCCCATATGGCAGTCATAGGATAGAAAATCTTAGATTAGCAGGTTCAAGAACCCTCATTAACTTTCTTTTTTCTAATGATGTTCCTGTGTTCCTAAGGTCAGATTGCGGAACAGGATATTACTGAACAGTTTTATATTCTTCCTGCATTGGACGACTACGGTCGATTTACCACTAAGCAGCAGCAGGAACTCGTAAGCAGCTTGACTATCAAAGAGAAAGTCGAAGAAGTTTGAACATTCGAAAATTCTTTTGCCTAAAAAATGCTGGAGGTTTCCTGAGATCAGATTATGAAAGTAGATATCACTGAAAAGCTTTATATTCTACTTATATTGGGGAACTACAAACGATTTACTACTAGGCACTAGCAGAGCCTTGACAACAAAAGGGCTTTCAAAGAAAAATTCTGATCTTAACAGCAGAACTCTGTACATTTGAAAAGTTTTTCGCCTGAAAAATGCTGGGGTTTCTTGAGGTCAGATTATGGAAGTAGATATCACTGAAGAGCTTTATATTCCTCTTGTGTTGGAGAACTACAGTCGATTTACCACTAGGAAATAGCAGAGCCTTGACAGCGAAAAGGCTTTCAAAGAAACAGTCTGATCTTAAAAGCAGAACTCTGAATATTTGAAAAGCCTTTGGCCTGAAAAATGCCGGAGGTTTCAGTAAATCTAAGGTTTAGGTTTAGGTCAGAGTGGTAGCTCTGATATCATAAAGCTCACTTGAGCACGCATAGCGGCCCGTTGTGATGCCACTGGTGAACGCAGTCCCTGTACTGACC
Source organism: Sarcophaga variegata (assembly GCA_932273835.1). NCBI lineage: Eukaryota > Metazoa > Arthropoda > Insecta > Diptera > Sarcophagidae > Sarcophaga > Sarcophaga variegata. The sequence goes on from OW026362.1 coordinate 60,893,369, forward strand.
AAGTTCCACCAAAATCAGGGAAGAGGAAGAAGTTGGTCAGCGCAAGGGCTGCACATCAAAAGCACGACTACCCCATACTGGAAAACCAGGCAGAAAGTTCGATGAACGAAGCTATATCCTTGATAGCAATAGATGATAGCTCCGTCAACCTGTATCTATACCTAGCAAGAAAAGAAGAAAAGAACAAAGAAGACAAAGAAAGTGGATAGCAGTCTCCTCTTCCTCAGCGGATCTGCATCCACGGCCAAAGTCGGTAAATGGGAGCCTCATTCTCTCCGCGTGTCTACCCATAACGCAATGACCTGTAAGCATGGCCACTGTTTTTGAGATGACGTCACGACCATGACCAAGTAATTGGTTGGTACGCCTTCTCTCCAACAAGGGCCAGGTGAGTCTAGAAGTGTGCAGGACTCCTCATTAACCCAGGATAGGTTGTCGTTTCCGCGCAATATCCAACTTGACCGAGGCAAGTGGCATACCCAATTCAATTGAAGAGGATTCCAGAAGTAGCGCACCAGCTCTGGTGAGCTCGTCGGCCCTACAGTTTCCCGGAATGTTACTGTCAATCTAAAGGATGCTAAAAAACGATTCGCAGATTTGTAGCAAATCGCCACCGACTGTTTTGAAACATATTCTTTCGTCATATTCAAATTTCACTATTTGTTCATCGAATGTAGGGCTAAGCTTTGATTACCTATGGTCGTTCTGTCAATTTTCATTTGCAATTTTCCTTCATTTCCATGTTTTTTTTTTATTGCCGAATCAATCGACAGGGCAAACCACATGAACGAAAAAATAGAAAAAATGCCGCGCATCAGTCAACCTATTGTTTCTATTGTTTTCACAACAAAATCCACCGACAACTTTACGCTCAACTACCGACGCTACAAAATGTCAAAGTGAAGTGAAGCCAACCGAGAGTCGTGATACTGGTGGTATAGATTTCTATGGCACGATTCAACCATACCGAGAGAGAGTGGTACTGAGTAACGCTTGCCATTAATGCTATTTGCTGATGATGCTTGCTATTTGCATGAGTGTGTGTCGTGTGTGTGCCTGTGTGTGTATGCGGTGGCTACAATTTGCGGCTGATGGTGTTTTAGAGATTCGCTTAAATACAACAAATCGTTGCCATTAAAACTTCATTTGATTTTTTCGACAATTTTTTTTTTGTTCGCCTGGTTTTTTTTTTGCTCCCAGTTGCTGCTGCTGCTGCTGTTATTGGTTTTATTCGTATTGAACCTTAAGGATACAATAACAATATTTTATAATTCTATTCCCCAAAATGTTAAGCAAATGGAAAAATAGAAAAAGAAGAATAGAACGAGAAATAAAGAATTCATTGGATTCTTGAAAAACTATTCCACATTCTTTCCATTTGATGTCGTGTAGCTGCTGTTCTTTGTTTTCCTTCTTTTGTTTTTATTTTTCTTTCAAATGTTCTGGTATTTGACTTCACTAGCTTTGTTTGGCTGGCTTTTCTTTTTCTAGCCTCCTTCCAGTAGTTGTTTGTTTATTTGTTTAAACTTTGTTTCGTTAGTATGGCTACCGTTTTGGTTTCACTTCTTGGCTTTTTCTTTCGTTTCTTTTTTTGTTTTTGCTGGCATTTCACTTCATTTTCGAACCGCCAACACTTGAGGCAGTTTGTATCGTTTTTTTTTATCCCGTATGTCTAGATTTGTTGTGATCATCTCCATCTCTTTATCCCCACAATGAAGATGGTAGCTAGGTACTACTACTATTTGTATCGTCGTCTTGTTGTTGAATTTTTTTTACATTTGTAGACTATTGTTGCCGCTTTTGTTGTTGTTGTTTATACGCTCAGTTCAATAAATGAAAATATCACGCGAATTCTACCCAAAAGCATTTATGTATCATTAGGCACTTGTTTGTTGTTATTTTTTCCTTCCACTTGTTTTCCTTTTATTGGCATTAAGCAAGGCCAAGAAAACCAGGGCTACTCAGACTCTAATAGAAGTACACTGAACGGAAAAATTCTGTTATTGGAGTGCTTAAACAATTTTATTTTATTATGACTATGTCCCCTAGCTCATACTGCAGTTACAGAATACTGTCATCTATCGGGTGGGCCATCTATCGGTTGAAATTTGAACCATCGATTATTTCGAATCTGGCAGTATTTCTGTCATTCTATTCTGTTACAGAATTCAGTATATTGTCCCCACTGTAGATCTATTGTGCCTTTCTGGTCTATAGTTTGTTTAGCAGATTCTACTACATTCACAATAAACGGCTGGCAACTCTCTAGTGGTGCAAATATGAAGGATTCTACATCCCCATTTGTACCTATCAAAACTCCACATTTTATTAATATGTGCCCCGCAGTTTCTGATGCATGCAGGCATAATCTGCAAACGTCCACATCCTGTAATTGCTATTCATTGCAAATGCGATCTCAATTCGACATCAAACTGTTGTGTTAAAACATCTTAAATTGAGGTGAACCTAGCTAGATAGGTTGATGTGGTAGCTTTGATTACCAAAGCTCACTTTAGATCCCCATAAAGACCCCTATTGACACAACTAAGCGCAGGCCTTCATACAGCAGGCAAGAGGTTGCAAATTTTTGATGAATACAGCGATACTTGCATACGCAGTTTCTTAAGGAGAATAAATATCTTTCTCGGTAAGAAAATATTCTAGTAGCCATGAAATTAAGACGGTGTACGGGACATAAAGGGATTTCGTAACCGTTCTCAGTACTACCTTGGTGAATAGGTATCGTAATACTGTGACCATACGATCTAATGTACTCATTACAAATTTTATAGGGTGTCCCTATAATGTATTATACATGCCTATTGCCTTGATAAACCTGAAGATGCTCTTTGGTGTCAACAATAGCAAGTCTTTGCCCAGTATTTCGTTTCTTTCCGGGATGCATTAATGCCTTACAGGTTCCATGAAGTCCGTTAAGTCATTCTCATAGTCACAGAATCTAAATATTGGGCTCAGCATAACAACCATTCTGCATAAGTGTCCTGTGAAAGAATCGGTTCTCTACCTCAGATTATTTATTGAATTTTTGATCCTTGATAATCCTCGTTTTGTACCTTCACAGCAAAAGCTTTGCTTGTGTTTGTCTCTTCTTTGGGAAGAGACTTTGACTCTCTTCATCTTGTCCTTCAATGAGCATGCTTTTCCAAACATCAATCTCCGTTCCCGAACTCATTTGGTTCGATACCAAAATCGCTGACGTAAATGCTCTTGTGCTTGTCGGCTTCTTCTTTGCCGACAATTCCCATAGATCTGGGACACTGAAAATACTTTGTCTCTCTTCATCTTCCCCTTCGTTGAGCACACCTTTCCAAACATCCATCCCCTCTCTACCGAAGAGATCACGAACTCATTTGGTTTGTTAGCTCCATTACTAACGTAGAAACTCCACTCCTCGCAAGCTTATCTGCTTCTTATTTGCCAAAAATTCCCGCATGAACTGTAACACAGACAATACTTTGCCTTCCCCTTCGTTAAGCATGCCTTTCCCAACATCTGTCTACACACAAGATTTTCCGAACTTATTTGGTTTGATAGTCCCATTACGTATGTGGAAACTACACACCTCGAACTCCTCCTTGTCGACTTCTTCTTTACCAAGAATTCCCACATAACGTGCCACTGGGTCCCATGCAGCTGATTCCGTTTTCCCACATAGTCCTATACTATCTTCGATTTAATCTTATTAGAGCAGAGTGCTCTAGTACTAACTCTCAGTTAGTATTGTTAAGACCTGTCTTTTGTACCTCTTATCCATGTCAAATCGAACACATATATCGATGGCATAAACTACTGTTTCGAATATACCCACGAGTTTCGCCGTGAGTTCGGAATATATTTATCATTATGGGACCAAAATTTACCGCTTCTTTCCCCAGATCCGTTTTTAACCTATCTGCGTACCACAAAATAGTTCCGCTTTTAAGAGAGATTTATGTTTTGTTACTAAGTCTCGTCGCGAAGCATTTTCATAAACCACGGAATCTACTGGTTCTGTCGAGGGGCAGTAAAGAAGGGAACTACCAGCAGCTCTCTGTATCAGAGATCAGCAATGAATCGTTTTTTCGCTACTCATAAGTACTCATGAAATTTTGAATTAAAAAAGTTAGTCAACAATATTGAAATTTAACTATGTACTCTGATTCATTCGTACTCACTACTCACTTGTTGATTTATAAGTACAGGTTGTAATGAGTATGCGTACAACGTTGACATCAAACTCATACCATTTGAAATAAAGGGTCCGCCAAATAACTTTTTTTTTAAAATGCTTTAAAAAAAATACTGAATATTTTCTCAAATTTATATTTTTATTTGAAAGTACAATCCTTTCGGTTAATAATAGAAAATAATTCTATTCAAATGGCTGCCTCGGCTGGCCATGCAGTAGCCGACACCAGAAGATGCCGATTTTGGCAAAAAAAAATCATCTTTTCAGAGGAAGCTCATTTTGATCTTGGCGGGTATGTAAACAAGCAAAATTGTCGCATTTGGGGCACAGAAAACCCGCACGCATATATTGAAAAGCCGACGCATCCAAAACGAGTCACTGTTTGGTGCGGATTTTGATCCAAAGGCATAATTGGGGCTACGTGCCGCACAGCCGAAGCTACACTCGATGTTTTGCGCCCTGTTTTTGAAGATCGCATAATCAGCCGCAGAGCTGAGATTTGACACCGTTGGACTATTGTTTGTGGGGTGCCGTCAAAGATAAGTGTTACGCCGACAAGCCAGAGACAATTGACGCTTTAAAGGACAATATTCGTGAAGCCATTGGTGAAATACAGCTGCACACAATCGATAATGTGCTTAAAAATTGGACCGATTGTGTAGGCTACTGCATGGCCAGTCTTTGTTGTTGCATTTACAAAAAAAGAAACAGACACATAAGCAAAGAAGATTGAGCAGCAAGCAGAGCAAACACACAACCTTTTAGTGAGTATTTTAGTGTTCGTACCCGAATCATACTTATTTTGTGCTTCGTGTATATGTTGAGTTATAGAGAGTCGAAATCATACGAACATCATACGTGCGTTGTTAAGTGTGAGTATGATGGAGTACTTCAAACTTTGAATATGAGTAGGGGTTCCATGATATTAAAATAAGTATGAATGTGTATAAGTATCAGAAATTATGAGTATGATTCGATTCTATTTATCTTTTTGAATACTCATTGCTGAACTCTGATCTGTATCTTGTTCAACTTTAATTGAATTGTTTTCAGATTCCGTGTCACTGCTCAGACAATTGCCCCACAGGTTTGATGACCATCACGCAAAATTTCTGAGTTAAAATCCCTAATATTTTTGGATTTTGAAAAACATTTTGATATGTCTGGCCTTTCCCGATTGCAGAATTGAATTTCTTCCAGTGTATTATCATAATATTCATTATAAATTTACAACTACTGATATTACGATGGATGGTTTAGGTACACCTCTATCTACCCCTCGTTCTGTTTTCATTCTCTTTGGCTAAACAAAGGTAAAATTGAAACACCAGCAGCAGCAGCCGTAGCAACAGTTACAACAGCAAAACGCCAGGTAAATAAACGTGCGCTTAACTATTATAAACAAAGAAAAATTCACCTGCAAACTAAACGTTCGAATTGAAACGCGCAAAAGCAGCAAAGCTAAAAACTCAATACAATTGAAGCGAAGTGAAATAAGAAGAAAAAGAAACTGTGCAAGGGGTGAACCTCTAAAAATGAAAATTCAACGAAACGGCAGAACTTGCATAAGAGCAATCCATACTCGTAGCCGTAGTACAATCTAAAAAGTTTAAGTTAAGGCCAGACACGTGTTAAGCATGCGCACTATGCGCACACAATGCAATACACGGTGCAATAATACAGTGTAGATCAGCTCAGTGTTTATGTAGCTTAACACACACACAAGGCTGGTTAACTGAAACCAGGAGGGGAGAAAAGAAAAGAAAAAACAAGGCTGGGTATACCAAGTGCACTTTTTGTTTTCCTCCTCTTTTGAGTTTGAGGTTCTATTAACGCTTTGCACTGGCAAAACGGCAATAAGATTGCCAATGCAATGGCAATGGCAAGTGTTGTTGCTGGTGCCAGTGCTGTTGCTGTGTTGCTTGCTGGCTGTAATTGTTTGTAATAATGATTCGGTAAATTTTTGTTGAGGACACAAGTGTTGTTGCTGTTGTTGCCGTTGTTGTTTTACCTTATCTGTGACAATGTCATAAAGTACTCCCCCGTTGCTTGATGTATGACCATTTAGATTTGTAGGCGTTATCTCACGTTTAAGGTGTTTTATTTTCAAACAGTTTTTACTTTGCAAATCTTTTTCGTTCGAACCCATTATCATTTCATAATCATCTTTTAGGGGATACACAATTGCCATGTTTGTAAGCCCGGCTAATAAATTGTTCATAAGTGAAGTGTAAGAAAAAAAAACTCCACATAAAAACAATAACAAAACATGTGTAAAACTCATTGCACAATTGCCGTGGCATTCCTTTTTAAAAAATTCAATTCAATTCCATGCGCTTGTGATATTGGTTTCCCACAGTTACGTCTCATTAAATTCGAATTGTAATAATTTATGAAAAATGTCAATAGAAATTGCCTTTATTTAAGCCAGTAATTGCTGCAGCATTACAAAAACTGCAGCAACTGCAACAGAGGAAGCGTTAGAGGGAGAGAGCTAGTAGTAAGCCTGTTAAGTCCTCTATGTTCTGTGGTCAAGCATTTTCCTTGATTATATGAACAGCGTATAGGTATGGGGGCTCTGGTGGTATAACCATCAATCATTATCATTTTCATTATATTGTTGCCGTGTGTGACAAAAAGAAATAGTGGAGATAGTTTTGCAACATAATTTATTAGAATGTTAGTTACTGCCTCTTCCAATTCTGGCAGTCAGTGTGATTAGTATTCACAGAAGCAGTCAGTTTCTTTTCTGGTTCCATAAAAGCTTGTAATCAAAAGAGGGTGTATGTTTGTTAAGATTTTGTATTTTATTTGGAACATTTTGTATCATAAGTTATGAATTGTTCTCGTATTGGTTCTCGTTTCGATGTTAAGGAGTTTCGTGTCATTTAATACCAAAGAATCGTATGAACAGGGGCGTAGACAGTGGTACCATAAGCAGAGTCTATAATTGTGATTTCCTTTAGCGGTCCGAAGCATCGCTTTGTAACGGCTGCCACAAGCAGAGGCTGCAAATTCTCTGGAAATATACATCGACGGCGTGAAATAGAATGGGTAAATGGGTTTCGGAGACTATATTCGGGCTTGGATATCGAATACGCTTATAGACTCCTTGACTCCTACAACAGACAGTATCGAAAGGCTGACAACATCCACGGTCATCCCTATAGAGATCAGTTGGCTGCCCAGTAGCAGAGTATTCCTTGTAAATAAATAGTAATCTACAGCCAGGTTGCCATACAGGCATAACTGGACATAAGAATATACCCCCACTCACTTACCAAACTAGGCAGCTGCCTATGTGATCCATCCATTTTTCTTTTTTTTAACGCCGAGGAGGGGTAAATGTACCTAACCGCACCATAGAGGAAGTCGTCACATCCTCCGTGTGTGGGGCCCCCACCCACTAAATCTCTTTGTGCCCACTCCGGAACTACGGTGGTATTACTTTGGAGTGGAGTCCTTTTGGTCCTTGGGCCTCTCCATGTCTATATCCGCGTCCTGAATGCATATCGAAAGTTGGGGAGATATCTAAGCGCCTCCACTATTCCTTTCGTCTAAATCATCATTTCGGTTTCGCTTGGCACGTGTGACAGTATCACCTATGCCGACATGCTTACTTCTTCGGCAGTCTCAAGATCTCCCTTTTTCCGTCTCAGAATGCGCTCTACGTAATTCACAACCGAGGTCCAATCTCCACTACTCGCAATCATGACCCCAACAATGTTAGCGGCTGTGATGGTTCCAACTATTGACATCAGAACAGAGCAATAGGTCTGCCAGCTTGCACACTCGAAAACAGTGTGCTCTGCGTCATTAATTACCTCCCCTTCATCGTAAATGGAGGCGGTCTTGACCATTCTGTGCAGATATTTCCTAAAATATCCGTGACCCGATAGCATCTGTGTTACGTAGTAATTTACCTCTCCAAATTTCCGGCCAATCCATGGCCTTATGTCCAGAATAAGTCTCGCCGTCCATCTTCCTCGTTCCATCGTTATTGCCATTTTGAAATGGTGTTTGCCCTTGAAGTAATCGGTTATGTGATTTCAAGCCGATTTCGCCCATCCGCTCCGCTGCCAGCAGATCCACAGGGATTAGACCTGCAATCACCAGTACGGCTGAAGCGGACACTATACGATATGCCGACGCGATATGTGTTCCATCTATAGGGGTCCTATAAGCCTTATTAGGTTTGGAAATTCGGAATAAATTTAACTGCATTGACAAAATTAACTTGCCTAGGTCTAGTAGCTAGTGTGTTGACTTATTAGACGTAAGGCCATGGTTCAAACTCCATCATCATCATCAAATCGAAAATATGAACAAATGTTTCTTTGGCTACATCCTCTCAAGGATTTCTGGCAAAAATTCTGAGAATAAATAACAATGCCATGAAAAGTTTCTCAAAAATCTGTCTCATGGAGTCGACTTTAAACTGTGGGTCCCAGCACTCATAAATAAAATTAACACAAACAACATAAGTGGTGTGAGAAGCTAGGTCGTAATCATGACTGAAGGGTTGTAATGAGTAATTAGGTATGTATGTAACAGCCAGGCTGCCAGCAAGTTTATTGGGAATTTCTTATCAACGTCCAAGCTTATTCATGAGCATAGCCCGTTGTTAGGGAAACGACAGATTTTTCAAAGGTTTCCTTCTTGAGTCCCGGACATTGGAACGCACTTGGAAACTTAGCTGTGGCCGAATTAACAGAACGGGTAGTAAACTAGACAGCCCTCTAAGTTATCGACATATACAATAGTCCAAACACTGTAGCTAGAAATTCCATTGCATCGGCCACATTCCCTAGTTAGTAAAGTGAAGCTGCTTGACCGCCAGATTGAATTGCGAATTTTAATCGAAGAAGAAAAAAGTTAATCTTTCATCTTCGACTGGATATTCCGTACGTGGTCTAAGCATTCCCAGCACTACAGGCTAAAGATTCTTCTCAAACAAAACTACAGTAAAAACAGATCTGAATCATACATCAGACTATTCAAAAGTACCCTGTGTTTGGTAAGTGGTCTTTTGACAGGATATTATAGGCTCAGAGTATACTTATGCAGAATGGGAATTGTCTCAAGCCAAATATATTAATTCTGCGTCGATGAGACTGAGTCATCAGAACATATTCTTGGAACCTGTGGGACATTAACGAATTAGAGATGCATATGAAGTGCTGGGCAGATTATTGTCATTGTTGACACTGAGCAGCATCTTGAAGTTTCTCATGGAAATAGGCTTGGAGGAGACATTATGGGATATCCCATTAAATTTGCGATAATAATAGCTTGTACGATTGCTACGGGAGTTACGACTAGGGGGAAGAGACTGGCCTTCACTTAATATGCCACTTAGTGTACTACTGACGTTTGTGAATAATGTGAACCCCATTTACTTTTCTGGTGGATATCAAATTGAAGAACATTACCTGGTACAAACAGCGTTGAAATACCCCGAGTCAGCGGATGCTCTCTAATACGATGTTCAGATATGCACCTTTATTGCGTAAATTGCAATAAACGCCATTATTGGGCTCAATATATCATATAAAGTTTCAATTAATAATTGCGCAATAAATACGCAAATTGTTATAATATTGAGTAAAACTTAAAATGCGGCACTGTCATAAGTGTGTTTAGTGAGCATATTACAATTAACCGAACACTTTTTGACAACTCAAATGTCAACAACGACAAACAAACAAAAAAGGAAAAACAAAACAAAAACAACAAAATAAAAACAAGATTATTGAAATAACCGGCTGCTTTGTTTACCATCTGTCAAATGAATATTGAATAAGCAGGTAAACTGCGTATATTATTATGCTTGAACACTTAAAATATTGTACTCAGTTAAACGAATATTGACTCAATAAAATTGCATATCTGAACATATTATAAGGGCTCTGTTTATTATTTAACATTGTATTACAATGAACTGCTCCAAGTAGGAACATCATGGTGACGGTATTTAACCTAAGAAATACCATGACTTTAGGAATGATGTAGAACGTCCACCTGCGTTCATCTTTCCAAGAAATTAAATGGTAGTTATTCAATTGATAATGCAAATAGGCTTGGACGGAAAGAATTGGTTTTAGTAGAGAAAATATTATTTCAAAAGTGTTTATATGGACTAGTGAATAGGAACTGACATTCATTTTAAAATCGACTATAAGAAGAACGAATGTTTTAAAGTACAATCTGGTCTTGTTATCTTCTGATTAGCCTCGCAATGTTTCAGGCTGTGTATTCCTTTAACAACAGATACAAATCTTTGGAGTATCTAGCTGGATGTAGAGTATAATTTGTATGTCGAATCGTTCGTCGAACGGTAACTCTAAGAGAAATATTTTCAGAATTACGAATGAAACATTTTTTTAATTTTGCCTTGATGAACACTATGTGCTCCCACTCATTCATTGTATTGTGCTGGAACCATGGAAATATATTTTGGGGAGGAGAAACCCCGCTTTCTATGGACATTCGATTTGTTGTAAACATTGTACATATTTTTATACGAAAGGTTTCTTGTGGGAAAGTTTCATACACCAAACTGAATAATTATTTTAGAAGGTAGGGGGAGGGGGTCCAATTTTTAAAAAATGGCACAATGAAGCTTATGGTCTTAAAGTAAGAATCATATGAACTGGTCATCATTATTATATTTTTTTTTCAAAACTTAATTGAACTGCATTGGCTTGAGTAGTGATAGCCTTTAAGGTATCTGAGCATTCATGTGAACACCTATGCTGATTTCGTCCTTCCCTTCATAAATTAACTAAAGCCTATGTTTTTAATTATAATTTATATATGTTTTATTGTACTCAAATATTTACATCAGGTTCATTATGTTCAATTTTTTTTTTTGGTTTTTTTTTTGTTTAATTTTCGTTTACTACACTGAGAATAATAAGAAGGTAACAATAACGATTAGACTTAAAAACTAAATAAAAAAAGAAACGAAATAATAATGATGATTCAACTAATTAACGGACTCATGTGTGTGGAATGGTTACAGAAGAATGATGATGTATGAACCATATGTGATGATGGAACATGAGAGTTCGTTCGTTTAATAAATTATATGAGAATAATTTTGTTTAAAATTTCTTTTTTCTAAGTGTAATGCAATGCAATGCAATGATTGATCGATTGATTGATTGATTGATTGATAATTTGCGGGAATGAAATCGTTTAGTAATGTTTTTCGGTAATTTTCACCTTTCCAAATTTGCCATGCAAATGATGTTTAGCAATAGCCAAGATATCAGAATGCGAGTGATGATGTGCGGGATACACCTTGTGGACAATGGCGGCATTGTGATGATGGTGATGGACAGCGGGAACGGCATGATGTACAACAGCAGCATGATGATGGACATCAGCATGATGGACATCAGAATGATGGTGAACCAAACTAGAACCGTGATGAACTAAACCGCTATGATGATGGATATCACCGTGATGAACCAAACCAGCATGATGATGAAGATCACCGTGGTGAACAATACCGGCAGCATGATGATGAAGATCAACACCATTGTGGTGCAAGTCAGCGTGCAAATCGCCCTGATGATGGATATCACCGTGATGCAATTCAGAGTGATGCAAATCAGCGGCATGGTGATGTTCATCAATGTGATGGTTTTGATGGACGACATGATGATCTACAACGGGATTGGTGTAGTGCAAGAAATGATGAGGTTCATGATGTACAACTTTGGTAACATGATGCACGGGTTCAACTTGATGGATGGGTTCATGATGGACAACTTGGGCAGCTTGGGCAGCATGATGTACATGATGATCATCATGATGGACTTCAACAGCAGCATGATGATCGGCATGATGATAGACGGGATGATGTTCAACGGCGGCATGATGATCACCACCATCAATAACAATTTGAGCCGAATGACCGAAATGAATGCCGCTATCGTGATGAATATCAGCATGATGTTGAGCATCATCATGATGGAAGCCATGATCAATATGGTGAGGTGCTACTACCACTTCATTGGCATGATGAGACAAAAGACCAGCTTGGGCAGAAGCCAAGGCGAGAGCCAAAATGCAAACGAAGACCTGGATTTGTAATGAATAAGATGAAGAAGAAAAGTGTTAATGATTATAAATTTACGGAATGCCTAAAAGTATGTTTTATTTTTATTAAAAGCGTTTATTGGAAAGTATGCTTAGCTTTTATTAACATGTAAGGGCTTTTTCTCAGAAGTGATAAGAAATTTTGCAATTGTGAACAAATGTGTTTCCTGCAAAGTACTTTCTGGTCAACATTGTTGCTAGACATGTTGCTTAATATTTGTAAAATGATTTTTGTCAACATTGTTGCTAAGCATGTTGCTTAATATTTCGCAAAATGATTTTTGTCAACATTGTAGCTAAACATGTTGCTTGATATTTTGCAAAATGAATTTTTAATATTTTTAAGTGGACAAAACAAAATTCTATTTTTGCTTTTCTTGAAATGTGTTTACAAATGCCCTTAGTATTGTTTATATACATGTTGCTATACTATTGACAATAGCAATTAAGTCTTACAATGCTTTTGTTAGCAAAATTTTGTAATATTTTACACTTTTGAACTCAAACTGTTTTAGTTTTAGAAAATTTAATGCAATTTTTATAATTTTGTGTTTCAGCAACAATGTATCTCAACATGTTGCTAGACAAGCTTTATAAGATTTAGTTGTTAAAATTCAAGACATGAAATCTAGGGTTATTGCATAACACTTGAAGCAATGATATTACTTTTGCAACATTGTTTAGCAACATGTTGAAGTTGCAAATATTTGTATCTCAACATGTTGCTGCAGTATCTTTATAAAATTTAGTTGTTAAAATCCAAGATATGAAATCTAGGGTTATTGCATAACACTTGAAGCAATAATATTACTTTTGCAACATTGTTTAGCAACATGTTGATGTTGCAAACACTGTTTATATACAATACTTGTATGTTTTTACGCTTGATTTATTATTTTTTCACTAAGATTTCGTTTGTTTTCTTTATAGATCACTTGTTGTTAAAGGATTTTATTATTTTCTTTTATTTTTTTCAATATTGTACCTTCATTATTACGATTTCACACTTAGATTGATAATCCCAATTAATAAAAGTTACAAATAAACTTTGAACGAACTCTTTGTTATTTGACGCTGAGTACTGAACTGATAACTAACCAGAAGTATCACAGGTAATTTATACCCACAAAAATTTCATTTCAAAATTGGCTTCCACCAAAATGTTAACTGTCTTAACAGCTGATTTTTTTGAAACAAAAAAAAATTAAATTTAGATTCGAACAACAACACTAAAATTTAATAATAAAACTTATTGTAACAAAAAAAATTGAAATTGAAATCGAAATTATAATGAAAGTGATATAAACTACGTATGTTTCATATAATATGCGTGCAGCATAATTAATTAAAAACGAAGACACAAAAATTGTTGGAAAAAAAACGTGCAAAATATAAACAAACAATCGAAAAACCGAAAATTTACAAGAAATTGTCAACGTGATTATTTTATGGATGGCATTTTTGTATTCGTATTTTTATTTGTTTCTTTCCGATTATTTGGCAGTAATAATTACGTGCGTATATAACGTCACCAAAGAAAGCCAATATTTGGAATTGTCGTACAAGTCAATAAACTTGGCTGTACGTATGTATATGCCTCCTAATATATTAACGATTATCTAAGAAATTATTTCATAATTACCCTCCCCCCTTCCTACACCATTATAACACTTTAATTGCTTATTACGTAGCCAATATAAGAAAATTTTTAAGGTCAACTGGAATTGTCCCAGTGTACAGTGTCTACATACAAGGAATTTCCTTTAACCATTTGTGTTTTAACAAATCGTTTTGTGTACAAGAAAAATTTCATAATTTTGCAATTATTTTCTTTGATTTTCTACTTGGCCATCAATGGTTAAAAATACTACGACATTAAAATGTAATTGACACACTTTCAATTCAAATTTGTAATTAATTTGTAAGCATTTTGTGTTTGTTACCAATAAACTATTTACCCCAAATCACCAAACATAACGTGGCTTATGTTTTATGATTTCTTTGAAAGCACAAAATATATTCATAGATATTCATATCGTATCATAACATATCATAAGGTATCATAACATAACACATATGCTAGTTTATATTCATAACATTCAGTGGTAATACTATGGATATCATGAATATCGCAAAAATATTTGCATGAATATTAAAATGGAAACAAAATTTGAAATAGAAATGTATTGGAAAAAAGTTTTATAAGGCCGTCCCAAAATGTGGAGCGTTAGCAGTTGCAAAAGTGAAGCGTAAACGAAAATGTCTGTAAGCTTTACTTCAAGTCCTAAATCTAAACGACCTTGGCAAGAAATGAATCTTAAACTTACACTGACTGATAGTATAAATATCAAACTTGACAATCAATCAAACAATAGGAATACTTTTTCCTTAAAATATCAAGACTTTACCACAAAGGAACCTAAAGATTAATTAATTGATTTTGCTTCATATAGAAAAATGATCCAAAATGGAAGGAAAGCGAGAATTTGAAAGAAGGCAAGTAAAGTCACATCACAAATCAATAACTCCTGATGTAATGAGTACTCCTTTACACCTCCAATAAGTTTTCGCAAAATCTGTGATTGTTTCTCAACAATGGATCGTTGTATTCTGGTTAAGAGTTGAGATATTGTTTTTGGTTTATTTGCATGCCAATATAAACTCTAAGGGCCTGATTCTGTATGGAAAATCATTCAATTTTCTGGTGTTTTCCACACAAACAGACGTTTGTCTGAAACCATTCGTCTTACAGAAACAGGCTATAGGTTAGGTTAGGTTAGAGGACGTGTACTTGTCAATTAAGACAAGTACAGTACCTGGAGGTTGAATTGACCCATTGTACAACGTCCTAGTTTCTCACACCACTTATGTTGTGTGTGTTAATTTTATACATGAGTGGTGGGACCTACAGTTTAAAGTCGACTCCGAACGACAGATTTTTGAGAAACTTTTTCATGGCAATTTTATTTACTCTCAGAGTTTTTGCTAGAAATCTGCTGGTGGTGGACTGTCCAACGTCGTTCTCACAGAATCATATTTCAATGACACGGCCATGCCAAAATCCACACTAGACAGCGAGTTTTTTCGGGATCCATTAGACGTCCTTGAAATGTAATAATTTCGTTTGCTCACGCAGCCATTCATCCAAGACATAGGCTTCTTCGCTGAAGATGTTTTTTCGATGATAATTACAAAACCAAGCCGTTTTGCCTCCGACTACAGAAAATATGGGTATGCAATGCTGATATAAATTGAAACAAACCAACAGAACAGAAGCCGAAGAAATACTTTTTGTATTTTTGATGTCGAGCCCCAGGCCAGACATCAAGCCTGGGGCTCGAACCCTGGCTTTACGTCTAATAAGCCAACACACTACCTACTAGACTACGGCGACTTCAAAAACAGGGTATAAATAAATAAGAAGTTTTGTGATCTCCGTATCAAATTGTAACTTTCTACTATTTTTACCGCAATTTTAGAATTTTTTTATGCATTCTGCCTTTCAGTACGAAATAAGACTCAGATTATTACTTTCTTTTTTATTAAACAATCGGCATTTATGTCACATCGTTAAAGCTCTTCTTAGTTGTGGAAATATGGGATATTTGTGGAGGTAAAATGTAGAGGATAAAGTGGCTGAAGTCTCAGTCACATACTACGATGAGTGAACAAGAGCATTATGGTAGTACAAATGGCATGAAAGGATATTCTATACTTCTAGACATTCTGTCGGACTGTTACGTTTACTTTAATAAAAACCATTGAATTGATATTCCTTTTTTTAAACTGTGAGATTGATTATGTACCTACAAAGTTACAAGATACTTTACAGATGTAGTTTTATGTCTAAAGCATTCGAATTTTATTCGGAATTCGTAGTAGTGTAGTTGGTAGTGTATTGGCTTATGAGACATGAGGCCTCGGTTCAAATCCAAGCCAGACATCGCCACCAAGACGAAATACGAAAAAATATATCCTTGGCGACTTCCTATCAGCAGATTTCTGGCAAAAAATCTGAGAGTAAAATAAAAAATCTGTCATTCGGAAATGACTTTAAATTGTAGGGTCCCGCCACTCATGTATAAAATTAAAACACGCAACATAAGTGGTCTTAGAAGCTAGGCCCGCTGACTGAAGGGTTGTAATGACCGATTATGTATGTACATATGTATTTTGAGTGTATAATGTCTTGTCGAAAGATCGGTTATTAACATCAGATTTTTGATGCATAACTCTAATCTCGCCCTATCGTGATTTCTCAACAAAACTTTTGATTGTCTTAAAAGAGAAGAGACTTTACCTCTCATTTTTCTTTCGTTGAGTATACCTTTCCAAACACTTTTCTTCTCCCACTCATTTGCTGCTTATGTGGCCAATTCCCACATATCCTGTGACCTAAAGGTTGAGCCTATTTTTCAAACCTAGCTGATTCAGTTTCTCTAGATATTTCGATACTATTTTTGATTTAACCTCATAAGTGTCTGATAGTATTGCTATGTACCTTCTATCCAATTTTAACTGAGTATATCTCTCATAAACATAGAGATCCACCTTTCATTTCATTTTTCAAAATAGTCTCCTTTGAGCTGTATTCACAATACATACATTTTTATTCCTTTTGTCAGAGTTGGAGTTAAATCTATTTCTACGGAGTAATTTCTTCAGCATTGTTAACAATAAATAGCCTGTCTCGGCTACCTCCATAGAATTGGGAGTATGCGGGAGCAATTCGTTACCCTATTCATGGATTTTGACATTCTTACAAAAAAATTTACTTTTTTTTGAAAATTTTTCAAAAAATTACATGGTCGTATGCTATTTTACTTCATGTCAAACTCCTTTGTATACAATTCAAAGACTATGGAAGAATAAAACTATTATTTTATAGAGAATTCTCTAACCTTTCAAAAAACCTACAAACTTATTGAGACGCCCTTGAACAAAATAGATTCACTTATGGTACGCTGTGACTCATCATCCCCAATCAGATGGTAAACACTTATAAAGCTTTACATCATAGCTTTGTGGGCATGAAAATGGTTCAAGTGAGGTACTTTTGACTTTGATTGCTGTTGACTTACATCAATCTATGACATACGACAGTTGATACCGTATGTTTCATCATTTCATCATTTCTCTTTACTTTTTTTTTTCTTGAATTCTTTCATTACAACTCTTCAGTCAGAACAACCTAATTTCTTACATAATCTATGCTTTGTGTGTTGATTTTATCCTAAAGAGACAGTAGTTTTAAGTTTCAAACGACAGAATTTTGAGAAACTTTTGATGGCAATTTTATTTCAGAGTTTTTCCAGAAGACTGACGAGAGAAAGTCGGCTAAGAAATGTGTAATGAGCCAACACAACGTCGATTTCGTCTACACGCCCATCTATTGTCATAAAGCACCGAAGTTAGCTGCAGATTGAAATCAAATGTGCGATTGATGGGTTTTTTTTACCCTGTCATTCCCGAATGTTTTGGGCCAGAGCTAAAATTTTTTTAAGGACATGTTCTTGTTAGTCATGGCCTAAATATGAAGTGATATCAAATTCAGAGTCCTACGTATTCTGGTTTTACACGTTTATAACCAAGCTTGTTTGCAAAAAAAATCTTTTAAAAAAATTAAAAATTACGGAATTTATGAACACAAATGTACAATGTTGCCTATAGGCAACATCGGGCATGAAAGGGTTAAGAAGATCTTAACAGATCTTACTATAAACTGTGTATCGGAGATATATAGAGCTAGGAAATGTGTGCTGAACTTAACAAAAGTTGGGTTGAGGAATGAAAAAAATTCAAAGAAATTTACAACAATTCGAGATCAATTAAGTTTTGTAATAAAGAATCTAAGTGTGTATATAAATTGAATCTTAATTTTCCCTTTAAAAAACCTCTCGCATAAATTTAATATTTGCCGCCTTGTGTGGCAATTTTAAAATATTTTCTATAATTTTAGAAATTGATTTTTAGCCCAAGAAACTGTCAACTGCAGTTTGCATATTTCATACAACAATTTGGCACTTTTTTATTTTCTGCCTTCAATTTGTGTTACCACTTTATCAAGTCTGTAGAATTTTTTCTTTTTAAAAATCATTTGACAAGTCATTTGAAGGACACTTGTTAGACTTTTAACGCCTACGGACTGACGAAAGCAATATCTTGTTATCATTTTAATGGCGTGAAAAAAAAAAGTAAAATAAATTAAATATTAAACTGAAATGAAATGAAATTAATTCGTATAAAAAAAAGTTGTATAAAAACTTAATGCAAATAATTTGTAATATCAACCCAATGACCCACACACAGAGAGATACCGCCATTTAGTTTGAAAAAATATAATTGAAATGTTGTAAAACGTATATCAAACGATTTATAATTTAAATTACAATTCCATGAAATACGACTGAGTTACGAGTGGAGAGAAAAAAAAATTAAAAAACAAAATGTAGATTTTTCTCATACACAACACTATTTGAAATACGAGTAGAATACCTTTGAAGTTGAAATTGAAATTATTTTATACATGGTATGTGGGGTGTTTTATAGAATGAATTAAATCGAATATTAAATATTTCGACTTTAAACTGAAGGTCCCACCACTCATGTATAAAATTAACACACACAACATAAGTGGTGTGAGAAACTAGGACGTTGTACAATGGGTCAATTCGACCTCCAGGTACTGTATTTGTATTAATTGACAAGTACACGTCCTCTAACCTAACATAACCTAACAACAACTAAGACTGTACATTTTGATAAATGATTCCAGTCACACGAATCATTTATAAGAGTATTTTTCTAAAGTTATGAATCTAAATGAGTATGTACTTATGAATCAAACATATTTCGAATGGTATGAGTTTGATGTCAACGTTGTACTCATACTCATTGCAACCTGTGCTTATAAATCAACGTTGTAGTGAGTATGAATGAATCACGAGTACATAGTTAAATTTCAATATTGTTGACTCACTTATATTCAAAATTTCATGAGTGCTTATGAGTAGCGAAAAAACGATAAATTGCTGATCTCTGGTGTCAATATTATTAACAAGTCGAAGTTATCAAAGAAAATGGAAATACTTAGGATTTGAACGGTACTTCTGACAATTATTTGAATTTAGAAATCTTTGACGTCCAATGTCTATAAATACGTTTAAAAATGGCGAAACTTCTTTCATTTCATTGAAAAAAATAAAAAATTAAAAACTCATAAATGTGGTCAAGGCCATTATAACTGACCTATTTAATAAGGTCAAGCAAGCACATACAAACGAAACAAAAATAAATATATTAGTATTGCCAATAAGCCCTTTAAGCACGTATTTCATGTACAATTCATATGAAACTCTCCACAATATTACAGGCTATTGCTACCGCTAAGGTAAAAACTAAAAAAAAAAAATTATTAAATGTACTGTGCCACACAACCAACACATAGCAGTCTACAACCATAATGTATGTATGTAACGTACATACATATTTTAGGTAATAAAACTCTAACAAGTGTCGCTGTAATGGCACAAACAAACACTCTGTTACGCGGCGAACGAGTAGATTTTAATTTATGTTCGATGCGAATATAAATTCGTATTCAAATTTAAAGTTACAATTTCGATTACAATATGATTTACAAATTACCTTGAGAGTAACAAGAAAAAAATTGTGAAAACAACAACAATTTCTACCAAAAAACATAATCGTAAGCGTATAAATGATAGATGAGGCTGAAATGCAGTCACATTACCATGGCAGAGTATGGTGTTAAACACACGATGCATTTAATTTACTGACTGACTGACTAGATTTGGACTGGACTGGGGCATGCGACATGTAGCAGTAATAACAACGACAACAAACAAACAAAATTGCAAATATTGTGTGACGACTTACTAATTACATAATAATTTGGTCAATTAAATTTATGTGCTAATGAGCCAGTGATTACGTATCGAGACTTCGCTTGGCTGTTGGTCAGTTTCTCTATATGTTGGTTGGTTGGTATAAGGCATACGCTGCTGCTGTTATTAAAATTGAAATTTAATGTGAATTTTTTTTGTTTGTTTGTTTTTTTTGGTTGGCGCTCAATTCATTCATTCCGTCAAACAGTGTTGATCATTTAGTGTTGCCTAGTCTACACCTTTGTCATTAGACGTGCATAGAATCGCATATCAATTGCTTTTGAAAAAGTACTGAAGCTCTTAAACAAATTGAAATATTTGATTGAAATTCAATTTTAATTTTTTCTGCCACAATTATTTCTTTGGTTTTCCTTTTTTCTTTTTCAATTTTTTTTTCTTACAAAAATTGTCATTAGAATGCCAATGGTGTTGTGGCCAGTTTATGGATTTGAAATGCTGGCATAGAGTGGCATTTTTTTCTTCTTTTCTAGCCCACGCATATTACTTTTGTTTAAGCAACAGACAGACAGACAGACAAACTGGACTCTGTTTAAAATATTTGTAAATTACTTGTACAGTACATTTCAGTTGTTGTTTATTGTCGTGACAAATAACTTTTTTTTTCTGTACATATTTCTGTTTGTTTGTTTTGCAAAATTAATTAAAATAACAGCAAATGCAGCAATAAATACATACGTACGTACATACATAAATATGTACATTAACTAACTGAAGAAAAAACCTTTTTTATTGATTTCGTTTTTGTTTTTGTAAATTATGTCAACGGATTTTTAAAACAAAATTTTTTAAAAATTTTTTTTTATAAAAATATATGCGTGTGTTACGTTTTTGTGTGATTTGAAATGCCAAATTTACGATTATTGACCGTATTTGGCATGGGGCTATACAGAAATTTTGAATATTAGAAAAACCAAACAAATTAAGATGTTCGATTTATAGCGAAACTATTGTAATTGTCGTATGGTATAGTGTTTAACAAAAGTTATGATACAAAAGTTTGTGTTTTACTAAGTGCCAGGCATGATTTTTATATGGAGTGATGAAAACAATAATGGATTATACATACATAACATACATACATACATAATTGTTCATTACAACCCCTCAGTCAGGATTACAACCTAGTTTCTCACACCACTTATGTTGTGTGTGTTAATTTTGTGCATGAGTGGTGGGACCTACAGTTTAAAGTCGACTCCGAACGACAGATTTTTGAGGAACTTTTTCATGTCAATTTTTATTTACTCTCAGAGTTTTTGCCAGAAATCTGCTGAGAGGAAGTCGCCGAAGACATACGTTTTGTATTTTGTTTTGATGTCTGGCCTGTGGCTCGAACCCTGGCTTTACGTCTAATAAGCCAACACACTACCTACTAGACTACGGCGACTTCAAAATTGTGGCTTAACTATTCATAAATATTTGTAGAGATTTGTTAAGGATTTGTTAATTTTATGGAGTTACCGAAAAAGTTTTTTTTTCATCGAAAGCTACTGTGTTTCTTCCACTAGGGCTCCCAAACTTTGACAGTTGATAAGGGCTGTCTTGTTAAAGCTGCATCTGTCAAGTGAGTTGTCATTGATGCAGTCTGTTTTACCAAATCACTATAGAGGATTCATAAAGGCATATGATCTCTTATCATCTTCAGCGATGAGAAAAATTTCAGGATGAATGGAAACTTGAATGAATATGATCCAAGAGCACTATGGACTGGCACTATAAGTCAATGATTAGCAACTTCTTATGGCCGGAATTAAATGATCTATACACCAATGAAGTCGCCGTATTCTAGTAGGTAGTGTGTTGGCTTATTAGACGTAAAGCAAGACAAAATACAAAAAGTATGTCTTCGGCGACTTCCTCTCAGCAGATTTCTGGCAAAAACTCTGAGAGTAAATAAGCCTGCCATGAAAAAGTTTCTCAAAAATCTGTCGGAGTCGACTTTAAACTGTAGGTCCCGCCGCTCATGTATCAAAATTAGCACACACAACATAAGTGGTGTGAGAAACTAGGTCGTAATCCTGATCAAAGGGTTGTAATGACCAATTATGTATGTATGTATGTATGTATGTATGTATGTATGTATGTATGTATGTATGTATGTATGTATGTATGTAAGCAAACAGTTTCTATGTGAAATTTTTTTAGGACTTTCTTTATTCAAAATCGAGTCATGTAACTGAGACACGAATTTGGTCGTTTAAAATACATTGTGAGCTTGTGAAGCCTTTCACTCAGAGTATTACTTAATATATACGATACGTACAGAAAATCAGTGATAGTTAGTTAGGTAGGCTGGAGTGATAGGGTTGATACCAAGAGCTCACTTGAGCACGCAAAGCGACCCGTTGTGACCGTTCAGTCATAATCAATGAAAAAATGTTTGTCCTGCTTTTCAAATCTACAAAATTTAGGGACTTGTATCCTTCTCCAAATTGTCCATACAAAATCGTTTTGACCCTTACGCCCATAGAGAATAGCATCAAATACCAACACCATGTAAAGGTCAGGCCGTGAGAAACCTCTTGAGAAACCTTCTCATACATCATTATTTATCCTGAGGCACTAAGAAATAACGAAGTTTCACGGAGGGCCTTGCATCTAGATGACAGTAAATAAATACTCTACCAAAAGAGGACATGCTAGAGTAGTTATTCACCTACTTAACTGAAAAAAAACTCAATTAATGAAGTTTAGTCTTCACTACTCAAGTTTTTCTTCAAAAGGAATAAAAAAAGCGAGGAATTACTCTTGTACTCTTTGTGGCATTACATACGAGTATGGTTAATGATCACAATTTAATTAATTCCAATTAATTAATACTAATTAAATTACACCATACACCTGGTACCCGTTTTTTTTTATTTAAAAAACAAGTTTTTCTTTTTAAAAAAACTTATCTTAGGAATCAATCTTAATTTCAATTTGATGACTACAAACAACGTGGCAACATTAATCATCAGTTACAGTCGATGTTCAGCTTTAATATGAAAAAAAAAACTGAAATCATTTAACAAAATTCGCAAATCCTTAAGGTACGAAAATTATGTTTTAAAAAGCTTCCGTTACGTTTACAGATTTAATCGCGGGAACAAATGCAGGAACATCTGTTTAAAGTATCCACTTGCTACCACAATGTGGCGTAGTTTTTGTATTTTTTTCTCGCTCAGGTACTTGTATTAAGGTGGAGCTGCTGTAGGAAAATGTTTATAATTCACTAGGATTTCTGATTAACTTGATGATGACCTTTAAATAAAATTTTGATTCAGTTTTTTATGAAATTCTTTTTCAATAAAAAGAATTTTACAGGGATGGGCAATAATAAAAGCAGGGGGTCGGAAGATTTCTTTTATTCTATTCGAGTCTTCAAGTACTTGTCTACCCTGATACTTACATTTCAGATCAATACATACATACATACATAAATAATTGATCATTACAACCTATGGTTGGATACGTATGGATTCGGAACTTATTCTCTGCATCCATACAAGAAAAATTTTAAAACTTCACCTCTGAATCGATGTCGAATTACAACAAAATCTGTACAATTTTAAAACAAACAGTGGCACTTACAACAGCATAGCTGTCCAGCGAAATCGACAGCCCTACGACCAGTAGACCTGTGGCTGAACCCTACGACAACAGCTGACTTCCTCGGACTACCCACCACATGACGATGACAACACACACATACAACCAACAACAACTATCCCATCTCCAATCCATCCCATCCCCACCGATTTACACGGCACACAACCAACAGAACATATAAACTAAAATTATAAACCATCTTTATCTTACATACGGGGAAAAGCTTCCGGAGACAACAGCCGAACTGTTACAACAACAATAACAGCATCAAGCGAAGATCATTTTGATCAAATAGCACTTCATACATATCATAGTCAAGATTACAACCTAGCTTCTCACACCACATATGTTGCGTGTGTTAATTTCATACATGAGTGGCGGGACCTACAGTTTAAAGTCGACTCCGAGCGACAGATTTTTTGCGAAACTTTTTCATGGCAATTGGATTTACTCTCAGAGTGTTTGCCAGAAATCTGCTGAGGGGAAGTCGAAAAGAAATACTTTTTCGTATTTCGTTATGATAGCTGACCTGGGGCTTAAACCGAGGCCTTACGCCTAATAAGACTACACACTACTTACAAGAATGCGTCGACTTCAATGTTTTATCACTGGGTTGAATTTCATTTTTAGTTCAAGTATACTCTGGTAATTTCCTTAGACCAACAGCACACCATAACACAGACTTTCTGAGTAATCGCTGTTATTCTAAGATCACCACGCTTTAGATGGACAGATTTGATGGCGACTTCATATCAATACAGGGGAGTTCATATTTACCGGATAAGTGAGCTTTCTTTCCCTGTCCTGTTAAGTAACATAATAAGGACACTTAAGATTTAATATGTCGATAAGTTAAGTATACCTAAGTCTACCTTACGAAGTAAGGAAGCCCACACAAGACACCGCCGAACTTGCCACATACTGGTCAACGACAGACAGTCGTCAGAGCTTCACTAAAGCTAACGGAATCCAATTTCTATATTATCTATAGTAGCTTGAGACATCTGCAACAAGATTATCATGGCTCTTCTTACTTCAGGTACTCGCTCAAGGAAACATTTTACGATGGGCGATATCCAGTCAGAAGTCGCCGTAGTCTAGTAGGTAATGTGCTGGCTTATTAGACGTAAAGCCAGGGTTCCAGCCCCAGGCCAGACATCAAAACAAAATACAAAAACTATTTCTGAGAGTAAATAAACTTTGGCATGAAAAGTTTCTCAAAAATCTGTCGTTCGGAGTCGAATTTAAACTGTAGGTCCCGCCGTTTATGTATAAAATTAACACACACAACATAAGTGGTGTGAGAAACTAGGTCGTAATCCTGACTGAAGGGTTGTAATGATCAATTATGTATGTATGCCATATCCAGTCAGATATCCACTCAAGAAAACATTTAACGCTGGGCGATTACATAGTCCCCATCACAACCTTTGGGTATTGAACTTAGTCTGCAAAGTTCGTGAAATAGAAATACGAATATACGGCTTCACGTTCTTTGGTAGGCATTTGGGTAATTTACAGCCCAAACATGTCTATAAACTGCACCCTATGCTCATCGGGGATGCTTTTCCTAATTATCCTGCTTTAGCCATGTGAGCTGTGCGTTAACCTACAAAGCCTAGGCATCAAGCTCATGCCTCAGCTGTGGCATTTTAAAATAAGAAATATTATCCATCTTAGAAAGGACTGGGGCTAGCATTATATTTGCAAAACAACAATAACTTTCTAGTTTACAGCTGTGGTGGCACCACCTCATAATGTTTGCCCATTACAGTTAATAATCCAGCACTGATCATCATATTGTCCGCCGTTCCATTATAATTTCCTTCCACATAATAAAGCCGATAATAACGATTGTTGGTCATGCATTTTACAATATAATCATCGATGAATGCGATGTATGCGATGTATGAATGGATGTATGAATGGAACGAAGTGAAAAAAAAGAGAGTGAAACACAGAAACTAAAAACAGATTACAAGAAAAAAAAAGTGCAAAAATATTATGTTTTTACACATACGACGAGGTATTCGTAGATAAAAGTGTGAAGGTGATCATGGCATAAATTGAAGTTCGATTCGAAAAGTAAAAAAAAGAAAGGAAACTGTTGGGGAGAAAAACAGAAAAATCTCATAAAGTGGTGGCAATACTACGAGTGGGTTATGCATAGGGTGCAGAAAAAGATGGTGTATCAGGAATTTAACAGGAACAATAGATCGGACATTGGTCTCTCATTTTACACTTGAACTCAATTGGAAAAATTGTGCTTAAAGAAGACTTAGGTAGTTCTTGCTGTTTATATTCCGGAGCGAGTGGCATAATCCTCTCGAAAAGCCTAACATGTTGCAGGGTTTATATATTCAAAACGAGGTCATAGTAGTTGTTAAATAAATTGAGGCTAAATCAAGACAAAAGGCACTGGTTTATACATCCACTACTAAATCCAATAAATCAAAAAGTTTTGGGCGTCAAGGTGCCTAATAAAGCCTTATTTGGCTCCCGAGATTAATTTTCCATTTCCAAACTTGAAAATATCCCTCATTGGCAAATGTTCGATAACATTCTTGACTTGATATTAGATGTCGTTTATTGCTACTGGAATTATCTGTAACCACTATTGGGCTGTGCTAGGTCGACGTAGTCTAGTACGTAGTGTGTTGGCTTATTAGACCTGGGGCCATGATTCAAACCCCAGATCAGCCACCTCCAACAAAGCGAAATATGAAAAAAAATTTCTGGCGACTTCCTCTCAGCAGATTTGTGACAAAAACTCTGAGAGTAAATAAAATTGCCATGAAAAAGAATCTCAAAAAATCTGTCGCTCTCCGCCAGTCATGTATAAAATTAACGCACACAACATAAGTGGTGTAAGAAACTAGGTCGTAATCCTGACTACAGGGTTGTAATAACGAATTACGTAGGTGCTATTGGGCTGTGCACCCAAGAATGTCGGATGCACACACAGGGCCCATTGTGAAACCACAGTTTTTCTATTATCCTCTAGTCCTGGAAGCAGTAAGAGCTTCTGATGAAGCCTGTCAGGCTGCCAAAGTCAATGCTTGACTATTCCTCTAGATCATCCATGTATTATGCGCCGAGATGCCTTTTTCTACTTTAACATAGTGACGGGCCTATCCCCATTAGGTAAAGAACATCTCTGCGGTTTCTACAGACATTGTGGCTGAGATCAATGCGCCTTGCATGTGTATCCATAATGCAAAGCCTGGTCATGACCCCAACAATTATACTGAGCATGCTTCTGTGATGTAGTAGATAGTGTGTTGGCTTATGAGACGTGAGGCTACGGTTCAAACCCCAGGTCTGACATCTCCAACAAAACGAAATATAAAAAAATATTTCATCGGCGACTTCTGCTCAGCAGATTTCTGGCAGACACTCCGAGAATAAATAAAAATTGCCATGAAAAGTTTCTCAAAAAATCTCTCATTCGGATTAGACGTTAAACTGTTGGTCCCGCCACTAATGTATAAATTTAACGCACACAGTATAAGTGGCGTGAGAAGCTAGGTCGTAATCCTGATCCGTACTCTGTTGTAATGACAGCCGTACTTTACCATGCGCCCTCCATCCTACATCCAGTACGCTGTTCTGCCCCTTTTCGAAAACGGGCATTTACGGCTTATGGAATCGATGTGTGCATTGTCAATTATAAAGCCTACAGGTTCCCAGAGGCATTTCCAAAGTTGAGAATTCGTTGGAAAGTTCTTGGGTTATATAATGCGTGGCCAGTTTATCCGCTCTTTAGTTATCTAAGATATCATTGCATGCTGGGATCCAAATCCGAGAGTACAAGAGTTCGTCACCAGAATATGTATTCCGATTGTCCTACTTAAACTTGGCATTTTTTTTTCGTTTTACTGGAAGACTCAACTATGTTGGGGGCATGGTTAACTACAGGCCTAATGACTTCTCTCCTTAAATCACATGATAGACCTGACATTGCATCAAATGACTTCTGAAGTAGATGTGGTTTCCATTAGTAGGAAGAGAAAATCTTTCACTTTATTTGGCAGTACCCGGTTACCAGTCATGAAGAGATGGAAGATTTTGACTTCATATTTTCACATACGTACATACGTAAGTTGTCATTACAACACTTTAGTCAGGACTACAACCTAGTTTCTCACGCCACTGATATTGTCTGTTAATTTTCTGCATGAGTGTCGGTATCTACAGTTTAAAGTCAACTCCGAACGATAGATGTTTGAGAAACTTTTCATGGAAGTTTTATTTACTCTCAGCGTGCTTTGTCAAAAATCTGCTGAAAGGAAGTCGCCGAAGAAATATTTTTTCATTTTTTCGTTTTTAGTTGGGGATGTCTCAGCTGGGGTTCGAACCGAAGCCTCATTTCTAATAAGCCAACACACTATCTACTAGACTACAGCGACTACCGAGATCGATGACGGCATTTTCAATTATAAGCCTACAGGTCTCCAGAGGGATTCCCAAAGTCAAGAATCCGTTGGAAAGTTTGTTGTTTGTGAAAGCGTGGCCAGTTCATACGCTCTGCAGTTAACTAGAATATGGTACACTTATGATACGGTCATTATATCGTTCTAATTTAGACAACTCCAGCAGTTGTACATCGTCCTAAAGTTCATCACATTGGAACTCAGTGCCCTTATGGTAATCTGACTATCGGAAAGTATGGTAATGTATCATTTGGGGATATTTGCGTCTCTAAATGGTTTTCAGCTTGTGTTGCCGAGTGTCATCTCTAGAATAAGGATTTATGCATTAATACTATATGGGGTTTCAGGGTATTTTACTGCAGATCGTATTATACTCTGAAATTCATATCCTTTATTATCCAAAGTATTATATGTCTTGTACAGAATACCTTCCCTACCTTATAACCTCAATTGAGATCCATTTTAACACCTTCTTTGGAAATACTCTGCATAATAATGAATGACTTCGTTCAAAGTAACACTGAAATGATGGACTGACTAGAAGGTTTTTTTTTCATTTTCATTTTGTTTTTGTTTTTCTTACATACCAAATGCGAGGTGCAATATGCGGAAGCTGGAAAAAAATGGCTTTTTTTCAAAATGATGCATTTTGGTTTAGTTTTCTTATAGTTTTGTGCCACTGCATCAGCAGTAGTGTTAGTGTAGGCCAACAGGGAGGCCGTCAGCAAAAGTGCAAAAGTTACTGATGAGATTTTTCTTTTCCTTTTTCTTTTCCTTTTTTTCATGTTTTTGTTTTCGTTGTGATTTTGTTACAGGTAATGCACCGAATTTCAGATGACCGGACCCATACACATAAGAGGAGCTGAGCTAATCAAGCATATCAAGCAAGCCAAGGCAGGTACATATGAGTTAATGCTGGCAGGCAACTTAGGAAAAATAAAACACCAATTACAACAACAATAACAATAATGGAACAAAGTAAAATTATTATAAAGTTGCGTTCGTAGAGCAAAAGCAAGCAGCAATCGTCGGCAATGTAATGCGTGCGACGGGCAAGTGCTCTAGGATTATACAGAAGCTGGTAAAAAATGTTCACATTTCACAACTATTTACAGCCCAACTGGCCAGAGAAATAAGCAAAAAAGAAAGAAGAAAAAAATGCAATCTCAACTCGGGTGATATGATGAACCTCACACTTCTTAGCCAGCTAATGGAGTAACACCTGCGCGCCGCTACGAACTATTTGTGGGGAGCGCATACATAAGAGCGTATGTATTACGCACCATTAATGCGTAATATATGCACTGCCAGGCAATCATCATATGCGAGCATAGCTAGCACACACCCAACACAATATTGGCACAATAAATAAAAATTCATTCGTCTTAATCGGGACTTATGAATTCTGGATTTGTACATGGGAGGGGGGGGGACTATCACTCTGTTCTTCACATCGCCTGGCTATTTGTAAACTTACAGCAGCTGGGTGTTTATTTCTCTGTTATTGTTGTTGTTGTTGTAATAATAAATAAAGTGCTATAAAATCAATAATTACGCCGAGTTCGTTGTTAGGGAGCGGGAGCAAAGCAGAGATAATAGCGAGAGATTATGTGTGGCAATATTATTGTAGGAAAAATTATTGCTGCCGCAAAATGTTGGCCCGGCGACTACCGAATAATGATGATGTTAATGATGATGAAGTTTTGTTTTCGCTTTAATCATGAGATGAGCTGCTGTTAAATTAGTCTGTTGTTTATAAAGAAAGAAAAAAAATTGTAAATTATTTTGCGCCAAAACCCAGTGATGATGTACAAGGTGAGCTAAAACATGAATGCTTTTTATGATGTCATAAGGGTAAGACTAAAAAAAAAAAGAAATGATGAAAAACATAGGGCAGGTATTTATTAGGGTGGTACACATAACTGAGAGTCATGCTTATGAAAGCTAAAGTTTCTATTATTGGAGCTACAGGCCCATTAAATTGTTTGCTGTGGTAAAATCCGAGTGCTCTATTATCACGAACTCGATAGAAAAGAGAGACCAGCAATGAGTATTCAAACATCGACTATCTCCCTGCTGAATATTGTCTCGATAGGGATTTCCACTTACTGATTCCGAGTAGGGACGACTGGAATCCTAATACGGTTGTCCCCCCCGGAAGTCCTGGATATATATACCGACGGCTCTAAACTCGATAATGGGGTTGGAAGCGGTATCTACTCTGGAAAACTGGACCTGAACATTTCTTTCCGTCTGCCGGACTACTGCAGCGTGTTTCAGGCGGAGGTGACGGCAATTTACCGGGCCGCTCAATGGCTCCTCGTCAACGGTGCTCCTTTCACTCGCGTCTCGGTCTTTTCTGATAGTCAGGCCGCGATAAGATCTCTATCATGTTTCGTGAATAACTCTAAGATCGTTAGGGAATATCGCCGCTGTCTCGACCTTCTTTCTGTAGCGCCCACGAGCTCGCCAGAGCTGTACGTGCTTAAGTGAGCTTTGTGAAATCAAAGCTACCACTCAGGCCAAACCTAATGAGTATTCAAAAAGATGAGTAGATTCAAATCATACTCATAATTTTTGATATTTATGCGCATTCATACTTAGTTTAATATCATGGAACCTCTACTCATATTCAAAGTTTGAAGTACTCATCATACTCATACTTAATTTCGATTTCCATAACTCAACATATACACGAAGCACAAAATAAGTATGATTCGCGTACGAACACAAAATACTCAATAGAAGGTTGTGTGTTTGCTTTGCTTGCTGCTCTGTCCGTTTTCTTTTGTTGTCGAGTCACTCGAATCATTTATAAGAGTATTTTTCTAAAGTTATGAATCTAAATGAGTATGTACTTATGAATCAAACATATTTCGAATGGTATGAGTTCGATAGCAGATTTATGGAAAAAACTCTGACAGTGAAATAAAATTGCCATGAACAAGTTTCTCAAAAATCTGTCGTTCGGAGTCGACCTAAAACTGTAAGTCCCACCACTCATGTATAAAATTAACACACACAACATAAGTGGTGTGAGAAACTAGGACGTTGTACAATGGGCCATTCGACCTCCGGGTACTGTACCTGTCTTAATTGACAAGTACACGTCCTCTAACCTAACCTAACTTAACAGAAATAGAATCGTTGTAAAATTGAATCTATTTACCCCTTTGAGAAAGCCCTTGTAGGCCTACAACTGAGGCTTGTGAGAATGCCAATTTCTAAAGCCAAGCTTGAAGTGAAGTTACTTTGCAAATATGTACCACCCTAAGCTTTTACAATTTCCCATTAAAAATTAATATTTCATCAAAAATATGATATTTCTTTACACTTATCCATGAATACCAGATGGACACAATTTGTTCTACTAGAGTGTATTCAGGCAGCCTTATAAGATTGTTAATAAAAAATTATAAAAAAAAAATAAAAAAATATTTTTTAATGATCCGCGGTACATAGGGAATTATCAGTTGAGATTGATTATTTCATTATTAAATAAAGTGCAGCTGCGCTTTGAAGTTTAAAACAGCAAATGGGCCCAAATGAACACAATGATTTTCACACATTTTTCATCGACTTGTAACAACTTTATCGTACGTTTGGTTCTGGGTATTGTAAGCCAATCAAAAGGAATTTTTTTATATTTTTTAATTTGTAAATTGAATTTCGCAGTAAATTTAGCGAAATTGTTAAACGAAATTCCGAAGATAATTCCAGAGAATTTACAAAATTCTTTTATCCAAGAAAGCACCCTTTTGTTTTTAGGTTAGAATCAGTTCGATATTTTATTTCCGCTCAAAGCTATGAATACCTTATACGAAAAACAGTCTTTTCCTCATCGAATGCGTATTGCTACAGGGAACTTGACTTGAATAACAACACAGCCTTATTTTAGTGTAAGCTGGCATGTTACAGGCAAAGTATTAGTTATGTCGTACGAGGGAGATTTGTGCCATTCAACGCATCAGTGTACCAAGAGAAAAATACCCAATTAAAGAGACACAATTCGAACTTCCATGTCAAAAGAGTTGAGAAATCTCATTATCTGTACCCTTAGCTGGATAGTTTATCAGCAATGCAGCTACTGATAAGGTCCTAAGTTCTGGAACCCCTGTAAGAATTTCCAATAGACTACTCCGAAACCTCCCTTGGTGTAACCAATATTAATGACAACTTGCTCACAGCGCTTCCATTGGTGTACAGCCTTATGGTCACTGTACCTTTCCTATACATTATTTCTCTCTCCAAGAGAGTGTATGGTCTAGAATAACCATTAAATTCATTGCATTGTGGATGAAAAAATTCAAACGCCGCGCCGTTGGCATGCGGCTTATTGAAGGTAGGTACTTACGACTCCTAGTGAAAAACATTATTTTTATAAAACATACTTCTATCATCTCCATATGCAAGATGGAAAACATCTTCTTCGGTTGTTTGGTGAATTTCCGAAATATAATGCAAAGTCGCTTCTGAAGGCAATATTTACGAGCTTCACAATGCTAGATGATCGATACTGTAGCACAAGGTACTTAATCCTCTACTGTAAAAAAAAAAACATTTCAATAAAATTTTATTTACACCCAGGGCTGAAAGGATGGCGCAGAAAGAAAGTATTTTTTCTTATTTTTCATTTTGTCTGACCAGGGTTTTGAACCTTACACCCTCATCTACTAAGTCAACACAGTACCTACTAACCTAAGATATTTTATGCGATATTTCAATATTTAAAATGTCTTAATTTTTGTTTAAATTAAACCATTTATTATAAAAGAATGCAATCAGTTAGCGAGTGCATGTAAAAGACAAATATTCAAATGCGTTGAATGTAGTTTTCAAACAATTAATGTGAAACACGATTTAAAATTTTGAAAAATTAAAGCTTTGCTTGACTTCATATCTTTTTAAATAATGGATTGCAATCATTAGCAGATATTTTCTTACTTACTTACCTACTTAA
Organism: Sarcophaga variegata; assembly: GCA_932273835.1. Lineage (NCBI taxonomy): Eukaryota > Metazoa > Arthropoda > Insecta > Diptera > Sarcophagidae > Sarcophaga > Sarcophaga variegata. Next base: position 60,926,579 of record OW026362.1, read on the forward strand.
TCAGAAATCGCCGTAGTCTAGTAGGTAGTGTGTTGGCTTACTAGACTGGTGGGACCAGTTCAAAGTCGACTCCGAACGACAGATTTTTGAGAAACTTTTCATTGAAATTTTATTTTTCTGTCAGAGTTTTTGCCAGAAATCTGCTGAGAGGATGTCGCCGAAGAAATACTTTTTGTATTTTGTTTTGATGTCTGGCTTGGGGCTCGAACCCTGGCTTTACGTCTAATAAGCCAACACACTACCTACAAGACTACGGCAACTTCTACCGAAGATCTCTCGAATTCTCTCAAGACTGCTGCATCAGTGCTTAATACGGTTCATGCCTTTGCGCCATAAAGAAGCACGGGGTGGATGAGCATCTTGTAGAGTATTAGTTTTGTCGTACGAGAAAGGTCTCTGGTACTCAATTGCCTATTGAGATCATAGTAGCACCTGTTGGCAAGAGTGATCTTGCGCTTGATCTCCAGACTTCTGAAGCTAATAAGTAGGCACGCACTTAAGAAATAAATTTGAATTTTCTATCTGTGCTTCAATTTACTCGTAAGGTTAATTTTGTTACACACTATATAACTCCCCCCCTATTTACTGTTTTAATTAGTACAGGTATTAGGTTTTAATGACTTTGTTTAATAAAATAAAAAATGAAAAAATGAAACAATTGCTGTAATTTTCATTACAATTTACTGTCCAGAACAATTAATTTTTTTTTTCTTCCATCAATAATTACGAATTATTGTGGAACAAGTTCTGCTACAATTCGTATTAAAAAAAGGTTTCAATAAATCGAACAACAACAACAATAAAGTTTACATTGATATCAAAAGGAAAATATATTCTGTAAGCATTGAAGAGAGAGGGAGAGATGTAGTACGGAGGTATAATGGAAATAATTGCTAAGCATTCATACTTTGTATGTCTCGTTTACTTATAAAAGCAATTTTAAGCGTATTTTTTTTATTGACAATTTAATGACTTTTTCCGCAGAGTTTTCTTTTTCATTGAGCTCATGCTGTAGCAAGCAGCTAGGCAGGCAGGCAGCCAGGTAGCCAGCAAGCCAGCCAGCCAGCGGTAAAAGTCTAGTTAATTTAACAATCGCTCATTGGGATAATTTGACAAATTTCCCGTGTGCTCATTTAACTTTACTTATGACGTTACAATCATTCAATTGGCTATTACGCGAAAGAAACAGCAACAGCAACAAAAGAAAACGCATTTTATGTGGTGGCATGCCACAAAATGGTCAGCCATGAATGAAAGCATTTTTTAATGCGCGCGCCTGCTTCTTTTTTTGTGTTTTACTAAAGTGGACCGACTATTAACTGGTTGTGCTACCAATTAATTTGGCATTCACTCACTCCATTCATAATACCCGACTGCTCGTAAAAGCACACGCAGCAGCCAACTATGCAGATGCTTTTCTTTTCTTTCAAACAATGAATGACCGACCGAAGCGAACTGAAACGAACCGCTTAAGAATGGCCATTTGCCGTTTAAGCCATTCACTCTTCTATTCACTGGTCAATTGTATTGAAATCTGTAATCTGTTTGCCACGCATTGCCCAGCTACCGTTGCAATGCACTTGTTATTGTTTTGCAACTCTCCCTAACACAATCCTTAGATGCGCCCGCTGCTATTGCCATGGCTGTTGATAGTTTGAGGATCACATTTAATGCCCACTTTTAACAGTAGCAAGCGTTCCTTTCAACTTCGTCTTCTTTTACAAATTTGTGAAATGATGGCGATGGTGATGGCGATGACGGTGATGATTGCTCCTTTGCGACATTGATGCTTATGTTGCGTGTCTTAAAGGTATGCGAATAACGTCGTCGGCGCTTTAGAGTGAAATGCTTTAAAGGCATGCCTAAGATATTCAATAGACGCAAGACACAATCAAATCGATCACTTTTTAACTATTCATACACCACTCATCATCAGCAGCTCTTTTCTTATTCGTAATCGTTATGCTTCACTGTCAGTGATGAGGTTTTCTTTTTGCTTTATTTAGCCGGGTGGTCCAATACGATTTCGTATGGTGGGCCTTAGAATTGAATTGTAGAAAATAGGGTGGTAATTCGAAGAATGGAAGAACTGACGGTGCCATATAAAATAATAATAACTTGTCTTTCAACAGGATAACAACACTTAGTCTGAACGGCGATCACCTCGAACCCAACATATTGTTACGTTTCTAGCTTTTAAAAACGTTTAAAATATGAGCTCGTAGATTACAAATAAAATAAAAATAAATTCGTGTTTAATTTTAATTAAAAATTCTTTATTATTTGCACAATTCTGTATGCCACTGTTTACAACTTGATGTAAACAACAACAATTGCTTTTCTTTGTTATTCCTCTGTTTTTACCCTTTGCATAAACAATAAACAATAACAATAACTAAGCAATTATACGACAGATCTTTGTAACGGAGATCTTCAAACCACGATTACTCGCTTCGAACTTACCGCGTCTTCACACAAGCCTGACTGAATGGGTGATCATCTCGAACCCCCACATATAGATTCTGTGTTAATGAAAATTCATCACAAGAATATATTCTTGGAACCTGAGAGGCATTAATGCATTCAAGAAGCAAACATTTGGAACCATATCAGGTGCTGGGCAGAGAATTTTCCTTTCAAAATCCTGAAGTTTACCCGTGCAATTGAGGCGGCATTATAAGGCTACCCTACATAGATTGAGGATAGTGCAATATATCCTATGATAGCAGTACTAAGGCATCTCTTTACGACCATAATTATGTTAAATAAGGAGCACCTGACCGTCATTTTTACTGTAAAGGGTAAAGTACTTTGTTTTAGTGTACCGGCTACCTGTATTGTTAAGCTCGAAAATATTACCTCCAGAAGGAACTTTGCATTCTATTTTGGAAATTCACCAGACAACCGAAGAAGATTTTTTCATCTTGCATGTGGAGACAACAGAATTGTTTTTAACAAACTGATGCTTTCTACTAGGCATTACAGGATACCGAATGCGGATGGCGTTTGAATCTTTTTATCCACAATGTAAAGAATTTAATGGTTATTCTGGATCATAAACTCTTCTGGAGAGAGAAATAATGTGTAGGCTACGGAAAGCGTCCACAGGGTTTTACACCAATTGGACCGTTATAAGCATGATTTGGGGACTAACGTTGCCATCAATGTTGGATATTCCATGAGAGATTTCGGACTACGTCCTTGGAAATTTTTATACGCATTCCAGAACAGAGTATATCGTCAGTAACTGCGTCACTGATAAACTGTCCAGGTCTAGTACAGATAGTGCGATTTCTGAACTGTTTAGACGTAGAAGTTCAAATTGCCTCACTTCAATTATAAACATTATTGGTACATATTGGTATACTGACCGGTTGAATAGCAGAGACGTCTCTCGTGCGATAAAACTAATACTTGGCAAGTCGCTCATTCTCCCCTTTGCTTCTATATGGCGCAGAAGCATGGACACAATTAAGCACCGTTGTAGCAGCCTTGAGAGTACAATAATCCTTCGATTGACGTTGCCTCGATTAACGTTGTTTCGATTTACGTCGTAAAATTTTTTGTTCCCTCTAACTTCAATTTGCGTCGTCATTACATTCTTTCAAATACAGTAATCTTTCGATTTACGTCGCAGTTGGTTCCAAAAAAAGGCGACGTAAATCGAAACGACGTAAATCGAATTTCATATTGCTCATACTACAAAGTAGTATACTACTACTACTATACTACTACTACATACTACTACTACTCTACTACTACATACTACTTTGTAGTATGAGCAATATGAAATTCGATTTACATCGTTTCGATTTACGTCGCCTTTTTTTGGAACCAACTGCGACGTAAATCGAGCGATTACTGTATTTGATAGAAAAGTTCTATGTAAGGTCTTCTATCTAGTGCGTGTTGCCAATGATTTCCTCATACGATCCAACATGTAGCTGTATGATGAATGTTGTGCAGCGCATTAACATCCAGCGGCTGCACTGTATCGGCCAATTCGTTCGGATAGAAGAGGGTGCTCTGACGAGAAAGGTATTTGATACGAGGAATATGGGAAGCCGCCGTCGTCTAGTAGGCTTATTAGACATAAGGCCACGGTTCAAACCCAAGTTCAAATATCTTCAACAAAATGAAATCTGAAAAAATATTTCTTTCGGCAACTTCCTCTCAACATTCTTCTGGCAAAGTACGCTGAGAGTAAATAAAATTGCCATGAGAAAGCTTCTCAAAATCCGTCGTTTGGAGTCGACTTTAAACTGTAGGTTTTGCCACTCTTGTATAAAATTAACACACACAACATGGGGTTGGTGTGAGAAGCTAGGTTGTAATCCAGACTAAAGAGTTGTAATAAGTAGTTATGCATGTATGTATTAACATCGTGATGCTGCTCGGACTCGACCATGTCGTTCGGATGGAAGGCGATGCTCTGGCGAGAGAAGTATTTGAAGCGAGGATTAGCGGAAGTCGACATTGAGGACGACATGGTTTGCATTGGAAGTACCAAATCGAGGAAGATCTGTCTTCGATTGGTGAAGGCGAGCAAGAAACAGAGGCGCCTGGGAGAATGTACTAATTCAGCCCGAAAGCCATTAATCTGGTTGTTAATGGCCAATGAAGTCGTCGTAGTCTAGTAGGTAGTGTGTTGGCTTATTAGACGTAAAGCCAGGGTTCAAACCCCAGGTTAGACATCAAATCGAAAATATTAAAAAATTTCTTCGGTGACTTCCTCTCAGCAGATTTCTGGCAAAACACGCTGAGAGTAAATAAAATTGTCATGAAGAGTTTCAAAAAATCTTTCATTTGGAGTCGACTTTAAACTGTAGATACCCCCACTCATGTATTAAACTAACGCACACGACATAAGTGATGTGAGAAGCTTGGTCGTAATCCTGACTGAAGGGATGTATATCCGTATTAACATCCAGAAGCTGCTTGGGCTCGGCCATGTCATTCGGATGGAAGGCGATGTTCCGGCGAGAGAAGTACTTAAAGCGGGGATTAGCGGAAGTCGACATAGAGAATGACATTGTTTGCGTTAGAAGTACCAAATCGAGGAAGATCTGCCTTCAGAGCAAGAAGGTATGAGCAAGAAGCACAGGCGTCTCTCAATTCTCGCCCAATCTCTGCTTTATCAGAAGACCCTGGATATTTAACTGCTTTAACTCCCGGACATTATCTGTGAGGTGCTCCGATCATGGCTTTCCCTGAACAAGACCATCAAAAACATGTCTCTTATTAATAGATGGGAAAAGTTGAAGATGTTACACCATCAATTCTCTCTCAGGTGGGTTCGAAAGCCATTAATCGGATTGTTAATGGCCAATGAAGTCAGTAAGCAGGTGCCAAGAGTCTCAATGTTATTGGTAGCATGAGGAAAGTTGAAGTAGGGCTAAGCTCTAGTGAAACCAGCTGTATAAGGAAGTAGACTCATTGAAACATGTAACCTTTTATCCCATAGGACATTGCCCCATTCCAAGGCATACTGATGGAGATGAAGGTTGGACTCCCAATCCTAATACTACCATCACCTTTAAATTTAATTCTTTTAGAAAATTTTGCTACTGAATGAATGCTCCTTAACGTGCTCATGCTTCTGATCATTTCTAAGCGAGAAATTTACAATGAAAAGCCTATAAATGATAAAAAACAACAACAACTACAACACACACACACACACACAGAGAGAGATCAAAAACAGGCATCTCTTTAGGCGGCTTTCTTTCATCTGCAATTTGTTACAATGATGCCAATAACAATAATTCTTCATATTATGCTCTTTCCTAATCATTACATACAAATAAAAAGAAAAAAAGAAGGAAGAGTGAGGGAGAGAGAGAGAGAGAGAGAGAGGAGAGAAATTGTAATAAAAAATTCAGAAGAAGAATAAAAATGAAGTGTTGATGATAATGATGAGTATGATGACGATGGTGATGGTGATGGCTGAAATGAAAATAAAAAAAAATAATCTAAGAAGGGCTGGATAGTATGCAATAATGTCAGTGGAATGTTTTGGGAGGAATTCTTGCTACCAGTTTGGCTGAACGGTTGACATCAAAAGCTCTACACTCTCTGTGGTTGAATGCTGAAATCAAGTCAACTCAAGTCAACATGAATTCTTGCAATTCAGCCTATGAGACCTGACTTAATGTGGAGGTTTTTTTTTAAGTATAAAATTAACACTTGCAGAGATCAAATTCTTCTCTTTTTTTATTATTTTGTTATGCTTTCTTCATTCAGGTAATAATTGCAATTTAATGGCCACTAGTTTTGTTGTTGTTGGTGCTTGTTGTAAAGAGCCTTACCATCCATATAATAAAGTCATATCTTTTGATAGAAGAGTTCTTTGAACAAAAAACTCCTTCAATTGGCCACAAAAGGTTTTTGCTGAAAAAATTATATCGTATATGAAATTTGTCTGAGATAACTTGGGTTTTATTGTTAAGGAATGTTTTCCATTTGATTTGTTTTCTAGGTTTTCTGTTTTTCATTTTCTTTGCTTCATACAGTCATTAAAAATCTTTTGAAATTGGTTTATAAACGTGAATTTTTCAATAATCTTTTCAACACAATCAATTTATTTTATTTCTCTTTAGTATATAACAGACAATATGTTATATATATATGTTATATATACGAGGGTCGAAGCAAATTTCTCTGAAGTATTGTCAGCCACAATCTTATAATTGCTTGAGATAAATCGAATTAAAATCTTTACATAAGTAATTTCTGATACCACCCTCGTATTTTTATATTCTCTTAATATACCGCCATTCTATATTGTAGTCTGTCTGCCAACAAATTGTTCTTGGATACAGTTTTTGGGATAAGAACTGCAACAATATTGTAAAGCGTAGTAATTTTCTGTGCACAAAATTCTATTCCCCATTGCAGCAGCTGGTTACTGCAATACGACGTTATAGTGGTTTGGAGTTGTGCTGGTGGCACATTAACACGATCATCAATTTTGTGGAATGTTGCAGGTTCATTTATTAAAACAATGTACGATTAATCGAGCCATAAACTCATACAAGCAGGCTGCATAAGACAAACGATATTGATAATGAATTTGTTAGCCAATTAACCCAATAGGCAGTTAGGTTTAGTATTGTTACGAAAATAGAAATGCTGTTTTGCCTACACATCGTTTAAATTGTAAACAAAAGCTACAAAAACAAAAACAACGAACTTGTTTACATGTTAAACAAGTAAACAAAAATATACCAACAAAACACAAGTAAAGGGTCCGCAAAATAACTTTTTTTTGAAAATGCTTTAAAAAATATACTGAATATTTTCTCAAATTTCTTTTTTTATTCGAAAGTACAATCCTTCCGGTTAATAATGGAAAATAATTTCATTCAAATGGCTGCCTCGGCTGGCCATGCAGTAGCCTACACGATCGGTCCAATTTTAAAGCACATTATTTCACCAATGGCTTCACGAATATTGTCCTTTAAAGCGTCAATTGTCTTTGGTTTGTCGGCGTAACACTTATCTTTGACGGCACCTCACAAATAATTGTCCAACGGTGTCAAATCAGCTCCGAGGTGACCAAACGACATCAGCTCTGCGGCTGATAATGCGATCTTCAAAAACAGGGCGCAAAACATCGAGTGTAGCTTCGGCTGTGTGGCACGTAGCGCCGTCCTGTTGCCTCCTCTTCAATTTTGGTGAACAAAAATTCGTTCAACATGGCCCGATAACGATCGCCATTGACTGTAACGGCCACTCCTTGCTCATTTTCGAAGAAAAATGGCCCAATTATGCCTCTGGACCAAAATCCGCACCAAACAGTGACTCGTTTTGGGTGCGTCGGCTTTTCAATGTATGCGTGCAGGTTTACATACCCGCCAAGATCAAAATGAGCTTCATCTGAAAGGATGATTTTTTTTGCCAAAATCGGCATCTTCTGTAAGCCTTAGCGAAGAGAAAACGCATTGGATGGTCAAATGGCTTTAACTCCTGAACCAATTGGACTTTGTATGGCGTCATACTAAGGTTTTTATACAAAATTCGTCTCAATGAGGTCTCCGAACTGTTCAATTGTTGAGGACGACGGTGAATTGATGTTGATGGCGCTTCACGCACACTTTCTGCCACAGCAAAAATATTCTCGGGTGTACGCACTGTTTTTGGCTTTTCATGCTTTGGTTTATTATGAGGATGACAGTTTCTTTCACTTTTTCACAAGATAACAAACATACGGAGCTGACGGTACTTCTCTTCTTCCAAAATCCGTTCGCAATTTTCGCACACATTCTGCAACATTACCATGATTTTCAAAGTAATGTCGCAATATTTCCCAGTCTTGTTCAAGCGTATACACAACCATATTCGTTCAGCGGAAGGATAAAACTAATTATCTGTCAAATCAGATATCAGCTAAGTGTTACCATTCACGAAATAAGCACTTGTTGAAAAAAAACGTTAGATGGCGGACTCGATATAAAAAAGTGGTAATAAGTAAACAAAACTGCAACAACAACATTTCAATAACAAATGTAAACAAAATACACAAACAACAATAATCTAACAACATGTTTACATTTATAGATATTTCGAGAAGGCGAAGTTATTCGCCTTCAAGAGCATTCATGGGACTGTTTACCCTGGCATATAAAAAGCAAGTCCAAGCATGCAATTGAGGCAGTCAGTCTTGTGTGAAGATGCGGTGTTTGAAGATCTCCGTTATAAAGATCTGTCGAACAATTGTTATTGTTGCCGCAAACGAGTGTAAAGAAGAATAACACACAAAGCAATTGTTGTTGTTAACATCAAGTTGTGAACAGTGGCACACAGAATTGTGCGAACAATAAAGAATTTTAATTAAAATTAAACACAAGTTTATATTTTATTTTATTTGCAATCTACGAACTCATATTTTAAACGTTTTTAAAATATAAAAACGTAACAGTATTTCAAAAAAAAAAATGAAAATTGCTTGCCAAAGTTTTAAAAATCTCACTTTCAGGTCTATTGGGTTTTTGAAATTTTGCAACAATATCTGGGTCTACATACATATGTACATACATACGATACTTTATTGTTTTGTTTACTTTAATCTCTAAGAAATAATCGTACGTTTAATAATCATATTAATGTTGGCTTAAACGTTTTTAAAATTTAAATTACATCGTCTATTATAGTCAATAATTTTTTTTTATTTTTTGTATTTATTTTCTAGCCGTAGACATTAAAACAATGTTTTACAAAAAATATGGGTCAAGTGAGTGGCCTTCTGTACATATGAGATATTTTTTTGAATTATTATTTTTTTTTGGACTGCAATTATAAAAAACAATATGTTTTCATTTATAATCGAAAAAAAGGTATTAAATTGCTTGATTTCTAGATTTTGTTAAGCCAGTATTTTTTTTTTATTACAAAAGTAGTTAAAATTTTTATTACATATTAATTAAGTAGCAATTCTACTATAAACTGTTAAAAAAGATGGAAAATAGGGCACGACAGCTGTTCAGCCTAAGTTGCTTAGAAAACATGGATAAGTGTTGAGCATGGAATCACAAGGATTTTGAAATTCAGATTCAATTCACCAAGTGAGACCTCGCGATGTTAATTCTTGTTAACAGACATGTATGTACAATTCAAACAACCTAAAAGAAAAAATCGAGACTGCGCCTATAACTGTTAATAGTTGTTTACGATTCAAACAACCTAAAAAACTGATCAAGCATGTTCAATATTTCGAATACTTATGCTGAAGAACTCCGCCATGTTTATGTATGAAGTGTATAAAGTATTAAACTAAGGCTGTAGTTGCCGTAGCCTAGTAGGCTTATTAGACGTGAGGCCACGGTTCAAATCGCAGGTTAAACATCTCCAACAGAACGAAATATGAAACAATATACCTTCGGCGGTATCCTCTCTGCAGATTTCTGGTAAAAACTCTCAGAGGGAAATAAAATTGGCACAAAAATTTTCTAAAAAATCTGCCAATCGGAGTCGAAATTAATGGCTAGGCCCATGGATAAAATTAGCACACACAGCATGGATGGTATGAGAAGATTGGTTGTTATCCTGACTAAAGAGTTGTAACGACCAATTAAGTAAGTATAGAAGTCGCCGTAGTCTATTAGGTACTGTGTTGACATATTAGACGTGAGGCCAAGGTTCAAACCTCAGGTCAGGCATGGCCCACAAAACGAAACCTAAAAAAACTTTTATTCGTCAGATTTCTGGTAAAAACTCTGAGAGTAAATAAAATGGCCATGAAAAAGTTTCTCAAAAATCTGTCGTTCTAGTGCCGGCATGTAACACCACAACATAAGTGGTGTTATAAGCTAGAATGGAATCCTGACTGAAGGCTTGTAATGACCAATTATGTATGTATGTATATATTATTGTAGTCGCCGCAGTCTAGTAGGTACTGTGTTGGCCTATTAGACGTGAAGCAAATGTTCAAACCCCAGATTAGACATTTCCACTAAACACGTACTCTGATAAAATATTTCTTCTGCGATTTCCTCTCATCAAATTTCTAGCAAAAGACGCTGAGAGTAAATGAAAATGTGCCATGAAAAAGTTCGATTGTTCGGAGTCAGCTTTAAACTCTAGGTCCCGCCAATTATGTATAAAAAATTAACACATACAACCTGGGTTACTAGGTTAGGTTAGGCTAGGCTTGAGGACAAGTACAATACCCAAATGGCAAACTAATCCATTCCAAACTCGTCCTAGGGGAGAGAGAGAGAGCGATAGAAGATAGTGAAGGAGATAGGGAAATTGGAAAAGAAGAAAACACACAACATAAGTGGTGGAAGAGGCTAGATCGTAATCCTGACTGAAGGGTTGTAATGACCAATTATGTATGTATGTATTAAACTGGTTGATGCCCAAAAGCTAGGCAATGATAAAGTAAATCTAAGATTGGTTCCTTATTTACGCTGACTGTTTACTAGAGTACGAGTACTTCAGCTGAAGCTCAATAGTTATTAAAGTCGGAAGCCGCATACGAACATAGAGATGCTTGGCTCTATGCTTCTTACATTAGCTAAAGAAAATAATTTAAATATAGGGAATGTACCACAGATATTCTATATATAGGCTCCATGCATTTACACACCCTCATAAATAGTAAAATCTCAAACCTTAAACACCAAATTTTCTTCTAAAAACGTAACCCTTTTCCCGTAAAGAGTTATTGACCTTCAACCCAAGGAATTCCTTTCTCAAGGAATTTACATTTCTCGAGAGAAAAATTCTTCCAATTCCAAGGCAAAAGTAAGGAATTTCATGGGAAATTTTTATTCATTGTAGGAAGAATGGAAAAATATTCATAACTCCTACTGAATTGTTATTTGTGATTGAGCTGATTGACTCTTGCAAATACCAGATAATTTAACAACAAATTAACAAATTCAGTTAAGTCATCATATATACAACGAACTTTTAACATCCGAATATCCCACCCACTTAACGGAAAACTTTGTTGTAAACCTATGGCTAAGCTCAACAGAATACTTACTTAATTGGACGTTACAATCCTTTAGTCAGGGCTAGAAGCAATCTTCTCACACCATCCATTTAGTGTCTGCTAATTTTATCGACGATTGATGGGACCTACCATTTAATTTCGACCATGAATAGCAGATTTTTGAGATTATATTTATTCTCAGAGTTTTTACCAGAAATCTGCTGAGATGAAATCCTCGAAGAAATATTTTCCGTGTTTCATTTTGTTGGATATGTCTGACCTTGGCTTTGAACCGCGGCCGCACGTCTAATAAACCTACTAAACTAAGGGGACTTGCCATATTCCCAGCATCAAATACCATACTCGCCAGAGCACCCTCTTCTATACGAACGAAATGACCGAAACAGTGCAGCCGCTGGATTTTAATGCGCTGCGCAACATTCATCATACAGCTAAATGTTGGATCATATGAGGAAATCATTGCCAACTCGCGCTAGATAGAAGACCTTACATAGAACTTTTCTCTGGAATACTCTCAAGGGTGCTAAATCGGTGCTTAATAGTGCACATGCTTCTGCGCCATATAGAAGCAAAGGGGAGAATGATCGACTTGCCGAGTATTAGTTTTGTCGTACGAGAGACGTCTCTGCTACTCAACTGGCCAGTGTACCAAGAGAAAAATACCCAATTAAAGAGAGACAATTTGAACTTCAATGTCTAAATAGTTTAGAAATCGCACTATCTGCACTAGGCCTGGACAGCAGTTTATCAGCAGCACAATTGCTGACGATATCCTATGTTTAGGCATGCATATTAGAAAATTCATAGACTAGTACGAAATCTCGCTTGGCATACCCAATATTAATAGCAATTTCAGCCCCATGCTCACAGCGGGCCAAGAGTTATGTTCGCTTTCCTTTTGCTACACAGTATTTCTCTCTCCAGGAGAGTTTATGGTCCAGAATAATCATTAAATCCTTTACACTGTGGATGAAAAGATTTAAACGCCGTTGGCATTCGGCATTATTAAAGGTAGGTACTTACGACTCCTAGTGAAAAACGTTATTTCTATCAGATATAAAGGGTCCGCCAAATGATTTTTTTTAAATGCTTTAAAAAAAACTACTGAATATTTTCTCCAATTTCTTTTTTTATTTGAAAGTACAATCCTTTCGGTTAATAATGGAAAATACCTTCACTCAAATGGCTGCCTCGACTGGCCATGCAGTAGCCTACACCAGAAGATGCCGATTTTGGCAAAAAAAATTATCTTTTCAGTTGAAGCTCATTTTGCTCTTGGCGGGTATGTAAACAAGCAAAATTGTTGCGTTTGGGGCACAGAAAACCCACGCGCATACATTGAAAAGCCGACGCACCCAAAACGATTCACTGTTTGGTAAGGATTTTTTGTCCAGAGGCATAATTGGGCCATTTTTCTTCTAAAATGAGCAAGGAGTGGCCGTTACAGTCAATGGCGATCGTTATCGGGCCATGCTGAACGAATTTTTGTTCACAAAAATTGAAGAGGAGGTTATTGGCAACATTTGGTTTCAACAGGACGGCGCTACGTGCCACACAGCCGAAGCTACACTCGATGTTTTGCGCCCTGTTTTTGTAGATCGCATTATCAGCCGCAGAGCTGATGTCGTTTGGCCACCTGGGAGCTGCGATTTGACACCGTTGGACTATTATTTGTGGGCTGCCGTCAAAGATAAGTGTTACGCCGACAAGCCAGAGACAATTGACGCGCTAAAGGATAATATTCGTGAAGCCATTGGTGAAATACAGCTGCACACAATCGATAATGTGCTTAAAAATTGGACCGATTGTGTAGGCTACTGCATGGCCAGCCGAGGCAGCCATTTGAATGAAATTATTTTCCATTATTAACCGGAAGGATTGTACTTTCAAATAAAAAAAGAAATTTGAGAAAACATTCAGTAGTTTTTTTTAAAGCATTTTCAAAAAAAAAAGAAGTTATTTGGCGAACCCCTTACTTCACAATATGCCATAAAAAAGGAATTGTAGTGTATAGTACCTCCTGACTGATGTTTAGCCCTTCATTATAACTCCTCTGCTTTTGAAAAGCGTTCCAGAGTAAAAACGTATTTCTATTCACTTTCGCGGAATATCGATAAATCATCACTTTTTTTTTATTTTTTTTATGGAAAAATGTCATGTCAATGTTTTTATTTCTCAACGGCACTGCTCATAAACTTCATAATTAAGACAGTGTGGTGAAGCCATAGTGTAGTGTGTTGTAGTGTAGTTGAGTGTACTATGTGTTGTAAATCAACGTATTTGAGAGAATTTATGTTCGAATCATTTTAATTAAATTTATGAACACATTCGTAATTAATTGTGAAGGTGTGCAGCAGCAATTCAAAATAATTTTAAATGCCATGCCACGAAAAAACTCATGCGACAATTTTGTTCAATTTTGTGTGGCAGCAAAATAAAAATCAAAAAGACAAGACAACTGGCTTTGGCTGGCTGGCTGACTGGCTGGCTGGCTGGCTGGCTGTCTCGTTGCTGTTTAGTTGGCTAAAAATGTTGTTTCGTTCTAGACAGTTTTGTTTTTAGTTTTTTGCACTAAAAAATTTAATTTTTCTGTTGGTGGTGCTGGTGGTAAATAAATTAAAAATTTTTTTTTCTAGCTGTTGTTTGCATTTGACAAAGTCTGAGAATGTTTGTTTTTCTCTTGATTTTGTTGCACGAAATGATTTTTCATCATCTTTTTTTCTTTGCATTTTCGCATTACATTTACAGCCATTCATTACATGATGTGACGACAAGCTCGACATCATTTAACCAATTAACAAAGTGTGGCAAATGCAAATGTGCAACGGTAATTAGACAAAACATTACTCATGTTTAATATGCAAATTGTTCACATTGACTCGGTTAACTGTCTGTCCGCCTGTCTGTCTATCTCTCTGCTGTGAAATAAAAGGTATCCGGTGTTAGGGGGGTAAATAAAAACACAAACAAACAGTTTAGTCGGTTTATGTTGATGTTTGCCTCGATGTAAATATTCACTCACTTATGATATACAGCAACAACAGCAATAGAATTAAAAACAAACCAGAAAAACATAAATCCACCAACACCACCAACGTCAACAGCAACTGCAACAAGTTTCTGAAAAGCTTAGGCGACTGTATTGTACTCTACTAGGGTCCAGTATTATACGTACGCATTCTGTAAGAATGCTTTGTTCAGACAGAAGTATATTTCTGAATCTGAATTTCACTTTGTGAGTATCTTCTAGGGTTTTCTCCAGCCTCATTCATACATACTCGGTCATTACAACTCTTCAGACAGAATAACACACCACTTATGTGTGTTAATTTTATACATGAGTGGCGGGACCTACAGCTTAAAGTCGATTCCGAACGACAGATTTTTCTGATAAACTTTTTCATGGCAATTTTTATTTACTCTCAGAGTTTTTGCCACAAATCTACTGAGAGGAAGTCGCCGAATAAAAGTTTTGTTTTTTTCATTCATTTGGAGATGTCTGACCTGTGGTTTGAACCGTGGCCTCAAGTCTCATAAGCCAACACACTACCTACTAGACTACAGCGACTTTCGAGCTCTATTAGTCCTCGTTATTTTAACATACATATTCCTCTTCCGTTCTTTTTAAGGAATAATACGGCTGGCACAAGGCAATTCTTTCCCGATCTTGTTATTACTTTGCTGTCTTAGCTTTCTTTCAGTTTCATTCATAAAGCTTTTACGGATAATCAGATGGTTTCTGTAGTGCAGACAATCTGAAGATATTATCGTCTCTCTTTGCATAGAAACAACGTTCTCTGTGCATACATATTGTTACATAAATCGAAACGACCTAATATCGTTTAACAATAAAAACGATAAACAAAAGCTACCAGCTACACCAAAACAATACACACGACACAAATACACACTAACACTAACAATACAATGAACGTGTTGGTTATCTAAAGCTGCACACACACATATGTACGACAAACCTGGTTGCGCCTAGTACCAACGGCAACATAAGCAAAGTACACAAACAACAGTGTAGTAGCAATAGAGCTCTCGAGAAGGCGATATCACGAACCTTCCACTTCAAGAATGTTCGTTAGGCTAGTTGTGTCGGACTATAAAAGGGCTGGACAAAGCAGGCAGCAGTCAGTGTTAATTCAGTCAGTCTTGTGTGAAGACGCGTTGCGGTTGGAACGTAGAAGCGGCATTGCTTGCAAAAAGGTTGTAAGCAGAGAAGATCTAACGAACAGTTGTTAGTGTTAACGCGGACAGAAGTGTGAAATAGAATAGTGTACAATCAAATTGCTGTTGTGTCGTTAAGTTGTATACGGTGGCACACAAAAGTAGTGTAAAGAATAGAGAGTTTAAGAGAAAATGACCACATATTTGTTTTTACTTTGTTTGCAATTAACGAACTCATATTTAAACGTTTTTAAAAAGGTAAAAACGTAACAATATGTATTGTATGTAATGATGAGAAACTTTGGCAATTGAGTCCTACTTTTTCTGAAAAGGTAGCCCTTTTCAATCTAGCTACGGAGTTTGATGTCGACGTCTCAGAAAACTTTCTACATAGATTAAGGGGCACTGATCGGAACAGCCCAGTCTATAAGGCTGCCATATTACTGTATCGTCTTTCAGACGGAGATGTCGGCAATACAGGCTGGGGCGACAATTATTGGCGAGGCAAACATTCCCTAGCGGGATATTACCATACTTTCCGATAGTCACTCGATTATCAAAGCACGGAATTCCAACGTCATCAACTCCAACACGGTGTACACCTGTCGTAGATATCTAAATAAGGAAACAGGACAATACGATGCCCGTATCATATGGATAGCAGGACACAGAGACATGCCAGATAACTATAGAGCAGCTGAACTGGCCAGACGTGGCACAACCATTGTACTCTCCGATGAATTCTTGATTTTAGAAGCATCTTTCAAAACCTGGCGCTTATAATTGACAATGTGGTCGTCTGCGTCGTAGAACGGCGCAGAAAATCTAGCCAAGGTTGGATGAAGGACGCACGACAAGTCGGTTTAAACTCTAAAGAAATGCGGACAGTATGGTTGTCGGAATTGAGGCGTATTAGTATTAGACGTCTAACAAACGATTTTTGTAGAAGCTGTAGGGAAGAGGAGAAGTCGTCGCAGTCTAGTAGGTAGTGTGTTGGGTTATTAGATGTGAGGCCACAGTTTAAACCCCAGGAAATCAAACATCAAAAGGAAAATATGAAAAACAATTCTTTAGCGACTTCCTCTCAGCAGATTTCTAACAAAAACTCTGTGAATTAATAAAATTTCTCAAAAATTTGTTGTTTGGATTCGACTTAAAGCTGGGACCCACAGCTTTCGCTCATGTATAAACCAAACTTACATGGTGTGAGATGTTAGGTCGTAATCCTAACTGAAGGGTTATAATGACCAATTATGTTCGTAAGGCATGTATGATGAAGATGACGTTAAAGAGGAGACGGTTGTTTACATATTGGTTACATGCCCGGCACTATGTCATTAGAAGGTGAAGGTATTTTGGTGTCTACTGTAAAGATGATCTTAAGGAATCAGGCTGATGGTCCTTTAAACTGGTCTCAGTAGATATTGAACATATTATGCCAACAAACTGTGTAGCTGGCAGTACGACAGCGTTAGAAATATGAGCGTTTTGAAAATTTATTGAATTTTTTTTTTTTAAAAACCAAAAAAAAAACCAAAAAAAATTATAAATGTTTTGTATACTTGAGGTCTTGTGTTGAATACATAAAAAATGGAACAAAGTATAGTTGCTGCAAAAAGAAATTTGTTTTGAAAAGTAAAGGGGAGGTCCCTTTTAATTGTAAACTAATTGGTCATTACAACCCTTTAGTCAGGATTACAACCTAGCTTCTAACACCACTTATGTTGTGTGAGTTGATTTCATACATGAGTGGTGGAACTTAAAGTTTGAAGTCGACTACGAACAACAACAGATCGTTTGAGAAACTTTTCATGGCAACTTTGTTTGACTCGAAGAATTTTTAACAGAAGACTGCTGGGAAGATATCGCCGAAATCGCAGGTTAAAATACAATCGTAATCTTTAGTTTTATTACTCTTGGTTGTTAAGTCATCACCTGACAAGGATCTGAAACAGATCCCAGCCGAACGATTGCAGGATATGTTGTGATGAGAATGAGTTGTAGACTATCGAACACCTACTCTGTAACTGTCCAGCCTTTAGTAGGTTAAGGTTGAACACTCTTGGTAGGCTTTGAGGTTTTGAATTCTGTGTCGAGAGCGGACATAAAGGCTCTCTTTATATTCATTATGAGTTTGAGCTGGTTGAGAACTGCTAAGTCTTCAATAGTGTAGTCGCACTCTCTTGTGTGTTTTGTTAGTTGGTGTAATTTCTCTGCTTCCTTATTCTCCCTTTCTCCCCTATTATCCTCTCCCCTTTAGGACATTTGTACAATGGGTCAACTGGACCTCCAGGTACTGTGCTTGTCTCAAGTGACACGTCCTCTAACCGAAACCTAAGTCATCACAGCTGTGTGTATAACTTTTGTAGCATTTATCGTCTGTCACCCTGTACTCAAATGTAATCTAAATATGATGCCAATGAACATTTGTTATTTGCCACTTGATGAACCGCAACATACATTCTTACCTACGATTTGCTTGCAAATCGTTCGCTGTGAAGTGCACATCTAAGCGAGAGGTACTACTGTGAAGACGTCTGACTAAGAGTGACGTTTCTATCGGCAACTCTTTCGTTGTAATATTTTTGTTGTGCTACGCTGTTAATTTGAAAGCGTTAAATGCAATGTAACGCCAACATGTTGTACCAGTCGTTCGTACTACAACCGAAGAAAAATTGAAAAAAAAAACAAACGCTTGTCAATAAAAGCAAAATAAAATATTAACTTTGAAAATT
This sequence comes from Sarcophaga variegata, assembly GCA_932273835.1. NCBI lineage: Eukaryota > Metazoa > Arthropoda > Insecta > Diptera > Sarcophagidae > Sarcophaga > Sarcophaga variegata. Next base: position 60,944,951 of record OW026362.1, read on the forward strand.
ATTTTCAAAATCGCAAAAAAAAAAGAAAAAACAATTTTTTTTTGCAAATAAACTACAAAATAATCGTGTTAAATGCTTGACATTTTCATTATACAATAAATATTTTCCAGCACATAAAAACTTTATAAAAAACAAGTCATTTACCATTAAAATTAAACAAAAACAACAACAACAACGTATTCAATAATTTATTTACAAAATACTTTGGAAGATAAATACACACTATTTGTGTGTAAATATTGTGATTTAAGCAAGCTAAAGATTGGGAAATTTTGGAAATTTCAATTAAGCATGCCGAATGTACAAATTGGAGATTGAAGAGTACCTAGGGCCAAAAAATGTTCAAGTTGGAAAAATGTTTTGACAGCATGCTCCTCTGAAGATTGGGTAAAAGATGCAATAGCACCACATAGCTGAGGTCAGGTGACGTGGTTAGCCAACTAGCTAGGTTAGCTTGCCGGTATACTAGCTCGCTTTATACCTTAGGGCCTTAGGTTCCTTGTCTGTCAACATTCGTCACTCGTTACGTTATACTAGCGAAGGTATTCGTACATACATAACATACATAATTATTCATTACAAACCTTTAGTCAGGATTACAACCTAGATTCTCACATCACTTATATTGAGCGCGTTAATCTTTATACATGAGTGGTGGGATCTACAATTTAAAGTCTACTCCGAACGACAGTTGTTTGAGAAACTTTTCATGGAACGTTATTTAATTTCACTGTTTTTGTGAGAAATCTGCTGAGAGGAAGTCACCGAAGAAATATTTTTTCATACTTCGTTTTGTTGGAGATGTCTGACCTGGGGTTCGAACAGAGGCCGTACGTCTAGCAAGCTAACACACTACCTACTAGACTACGGCGACTGCAGAAGAGTACACAAGGCATGTAAATTTAAAAACTCGAAAAACTTTTTGAAGTCATATTCCTTTGAAAATTAGGTAAATGAGGTTGATAGCCAACTAGATAGGTCAACTAATAGTCAAACGTCTCGTTATGATAACTCGCATCGCACCATGGACCTTAGGTTTCTTATTCGTCAATGTTCGTCAGCCGTTTTCTAACGAAGATGTTAACTTTGCCCATATCATTTGTATTTAAACGGGTGCTGCTAATGATTATTTATTGCCCAAGAATTTGTCGTCTCATGTTATTAAATCCTAGGACAGGCAGTGAAAATATTCAGTGCTTCGTTTCTTATTTTGTCGTTACATCTTCATTGCAATGCAAGGAAATATTTGTGCAGCCCTTGCGCTGAGCAACTTCTTCCTCTTCCCTGAATTTGGTGGAACTTGGTCAGTACAGGGACTGCGTTCACCTGTGGCATCACAACGGGCCGCCATGCGTGCTCAATTGAGCTTTGTGAAATCAGAGCTACCACTCAGACCTAACCTAACCTAAGGAAATATTTCTGTAGGAGGTTGAAAGGGACTCATATTTATACATTTACGGATAGTCAATTAGCTCTTAAAGTAGTATGTGATTGCCTGGACCTTCTTCGTACAGTAGGCACTGCTATGTTGGGCTACGTTTTTGGACATAAGCACTGTGAAAGTACTGAAGTGACGGAATATCTGGGGAAACGATTAATACACTTGCTTCTAAAAGCTACAGGATTGAAATGTAGCCACAGTAGTCGTAGTATATAGTGTGTTGGCTTAGTAGTCTTGAAGTCACGATTCAAATCCCAGATCAGACATCTCCAACTAAATGAAATATTAAAAATATTTCTTTGGTGACTTCCTCTCAGCAAGAGATTTCTTGCACAAACTCTGAGAGTAAAATAAAATTTTTCTAAAAAATCTGTCGTTTGGAATCCGGCTACCGCCACTCATGTATAAAACATGGAAACATTTACGGCTGCTATACTGTCCGCCTATATTTGGTGATCGACATCCATGCGGACAGTGTAGCATGTAATTCCCAAACACAATGGAGTTCCTATCTGTTATCGAGCAATTTCAGAGAGTTAGTAGTGTTAAGTTCATTTTCTGTTCCTGCATTCCTTTTTAGGACACCACTAAAGTTGAAGACTGTCTAGTCTAATAAGACAGATGCCGCCTACTAATCTTCTTTGGCAAGCATTCTGATCGTGTAAGTCCTGCTGAGGTTTAGAGTCGCAAGACTGAAGTACCTGATGCCCCAAGGCTTAGCTTTAATTCCGCAGAGTTATATGAGAAGAGCATAAAGATGTGACCAAAGTCTAGTAGGTAGTGTGTTGGCTGGTTAGACGTGAAGCAACGGTTCAAGCCACAGGTCAAACATGTCGCACGAAACGAAATATGAACAAATATTTCTTCGGTGACTTCATCTTGCCATGTGCAATTTTATTTACTCTCAGAATATTTGATAGATATCTGGTGAGAGGTAGACGCCGAAGGAAATATTTGTTCATATTTTCTTTTTGATATCTGAACTGGGCTTTAAAATGTGGCTTTACGTCTAATAAGTCAACACACTGTCTACTAGAATACGGCGACTTCTCATATTTCTCGTATTTTTGAGATAACTTCTGGAAAATGTAGGGCGGGAATCGAGCCCAAGACCCTCACGCCAGTAACATAGCACACTTTTCACTAGACAACCAAATCTAAATATTAAACAACCAAGAGAACTTATATCGTTAATAAAAATTGTTTCCAAATATTTGAATTTCAAAAATCGACGGTTCTGACAAATCGTAAAGAAATATGTTACGTTTTTACCTTTTAAAAACGTTTCAAATATGAGCTCTTAGATTGCAAATGAAATAAAAATTAATTTGTGTTTTGTTTTGTTTAAAATTCTTTATTATTTTCACAATTCTGTGTGACACTGTTCATAACTTGATGTAAACAACAACAATTGCTTTTCTTTGTCATGCCTCCGTTTACGTCCTTTGCATAAACAGTAACAATTACTTAGCATTTATACGACAGATCTTTGTAACGGAGATCTTCAACCAACGATTACTCTCTTCAAACGCACGGCGTCTTCACACAAGACTGACTGAACTTCACTAACTGCAGTCGTCTGCTTTGCTTTGCCTTTTATATGGCATGGTAAGTGTTCTTGTCTGATGAATGTTCTTGAAGGCGAATTTGCATGACTTCACCTTCTCGAAATCTCTATAAATGTATACATCGTTGTTTACATTTATAATTGTAGTGTAGTCGCCTTAGTCTAGTAGGTAGTGTGTTGGCTTATTAGACGCAAAGCCATGGTTAGAGCCCCAGGCCAGACATCAAAACAAAATACAAAAATTATTTCTTCGGCGACTTTCTCTCAGCAGATTTCTGGCAAATACTCTGAGAGTAAATAAAATTGCCATGAAAAGTTTCTCAAAAATCTGTCGTTGGGAGTCGACTTTAAACTGTTGGACCCACCACTCATGTATACAGTTAACACACACAACATAAGTGGTGTGAGAAACTAGGTCGTAATCCTGACTGCATTAATAACCAATTATGTATGTATGTATGTATTGTAGTGTATGTATGTATTTTTTCTTATATTTCAAACTTATATTAAGCAGTACGATAATTTGTAAACAGCTTTGTTTATTGCATTGTTTTGTTTTTGTTGCTTTTGTTTATACTTTTAATGTTAAGCGATGTAAAAGCAAAACCCCAATATCTAGACTTTTCATTTCCGTAACGATACGAAAAAAAGTTTCGTAGACTTTGAATATTCTCACTAGAGCTACCATGAGCAGTATTAATTTGTCTCGATTTCTGAAACAAGTTTAGGCCAACACTAGTCTGTTGCAAAAATGAATTGCAAAAAATAAAAACAAACAATTTATTTTGTTTTAATCATCATCCAAACCATTTAAGAGATCCTCTTCGAAATTGCATATAAAAAGGCTGCCATAAAATCAGAAATTAATTTCGTAATTCTTCATGACCTACCTCCCTCCCTCCCACATCTGTCAATTACATGATTTCCGTATTTCGTAACATCTTCGTAACATAAAATTTATTGCCTTTCCTAATGCGAAACTAAACTAAACTGAACTGAAATCTTTTATTGTCATCGCAATCACGTCCATAATGCTGATGATTTTATTTTATGGCTTCGGTAACTTCAAAATTCATTTCACTTTCAAATATGCCGTCATCACAAAAATAAGTATTGGAGTAGTCTTTGGCTGACTGCAATACTTTTTCGATATTTTTTTTATGCATTTAGTGTCACATAAAATATATTTTTTTTCGTTCATTCACCAACAGGTAATGAATGGTTGTGTTTCGTTTTTTTTTCTTCTCGGCTACCTGTAGTACTCTTGATTTCTTAAATGCAAACGTTTAATATAAAAGAGGCCACAAATCAAAGTTTGGCGGAGGAAAAAAGTGATTTAAAATTTTTTCAGGGATTTTTTAACCCAAACATTAAACAGTTTTTAGTGTCTTTCTCTTGGGGTGAACATATAAAATAAACTTGATTAAGATAACCAAGGTTTTTCTGATAAAAACGAATAAAATCTTGAGCTACAGTTTAATGGTAAAAGAATTGTAGAAATAAATAAGTATTACAACGAAGTCTTTTAACAAAATCAAACAGAACTATTCGTACTTATCTTAATTGATCTCCCTTTAGTGTGTAATGAGAATTTGAAGCCTATTTTCTATACAAACAAAATATGTTTTCACGCTAAAAAACCATTGTGTGTTCCGTTGAGGCATGTTCCTAATTGGTCATTAAAACCCTTTAGTCAGGATTACAACCTAGTACAACCTAGCACCTAGTAAGGTACATATCGAACGTGTTGGACTCTAAGAGAACATGCACGGCTTCTTCACAATAGATTGTTTACAGCCAATCGAATAAGGCTGAATACTAAAGAATGTTTGTGTGTGGTCTCGACCAGAGATCAGCAATAAGTATTCAAAAAGATGAGTAGAATCGAATCATAGTCATAATTTCTAATACTTATACGGATTCATACTTATTTTAATATCATGGAACGAACCTCTACTCATATTCAAAGTTTGAAGTCCTCCATCATACTCATACTTAACAACACGTATGATGCTGTTGTTGATTTCGACTCTCCATAACTCAACATATACACGAAGCACAAAATAAATATGAATCGCGTACGAACACTAAAATACTCACTAGAAAATTGTGTCTTTGCTCTGTATTTTTCAAAAGTTATGAATCTAAATGAGTATGTACTTATGAATCAAACATATTTCAAATGGTATGAGTTTGATGTCAACGTTGTATGTATACTCATTGCAACCTGTACTCATAAATCAACGTTGTAGTGAATACGAATGAATCAGAGTACGTAGTTAAATTTCAATATTGTTGACACACTTATATTAAAAATTTCATAAGAACCTAGGCGTAGCGAAAAAACGATTCATTGCCGATCTCTGGTTTCGACACAAGTAAACTTTTCGACTTCCTTGCTTAATTAATCGGTCATTATAACCCTTCAGTCAGGATTAACATCTAGATTCTCAAACCACTTATGTTGTCTGTGTTAATTTTATCCATGAGTAGCGGGACCTATAGTTTAGAGTCGATTCCTAACAACAGATTTTTTAGAAGCTTTTCATGGCAATTTTATTTACCCTCAGAGTTTTTTGATGAGAGAAAGCCGCCGAAAAAAGATTTTAATATTTGGATTTGTTCGAGACATCTAAGTTGGGGTTTAAAACATGTCCGTATGTATATAAGACAACACACCACATACTAGAATATGGCGACTACAGTTCAGTGCCCTTTAGAACTTATCTAAAAATTAATGCCAAAAACTTTGAAATTAAATTCTCCTTGCGCTCGTCTGACATCCATGTAATCTTAGAAAGGCGTAGTGTGGAAGACTTTGAATCATAATGTCACTCATTCGGACTTGAAATTGTATTTTCATAAGGCTGAGGTAAACAAATAAAGTCACGAACGTTCGCCTTCAAGAACGTTCATCAGACTGTTTACTCTGCCATATAAAAGGCAAGGCAAAGCAGGCGACTGCAGTTAGTTAAGTTCAGTCAGTCTTATGATGAAGTCGCTGTAGTCTAGTAGGTAGTGTGTTAGCTTATTAGACGTGAGGCCTCGGTTCAAATCCCAGGTCAGATATCAAAATGAAAATATGAAAAAATATTTTTTCGGCGACTTCCTCTCAGCAGATTTCTGGCAAAAACTCTCAGAGTAAATAAAATTGCAATGAAAAGTTTCTCAAAAATCTGTCATTCGGAATCGACTTTAAACTGTAGGTCCTGCAACTCATGTATAAAATTAACACACACAACATCAGTGGCGTGAGAAGCTAGTTCGGAATCCTGACTAAAGGATTGTAATGACCAATTATGTATGTATGTATGTCTGACCTGGGCCAGACGTCCAATAAGCCAACACACAACCTACTATACTACGGCGACTTCTCATATTTTTGAGATAACTTCTGGAAAATGTAGGGCGGTAATCGAACCCAAGACCCTCACGCCAATAGAGTAGCACACTTTTCACTAGACAACCACGGTAACCAACTCTAAATTATTAAAGAACCAAGAGAGCCTATATCGTTAATAAAAATGGTTTTGAAAAATACACACAAAATCGACGGGCCTAAGAAGCCATGAACAGTATGTTATAATCTACGAACTAAAGGGTTCGTAGACTCTTCAACTTCTCATTTGAACAGAGTAACCGTGGTTTGAGGATCGCCATTACAAAGATCTGTCGAATATTTGGCAAGTAAATGTTATTGTTCATGCAAAGGATGTAAGCAGAGGAATAACAAGAAAAGTAATTGCTGTTGTTTACATCAAGTGGTGAACAGTGGCACACAGAATTATGCGAATAATAAAGAATTTTAATTAAAACTCATATTTTAAACGTTTTTGAAAGGGTAAAAACGTAACAATATTATACAAGTTCGATTTTTATCCATTTTCCATGATATATTTGGTCAAAAACTAGTTCGAGTGTGAAAAACACTTTTAGAAAAAATTTAGGCAAAGCAAACGGAGATGCTTGCAATATTTAAATCCTTGTGTTCAGCTAACAGTAACTTTCTTTTAAAAACATTTGTAGTTGGAACACGGAACACGTATTGAAAAAAATCCCAATAAAACCAGCCATTATTTTAACATTTCCCAGCTGAAATATATCAGTGTCCCACAAATTTATTTATTCTTTTTTTTTTGATAAAAATCAAATAAAAAATCAAAAAATCGAAAGAGTATCCAATTTATATGAGAAATCATTAAATAACTGTAAATTATTGTTTATAACCATGAAAACTATTCTTCTTATTGTTTTTTAATTACGAATAACTTTTATTTCACACTGTTTATGATTACCAACGAATACCAAACAATACCACCCAAATTATTTGTTTTTTTTTTCCTGATAAGAAAAGAAAAAACTTAAATAAAAAATAAAATCCAATTCCATAACAAAAGCGTTAAAACAATCTTCATTTTATTTTTATTTTTTGGTTTTTTTTATTCATTCATAATCTCTCATAAAATACCGATCAAAGGCACGTATAGTTCCATATTTATTGTGTATAATCTCCTCCAGAGTATGATTATAATTTTTTTTATATTTAATGTGGCTGATGACGATAATAACGATGAGGATGAGTTGATGTTGATGGCAAATGGCGATTATTAAAGTCATCGTGTGAGGTATAATTTTATTATGAATGTGGTCACATACACAAATGACTGTCATAAAATCTTTTAAAAACAAAACAAAACGTTATAATATTGGAACTCGGGATGGTTTTATATTTTTTTTTAATTTTTTGTTTCATATTCTTTGAATTGTTAGTTTTAATATCACAGAACCGAAAGTAAACGCTAATAAATTTGACAGTTTAGCTTGAAAATGTGAATGTAGTACAGTAAAGTAACGTGTAAAAACAAAAGACTTAAGACACCAAAAAAAGAGAACAAAATATTGTGACACAAAATTGTTTAGTAAACTACAACTAACAAGAGCGAACAGAAATTTGTGTATTTCTTTAAAAGAGTCTTCAAATCAGAAAGCCTGTAAGTCTAATTACATATACATACATAATACAATACATAATTGGTCATTACAATCCTTTAGTCAGGATTACGACATAGCTTTTCACACCACCTCCATGATGTGTGTGTTTCTTTTATATGTATATGAGTGGCGGTAGCTACAGTTTAAAGTCGACTCCGAACGACAGAATTTTTAAGAAACTTTTTCATGGCAATTTTATTTACTTTGTATTCGAAACTGCGATTTTGATGTGCGAAAGCTTTAACGTTGTTTATTGATTTGTAAGCGAGCGTTGTCGTAATATTCAGAATGTGAAGTTTAGTGCAGCCAGCATATTTTTCAAATATGGAAAGAAATATTCAGGTGCTTTGGTTTCTTAAGACCGTTTACACTAAATTCTCTTAAATATATCATTGCCTTTAACTTTCAACTGCAGTAGTTGATGCTCACGTATTCAATTGATTTATTAGAACCTTGCGGCTACTATTTCACTGTTCTTTAGATGTTATAACGTATTGTGCTCAAGTGAATGAAAGGCCCTTGCTCTCTAAACTTCCTATATTTCTGCTAATTACTCTTAGTACCAATTGTTACGTTTTTACCTTTTAAAAACGTTTAAGATATGGGCTCGTAGATTGCAAATAAAATAAAAATAAATTTGTGTTTAATTTTAACTAAAATTCTTTATTATTCGCACAATTCTGTGTGCCACTGTTTACAACTTGATGTAAACAAAAACAATTGCTCATAATTGTTATTCCTCTATTTCAACCCTTTGCATAAACAATAACAATTACTAGGCAATTATACGACAGATCTTTGTAACGGAGATCTTTAAACCACGATTACTCTCTTCAAGCACCCGGGTCTTCACACAATACTGACTGAACTTCACTAACGTTTGTATTTGATTTGATTTAGCTTTAAATGTAAATTGATTCCTCAACTGCACTATACGTTCTTTACACCAGAAAAATTTCCTGTCACTTACAACATAAACACATTCAAATCGAATGGCCATAGGCACTTATCCATCGTTTCTTTCTCTCACAACTTATTTATCTAATTCGACTGTAATGTACTGTATGAGGTCATTCTCTGAATATTGGCAAATAGGATGCAATGGCCAATAATACATACATGTATAATTGACCATTGCAACCCTTCAGTCAGGATTTTGACCTAGCTTGTCACACCACTAATGTTGTGTGTGTTAATTTTAAACATGAGTGGCGGGTCCTACAGTTCAACATCGACTCCGAACGACAGATTTTTGAGAAACTTTTCATGGCAATTTTATTTTACTCTCAGAGTTTTTGCCAGAAATCTGCTGAGAGGATGACGCCGAAAAAAATATTTTCATGTTTTTGTTTTGATGCCTGACCTGGGGCTTGAGCCGAGGCCTCACGTCTAATAAGCTAACCCACTACCTACTAGATGGTGACTTGTAAGTAGTAAGCAGTTAGTCTAATCGGTATACCAAATTAAGTAAAAACTTTTGTAGGTACCAGTCTTTCAATATGGACTTCCGAACGTTGGCAGTTGATAACGGCCTTCTTGTTGAAGCCACATCTGTCAAATTTGTTGTCATTTATTTGCTCTGTTTTGACAGATCACCCTGGACGACCATAGACAACCACATGTATTCATTTTATGGGTTCTTGAGCAGTTTGCAAGTGGCTTTAATTTTCATTAAATAATTTACTTCAGCAATGAAGCTCATTTCTAGATGAAAATTTAAGAATTTGGTACGATACTAATCCACATAAGAACCAAGACTGCCCATTACATTGGGAAAATGTCACATAGGCACAATCCTTTGGCCTGAATTAAATGATCTCGATCCCAACGAGATGTGGTTTTAACAAGGCGACATGCTATACAGCTTGTGCCACATTGGAAATTCTGCTTGAATGGTTTGGTCATCTCATGTTGAGGTGATGTGATCTAGCCACCGAGATCATGTGAAGTGATCCCAGTAGAGTTCTTAACTTAAGCTGCAGATGTATACGAATAATCCACAAATAAAAGCGTTTCTCAAAGCCAACATAATGTCAACGGTCGAATACATCCTGATTGATGCGCCATAGACACGGAAAGTCCTCTCGTATTCGAGTAGCTTTACATTGAAAATGCGTTTCTTAGCTTTACTAAGGGTGTTTTTTACAGAGGTATAGAACTTTAAGTTGCAATAAAACAACGATGGATTATTCGATTGACATGAATTTTATTTATCCGAAAGATAATCTTGTGGCATTACATTTTAAATATGATTTCTGACATATAACTGCCACGGCTGGCGCGCTTGTAGTCCAATCTGGACGTCCAATTTTCGATGACTTTTTCCAACATTTGTGGCCGTATATGGTCAAGCATTTGTGGCTTTACCGCATAGACCAATGACTTTACATAGCCTCACAGAAAGCGGTGTTAAATCACAAGATCTTGGAGGCCAATTCACAGCTCCAAAACGTGAAATTAGGCGGTCACCAAACGTGTCTTTCAATAAATCTATTGTGGCACGAGCTGTGTGACATGTTGCGCCGTCTTGTTGAAACCACATCTCCTGGATATCATGGTTATTCAATTCATGAATGAAAAAGTTAGTAATCATGGCTCTATACCGATCACCATTGACTGTAACGTTCTGACCACCATCGTTTTTTAAAAAGTACGGACCAATGATTCCACCAGCCCATAAAGCGCACCAAACAGTCAGTTTTTCTGGATGTAACGGTGTTTCCACATACACTTGAGGATTACCTTCACTCCAAATGTGGCAGTTTTGTTTGTTGACGTAGCCATTCAACCAGAAGTGCGCTTCATCGCTAAACAAAATTCGCTTATGAAAATCGGGAACAACGGTAATCTCGTTTTGGGCCCATTCGACGAATCTACGCCTTACTTGATGATCGTTTCGCTTCAAATCTTGCACGAGTTGGATTTTGTAAGCACGCAAACCAAGATCCTTTCGCAAAATCTTCCATAAGGTGGATGGACACAGATCCAATTTCTGTGCTCGATGGCGGATGGACTCATTCGGGTCTTCCTCAATGCTACGCTCTACAGCAGCAATAGCTTCTTCTGTACGCACCGTACAACGTCTCTGGGATGCGAGTTATCAATAAGAGTAAACGTGGTGCGAAAACGTTCAATGGTTAATCGAATTAACTGCTCTGATGGACGATTTTGTCGACGATAAAATGGACGTAGTGCGCGATACGTTTTCCGCACAGAACCATTATTTTCGAAATAAAATTGCACTATTTGCAAGCGTTGTTCAGGCGTGAGTCTATTCATGATGAATTGCCAAACCAAACTGAGAATAAATCACTTGGCAGCTGTTAAATCGGTCGCCATCTTGAAAAGTAATGCCAACTTAAAGTTCTATACCTCAATAAAAAACACCCTTTATAAGCTATTCACTCCAGAAAATTTTCGTCTCACAACATAAATAATTTTAAGTCGAAAGGTCATGAACACTACTCCCTCTTTCCCTTCTCTTACAACTTATTTACCTCAAGAGAAAATACTGTCGAAAAAAATCTATTGAAAGATAATCTTAAACTTGAAATACCCTGTATATCTTATTTCATTCACTTTATTATTGTGGTTAGAGTATGAATAAATTTCTGTTTTATGTTAAGGGAGAAATCGTTGTCTTTTTTTTATTATTTTGTGGCTTAAAGGCTTAATATGAAATGAAAATAATGCTTCAAAGGAAAACAACAAAAAAAAATAAACAAAACTTTATTTTACACGTTTTTCTTTTTCATTCATGTTTTTTGGTATTGTTTTGCTTGGTTTTTTTCATTTGTTTTCATTTAAAGTTTATAATTTGTCAACATTTATTAAAACTCATATAAAAAAAAATGTGAACACATTGTTCTTCTCTGTATTTAAGCTCAACACATAAAATTTTTTATCTTTCTACTTATTTTTCCATAAACATATTTGTATATATGTATGTACATACATATGTACATATGTAGGTACATATGTATGTATATATGTACATATGGAAACTACTTTTTTTAATCATACCTCTTTCGCATCACAACATTTCATTGCGTTTGTAAAGATTTTGAAGTACATTTAGGTAAAGACAGGCCCATAGTGTTTGAGTGTGTTTAATATTTTAGTGTTTTGTCGGAATTAATGCCCCTGTCATTAATACTTTCATTTTTTCTTTCTTTCTTTCTTTATATCGTAATAATAGTATAAAATTTTAAATGAAACTCTTTTTTTTTTAACCAAATTTTCATGGGTTTTGTTCGGGAAATTCTACACGTAGGACTTGAGAAATTTTATTTACAATGTAAGAAAAAGATTAGAATAACATTGATTTTATTCACATAACTTGATAACACGATGTTATAGATATTAATTAGGTAAGTAATAATATAAAATGGTCCTGCTTGTAATTAATTGCCATGAATAAGCAACTCAAATCTGTCTTTCATAATTGACATTAAACAGCAGATACCTTATCGCTAAGGTTAACACACACAACCCGGTGTTGTGACAAGTTAGATTGTAAACCTAACTAAAGCGTTGTAATGTCTAATAATGTTATGCTTTGCTCACTATGCAGTCGGTTCCGGAGATCAGCAATGAGTATTTAAAAAGATGAGTAGAATAGAATCATACTCATAATTTCTAATATTTATATGCATTCATACTTATTTTAATATCATGGAACCCCAACTCATATTCAAAGTTTGAAGTCCTCCATCATATTCATACTTAACAACACACGTATGATGTTGTTGTTGATTTCAACTCTCCATAACTCAACACATACACGAATCACAAAATAAATATAATTCGCATACGAACACTTAAATATCTTTTACTTTTTTTACTTACTAGAACGTTATGTCGTTGCTCTGCTTGCTTCTCTGTTTTTTTTTTTGCTTATGTGTCGCTTTTCTTTTGTTGTAAATGCAACAACTGGATTACAACCTAGTGTAATCTAGTACTTAGTAAGGTACATATCGAACGTGTTGGACTCTAAGAGAACATGCACGGCTTCTTCACAATTGATTGTTTAGAGCCAAACGAATAAGGCTGAATACTAAAGAATGTTTGTGTATGGTCTCGACCAGAGAGTATTCAAAAAGATTAGTACGGTCTAATCATAATTTCTAATACCTATACGCATTCATAATTATTCAATATGAAACCTCTACTCATATTCAAAGTTTGAAATACTCATCATATTCATGCTTAACAACACGTATGATGTTGTTGTTGATTTCGACTCTCCATAACTCAACATATACACGAATCACAAAGTGAGTATGATTCGCGTAGGAACACTAAAATACTCACTAGAAGATTGTGTGTTTGCTTTGCTTGCTGCTCTGTAAGTTTTGCTTATGTGTCTTTTTTCTTTTCTTTGTAAATGCAACAACAACAACTAAGACTGTAAATTTTGATGAATGTGTGGACTCACTCGAATCGTTTATAAGTATTATAAGAGTATTTTTCTAAAGTTATGAATCTAAATGAGTAGGCGCTTATGAATCAAACATATTTCGAATGGTATGAGTTTGATGTCAACATTGCGTGCATACTCATTGCAACCTGTACTTATAAATCAACGTTGTAGCTAATACGAATGAATCAGAGTACATAGCTAAGTTTCAATATTGTTCACTCACTTTTATTCAAACTTTCATGAGTGCTTTATGATTAGCGACAAAACGATTCATTGCTGATATCTAGTTAACACAACCCGGTGTTGTGAGAAGCTAGATTGTAAACCTAACTAAAGCGTTGTAATGTCCAATAATGTTGTGTTTTGCTTACTTTTCAGTCGGTTCATTATGTTGAGGCCACACATATGACGATGTTTTGATCTGTTGAGAAATAATGAAGTCATGTTTCATGCTCTGTCACAAGCCAATGCATAAATTTGGATTTTTATGGTGCAACAGCTTCAAATACTGTTTAGAAACATCAATGCGTAGCCGTCTTTTGGTAGATTGTGAACACGCATGGATCTGTCTTTGATTAGATCTAAATGATTCTGCATTATATGTCCCAAATGTTCCTTTCATAGTTTTAGAGCTTAAATATTTACATTTTGGCCGCCCAATTTTATTTTGCGGTCTTTTTTGATTTTTCCGCCAATGTCCTCGGTGCAATTTTAATCTCATTTAAGCTTAGTAAACCAGTTTGGCCGCAATAGCGAGATTTATTTTAGACTCGATACCCCCGAATAAATTGTGGTATCACTTTGGGCCTAAGTGCTGGCTTAAGTGGTGCCACTAATTTTGATTTTTCTGGTTTAAAATTCAAATATTGTTCCACAAGTTAAGTCTTGGCTAATGATGGATATTAAAAGAAAAACATCTATGCAATGCATCGCTAAGAAGCATCGATTTTCTATTAAATTATAACAGTATACATCGACATATTTCATGCATCGACTTCTAACGAAACGATAGGATGGTATCATGACTAGGCGATTTATTGTAAAACATTTGAGTCCTTTAATGTCTTTCCTCATTACGGAATCTAAATGTAAAGTTCGAATTGATTCCGTATTAGAAAAAAAATGTTCTTTGAGTCTAAAATACCCATTCGGATGTTCGATTCCACTCTTAGGCTACTTCTGGGTAGTGTGATGCAAATTGCTGTAGTAATTGTTGCCAACCGAAGTCGCCGTAGCCTGGTGGATAGTGTGTTGGCTTATTAGACATGAGGCCACGCTTCGTACCCCAGGTCGGATATCTCTAATAAAACGAAATAAAAAAAAAAATATTTCTTCGTCAACTTCGTCAAATTTCTGGCAAAAACTCTGGGAATGAAAAAAAATTGGCATGAAAAGTTCCTCAAAAATCTGTCATTTGGAGTCGACTTCAAACTGTAGGTCCCACTACTCATGTATAAAACTAACACACACAACATAAGCGGTATGAGAATCTAAGTTGTGATTCTGACTAAAGGCTTGTAATAACCAATTATGTTGTGTTATGTATGTACGTATGTTGTAATGGCCAATAATGCTGGTCTACAATCCGGTTGCATTCTCAGATTACTTCTGGGTAGTGTGATGGAAATTGTTGTTGTAATTTTTGGAAACTACTATGGCTTGAAAAGAGTGTTTTTATCTTAACTTTCGTTGAGTATTCACCTCTGAACTTCTTCTCCAATTTCAAAGGAAGATTCTGGCCTCATCTCATATAAGCTGTGGAGCCAGTACAGGATGATTCTATTTCGCCTGCCTAGTTTTCCATTCTAACGTGGAATCAACTTCATAGAAGCTGAGAGTTCCAAGGAGGCCTGAATTTTAGATTGTATACCTATGTTTCCGCTATTTGTACTTGCTGTTCAAGAATTAAACACAACTTTCGATGGCGTAAACTTTTGCTTGGAAGGAAATTACGTTGTGAGCTTCTGTACCACTATATATTCTTGATCCGTTCATAGACCAGAGTATAGAATCGTTCCTTAAACGCATATGTAGCAACAAAATTAATCGATTAACTATTATCATTCACCCACTCTCGATATGAATCATTTCTCATAATCATGGACTACGTATACTGGTTCTCGCATTAGAGACTTGTCTCTTATTATCCTAACCATGGTTTCCAAGGCTTTGACTATCAGACTATCAGATGCAACAAGTTTGAATCAAACACAGTCTCTAGCTCCGTTGTACAATTGTTTATTTTCTAAAGGGTCCGCCAAATAATTTTTTTTTGTAAATGTTTTAATAAAAAAACTACTGAATATTTTCTCAAATTTCTTTTTTTATTTGAAAGTACAATACTTCCGCTTAATAATGGAAAATAATTTCATTCAAATGGCTGCCTCGGCTGGCCATGCACTAGCCTAAACCAGAAGATGCCGATTTTGGCAAAAAAAATCATCTTTTCAGATGAAGCTCATTTTGATCTTGGATTTGGGGCACAGAAAACCCGCACGCATACATTGAAAAGCCGACGCACCCAAAACGAGTCACTGTTTGGTGCGGATTTTGGTCAAGAGGCATAATTGGGTCATTTTTCTTCGAAAATGAGCAAGGAGTGGCCGTTACAGTCAATGGCGATCATTATCGGGCCATGTTGAACGAATTTTTGTTCACAAAAATTGAAGAGGAGGATATTGGCAACATTTGGTTTCAACAGGACGGCGCTACGTGCTACACAGCCGAAGCCAGAGACAATTGACGCTTTAAAGGACAATATTCGTGAAGCCATTGGTGAAATACAGCTGCACACAATCGATAATGTGCTTAAAAATTGGACCGATCGTGTAGGCTACTGCATGGCCAGCCGAGGCAGCCATTTGAATGAAATTATTTTCCATTATTAACCGGAAGGATTGTACTTTCAATTAAAAAAAGAAATTTTAGAAAATATTCAGTAGTTTTTTTTAAAACATTTTGAAAAAAAAAGTTATTTGGCGGACCCTTTATATAAAAATGAATGTGTGTTTATTTGTTTGTTTGTTTGAAGTCTATAGGCGGCGACCGATTTTCTTGAAATTTTCACAGTATCTGCCTGTATGTCTGGAAGGAACTATAGGCTACTTTTTATTTTAAAATTTCAAGTAGGCGAGGTGCCACGCCCATATAGCCAATAAGTATTTAATGTCGTATATATATAAGAGCTAGATAACAGCTAGAGTCCTCAAATTTTGTATGGACAACTTTGACGTATATATGAACAAAATGGGCAGTTGGCTATAGTGGGCGTGTCACCTCCCATAGTCTACATATATAAAAATTAATGTTTGTTTGTATGTACCTTATAGAATGGTAAACTATGCATTTGATCATGTTATGATCTTTAGTACAATTGTTGCGCATGAGCCGGGGAAGGTTTCTAAGTAGGTATGACCAATTTCCGACAGGTGGCGCCACTGAAAATTACTCAAAATATATTAAATCGTAAACTGTGCATTCTTTAACAAAGTAGTTGCGCATGAGTCGACGGAGGTTGGTGCGATTAATTTCCGATGGATGGCGTCACTGAAAATTATTCAAAATGAATGACAAGCAATTGTTCGACCTACACCTCAAGCACGAAAGCAAAGAGTATTACGAGCCTCAGAATCAGACGATTATTGAGACTGGAAAATCTTCGAGTATATGCCGCTGAGACCCGTTCGCTTGAATCACTTGAACTGATCGAATGCGTACTTCTCAAGCCCGTTTATCTGAATCATCAGGACAATGGGAAACAAAATCAATAAAATGATTCAAAATTAATTGGACATTTGTGTAATGTCTTTGCTTCAAATTTATTTCAGTTGGTGGCACAGCAACACGCGTTGGGTACAGCTAGTTACGTTTATATAAGCGAAAGCCTATCTCTACCATCTTATCTACCTTTAGCTTAAATGCTTTCGTGAAAAATCAATAAAAATGAAATTGTTTAAATATATCGATAACATACATTGAGCATTTTTAAAACATCGATAAGGTACATCATATACCACTAGGCTTGTATGCAAAAATCAGTGTTTCATTTACGAAATTCGTTGTATTAATAAACAAAACAAATTCCATTTCTAAATGTGTCTTCAATAATAATTATTAAAAGCTACACGTTCCTTACAGACCCTATGAATACATCAAAAACAAGTACATTTTTGTTTACAAACTTTACTTAGAATCGATTTTAAGCACTCTATCTATAGCATGCTATACAGTATTGTAAACACAAAACAAAGAGCAAAGTCTAGCTCATTAAAACTTAATTTTTTTTTGTTTACTTTCACAGAATGCGACAGCGTGACCTGTTGCATACGTCTTGACCATAAATATTCCATAGCAGTGATGCGGTTTTAAATCACATTAACAGTGGGTGTTACCGCAACGTATGTATACTTAGACACTCGTAACAGCGATAACCCAGCAGACACTGCTTGCTGTCAGACGACAAGCTACCATATTCATTACGGACCTTTTAAAAACCCATCTATAAAAATCTCCATACATTTTTCGTGAAATGGAAGAGAAATACAAAAACAAATAAACAAACAAATAAAAACGTATTTAATAAATTGGAAAAATACAACAACAATAAAAACAATAATGATAATTTACAACAAAATGCAATTAAAGCCATATAATGAAATTAATACAGCTAATATATGTAAGTATGTTTGATTGTTGGTTGTTGTTATACCATATCATACAGCCGACAGTGGGCGTTATTGGGGAAAAATTAAAAAAAAAAATATTTTGTCAGTTAACAAGGCTTAAATGGTGCATTTTAACGAAAAAACAAATGAAATCTTTAATATACGACTGCTGGCTGGCAGTCTGGCTAGCTGGCTGCCTGGTTGGCTGCCTGGCTGCCTGGTTGGTTGCATGCTTGATTGTCTGGTTGAGTGATGGGATGCTGAGACAGACAGCCAGCCAGCCCAAAAAGTAAACAAGTGTCACACACGTCTATAAATGGATTTTTAAATATGGTCAACAGACTCTTGCACACACACACACTCACACACACACATTCTCTTCAGTCTCATAAGAAGAGAGAAAATAAATAAAAATTTACATGAATTATACGATACGATATTTGTTTTTCTGTTTAAAATGTGATAACATTTCATTTTATTACCACATTTCATAACGCATGATAGCCAATTTACAATGCGAGCAAGTCTTTTTAAATGCTGCCGCCGCCGTCTACGCTTGTTGTCTGTCTGTCATCAAAACTGTAGCTGTCGTCGATTAAATTAAAAAGTTTTCTTCTTTTTATTCATGTTCATTGGAATATTTTCCTTTGAAGAAGAAAAATTAATTTTAAATACTTACCACCGATATTATAATGCTTAAGCGTTAGTCTTGTTCACACGATAATGTCAATGCGGCCAAATGAAAGTGTTGTAACTGTCTCATAACTTTTACTTACAAAACCTTACTTTTTAATAAAGTTTTGTTTGTTTTTTTTCTTTGTTGTGTAGTATTCCAATGAAATGTGAACTTGTAACCCGAACTGTCGCAAATGAGCAACACATAGTACAGCAGACAATAACAAAACAAAAGAAAAGTCAAAAACATTCAGCTCATTAACCTTTTAAACTTATTGTTAAAAAAAAATTGGGAACACCTTGTAAAGGGTCCGCCAAATAATTTTTTTTTTTTGGGAAAATGCTTTAAAAAAAACTACTGAATATTTTCTCAAATTTCTTTTTTTATTTGAAAGTACAATCCTTCCGGTTAATAATGGAAAATAATTTCATTCAAATGGCTGCCTCGGCTGGCCATGCAGTAGCCTACACGATCGGTCCAATTTTTAAGCACATTATCGATTGTGTGCCGCTGTATTTCACCAATGGCTTCACGAATATTGTCCTTTAAAGCGTCAATTGTCTCTGGGTTGTCGGCGTAACACTTATCTTTGACGGCAGCCCACAAATAATAGTCCAACGGTGTCAACGACATCAGCTCTGCGGCTAATAATGCGATCTTCAAAAACACGGCGCAAAACATCGAGTGTAGCTTCAGCTGTGTGGCACGTAGCGCCGTCCTGTTGAAACCAAATGTTGCCAATATCCTCCTCTTCAATTTTTGTGAACAAAAATTCGTTCAACATGGCCCGATAACGATCGCCATTGACTGTAACGGCCACTCCTTGCTCATTTTCGAAGAAAAATGGCCAAATTATGCCTCTGGACCAAAATCCTCACCAAACAGTGACTCGTTTCGGGTGCGTCGGCTTTTCAATGCATGCGCGTGGGTTTTCTGTGCCCCAAATGCGACAATTTTGCTTGTTTACATACCCGGCAAGATGAGCAAAATGAGCTTCATCTGAAAAGATGATTTTTTTTTGCAAAAATCCGCATCTCCTGGTGTAGGCTACTACATGGCCAGCCAAGGCAGCCATTATTTTCATTATTAACCGGAAGGATTGTACTTTCAAATAAAAAAAGAAATTTAGAGAAAATATTCAGTAGTTTTTTTAAAGCATTTTCCAAAAAAAAAAAAGTTATTTGCGCACCCTTTATAAGCTTGTAACAGTTTCTTTGAGAAGCCTCCCAAAATGGTGGCCTCAAAGTAATTAAAAAAATTTTGATTTACTTACATACATATATAATTGATCATTACAGTTGTTCAGT
Source organism: Sarcophaga variegata (assembly GCA_932273835.1). Classification (NCBI taxonomy): domain Eukaryota; kingdom Metazoa; phylum Arthropoda; class Insecta; order Diptera; family Sarcophagidae; genus Sarcophaga; species Sarcophaga variegata. The sequence goes on from OW026362.1 coordinate 60,965,020, forward strand.
CAGGATTACAACCTAGCTTCTCATACCACTTATACTGTGTGCGTTTATTTTATCCATGAGTGTCGCTACCTACAGTTTAAAGTCAACTCCCAATGACAGGTTTTGGAGAAACTTTTCATGCCAAATTTATTTTAAACTCAGATATTTTGCACGAAATCTGCTGAGAGGCAGTCGCCGGAGAAATATTATTTCATATTTCGTTTTATTGGAGATGTCTTACCCGAGTTTTGAACCTAGGCCTCATGTCCAGTAAGCCAATAAACCACTACCTACTAGACAAAGGCAATTACTACGGCTTGATTGACTTACATGTTCTTAATGTTCCGAATTAATAAACATTAACGACACTTTGAATTACTGCCCTCTTAACATCTGCTTCTATAAGGCTGCCAAATCACAATAACATCTGTCAGGCGGAAGTATCGACAATACAAGCTGTGGCGAAAATTATCAAGGTTGCAAATATCCCCCGTGAGAGTGTTCGAGAGAAAAGTACTGCGTAAGATCTTCGGTCCAGTACGAGTTGGCGATAATTTCCGCAGCCGATACAACAGTGAGCTGTATGAGCTCCTCAACGACATGGACGTTGTACAGCGTATTAATATACTGCGCTGGCTTGGCCATGCCGTTCGAATGAATGATGCTCCAGCGAGACGGGTATTTGATGCGGGGATCTGCGGAAGTCGGCGAAGAGGACAACCTTGTATCCGTTCGTACTACCAAATGGAGGAAGCCCTGTCATCGATTGGTGTGACCAACTGGCGTAGGCACGCAAGAAGCAGAGGCGCCTGAAAGGATATGTTGCGGCAGGCCGAAATCCGTTAATCGGGTTGTTATGGCCAATTAAGTAAGTAAGTAAGTAATATCTCCCGGCGAGTATTATCCTACTTTGCGATAGCCATGCGGCTATCAAAGCTCTAAATTCCAAAGGAATGAACTCCAAGATGGTATATAGCTAAGGCAGAATTCTGAATGAGGTTGGGGAATAGTATGAGGGACGTCATATACATGGTTATGAGCACACAGAGACATTCTAGTAATTTTAAAGCGGCCAAACTGGCCAGATATGACGTAACTATAGACTCCCCGATGAATTCTCCCCTTTGGGTATAACTTTAAAGACCTTACTTACTTGATTGATTACAACTCTTTAGTCAGGATTACAACCTAGCTTGTCACACCACCGATGTTGTGTGTGTTAATTTTATGTATGAGTGGCGCAAGCTACAGTTTAATGACGACTTTGAACGACAGATTTTTGAGAAACATTTCATGGCAATTTTGTTTTACTCACAGAGTTCTTGGCAGAAGATTGCTGAGAGGAATTTCGTTTTGTTGGTGATGTCTGACCCGGAGCTTGAACCTAGGCCTCATGTCTAATAAACCACTAGACTACCTACTAGAGTACCTACTAGACTACCTACTAGACTATCTACTAGACTACCTACTAGACTACCTACTAGACTTCCTACTAGACTACAGCGACTAAATGTCAGTTTTATTTTACTCGCACAGCTTTTTCCAGAAGGTTGCAGAGAGGAAGTCACAGCAGAAATGGTTTCTTATATTTCGTTTTGTTATTGGGCACGTCTGAGCCTGTTAGACTGTAGACATTATCCCTCTGAGTTACCTGAGAACTTATAATTGACAATGCAATCCTTCAGTATCAGAATGGGAGAGTTCGTTTACAGACAGAACGGTGCACAACTCCGGATAGAGAGCTTAAGATAAGTCTAGCACACTCAGTATAGTTGTCAGGGTCTTTACGGGTCATTGCATTATGGACACGCATGCGAGTTGCATTGGTCTGGGAGATCTTGTAAACAATTTCTACAGAAGCTGTAGGGATAAACAACAAAAGGGGACAGTTCTTCACCTACTGGTTACATGCCTAACACTATGTCGAAAGAGAAAAAAGGAACTTTAGTGCCTACTATTGATGTTTTCTTGAGGTTATGACACGTATTTACATTGTGTCGCATCACCAGAAGCTGCAAGTGGTTCTGGCACTAAAGGATAACGAAAAACTGTGGTTTCACAGTGGACTTTATGTGAACTTAATTATATGGACAGCCACCTCCACTTACCCAGCATTTTGCCACCAGTTTTCTAAGTGTGTTATACAAATGCCTGTAAAAATTCCATGAGTTTTAATTAAAGAAAGTTTTTTCTTTTTTTTCCAAAAAAAAAAATCTTGAAGGACTCTGCTCCCACCAGTTACTTAGTTGCGTAAGAATGCTGTGTGATGGTTATTAAAACATCAAAACCAATCAAACCAAATTAAATTCAATTTACCGTCAACTACAATCAATTGATGATATTCACACTCAACTCATTCTGCAACATACAACATATCAGAGGAAATATTTCCAATTAAAAACGCGATACGACAATACGTAGTGAAATGACAACAGAAAGAAAAAAAACAATCCAAATGAAATCAAATAAAATGTGAACGAAATCCCACAATGAACCTCAACTTGTGTCAGTCAGTTTTAAACCATCAAACCATCACTTGGGGGACATGCATGTGTCCCGTTTGTAATTCTCTGTTCAACTGTATGTCTGTGTGTCTGTCTGTCTGTCTATATGTATCACTGACGATCTAACAAAATTCAACTTAAAAATCTTCAAGTTAGGCTGGCTGGCTGGCAGACAATTCTAAATGCTTGTACTCTTCTATTCGTATTTGTATTTGTAGTCGTGGTCGTGGTCGTATTCGTATTCTCATTCGCATTCGTTTAGTTAATAATTGTCAATTTGGTGAGCGCCAACAACAATTGATTGGCGGTAAAAATTATATTTTTGTGCGCCATATAAAGCGACTTAAATTACCCAACATTACAGCGCAATTTTAGAGTGTATCGTACGTGTGTGTATGTGTGTGTGTGTGTTGACTGAGTGACTATTTTTTAAGATGAATGGCAGAGATAGACAGGAGTCAATAATATCAACATTAGCAACAACAACAATAGCAGCAGCAGAAGCAGAAGCAACAAACAATAATCGTAATAATGATGATGAGAACGATAAAGAATATTGCCGCCAACGAAAATAGTCGCAACTTTTAAGATGTGTTTACAACAATAGCTTGCAACCTTTAAGCGTTTGATCGTTTTTTAACATTTGAAAAGTTGTGAACGCTTGTTAAGCAATTATATCGCTCCTGTGTCATCTTTAACACAACAACATTGTTGATCTGCTTATGTATGTATGTACGATACTCGTGAATGTTGCTAATGCAGCCGTTTTCTTTGGATATCGATAATCTAACGTCATTACGTGATTGGGTATTTATTCGTCTCCGCTTAAATATGAGACACTTTTATGAGTTTTATGACATCCGAACGAATTTCACTCTACTGAAGCTGGTGTACCATTCCGTTTTAATGTGATGAATAATTTCATTCAGCTTTTAATAGGCAGACTGGCTGAAGATAGTAACCGCATATATTGGTCGATAATAACATAGGCTTTGGTGTTATATTCAGTGACCTTCGGATCCCTAAGTTCATTGTTTTGAAACTCATTGGATCGGTGATCAGCTGCTTTAAAGTAAGCACTGATAGTTGACTAGGACTGATTGTAGGATATATGGTATATGTAGGAAACGAACGATTTTTCAGGCGAAAGTATCTGCTGTTGAGCTACCTGTACTCCGTTTAGTCAAGAGTACAACATAGCTTCTCACAAGCATGTTGTGTGGGTGGATAAAGAGTGGCGCAACTTGCAGTTTTAATGTCGGTATTAGTGCGGTGGATTTCTTAGTAAAATAATAGACTTTGAAATAGCAATCAAGGCCCCTGAATAATGTCTACATAAACGGGCGATTCATACTTAATTTTAGAAACTTTCTGGCGTTTCTAATCCGGTAAAAACTGAGGGCAAATGGTCAAATGTTTTTCAAGCCGATATGCAGGCCACTTCTGTTTGTCCTATAATATACCTACAAAGGGATTTGTGATCATCAAGAGAATGAAACTGACTGCTCAGTCAGTGGTTCGGCACTTAAGTACAGACAGCAACGTAGGTTTTGTCACAACGGCATATCCTACAGTTTGCAAAGCACGGATGGAAACAATGCATCTATTAACGCCCGCACGCACAATGATATGCTTATGCATATCATGTGGTTGCATCAACATACATGAGTACCGATTCAAAGCGGAAGCCATGCATTTGTAGAAGACTCCCTCTTGGTTAAGGGTTGGAGTCTATCTCAACTCCTTCGTGAAAACGGTTTAAAGCGTAACGCCACACTGAGATTGCGCTCTTTCCGCGATTTGGTTATAAACTATAATCACCACGTTACTACCACAAAGGGGTCTCAACATAGTCGGGGAGAGACTAGTCTCTGGGGCTCCCGACGCAGTAACAAGCAACAGTCCACAGCCCAGAGCCCTGTTGTGGGATTAACTGACTGGAAGTTAGGATACATATTCGAACGATTACTAGGGCGTATCCCCTTTGAAGATAAGGTTGTATAAGTTGCAGATGGTAAGCAATGGTAAGATAGCAGGGCTAAGGTAGTTGGGTAACTATAACTGCGGTATCATTACAATGGGTTTGATCTTTTCGATAACACGGAATGCAGACTCTATCTGTCGGAGGATTAAGCTACAGTCCACCTATTGTACAATTAGTTTGTGTTGATTTGAACTGTATTGGACGTTTTCAATCGCTGTCAGTGGATAGTGCGAATAAAAATATCTGCTTCTTTCCAAAAATTTTTGAACCTCATTCGGAGAGCGTTTAGATAGCTATTTGAACATATTTTTCGGCTTGGCCACTTCTGTTTGGAAAATAATTGAATCGGTTATTATCTGCTGCAAGGTTCCTTCTGATAATTGAGTAGGACTGATCGAGGGATATATAATTCATGGTATAAGTAGGACACAAAAGATTTTTAGGTCAGAGTGTCTCCTGCTGAGCTGCCTTTACTTCCTTACTTAGCTTCAGTCAAGCGTACAACACAGCTTTTCACATTACGCATGTTGTGTGGATGGATAAATTGTGGCAGACCTTGCATTTTTAACATCGATTTCGATGACAATACAGCTTCCCACACCATCCATGTTGTGTGCGTTAATTTTATCCATGAGTAGAGGGTCTCGCAACTTTGAACGACAGATTAAAGAAATTTTTCAAGGCAATTTTATTTACTCTCAGAGTTCGAGGTAGAAGTTTTGCAACAAAACTTCTGAGAGTAAGTCGACGAAAGAAATATTTATTTCTTTATTTAATATATTTAGAGATGTCTGATCTGGAGTTTGAACCACGGATTCCCGTCTAATTAGTCAACACAGTACTTACTGGGCTATGACGACTTCAAGCAAAATTTGGGAAGATATCCAGAAGAACAGAATCAGTCTTTAAAGTCTCAAGAGTAATACAGATCTGCTACATCTAAATATGATTCTGAACAGGTTTGTCTCCTTTTGTTTGCCTTTAAATGCCTAGAAGGGTACTTTAGAATTCTTTATCAACTCATTTTTGATGACATCATTTAATTATGATTTTTGAGATTTATTTTCAAGCATACAACTGTAACAACAACAACAACAGCAACGAGAACAGTAACAACTGTAACAACAAGTCCTATTAATGTCTCACAACAAATGATAGATTGTGTGAACCGAAAGGAAAATTGTTCGTTTTTCATTTTCTTTCCTTCCCATTCATTTCTATTACTTATTAACTTCGACGTTTGGTTGTTCTGATTGATAGTACACATACGAACATGTGTTTTACAGTTGCAGACAGACACATAAGCCCCCGCTCTAGCAATACCATGCAATACAACATGCAACAACTAGCCAACAAATACAATTAAAATCATAAAGGAATTGAGAATAATACGAGTAACAAGTGTAAGTCATCGTCATCATCATCGTAATCATCCAACACAACAAATACAATTATAAGCCGGCATATAATAGACATCGAACATTGGCTAACAGACATACATACGAGTACATGCGAGCATATTATACGAATGAGTCAGGTATTGTACAATTATATTTATAGTTATTGTAGTTGTTGTAATTGTTCCTGTTTTCATTTATTATTTTTTTTCTTGGGTTTCATTGGCTTTGGCTTTTGTAATGCGTTCCTAAACATCCGTTCCGACATGTGTCCAACATACAATAGAAGATCAATGGAAGGAATTGGAATCATATTTTTTATTTTGTGTTTTATTTTAATGTCTGCTGTTGTTGTTCTTGTTGTTCTTGTTGTTATTATTATTGTTATTATTGTATTGTGTTACATGTTCAGATAATATTTAACCGAATTGTAGTAATTGTTGCCGTTGTTGTTATGATTGCTGTTGTTGTTGTTGTTGCTGTTATTATTGCTTATTTTTGTTTGTTTGTTTGTTTGTGTTACAAAAGTACAATACAAGTTAATGCCACTAAGGAAGCTGATCATTTATAACAGATATTTAAAGAGATTGCTGCCAAAACAAACAAAAAGAAAAAAAACTCTCGCCACAACAAATGTAAACACATGTGAAGTATGTTGCCTACAGTGGAGGAGAAATTAATAGGTATAGATAGAGAGGGACTAATAAGCGAATCAGATTTTTATTGCACTGAAGTAGATTAAGTATGCAAATATAAAGTAAATGAAAGAAATGGATGTAAGGGATAAAGAACTTGGAATGATGCTGGGTTGTAGATCGAATCTTCTATCGTCGTTTCACGTATAGAAACACTCAAATCTGCATTCTCCGACACCATATTAGAAATTTTGAAATTCTTCTGTTAGCACTGATAGATAATTTGAAAAGAGAAGATATCCATCGCGTATAATATGGAGAAGGTATACAATAATAGAAAAACCTCGGTGGTCTTATGGGCATTCTTGTAGATATACAGTGAGCGTCAAAAGAATTGATACATTAAAAAAATACACATTAATAAAGTACCGTTATTTTTATTTTAAAATTGTTTCATTGTCAGTTTTTAAAATTGAAACAAAAAAAATCAAAAAAAAAAAAATACAAAAAAATTTCAAAATGTCAAATTTTTTCGGGCACTCTCCTTAAGTGATAAAAGTTGAGTTTGGCGATTTTTAGAATTTTATCCTTAGTGTACAGTTTGTTTTGACGCTCACTGTATATCGTGGGAAATCTTCTGAAGTACGCAGTGTTTTTGAAATTTAGCACAGCCTCGAAAGAAGCTGACAGGAGAAACACGCAAATGGTAAAATGTCCTGAAATGTGTATCGTTAGGAACCACGTTTACCCCTCGATATTGGCATACGAGAAATCTATTACCGACAATTTCTATAATCTTTTGTTTCTTTAAAATGTGCCTGTAAACAGCATCTCGCCAATTCTCCTGGTATTCCTGTGCTGTGTTCCTTACTTTCGTTAATTAAAAGCTCGGCAGTAACAGGTGCTATGACAATAAACTTGACATCTGATATTGTCTATAAACAACGTCCCCTGTTGATAAATATTGCCTGTAATTCGGAGAGTAAATAAAATTACCATGAAATATTTCTCAAAAAAATCTGTCGTTAGGGGTCTCTTTAAACTGAAGCTACCGCCACTCACATACATACATACATAATTGGTCATTACGACCCTTCAGTTAGGGTTACGACCTAGCTTCTCACACCACTTATATTGTGTGCGTTAATTTTATACATGAGCGGCGTGACCTACAGTTTAAAGTCGACTCCAAATGACAGATTTTTGAAAAACTTTACATGACAATTTTATATGCTCTCAGAGTTTTTGCCCGAAATCTGGTGAGAGAATGCCGCCGAAGGAAGTTTTTTATTTTTCGTTTTGTTCGAGATGTCTGACCTGGGGTTTGAACCAAGGCCTTACGTCTAAGAAGCCAACACACTACCTACTGGACTACTGATGGATCGATTAAAGATATTTAAAGATGAACAAAACTTTTACATTCGAGGCGTTACTAAAAAGGACTTCCCAAGGCAGTCGAACGACTGAAATATCTTCAATTAGAATGCCCTTGGATGAGAAGATCCATTTTACGTCCTATTTTTACAATCTCCGAACTTAATAGTTTATGTGCACTACTGCAACGCACTACCTACTGGATGGATCCATTAAAGATGAGTAGAGATGAGCAATGTTTTTACATTTACGGCTGTATTAAAAGGGTTTCCTTATGCTGTGGAACGATAGAAAAATCTGCTATTGGAATGCCCTCGGATGAGAAGATCCTTTGCTGATGTCTTTACAATCTTCGAACTTAATAATTTATGAGTCTCTTCTCTAATAGTTTTTTCATCTCGTTTCAGAATCACAGAAGCCAATCGTTAAACTAAAGTAGCGCAGTTAGTGGATATACAACACATTACCACATCTGATCTGCAAGACAGTCAGATTCCCTTTGGTAGATTAAAATATGTATATTAGCCTAGATGAAGAGGATTGATTCGACTCGATGATTCTCAATGCCACACATACAGTAAGACCCCGCTTAATGTGGAAGATGCGTTCCAATAAGTTCAATCGCTAAACGAAACAGCGTTAAACAAGGCAACTAATAAATCAACTGTGACGCATGATAGATACGTCCGTACTGTGATTGCGACTTCCGAAAATACAGTTGGAATCTTTATTCTGGATAGACTAATAAAAGAGCGTTGAAAAAGGTACTTAGTATACAGTGTCGCTATATAGTGCACCGGTTTTGGTTGGTGCATGGCCGTTTCACTTGCACACATATAATGGGTGATTTGAATCGATAGTACGGTTCATATAATATAATGTTTGAAGATTATTTCATGCAAATGTTGACCACGACTGCGCCTCAAATGGTCCATCAGCTTAGTCCAATATTGGCATACTCTTTCCAACATTTCGGCTGGTATCTCATCTCTCATCTTCAATGTTGTCTTCCAATGCGTCAATTGAAGCGGGCTTGTCTGTATAGACATAAGCTTTAACATAGCCCCACAAAAAATAGTCTAAAGGCGTTAAATCGCACGATCTAGGCGGCCAATTGACCGGTCCCGAACGTGAAATAAAATGTTCACCGAACTCGCCTCTCAATAAGTCCATTGTTACGCGTGAGTTATGTAATTTAAATTACAAACAATTTATTTTTTATTTCTTGAAAACAAAATAGACTTTATTCTTTAAGAGTTCTTATAAGACTAACTTAAATATAACAAAATATAAAAACATAAACATAAATATTGAAGATATTTTTAGAATATAAATCACCAGATTTAACGGTATCTTTATGGAGTGATTTAGAGCTGGTACATTATAACAGTGATGATAAGTACTATTACATTATCATAACTACTCCTCCACAAAGATAAGAAACTCTCCAGAGTTTATTGAAATATAGAAAAAAAAACTTAGTTATAATTGTTCTTAAATATTTAGAAATTAAAAGTTTGAATTATAATTATAATGATTTTTTTTTTTTTTTTTTTTTTTTTTACTATTTTAAGATAGCTACTTATATGTGTACTCGTACATGTTTTTAATTAAATAATTCAATATTTTTCATTAACTCTAAATAATAATCCAAAAATTCAAAATATTATTATTATATTAAATGTTATTATTTACACAATTATTTCAAGATATTCTTAAATATTATTCATATTTGTAACACCATTATACTTCGTTTCTCTTTTTATATTCGAGCTATGTACATTTTGTAATTCACTTAATCTAAATTTAGGTTGTTCTTTATGCCTTAATGACTGGTAATTTTTTATATATCCCTTATCTCTTTTTTCAGTATATTCTTCTCTATTACTATTTCTTTTACCTATATATTGATTTTTATTTTCAATTATTATTTCATAAATTTTGTTTTTATTACAATACCCTTGTTCAACTTTAATCGGTTTTTCTCTCAATACTGAATGATAACTATTGTTGTAATACTCAATTGATTTACTCATCTTATCTTTTATTCCCAGTAATGGTTCCTCAATAGTTAAAATTCTAATTTTCTCACAGAGAGTATTATGAAACCTCTCAATATCGGAGTTGCCTGTATGACTATTTGCTTTTACCAAATGTAATTCTATATTTTCATTCCTTAAATATTCCTTAATATTGACACTTTTAAACTCATTGTCCGTGATTAGTTTACCGAACTGACCTTTTAAAGACTTGTATAATCTTAACTTTTCGATTATAGTCTGGTTGGTTCTATCTTCTAAATAAAAGGCTGTTGCAAATTTTGAAAATTTATCTAAAAACGTTAGAAAGTTGAATTTGGAATTTGTATAAATATCCATATGAATTATCTGGTTAATATCATTTGGAGTTTCACTTAATTTGAATTTTGGCCTTATAGGATTACGATCAAATTTTGATCGATTACAAGTATCACAATTATCTACGTACTTTTGTATTAAGGTTTTAAGGTTTGGATAATATATGATTCTTTTTAGACCTTCATAGTTCTCACTGATACCAGTATGTCCTGTTTCATTTCTGTGATAATTGTGTATTTGTTTATATGTTTCGTCTTCAGAGGTCATATCCTTGGCATTATAGGAACATCTTACAAATTTAATTGAGCTATTGCCATCAAATAAATCGATAATTTTCTGTTGTAAAATATTGTATTTATTATCACTAAGTTCCGTAAAAATTCCAATTTTTCCTTTCTCTAAATTTCGCAACAATATACTTTCAAGGTCATTCTCTAAATCGGATGAACTAATGTAGATTTTTCTATTTCCGTGAACATTCATAACCTCTCTTGTTTTATTATCAGTTAAAATCAGCTGCGTTTTAAACCTGTTTACGACTGTATCCAAAATCGGTATATGATTTTGACTTTCCTCCAGTTGATAATGAATGGTTGCACAGTCATCAATATTATTGTATAGAGAGGAAGATGGGGAAGTATTTAAAACATTAATATCACCAGAATTATTATTAATTCTGCTGAGAAAATCGGCAATCTGATTGTCTTTTCCCTTCAAATAATTAACAGTTAGATTAAAGTCGCTTAGTTTTATAATCCATCTATAAAGTCTAGGGTTTAATTCTTTACATTGTGACTTTACAAACAACCATCTTAAAGGTTGATGGTCGGAAAGGATTTCGAATTTAACTCCGTACAAATAAGGCCTAAAATAGTTAGTAGCCCAAACAATCGCTAGCAGCTCTTTCTCTGTTGCAGAGTAATTCCTTTCGTGGTCATTTAAAGTGCGGCTTGCAAAACAAATAGGATGACCGTTTTGTTGCAAAACAGCACCAAGAGCATTTAAACTTGCATCAGTTACTAGTTGGAAAGTTTTTGTAAAGTCAGGAAATTTAAGCACAGGGGGTTCGGTTATTATCTTTTTTAATTTTTCGAAGGAATTAATAAAATTGGGGTCATTAGTGTCTAATTTGGCATCTTTTTTTAAATACTTAACCATAGGGTATGCAACTTTAGCATAATCCCTTATAAATTTTCGATAATATCCTGTGGCACCTAAAAATGATTTGATTGTCTTAACAGTATTAGGAAGCTTAAGCTTCAGGATCGAATCAACCGTTGAAGGATTAGGCTTAACACCCTCAGAAGTCAAAATATGTCCTAAATATAAAGTTTCTTTTGAGAAAAATTTACATTTATTAATTTGTATTTTAAGATTTGCTTCTCTTAACTTTTTAAACACTTTTCTTATATTAACAAGATGTTCTTGAAAACTTGTTGAAAATATCAGAATGTCGTCTAAATAAACAACACATATCTTGTTAATATGTTCACGAAGCACCGAGTTAATCAGCCTTTGAAAAGTTGCTGGTGCGTTCTTTAAGCCAAAAGGCATTCGATTAAACTCGTAGTGACCGTATGGCGTAGAAAAGGCTGTTTTCGACCTGTCTTCTTCTTTCACAAGAATTTGGTGAAAACCCTTTGCCAAATCGATAGTGGAAAAGTATTGTGCTCGACCTAATTTATCTAATATATTATCTATATTAGGAATAGGGAATTTGTCGTCTATTGTGATTTCATTTAATTTCCGATAGTCTATAACTATCCTCCATTTCTTTTCACCAGAATTGTCCATTTTTTTTGGTACGATCCATAAAGGACTATTATATGGCGAATTACTGTCCCTTATAATACCCTGTTTTAACATAAGGTCAATTTGTTTACAAATTTCCTTCTCATGTACACGTGGATACCTATACATTTTCATATACACCGGACGGTCATTAGCTGTTTTGATCTCATGTTGAATGACATTAGTAAAATCTAAATTCTGTCCATCCAAATATATTAGATCACTATTAGAAACTAAAATATTATCTAAAGCTAACTTTTCCTCATTATTTAATCCTTCAAACAAATTATCTAATACCTTTTTATTTATAATTTCTAACTGAAATATCTCATCCGGATCGTAAGGACAATATTTTATAAATTTTATTGTACATCCATTTATTTCTAAAGTTTCATTTTCCATGTTCACAATCGCCCCTAATGGTTTCAAAATATTTTGACCTAATATTGCATCAAACTGTTTTCTCTCAAACTTTGCTAACTTCCACGACATTGTTGCATTTTCCTGAAATTCTAAAGGTAATTTTGTAATTATTTCTTCCTTAACACTTACTTTACCATTTAAAGATGAGAAATAAATTGGTGTTTTTAATCGCAATCTTTCGTATTGAGGTAATTTATTAAGATCTAAAACGGAAGTTGTTGCGCCAGTATCAATAAGTGTGTTAATTTTTTCATTACCAATCGTAAGCTTTACTATTGGTAGTGATTTATGTGGCCCGCCATGTGAAAATTTATTTGTTCTTCACTAATAGAATTATCGTCAACTTCCATGTTAGAACTATTATTTCTTGACTGATATGTTCGTTGAGAATTACCAGTATTATAACTTGTACTTGGGCCATTGTGTCTTTCCACATTATTCGAGTTATTTTGGCTATAAGAACCATTTCTGTTATACTGTGAATTAGAAAATGTACATCTAGAATTTCCATTAGCAGAATTATTATTTTCATTTGCAAATCTCTTATTACTTTTATTAAATTTTTCTGACGAAGTACCATGGTCATTAGTATTTTTATAAAATTTTACACTCTTTTGATTGTTATTAACTCTTATTAAACCTTCTAACTTAAGTAGGTTATAAGCATCTCTAATTTTATTAATATTTCTATTAATAACTACTGAAGCTAAATTTACATCAATATTATTTATAAAGGTTTTTAAAATTATCTTTTCTGCATGTTCTGGACTAAATTCTACAGGTTTATTATTATCATATTCATATTTCTCATTTATTTTACATAGAATACTTACTAATTTATTATAATAATTTTCAATATTAAAATTTCTTGCCTCAAAAGCCTCTTGGTACAATTGATGATATGACTCCTTTACTCCAAAGTTGCATATAAGTGCTTCCTTCACATCTCCCCAGGTTGGATTTGGCCCCAAAGTTCGCATCACATGAAGAGCTTCACCTTGTAGCTTATTTAATATCACTCTTTGATAAATATATTTTTTCACGTCATCATTAGAGTCCACAAGAGCAAAAACACTTTCCACTTCTCTTAAAAATGATGTAAGAGCGTAAGAGTCATCACCACGATACTCATGAATTCTCTGAGCATCTTTTAAAATATCGTTCATCGATAATTGCCAACTCGACTGCATGATTATTTTTTTTTTTTGTTATTTCAAACAATTGAAATCTGTTTGTTATTGGTTTTGAAGGTGACCTTGATTTTTAATTATAGTTTATTAAAGCAGTTCTTTCTTTATCACTTTCTTTTAATGTTTTTCAGTTGTCACACTTTAATATATTTGTTTTTGTTAATTAAGAAAACAGGTTTTGCTTTAGGGTTTTTAAATTTTTAGTAATAGCACCAAAATGCCCAAATTGGTTTCACAAAATTTTTAAGTTTTTAGTCGATATTGTTCACAATTTTATTTTATGTAGAATGTTTTTCACAATATTTTATATTTTTTAATTTTAAATAACTAAAGTTATTATTTAATTCATTTAAATGCAAATTTCGGTTCGTTTTAAGACTGCGCCAGTTATGTAATTTAAATTACAAACAATTTATTTTTTATTTCTTGAAAACAAAATAGACTTTATTCTTTAAGAGTTCTTATAAGACTAACTTAAATATAACAAAATATAAAAACATAAACATAAAAATTGAAGATATTTTTAGAATATAAATCACCAGATTTAACGGTATCTTTATGGAGTGATTTAGAGCTGGTACATTATAACAGTGATGATAAGTACTATTACATTATCATAACTCGTGCTGTGTGGCATGTGGCACCGTCTTGTTGAAACCACATGTCATGCAAGTCAAGCTCTTGCATTTTGGCCAAAAAAAAAGTTGGATATCATCTCACGGCAGCGCTCACCATTCACAGTTACGTTACGATTCGCAGCATCTTTGAAGAAGTACGGTCCAATGATGCCACCAGCCCATAAGCCGCACCAACTTTTTCTGGATGCATTGGTAGCTTTTACAATACTTCTGGCTGATCTTCACTACAAAATCGACAATTCTGCTTATTTACGTATCCATTGAGCCAAAAATAAGCTTCGTCGCTGAACACAATTTTTCGATAAAGAAGTGGATCTTCGGCCATCATTCCAAGAGCCCATTCACCAAAAATTCTGCGTTGCGGTAGGTCGTTCGTCTTCAATTCTTGCACCAGCTGTATTTTGAAAGGCTTCACACCTAAATCCTTCCGCAAAATTTTCCACGTTGTTGAGCAACAGAGACCCAATAGCTGTGAACGGCGACGAATCGATAATTGATGGTCACCATTAACACTGGCCGATACAGATGCGATATTTTCTTCAGTTCGCACTCTACGTAAGCGTGTTGGTAGTTTAATGTCCAACAATGTAAATTTGGTGCGAAATTTAATCAGAATAGCCCGAATAGCCGCTTCAGTGGGTCGATTAAACTGGCCATAAAATGGAAGAAGCGTGCGATGAACTTTCTTAACAGAGCACGCATTTTGATAATAAAATTCAATGATTTGCAAGCGTTGTTCGTTTGTAAGGCGATTCATGGTTAAATTTGTAGACCAAACTGAAGATGTTTGACAGTGAAACAAAACACGAAACGTGCCTGAGCTGTTTAAACCAGTGTTGCCAAAAAGCTAAAACAGCTAAACAGCTAAAAAAATCACCCGTTACAACAAATATCAATACAGTCTGCGATTTAGAGGAATCCCAATAATGCCGCGTAATACTGAAACAGCGTTAAGCGGGGTCTTACTGTGTATAACGATCTAGAAGCCAACACACTACGTACTAGACTACGGCGTCTTCTATGGTGTCTTATACAAAACTGCAATCGCAGGAATTTTATTTGAAATTTAAATTGAATTTAAAAACGAATTGAATCCATTAAACTTACTTTATCCTACAAACTGGTTTTATTAGCTAATGTGAGTGCTATTTCCATAACCTCCACTGTTGCTTAAATCGTAGTTCCAAATGTTATTTTATATACGTGAGTATCCTCGCCTTTACTATGACCATTGTGGTGTGATTGTGTAATTGATCTCTGATCGCTATTAACTGATAAATGAATACCAGTAAGTGGTGCTAGTGCTAGATACTATTTCTCTAGATTTGACCATAATTTCAGATTTAAGTCATACCACTACATTCACATTGTAAGTATATGTGTACGACTGATGTGAAAATTGTTTCTTCTGTCTTTTTTTTGGTCGTATTTCTTGCGCCAAATGAAAAGAAAAGCAAAAGCAAACAGAATTCACATAAAAGTCTTTATGATTTGATTTGATTGTTGTTGTTATGAAATGAACAAAAATACATACATATCACTGCTTAGACTTTTGCCTAGACATGAACAGAGATTTTTGCCATATCATGCATGTTAGTCACTGATAATCCTTTTTTTTATTATGGCCAGCATTTGCCTTTATGACTGGCCGAGTATTCTCTGTGGCGACATTAGTTATGGACACATGGGAACAGTTGCCAGCCAGTCAGTTGCAGTTAAAAGAAGAGACTCTCTTTTCTTCTCTTTTCAGATGGCATTTTGCAATTCGTTTCAATAGGGCTTTAGCCTTAGATAGCCGCTTTATGTCATTCAAAAGATAAAGTGATTTTAATTCATGTTTATTAATACGCGAGTATTTTCTTTAATTTGATTTATTTTCTTTCAAGTTATGCCAATACATGCCACCAACATTTGTTTCTCTGTGATTGGAGGGCAACTAACTGATCGTTTATCATTTTTAAATGTGACAAAAGATTGATTTTAATTGTTGTGCAGCATATTTGCAAAGTGTACACTTTGTAAGTGAGATTACGTAACCATGAAGTCTGTTTTTTAGAAAAACTACAAACCAAAGGCAAAGTAAGGCATTTGGCATTTAAGCCGGGATTAAAGAGAGGGAACATATTCAAAACGTATGTTCGTACAGGCCATAGTAGAGAGTGTGTTGGCTCCTTAGACGTGAGGCCACGGTTCAAACCCCAGGTCAGACATCAAAACGAAAATATGAAAAAATATTTCTTCGGCGACTTCCTCTCAGCAGATTTCTGGCAAAAACTCTGAGAGTAAATGAAATAAAATTGTCATGAAAAGTTTCTTAAATTTCTGTCATTCGGATTCAACTTTAAACTGTAGGTCCCGTCACTCATGTATAAAAGTAACACTCACAACATGGGGGTGATGTGAGAAGCTGGGTTGTGATCCTGACTAAAGTGTTGTAATGAGCAATTATGTGTGTATGTAAACCATAGAATGTGTTGTAAGCCTTGGAATCTATAATAAATGCTTTTAAGAGTGAAAATATTTCCTACGTTTTCTGTAATAATGGAAATATATGTGTGGCATCGAGAACTATGGAAAATTACGGAACTATCGCAATTGGTCTTTCCGATCATCGAGTTAACCCTCGTCATATAGGCTAACATATTTGAAACTAAAGGGTCCGCCAAATAACTCTTTTTTTTTGAAAATGCTTTAATAAAAAAACTACTGAATATTTTCTCAAATTTCTTTTTTTTTTATTTGAAAGTACAATCCTTCCGGTTAATAATGGAAAATAATTGCATTCAAATGGCTGCCTCGGCTGGCCATGCAGTAGCCTACACCAGAAGATGCCGATTTTGGCAAAAAAAAATCATCTTTTCAGATGAAGCTCATTTTGATCTTGGCGGGTATGTAAACAAGCAAACTTTTCGCGTTTGGGGCACAGAAAACCCGCGTCACTGTTTGGTGCGGATTTTGGTCCAGAGGCATAATTGGGCCATTTTGCTTCGAAAATGAGCAAGGAGTGGCCGTTACAGTCAATGGCGATCGTTATCGGGCCATGTTGAACGAAAAAAAATTGAAGAGGAGGATATTGGCAACATTTGGTTTCAACAGGACGGCGCTACGTGCCACACAGCCGAAGTTACACTCGATGTTTTTCGCCCTGTTTTTGAAGATCGCGTTATTAGCCGCAGAGCTGATGTCGTTTGGCCACCTCGGATTTGCGATTTGACACCGTTGGACTAGTAGTTGTGGGGTGCCGTCAAACATAAGTGTTACGCCGACAATCCAGAGGCAATTGACACTTTAAAGTACAATATTCGTGAAGCCATTGGTGAAATACAGCTGCACCCAATCGATAATGTGCTTAAAAATTGGACCGGTCGTGTTGGCTACTGCATGGCCAGCCATTTGAATGAAATTATTTTCCATTATTAACCGGAAGGATTGTACTTTCAAATAAAAAAAGAAATTTGAGAATATATTCAGTAGTTTTTTTTAAAGCATTTTCAAAAAAAAAAAGTTATTTGGCGTTAATTTAATTTACCAGAGGGAATCCGACTGTCTTGCAGGTCAGATGTGGTAGTGTGTTGTATACCCACTAACTGCGCTAATTTAGTTTAACGATTGGCTTCTGGGATTCTGAAAAGAGATGTAAAAACTATTAGAGAAGAGGCTCATAAATTATTAAGTTCGGAGATTGACATAAGATATCAGCAAAGGATCTTCTCATCCGAGGGCATTCTAATAGAAGAATTTGCTGTCGTTTCACTGCATAAGGAAATCCTTTTTAACACAGCCTTTAATGTAAAAACTTTGCTCGTCTTTACTTATATTTAATGGATCTAGTCCAGTAGGTAGTGTGTTGGCTTATTAAAGGCCACGGTTCAAACCCCAGGACTGACATCACAACGATATATGAAAAAAAATTTCTAAGGCGAATTTCTCTCAGCAGATTTATGACAAAAAATTTGAGAGCAAATAAAATTGCCATGAAAAAGTTTCTAAAAATCTGTCATTCGTCAACTTTAAACTGTAGGTCCCGCCACTCATGTATAAAATTAACACATTTAACATAAGAAGCGTGAGAAGCTAGGTCGTAATCCTGACTGAAGGGTTGTAATGACTAATTATGTATGTATGTACTTAATATGATGATTTTAAATAAAAATTAAATTTAGATTAGAGCTGATTGGGATAATATAAAACAGAACTAAAATCGGAAGCAAATCTTAATTTGTGGCTATAAATAATCACTGGGGCTCGAGAGTGCGTATAAGTCAGAGATCAGCAATGAATCGTTTTTTCGCTGCTCATAAGCACTCAAGAAATTTGGAGTATAAGTGAGTCAACAATATTGAAATTTAACTATGTACTCTGATTCATTCGTACTCACTACAACGTTGATTTATAAGTACAGGTTGCAATGAGTATGAGTACAACGTTGACATCAGACTCATACCATTCGAAATGTGTTTGATTCATAAGCCTACTACTCATTGAGATTCATAACTTTAGAAAAATACTCATAATACTTATAAATGATTCGAGTCTTTACAATCTTAGTTGTTGTTGCATTTATAGAAAAAGAAAAAAGACAGAGCAGCAAGCAGAGCAAATACACAACCTTCTAATGAGTATTTTAGTGTTCGTACGCGATTCATACCTATTTTGTGCTTCTTGTATATGTTGAGTAATGGAGATTCGAAATCAACAACAACTTCATACGTGTTCTTAAGTATGAGTATGATGAGTACTTCAAACTTTGAATATGACTGGAGGTTCCATGATATTAAAATAAATATGAATGAAGTATCAGAAACTATGACTGTGATTCGATTCTACTCATCTTTTTGAATACTCATTGCTGATCTCTGGTCTAAGTTGTTTCAATCATTAAAAATGGTACATTCCTTGTTCAACTTAATGAAATTTAAGTCTTGGCTGTGTCGACTGTTAAACTATTTCCTTATTTTTTGCTTATAACACGCGAATATGTTTCTTCCTATAAAACCAACAATCCTTACCAAAATCCCACACTTAACAGCCGTTAATATTGTCATCACCAACAACAAAAAAAAACAGAAAACCTTCTAAAACTGTTCATTAGTTTCACTTCACAAATCCAATAGAAATCAATTAATCTGACACTGTAATTGACCACATTCTAGCAAATGTCCACCAACATATCACCCATACTGGATTGGGTGACACCGTCTGCCTACCATTTCCTCAATACCATCATTGACATCTTAAAACATTTGTTTGGTTTTTCCTTCTGTTTTTTTCATTTTGTATTAGAATGTCGAATAAAGATTCATTTTTTATTTTTTATTTTTGATCAATTGATTTGAAGAACATGTGTATGTAAGTTTTAGTAAACATTTAGAAAAGTTTAGAGTTCATTAAAAATGATGCCTGAGCAACATAATTGACACACGGTGCCACTTTTTGTCTATGCAGTCCATGTTAAAGCGATTTCAGTCAACTTAATGATGCCTAATGGTTCCAATGACAATATGATCGTCGTCTTTTTTGTGTGTGTTTAAAGTAATGCCGCGGCACAAGTTCAATTTTGAATTCTTTTTTTTTTTTTGTTCTTTGGGAATCCTCATATTGACAGCAGGTTGTGGCATGTTGCAAGGAAATGTAGAAGGAGAAATTTGGACAAAAAAAAAGAAAAAAAATGAATGAAATAAAATGATGGAAATAATACTCTAAAGGGAGTACTATCATGGACATAATCATTTTGGATTTCAAAAATATACTCTTCTAAAGGGTCCGCCAAATAACTTTTTTTTTTGAAAATGCTTTAAAAAAAAAACTACGGAATATTTTCTCAAATTTTCTTTTTTATTTGAAAGTACAATCCTTCCGGTTAATAATGGAAAATAATTTCATTCAAATGGCTGCCTCGGCTGGCCATGCAGTAGCCTACACGATCGGTGCAATTTTTAAGGACATTATTGATTATGTGCAGCTGTATTTCACCAATGGCTTCACGAATATTGTCCTTCAATCAATTGTCTCTGGCTTGTCGGCGTAACACTTATCTTTGACGGCACCCCACAAATAATAGTCCAACGGTGTCAAATCGCAGCTCCGAGGTGGCCAAACGACATCAGCTCTGAGGCTGATAATGCGATCTTCAAAAACAGGGCGCAAAACATCGAGTGTAGCTTCAGCTGTGTGGCACGTAGCGCCGTCGTGTTGAAACCAAATGTTGCCAATATCCTCCTCTTCAATTTTTGTGAAAAAAAATTCGTTCAACATGGCCCGATATCGATCGCCATTGACTGTAATGGCCACTGCTTGCTCATTTTCGAAGAAAAATGGCCCAATTATACCTATGGACCAAAATGCGCTCCAAACAGTGACTCGTTTTGGGTGCGTCGGCTTCTCAATGTATGCGTGCGGGTTTTCTATGCCCCAAATGCGACAATTTTGCTTGTTTACATACCCGCCAAGATCAAAATGAGCTTCTTCTGAAAAGATGATTTTTTTTTTTGCCAAAAATCGGCATCTTTTGTAAGTCGATCACAGGCCCACTTAGCGAAGCGAAAACGCATTGGATGGTCAATTGGCTTCAACTCCTGAACCAATTGGACTTTGTATGGCGTCATACCAAGGCCTTTATGCAAAATTCGTCGCATGATGTCTCCGAAATGTTCAATTGTTAAGAACGACGGTGAATTGATGTTGATGGCGCTTCACGCACACTTTCTGCCACAGCAGCAATATTCTCGGGTGTACGCACTGTTTTTGGCTTTTCCGCTTTGTTTTATCGATGAGGATGCCAGTTTCTTTCACTTTTTTTTAGAAGATAACGAACATACGGAGCTGACGGTGCTTCTCTTCTTCCAAAATCCGTACGCAATTTTTGCACACAACACTGCAACATTACCATGATTTTCAAAGTAATGTCGAAATATTTCCCAGCGTTGTTCAAGCGTATACACAACCATATTCGTTCAGCGGAAGGATAAAACTAATTATCTGTCAAATCAGACATGAGCTAAGTGTTACCATTAACGAAATAAGCACTAGTTGAAAACAAAAAAACGTTAGATGGCGGACCCGATACAACAAAACACAAAGTCCGCGGTTGCCACTGCGGTTTTATCGACATTGCTCCGGCACTGCCATATTTTTGAAAATTTCTATCTGTAAGTTGTAATAACGAAAATATGTTAAAGATAACTTTACAGTTCCCTTTAGCTAAAGGTACATTTAACAAAACCCAAGTTTAACGGCAAGTCGTAATAATGGCCCTAAGAATAAGGCTGAGATATAAAACTGGAGAGCGTTCTAACTTTCGAAATAACACAAACTAATGGAGACTCTGTCTAGTTAGGATATCAGTTCTCGGAATTGGATTGTTTGTTCACCAACGTTGACATATTCACTCAGAGATCAATACAGCCATTTATTTGTGTCCATAATGCATAAAGACATCTTAGGTCATGTTTGCAGCCTTACAGAAGTAATCGGCGACATATTTTTATAAACTTTACCTCTGGGACAATATATAGAATCTTATAGACGGCGTTGTATAGTTCCCCTCTCTTCAAGACAGCTACTGCATATACATTTTCATGGAGGACGCTTAAATTTTATATAAGCTGTATAGAGGAATACCACGTGGCTTTATCTTAAAAATTTAAAAATTAGCTTAACTCTACCAGCCTATTCCTTCGATATGAGTTATATCTGGTGTAGTGTCATCCACGAAATATTGGGTTCTCGAGATTACGAAAGCTTTCTCTACGCCAGTATGTTTCAGGTGTATATGCCAGCAGAGTATCCGGTGAGTATGCTCATTAGTCTAAGAAATCGCCGTAGTCTAGTAGCTAGTGTGTTGACTTATTAGACGTAAAGCCCGGGTTCGTATACCAGGTTTGACATCAAAACGAAATATAAAAAAAAAATATTTCTTCGGCGACTTCCGCTCAACAGATTTCAGGCAAAATATCTGAAAGTAAAATAAAATTGCCATGAAAAGTTTCTCAAAAATCTGTCGTTCGGAGTAGACGTTAAACTGTAGGACACGCCACTCACGTATAAAATTAACGCACACAACACATGAGTGGTGTGAGAAGCTAGTCCGTAATCCTGACTGAAGGGTTGCAATGGCCAATTATTTATGTATGTATGTATGCTCATTAGTCTGCTGAGATAGCCTTTATTTAGTTTGAAAATACTCATGGTTCTCTCCTCATTCGGATCGTCCCAAAGTATATTCGTAATGCTTTCTACTTGTGTCTTTATTCTACAATATTCAAGTTGGAGCTTCTGCACTGAAAGGCATTTGGTTACCCGAGCTTGTGGTATGTAATACTCTGGCTTGCTTCGTCATTTCCAATTACTTTATGAGGATGCTGTTGATGAAAAATTTATGAATTTTTGTGATTTTGCTACATTACGGTTTGGACTGACATTAATTAACAAGAAATTAGAAATTTTTTATAAGGAGTGCTTGGCGTATAGGAAAAAGCCTTAGTATCACTTTATTTTTAAGCATCCTAGGAGCTCCTGAGATAGTTTTCTGTAAATTTTTTTGAACGATTTCTAGCTTATTCAACGAATTTTATCAATGGTTTCTTCACAAGTTTCTTTTCTAGTAGCAAAATAAACTTAATTTTTTAATATCCTACCGGTTCTTGCAATTACATTATCTTTGCCAATTACAAATCTGTTTACGACAACAACAATTGACTTCCTTAAACTATTAAAAAAAGCAAAAAATATCAACGTTAAATAAAACATAAAAGTCAAGCCTGTTAAATGGCATTTATTTGCTGAAATTTCATTCAAATTGTATGGAAAAAAAAACAACTGAATGACTTACAAAAGAAAAGAAAAGAAAAAAAATATTCCCACACTCTTATGAGGGCATTTTGAAACACTTGTAAATTAAAACTGAAATGAAAAAACAAAAAAAAAAAAAAAACCAAACCGAACTCAGACAGTTTTTCATTTCATTTTTATTCGTTGTCGTAGTAGTCGCTGTTGCTGTGGTTGTTATTGTATTTTGGTTTCTACTGTTGTAAAGTGACATTTGAGGGCGAATTGTTTTAAAAAGTTACAAAAAAAAAAACATCGACAACAACAACTACACATAATACGATATGTATGTACATACATATATAGAAAAAAAAGTACTTAAAACAACACTACACAGGTAAATAATGAATTAAAACCATACTACTGGCCATTTTAATAAAGAAATTCTACAAAAGTCTGCAAGACAGACAGGCAGACAGCCACATGAAATACATAGGCATCATATACCCAACGTAAGCTGCATACATTTAAGTGGGGCTGTGATATGATAGACCACCTCACAAATAACAACAAATACTACTGCACACATACATACACATGTATGTATATTAATACAGCATTAGAAAAAAACCTAAAAAACAAAATAGGCCTCTTACGTACACATGCTTGTAATTTAAACAAAAAAAAAGTGAATAAAAAAACTTAAAAATGATCATCAAAAATAATTCATATGTGACATGAAGTGGTTAAACGACTCCATAAAAAACAATTTTTTTTTTGAATTTTTAGGAAATACTTGTACACACACACTCACCCATCATATGCTTTGAAATCATAGTTAATAGCCAAACCGACATATACCCTACTTTACGCAAATTATATATTGTATTTGAAAAATTTGATGTAAACCAGAGATCAGCTATGAATCGTTTTTTAGCTACTCATAAGCACCCCACAAATTTTGAATATAAGTGAGTCAATATATATATGTAATATTGAAATTTAACTATGTACTCTGATTCCTTCGTACTCACTTCAACGTTGATTTATAAGTACAGATTGCAATGAGTATGCCTACAACGTTGACATCAAACTCATACCATTCGAAATATGTTTGATTCATAAGCCTGCCTACTCATTTAGTTCCTAACTTTAAAAAATACTTACATATGATTCGAGTGACTCGTAGTGGTGCAAACATACATACATAATTGGTCATTACAACCCTTCCATCAGGATTACGACCTAGTTTCTCACAATACTTATGTTGTGTGTCTTAATTGTATACATGAGTGGTGGGACCTACAGTTTGAAGTCGACTCCGAATGACAGATTTTTGAGAAACTTTTCATGGAAATTTTTATTTACTCTCAGAGTTTTTGCCAGAAATCTGCAGAGAGGAAGACACCGAAGAAATACTTTTTGTATTTTATTTTGATGTCTGGCCTGGGGCTCGAACCCTTGCTTTACTAATAAGCCAACACACTACCTACTAGACTACGGCAACTTCGTGGAGCAAACACAGAACCTTTTAGCGGATATTTTAGTGTTCGTAAGCGAATCATACTTATTTTGTGATTCTTGTATGTTGTGGAGTCATGGAAAGTCGAAATCAACAACATCATACGTGTTGTTAAGTAGATGGAGGACTTCAAACTTTGAATATGAGTAAATGATCTGAATGAGTAGGCGCTTATGAATCAAACATATTTCGAATAGTATGAGTTTGATGTCAAATTTGAAAGCATACTCATTGCAACCTGTACTTATAAATCAACGTTGTAGTGAGTATGAATGAATCAGAGTACATACTTATATATAGTTTACGTAGACGAGGGTATAACTCAGTGTTGTCTTTTACCTATGATTTCAAGTGAGTGTGTGTGTACAAGTATTTCAGCATCATACGTGTTGTAAAGTATGAATATAATGCAGGACTTCAAACTTTGAATATGAGTAGAGGTTCCATGATATTAAAATAAGTATGAATGCGTAAAACTATCAGAAATTATGAGTATGATTCGATTCTACTCATCTTTTTGAATACTCGTTGCTGATCTCTGATGTGAACATTAGTATTGCTGCAGAACCTAGTATAGCTCACAGCAAAGGAACACAAATCTTTATGAAATCGTTTGAACTAGCATTAGAATTTCAAGATCACATATAGTGTTACAGTACCTGTCCTATTTTGAATCAAAAGTAACAATAATTTCACCTTAATTTAGTTCTGTACCATTATACCTTACTATCCATGCCCATAATAGAGTTCATCAGGTAGTGAAAAATTTAAAATTTAGTGATCGGTCATGTTGAGGAACCAAATGTCTGCTTATCCTGTAATAAGACTACACAGATGGATCAAGAAAGGAGGGAGTTTCTAGACCCAGAAATAAATATTCTGAACAAATGGGATTGAATTCCAGTTTCCTAAATGGGAAGTCGCCGCAGTCTAATAGGTAAAGTGTTGCCTCATTAGACGTAAGGCCACGTATCAGACCCCAGGTCAGATATCTCGAACAAATATTTCTTCAGCGACTTCCTCTCAGAAAATTCAGGCAAAAACTCTGAGAGTAAATCAAATTGCCATGAAAATATTATCAAAAATATTTGTCGTTCGGAGTCGATTTTAAACTGTAGATCCCGTCACTCATGTATAAAATTGACACACACAACATAAGTGGTATAAGAAGGTCGGACGTAATCCTAACTGAAGAGCTGTTATGACCAATTACGTTACGTATGTAATGGGAAAACTAATGACATCAAAAGTTATGCTCAATCAGTCAGATAGCAGTACTACAGTCAGGGGGCCATCGGAACACTCGGCTCTTATGAGTTTAAATCGAAGACCCAGTGATTATCTCAGGAAGTTGACTCAACTGTCTAACAGAATGTGGTTACCTACCAAAAGCTCTTCTTGCGCAATGCGGGATTTAAGGCAATCAAAACTTTTGTTACGAAATTGTCATAAGAGGAGTCCTGAGTCATGCATCAGACTATCGAGAAACAAACTTAGGTTGGTAAAAGGTCTTGTAAAAGGACACTGTAGACTCAGAGTACAATTCTTCAAAGTAAGGCTTGTCCAGAATGAATGATAATAAGAATGAATCTTGGATTCTTGTGGAGCATTAATACATCCCAAAAGAAACCATCGGGGTACATTTTAGGTGTTGGCAGGGAGTTGCCATTGTTGAAACCGAGGAGCACCCAGAAGTTTGTCAGAGTAATAGGTTCAGTACAAACAATTTAGACACCTATAAGGTAGAAGGGGATTTTAAATATATGGTTTGGTCGCATATCGCCGTAACCTGGTAAGTAGTATGTCGGCTTATTAGACGTGAGTCCACGGTTTAAAGCTCAGGTCTGACATCCAACAAAACGAAATACGAAAAAATATTTCTTCGGCGACTTGCTTTCAGCAAATTGATGGCAGAAACTCTGAGATTAAAATAAAATTGCTATGAAAAGTTTCTCAAAAATCTGTCTTTAAACTGTAGATTCCGTCACTCATGTATAAAATTATCACAAACAGCATAAGTGGTGTGTGAATCTAGGTCATTATCCCGACTGAAGGGTTGTAATAACAAATTATGTATGTATGTATGTGCTAAGCCACCTCTTTGCCACAATAGTAATAATAAACGCCTTAAGAGTATGGAACTGCAGAAGCTATAGAATATATAGAATCTCCACCCAACAAAAAACGATACCTAAACCTGTTCTTGATCTTGGTTTTACGGCAACAATACTGAACAGATACCAATATGAAAAGGGCTTTCGTGATTTGCACCTTCTACTCACCTTCATGATCACTATTGTTGAGGAATGCCATCCACGATTTGTAGACATATGGCAAAATAGTAGTCGTTACTTATAGCACCCCAGTGAGCGATTCTTTTCAGGGTGATTTCCAATTTAACCTAACAAGTCAAGTTCTTTGGTGATTGAGATGAAAATGCTTCACTCACATCTGATTTGCAGGCAATCTCTTAATGTCTGTTCATTGATTTCTAAGCGTGGCAATAATAATATGTAAACTATTACTGTGAATACGTACATAATTGGTCATTACAATCAGCATTACGACCTAGTTTAGCACACCACTTATGTCGTGTGTGTTAATTTTATACATGAGTGGCGGGACCTACAGCTTAAAGTCGATTCCGAACGACAGATTTTTTCGAGAAACTTTTCATAGTAATTTTTTATTTACCTTCAGAGTTTTTGCCAGAAATCTGATGAGAGGAAGTCGCGAAGAAATATTTTTTCAAATTTCGTTTAGTTGGAGATGTCTGATCCGGTGTTTGAATCGTGGCCTGACGTCCAACACACTACTTACTAGACTACGGCGACTTCTGTGTATATTGCTTACAATTATGATCCAAAGTTCTTAATGTCCTGATTTTAAAATTTCAATGCAAAGTACGCTCAAAACTCTAGATTTTCCATGTGCCTATGTTTCTTAATATAGTGCAAGAAATACTTCACCTCGTCTGATGATTTCTGAATTTACTTCATGTATATGGGACTCAGACTTCCGGAATTTGATATTGGGTTTCTCTACTGCTATATAGTTTAGTCTGCTAATTAAACGCTCTGTTATATACTTAAATATCTCTTACTTCAGATTCCTATACCAAAAGTAGGGGTACCCTATAAACTAACACGCAAACCGTCATAATAAAAATACGAAAGAAATGGAAAAATGACCTGAAAGTCATCATTTGTATGAAATGCAAGTGTTTAGTTTTGTTTTTCGAAATGTTTACGAACTTCATAATGAAATTCTTAATAAAAATCCAAACGATGATGGTCATGATAATGATGATGATGTGGGTTTAAAGGTAAAAGTGTCCAGTACAAGTACTTTTCAGAATACAAGTGGTCAAGGCACCAGAATATATCAGCCACAGCCAAAAAGAAAAGTGAACAGCTCTGGACAAGCATAAATGTTTCTATGTTTGTCTCTTTCGATCAGTACGGTCAGTTTGATCTCCGTTTATTTGGAAACTGAAAACAGGAGAGATTTCTGGTCATTCATAAATGCGTTGGAGCTGTGGCAGGCATGAGCATTTCAAATCTTATGTGTGTTGATGACCATAATGATGACGACGTCGGTGGCGGTGGTGGTGGTTGGGCTGATGGTGATGACATTGATCATAATGACGTTGATTATGATAATGCTGTTGATGATACCTACCGCGTGTTTATTTCATGAAGCCACACTTCTACGAAATCACATCACAAACATAATTTGTTTTCGTTTTTATTTCTTTTTTTTGTTTTTTTTTTGTATAAAAAAGTACGTAATTTTGTACGTTTGTCTCTTCATTTGATTCTCTAACTTTTTCTCCACCTCAAACGTCTCTCTGACTGCGTTGATTTATCTTTTTCTGCGAAAATTACTAAATAAAACCCCTCCAACAACAACAAAAAAAAAAAGAAAAAAAGAGAGAAGAGTAGTTTGTAGTTGATATAAAAAATAAAAAATCAACAACAACAAGAAAAATGTTGAAATAAAATTTGTGTTCCCATAACGTTTGTTTTGATGTTAAAGTTCTACGAAAGGTTACGAAAGTACACAATCATACTTAAACTCACATGAAGCAAATGTTGCTTAAGTTCGGTCGGTTGGCTAGTGATCGTACTCCAACACTTTAAATTTATAACACGAATGAACAATGAACATTTATTGTATTTGTTGTTGTTTGTTGAATACGTTGTATTCATACAGTGTTCGTAAGTGTAATTTGAGCTGAGCTGTGCTGTGGGTGAAATCATTAAAAAAAATTTCAATTGATTCCTGGAACTTGAAATTTCAGTTTGTTTGATTGGAGAAATTTTTAGGATTTTAAAATGCATTTCATGTGTAATTGACCTTTTAACGTAGAGTTATAGACGTCCTCGTTGAAATAGAAAGAGAAACTTTCATTCAAATTCATCAGAAAGTCAGTGTGATTAGTGGTGAATGTCACCTAAAGTAGTGTATTTGCTTTTGTGGTAAACATTTGTCACCTTTTTTAAATCATTTCAATACGTATGTATGTACTGAATTAATTGCATTATGTTTAGAGTTCACAGTGATCTTTCTGCATTGGTATACATTAACAAGAGAAAGAATCCAAATCAACCATGAATTTCTCATGTTTTTTGTGTGTTAATTTTATACATGAGCGGTGGGACTTACAATTTAAAGGCGGCTCCAAACGACAAATTTTTGAGAAACTTTTCAGTACAAGTTTATTTTACTCTCAAAGATTTTGTCAGAAATCTGCTGAGAGGAAGTCGCCGAAGAAATATTTATTCAAGATGTCTGACCTGGGTTCTGAACCGTGGCCTTACATCTAATGAGGCAACACACTACCTATTCGACTACGGCGACTTCCCATTTAGGAAACTGGAAATCAGTTTTCCCATTAATTCGGAATATTTATTTCTGGGTCTAGAAACTCCCTCCTTTCTTGATCCATCCGTGTAGTCTTGTTATAGGATAATCAGATATTTGATTCGTCAACATGTCCGATCACTTAGTCTTAAGTTTCTCACGACATATGAACTCTATTATGGGCATGGATAGTAAAGTAT
This sequence comes from Sarcophaga variegata, assembly GCA_932273835.1. NCBI lineage: Eukaryota > Metazoa > Arthropoda > Insecta > Diptera > Sarcophagidae > Sarcophaga > Sarcophaga variegata. The sequence goes on from OW026362.1 coordinate 60,994,646, forward strand.
AACGGCACAGAACTAAATAATGGTGAAAGTATTGTTACTTTTAATTCAAAATGGGACAGATACTGTAGCACTATATGTCATCTTGACATTCTAATGCTAGTTCAATCGGTTTCATTAAGATTTGTGTTTCTTTGCTGTGAGCTATACTAATGTTCACATCAGAGATTAGCAATGAGTATTCAAAAAGATGAGTAGAATCGGATCATACTCATAATTTCTGATACTTATACGCATTCATACTTAAAATAATGGAACCTCTACTCATGTTCAAAGTTTGAAGAACTCACCATACTTATACTTAACAACACGTATGATGCTGAAATACTTGTACACACACGCTCACCGATCATATGCTTTGAAATCATAGGTAACAGGCGACACTGAGGTATACCCTACTTTACGTAAACTATATATATGTACTCTGATTCATATATATGTACTCTGATACTCACTACAACGTTGATTTATAAGTACAGGTTGCAATGAGTATGCGTACAACGTTGACATCAAACTCATACTATTCGAAATATGTTTGATTCATAAGCGCCTACTCATTCAGATCCTTTACTCACATTCAAAGTTTGAAGTCCTCCATCATATTCATACTTAACAACAAGTATGATGTTGTTGATTTCGACTCTCCATGACTGAACATTTACACGCATCACAAAATAAGTATGTATCGCGTACGAACACTAAAATACTCACTAGAAGGTTGTGTGCTCTGTCTTTTTTGCTTATGTGTTGGTTTTCTCTTTTTTTGTACATGCAACAACAACTAAGACTGTAAATTTTGATGAATGATTCGACGACTCACTCGAATCATTTATAAACATTATAAATATTTTATCTTGGCTCCGCCGTTACCACCAAAAATGATGTCAGTCTGGAGATCAAGCTCAGGATCACTCTTGCCAACAGGTGCTACTATGGTCTCAATAGGCAACTGAGTAGCAGAGACCTTTCTCGTACGACAAAACTAATACTCTACAAGACGCTCATCCTACCCGTGCTTCTTTATGGCGCAGAGGCATGGACACTATTAAGTACTAATGCAGCAGCTCTGAAAGTGTTCGAGAGAAAAGTACTACGTAAGATCTTCGGTCCAGTGCGAGTTGGCAATTATTTCCGCATTCGATCCAACAGTGAGCTGTATGAGCTCCTCAACGACATAGACGTTGTGCAGCGTATTAATATCCAGCGTTTGCGCTGGCTCGGCCATGTCGTTCGAATGGAGGAGGATGCTCCGGTAAGACGGGTATTTGATGTGGGGATCTGCGGAAGTCTGCTAAGAGGACGACTTTGTTTGCTTTGGAAGGGCCAAATCGAGGATGCCCTGCCATCGATTGGTGTGACCAACTGGTGTAGGCGCGCAAGAAGCAGAGGCACTTGGAAGGATTTGTTGCGCAGGCCGAAATCCGTTAAATGAGTTGTTATGGCCAATTAAGTAGGTAAGTAAGTATCGTAAGTATAAGTAAGTAAAGGGTCCGCCAAATTACTTTTTTTTTAAAGTACTTTAAAAAAAACTACTGAATATTTTCTCAAATTTCTTTTTTTATTTGAAAGTACAATCCTTCCGCTTAATAATTGAAAATAATTTCATTCAAATGGTTGCCTCAGCTGGCCTCATTTTGATCTTGGCGGGTATGTAAACAAGCAAAATTGTGGCATTCGGGGCACAAAAAACCCGCACGCATACATTGAAAAGCCGACGCACCCAAAACGAGTCACTGTTTGGTGCGGATTTTGGTCCTGAGACATAATTGGGCCATTTTTCTTCGAAAATGAGCAAGGAGTGGCCGTTACAATCAATGGCGATCGTTATCGGGCCATGTTGAAGGAATTTTTGTTCACAAAAATTGAAGAGGAGGATATTGGCAACATTTGGTTTCAAGTTTTGCGCCCTGTTTTTGAAAATCGCATTATCAGCCGCAGAGCTGATTTCGATTGGCCAAATCGGAGCTGCGATATGACACCGTTGGACTATTATTTGTGGGGTGCCGTCAAAGATAAGTGTTACGCCGACAAGCCAGAGACAGTTGACGCTTTAAAGGACATTGGTGAAATACAGCAGCACACAATCGATAATGTGCTTAAAAATTGGCCAATCGTGTAGGCTACTGCATGGCTAGCCGAGGCATCGATTATTAACCGGAAGGATTGTATTTTAAAATAAAAAAGAAATTTGATAAAATATTCAGTAGTTTTTTTTAAAGTATTTTCAAAAATAAAAGTTATTTGGCGGTCCCTTTATAAGTATTTTTCTAAAGTTACCAATCTAAATGAGTAGAGGCTTATGAATCAAACATATTTCAAATGGTATGAGTTTGAAGTCAACGTTGTACGCATATCGATTGCAACATGTACTTATAAATCAACGTTGACGTGAGTACGAATGAATCAGAGTACATAGTTAAATTTCAATATTGTTAACGCACTTATATTCAAAATTTCATGAGTACTTATGAGTACCAAAAAAATGATTCATTGCTGATTTCTGGATCTAATGACCATTATTATCAGAGGACGCGTAGTAATCTCTGTCAACCTCTAAAGCATTCAAAATCAAAATGTTTATAACATAACTTAAGAATTGTTAGTTCAAATTCTTCTTTCTTAGTTCTTAAGAAAGTTCTGTAAGCCCAGGATCTGTTCTGCTATAAATAAGGGAAGACTGTTGTTCTTTTTATGGATTTCACAATGTTCTATTATTGAACAGGAGAATAAGAGATATGCGCCTCTCTCTTCTTTTAGATAGCCAAACGGTTCTTAAAACCTATCAATAGCCCACAATTACTGCGAAAATTATGTGTGAAAGCTCAGACTTCATCCAAATGTTGAGGAACTTCAACAACCCTACATTGTGCGGGATTCCTGTACATGATGTATATGACAGTGAACTATCTAGTAAGAAAAAGGGTTACAATTGCTCCTTATTGGCCCTGAGGCATCTTTTAGAGTTACAACAATCTAGAAAAATGAAATACTTTGGAAAGGGGGAAGAGGGAATTCCCTGTTTATTGTCATAATTTAGTCGTTTTTAATTTGTATTTGGGAATTATGAGCCAAGCTGCTGAAATCGCCGAATCCTAGTAGTAATATGTTGGTTTATTAGATACGAGCCCGTGGTTCAAACACCAGGTCAGACATCAAAATTAAAATATGAAAAAAAAATATTTCTTCGGCTACTGCCGCTCAGCAGATTTCTGGCAAAAACTCTGACAGTAAATAAAAAATTGCCATGAAGAGTTTCTCAAAAATCTGTCGTTCGGATTCGACTTTAAACTGTAGGTCCTGTCACTCATGTCCCGCTACTCATGTATAAAATTAAAGCACACAACATAAGTGGTGTGAGAAGCTAGGTCGTAATACTGACTGAAGGGTTGTAATGACCAATTATGTTACGTATGTATCAGCAATGTGTATGTGTCAGCAATGAGTATTCAAAACGATGAATAGATTCGAATCATACTTATAATTTCTGATGCTTATACACATTCATACTTATTTTAATGTCATACTCATACTACTCATATTCAAAGTTTGAAATACTCATGGCACTCATACTTAACAGTACACATGATGTTATTGATTTCGACTCTCCATGACTCATCGTATACACGAATCACAAAATAAGTATGATTCGTGTACGAACACTAAAATACTCACTAGAAGGTTGTGGGTTTGCTCTGCTTGCTGTCGTTTTCTTTTTTGTTTCTTTCGAATGAATCAGAGTAGTTGGATTTCAATACTGTTGACTCACTCTTACTCAATATTTCATGAGTACTTATGAGTAGCGAAAAAGCGATTCATTACTGATCTCTGTTTGTGACATCATAATTACTAAGCTGAAGACATTGGGTCAATAAGTTTGTCTTTAGAGTATATGCTCTAACGCCATCTAGTTGTAGTCAAACAAAGTTTTATAACACAAACTGCATTTAATTAAAATCAAATATTTCCCTAAACTGCACCCTAATTTTCTTTAGCTTTGCAGTTACCGTTTTATTTTCTTTGACTTGTGAAGAGAATTTAGGATTCCAATAATTATTATGTTTTTCTTTTGTGTCCGGGTTTTTAAGCTCGTAAATATTAAAAATGCATTCATCGCTGTGGCTGCAATGTTGTTGGTTTTTCCATTACAATGAAAATGTAGAACACCACCACCAGCTGGGAATTGTTCGAACCGCTACAATGGAGTCTTAATTAGTTTACAACAAATACTACGCCCAGTTGCCAGGCAGGCATTCAATAATTATCACTGATTTGTGACATTTCACTTGGAATCATAAAAATTTGGAATTCTAAGGCACTACTACCTACTACTACTGATACACTTGTAAACTGTATGGTGCTATTGCAACAAAAACAAAAACAAAAACAATAGGGAATGAAATGGTATCGAAAAAAATAGAAAAGAAAAGAAAACGGGTTAGCCTGTGTAGTGTTTGTTTTGGTTTTTTTTTTGGGGAGCCTCAACATAAATTTCAATTTAATATGGAGTTTGGAAAATAATTTTATTTCCCAAGACATTTTTTTTGGTTTTGTTTTTGTTTTGTTGTATTGTCTGGCATCATCAGCATCAATGTAATCTGAACGAAACATTTGTAATGATTTTGAATGGCACCTGCTCCGTTTTCTTATGCCTTTCCTTTGTTTTAGTTTTATTACTGTGTTGTATTCATAGTTAATGTTGTTGTTGTTGTTGTTTGTATTTTTTATTATTAATAATAAACTTAATTTTATTTTAATAAAAGAAAACGGGAGGTTTTTTTGTTGTTGTTTTGTTGTCTAATTAACAAATTTATTCAATTTGAAATTCATCAAAACGATCAAAACAAACAAATCAAAACAAAAAAAAAATTATCGAACTCTTCTATCAAATCAAACGATTACCATCGCCAGTGCCAGTGCTAGTGCCATCGCCATCATCATCATCATTATTATGATCATTGTAGTGGTCGTCAGCCGTGATCAAATCATGTTAAACATCGCTCAACGTCATTTGTGAAATAAATTTTAAAAACGTATATAAAAAAACATAAAATATAATGAATAATAAAGAAAGATAGAAAGAATATAACACAACATAACATAACATTAGAAATCTATTTTTTATGATAGGATTTCTTAATTTGGTTTGATTTGGTTTTGGTTTGGTTTTTCGTTCTCCCAAAGAAATCAGGAAAAAAGTCATAAAATTTATAAAAAATGAAGCCATAAACTCTGCAAGTGGTATACAGTGAGTAACAAAAGAAAATGTACATACATAACATAACATAACAGGTCATTACAACCCTCGCATTACTTATGTTGTGTGTGTTAGATTTTATACATAAGTAGCGGGACTCAGAACGACAATTTTTTTTGAGAAATCTTTCATGGCAATTTTTTTTTTACTTTCAGAGTTTTTGCGGGACCAGATTCACGTTGAGTCCCGAGGTTAAATATCTGGGCCTGACCCTTGATCCCAAACTCAACTGGAGAGCAAATCTGGCTGCTAGGACACGTGAGGCGGCATGTGCTACTTACTGCTGTAGTAGAGCGGTCGAATCCAGATGGGGTCTTCGCCCAAGGATCATACGTTGGATATATTCTACGGTCATCGAACCCAACTTCTTATACGGTGTTGCTTTCTGGTGGACTGCTCTAAACAGACAACACAACGTCAGACTTCTTGACAAGGTTAGAAGGGCTGCGACCATTTATATAACTGGCGCTCTGCGCACCACCCCCACGAAAGCCTTGTTCGCAATGCTCAACTGGCTTCCTACTGTGCTTCTCGCTAAGCAGGTGGCTAAGTTTGCTGCGACTAGACTTAATGCCCTGTCTCGTTGGCACATTATACCTTCTGGTCACTCCACTGTTCTAGAAGTTGATCCAGTTGCCCCCGTGAACATCTACTATCTCCCTGCTGATTATTGTCTCGATAGGGGTTTCCACTCTCTGATTCCGAGTAGGAACGACTGGAATCCTAATACGGTTGTCCCCCCAGAAGTCCTGGATATATATACCGACGGCTCTAAACTCGATGATGGGGTTGGAAGCGGTGTCTACTCTAGGAAACTGGACCTGAATATTTCTCTCCGTCTGCCGGACTACTGCAGCGTGTGTTTCAGGCGGAGATGACGACAATTTACCGGGCCGCTCAATGGATCCTCGTAAACGGTGCTCCTTTCACTCGCGTCTCGGTCTTTTCTGATAGTCAGGCTGCGATAAGATCTCTATCGGGTTTCGTGAATAACTCTAGGATCGTTAGGGAATATCGCCGCTGTCTCGACCTTCTTTCTGGGTACTTCACCAGTGTCTCACTGGTGTGGGTCCCCGGGCACAGTAACATTCCGGGAAACTGTAGGGCCGACGAACTCGCCAGAGCTTGTGCGCTCCTTCCGGAATCCTCTTCAATTGAATTCGGTATTCCATTTGCCTCGGTCAAGTTGGACATTGCGTGGAAATTCTCTCGGAACGCCAACCTATCCTGGGTCAATGAGGAGTCCTGCTCCACCGCTAGACTCACCTGGCCCTTGATGGATAGAAGGCGTACCAGCCAATTACTTGGCCTTGGTCGTGACGTCATCTCAACCACAGTGGCCGTGCTTACAGGTCATTGCGTTATGGATAGACACGCGGAGAGAATGAGACTCCCATTTAACGATTTCTGCTGAGGATCCAGATCCGCTGAGGAAGAGGAGACTGTTATCCACTTTCTTTGTCAATGAACATTTCTTGCGAGGTGCACATATATGTTATTTGGCTCTCCATTTCTTGTCAGCTTGACGGAGCTATCATCTATTGATATCAAGGATATAGCTTCGTTCATCAAACTTTCTGGCTGGTTTTCCAGTGCGGGGTAGTCGTGCTTCTGATGAGCAGCCCTTGCGCTGACCAACTTTTTCCTCTTCCCTGATTTTGGTGGAACTTGGTCAGTACAGGGACTGACTGCGTTCACCCGTGGCATCACAACGGGACGCTATGCGTGCTCAAGTGAGCTTTGTGATATCAGATCTACCACTCCGACCTAAACCTAAACCTAGAGTTTTTGCCAGTAATCTACTGAGAGGAAGTCACCGTAGAAATATTTTTTTATATTTCTCTTTTTTGGAAGATTTCTGATTTGAACCATGGCCTCACATCTAATAAGCCAACACAGTACACAGTAGACTACAGCGACTTCAAAAAATTAGTTTATTATAGCATGGAAACAGTACACTATGGATAAAATTCTAACGGTCACCAAACTGAAATTTTACAATTTAAGGAGAGTGCACGAAAAAATTTCGAAATTTTTCGAATTTTTTTTTATTTCAATTTTAAAAACTGTTAATGAAACAAATTTAAAATACAAAATATCGGTACTTTATTAATGTATATTTTTTCTTAATGTTTAGTTTCTTTTGTTGCTCACTGTACTTACATATTTGTATTGTTGTATTGCGGTCAATTAATTTCTTAATTTCTATAGCACAACACACCCAACTCCGTGCCATAGCTTTATGGAAAGAAAAGTCCATAAAATCCATAGAATATGTAGATCCCGTTACAATATATTTAGCTGAGGTCACAAACACTCTAGGCAATGGCCCATAATATCTCATATATTTGATCGAAATGGTAATTTAAATATTAATTGTCACATCATTAAGTTCAAGTTTGGTAGCCAATCTATTGCTAGATTTAATGTTTATCTTCTATTCTTTTGCTCCCTATCACTCACTCTATCTCTTTCTCTCTCCCTCTCGCCTTGTAATTTGTATTATACAGAGCTGCTCATTTTTAAATACAAGAATAGAAATAAAATGACATTCCAAATGATTTTTTATTGCCTTCCATTCTAACTACCAAGTTATTGTTATTAAAATGGGGACAAGCTTTAGCATAACTAAGCCGCTCATGTATCGTGCAATTGAACGAATTCAGTGTTCATTTGCTTTCAGCTGCCTTTTAGGCAATTAGAAATTCCATAGAATTCTTAACATTCTTGGCTATAAGTTTTTATTACTTTGTAGTGCACATTGATTAGCAAAAGGCTTAATGTGAGCTGTGTTAACTGTTGTCCTTCTTTTTCTGGCTACTCTTCTAAAAGGTTTGAGTCTTTACTGAGAGTTTTTAAAAATTGAAAAATAAAACTGAATATCCAAAAAATGTGTTCGTTCTCTAGGTTTCTTTCTAGGGCTGGTAGGTATCGCTAAACCAGTTTGAATATTACGTGGCATTAGAGGCATTATAGTTATAATCAGGCCACGAGTTATGAAACACATTTCGGTTTATACGTACCCAACAATGTAGCCAACAAGTTTGATAAAGAGTTTGATTAATGCTCTACATGTCGCGACAGTTCGCAGTTCAGGACATTTATGTTGTTTCATACACAAACACGTTAGACCCTCAAAATTGTTTGAAGTATACTTGTGAAGTCGCCGTAGTTTAGTAGGTAGTGTGTTGGCTTATTATACGTAAAGCCATTGTTCAAACCCTTGGCCAGACATCAAACAAAATACAAAAAATATTTCCTAGGCGACTTCCTCTTAGCAGATTTCTGGCAAAAACTCTAAGAGTAAATAAAATTGTCATGAAAAGTTTCTCAAAAAATCTCTCGTTCGAAGTCTACTTTAACTTGAAGGTCTTGCCACTCATGTATAAAATTAACACACACAACATAAGTGCTGCGAGAACCTAGGTTGTAATCCTGACTAATGGGCTTAATCACCAATTATGTACATATGTATGTATGTGTATGTATGCTTCTGGACAACAACCTACGGACTTTGGCTCATGACATTACTTGTCCATGAAATGTCATCAAAATAAAGATTGCTCTACACAAGGATGTATTGTAATATGACAGCAATCCTAGCAGGAAGATATCGGTAAATAGGTTAGGTTAGAGGACGTGTACTTGTCATTAAAGACAAGTACAGTACCCGGAGGTCGAATTGACCCATTCTACAACGTCCTTACAGAGGGAAGGGATTAAAAAGGAGAGGATGTAGGAAAGGGGAGAATGGGAAGTGGAGGAATTACACAGATAAGACACAACGAAAAGGGGAGGGCGCGATTACACCAATGAAGCCCTAGCGCCTCTCAACCAGCCTAAGCTACTAATGAATCTGTGGAGAGCCTTGATGTCGGCTCTCGACACAGAATTCAAACCCTCAAAGAAGGCAACATGCCCTGCAATAGTCCGGCTGGGATCTGGAACAGCGGCCCAATCTCGCAGTGCCCTTTGATAATCCGCTGAACCTTATCGAAGATTTTCCGTTGAAAACTCTTATCTAGGGCACACCACCAGACAACGCAGCCATAAGTAATAACCGGTCTAACAATCGCCAGATATATCCAGCGAATGGCCCTAGGCGGAATACTCTAGCTCTTACCTATGGAGTTCCTACACTCGTAGAAAGCATTCATTCTCTTCTTCATTCTTTCCTCGGTGTTTCGTTTCCAGTTTAGCTTGCTGTCCAGAACAACACCCAAGTACTTGACCTCAGAAGACAACGGAAGTTCCTTACCAGCTAACCTCGGCAACCTGAAAGTTTCAACTTTGTACCTACGCGAGAACAAAACAAGCTCTGTCTTATTCGGATTTATACCCAGACCACAGTTCGTAGCCCAAGAGGATATAATTCCAAGAGCAGACTCCATCAGAAATCAAAAAAAATTTCCACCCACCAGAATAGCCACATCATCGGCATATGCCACAACCCTAGAGCCCCTAATTCCAGAAGCCTCAGAGAGGGGATAGGACACCCCCTGCGGTGTACCCCTGGTTACACGCTTGACGATAGAACATCCACCCAGATTCGATCGGATTAGTCTATTACCCAACATGTGGGTGATAAACCGCACCAGAAAATCTGGGGCATGTATATCCCTTAGCGAATTCTCAATAGAAGAAGTAGTAACATTATTGAAGGCCCCCTCTATATCAAGGAAAGCCGACAGTGTGTACTCCCCTCTAGCCAAATTCGCCTCAACAAAACCTGTCACATCATGAAGAGCGCTCTCAACCGACTTATCCTTAATGTAAGCATGTTGCGACCTACTCAACAGAGACCGGTAAATAATGGTGTTAGACAAAGCTATGACATATTTCCCCTTTATTTAGAAATGTTTTTAGCCTCGGGTAGAATTAATTGTTGTATCACAATGGGCGTAAATGCTGCTAAGTGGAACCTCTTCCTTCGAAGGGATTCTACTCTAGCCTAACCTAACATAGAAATCATGAAACTACCATTGAAAATCAAAAGGGAAATAACCACATATTGAGATCAACGAAATCATTTCCTAGTGGGAAAAAATAAAATTTTAAATTCGAATATTAAGTCAATAGACTATGGGTGGATATATATGAAATCGGAACGTATTCTCTGTAAGAAAAACTATAAATCTTCACCTCTGAATCGATGTCGAATTGCAACAAAATCGGTACATTTTTAAATCACGTAGTGACACCTACAACAGCGTCAAGCAAAGATCATTTCGATCAAACGGGCAGCTCATACATAACATAATTGGCTGTTGAAACCGAACTTCTCACGTCCCTCATGTTGTACAGTTTAAAGTCGACAGCGAAAGACGGAATTTTTGAGAACCTTTTCATGGCAATTTTATTTTACTCTCAGAGTTTTTGCCAGATATATGCTGAGAAGAAATGGCCGATAAAATATGTTTTTCAGATTTTCGTTTTGTTGGAGATGTCTGACTTGGGGTTTGAACCGCGGCCTTACGTCTAACAGGATAAAGAGTCTCTTAAAACAAGACAAAGCCTGTTCATGTGAACTAAACTGAATGCATGAGAAGAGACTGACTAAAAATCGCTGAACATTTCAAAAGCAATTAATAGTACTGCAGCACATAAATCTATTCGATCAGAAGATGTACAGTCCGCCTATTCATTAGTGCCAAGAGCTGTCAATATAATCCGATGACTGATGAGACTTTTCACCGAAACATCGTCTTATGTTTCCTGATTCTATTTGTGAGAACTCAGTTCCACAACTTTTGTGTTTAAAATACATAATTCGTCATTACAACACTTTAGTCAGGATTACGACCTAGTTTCTCACACCACTTATGTTGTGTGCGTTAATTTTTATACATGAGATTTTTATATCTCAAATATTTGTCGTTCGGACTCGACTTTAAACTGTAGGTCCCACCACTCATGTATAAAATTAGCACACACAACATAAGTGCTGTGAGAAGCTAGGTTGTAATCCTGACTAAAGGGTTGTAATGACCAATTATATACATATGTATGTAAGCCAAAAAAAGACTGTGAATTATCAATATTGAGTTAAAATTTTACGCAAAATCTGCTATGTATGTAGAGAAACCACCTTTTCTAATGGCGTTTAATGTTTATCGCATTCTCTAATTGGCATAAATTCTAAGCGTGTCATTAGCAACACCAAAAATAATTATTTTTCTTTTAAGGGGGGGATAGATGGATACACTGCATTAGAAAAACACACATTCAGACACTTTGAAATACCAGATCAATTGAGAGAGTAACACTTATCCTATGGCCATCACATCATGGCCATCTGTTTCTGTCCAATGAGTTCTGTTTCACTTGAAGAAAAATCCAAAAAAAAACAATTTTTTTTCTACGTCCATCTGTCTGTCTGTCTGTCTTAAGTTTGTTTTTTTTTTTTGAACAATTTTGTCAAACGTTAAAAGTCCATTTAAATAAATCTTGAAAATCAAAGCAAACAACCAAATGATTTTAACAAACAACACAAAAGGCGGGACGGACAGTGGAGGCAAACAAACAAACAGAGGCACACACACCATTTCCATCTGCATTACCATTTCGAAAAGTGCCAACGAACATGTTGTTGTTGAATTGAATACAACGTTCAACGTATGTTCGTGAGTGTAAAAAAAAGAAGAAAAAAAGTTTGCAAAAACAAGACCTGATTTTCATTATTGTTGTATAGAATGTTGCATGCATGCAATGTGTTGCAAGTTGTTTTCAATGTCGGCATTTGAAGAGGAATCATAAATAAAAATAAAGAAAACGGCAAAAACTGTTTAAATGGCAATTAAATGTTAAAAATAAAGACAAAATGCTAAATTAAGCCAACACTGTTTCACTTTTTTTCGCTCTTCTTCTTCTTGTTTTATATTTACGTACACTTGCACACATTTGTATGGTAAAATCAACAAGAACAATAATATTAACAACGGCAACAAAGTGTTGCAAGTTATTATGGTATGGTCAACCCAACGGCTTTTTGTAACGGTAAGATGTAAAAGGGAGTGTTTATATATTTTCAATAACACCGATATCGATAACACCGATATCGATAACACCGATATCGATAACACCGATATCGGTATGTTCTAATCAGAGATCAGCAATGATTATTCAAAAATATGAGTAAAATCGAATCATACTCATAATTTCTAATACTTATACGCATTCATACTTATTTTAATGTCATACTCATACCACTCATATTCAAAGTTTGAAGTCCACCATCATACTCATGCTTAACAACACGTATGATGTTGTTGTCGATTTCGACTCTCCATAACTCAACATATACACGAAGCACAAAATAAGTAATATTCTCATACGAACACTAAAAAACTCATTAAAAGGTTGTGTGTTTGCTCTGCTTGTTGTTCTGTCTTTTTCTTTTTTTGTAAATGCAACAACAACAACTAAGATTGTAAATTTTGATTAATGATTAGACGAGTCACTCGAATCATTTATTAGTATTATAAGAGTATTTTTCTAAAGTTAGGAATCTAAATGAGTAGTAGGCTTATGAATCAAACATATTTCGAATGGTATGAGTTTGATGTCATCATTGTACGCATAGTCATTGAAACCTGTACTTATAAATCAGCTTTGTAGTGAGTACGAATGAATCAGAGTACATAGTTAAATTTCAATACTGCTGACTCACTTATATTCAAAATTTCATGAGTGCTTATTAGCAACAAAAAAGCGATTCATTGCTGATCTCTGGTTCTAATGATCATTTTTTTTTAGAGGACGCATGGTGATCTGTGCCAACCTCTAACGCATTCAAAAGCAATATGTTCCTAATATAACTTAAGAACTATTAGTTCAAAGTCTTCTTTCTTAGTCCTTAAAAATCTCTTTTATGTCCTTGATCTGTTCTCCTGTAAAAAAGGGAAGACTGTCGTTGTTTTAATAGATTTCACAATGCGCTATTATTGAACAGGAGCATATGAGATACGCGCCTCTCTCTTCCTTTAGATAGCCAAAAGAGTTACTCGCCAATGTCTTGCTTTAGATAGCCAAAGGGTTCTTAAAACCTTTCAATCGCCTACAATTCTTCGAAAATTAAGTGTGAGTGCTCAGACTTCATCGACACTTTGAGGAACATCAACAAACAGTACATCGGGCTGGATTCCTGTACATGACGTATATGACAGTGAACTATCTCGTAAGCAAAAGGGTTACAATTGATGCTTATTGGCCCTGAGGCATGTTTTAGATTTATAACAATCTAGAAAAATAAAATACTTTGGAAAGAAGGAAGAGGGAATTTCCTGTTTACTGCCATAATTTAGTCGTTCTTAATTCGTATTTGGGAATTATGAGCCAAGCTGCTGAAGTCGCCGAATCCTAGTAGTAGTATATTGGCTTATTAGACGCGAGCCCGTGGTTCAAATTCTAGCTCAAACATTTCGAACAATAAAATATGAAAAAATATTTCTTCGTTGACTTCCTCTCAGCAGATTTCTGGCGTAAATTCTGTGAGTAAATAAAATTGCCATGAAAAAATTTCTCAAAAATCTGTAGGTTGAATTCGACTTTAAATTGTAGGTTCCGCCATTCATGAATAAAATTAACACACACAACATGGGTGGCGAGAGAAGCTCTGTTGTAATCCTAGCTAAAAGGTTGTGTTGACGAAATAAGTAAGTAAGCTAAGCTACTATATGTTTGGCTGATGTCTATTGAATTTTGTAAACGCTTTGCTGATAATTCAAATTGTTCTGCAAACGACAAATTGGCCGGAGCCAACATTTCTGTGACTCAGATGCAATGGGCATTGCACAATGCCGCAGTGCTTTCTGGCCTTGAAATCCGAGGAATAGTCATCGGCGCTACTATGCAAAGCAAACGAAAAAAGGGAAACTAATGTTGGGGAGACGATACATCAGAAATGCCTTAAGAACTAGTGCTTATAATATCAAGCACTTTTTATATCCAATTAGGAAGCATACGATGTGATGAGTCGTGAGTTGTAATTTGCCCTAGCACAAGGGAAATCTTATTATATATATATATATATATATATATATAATATTATGCAGCAGAAAAGGAACTTTGGGATGACACATACCGGTTGAATGGAAAACTATAAATTTGCCATTTATTTTTGTCACAGAACGTGTTCAACTCCTTACTGGATCTCCGTTTTTATTCTCTGTTTGGTTTCATAGTTTTTATAAAGTTCGGCGAGTGACAGATCTATTGTATCAGGTCGTTGTATAGAAACAAAGCCACGTGTGAAGTACATTTTGATCTTGCCGAATTGAATCATACTTTTCTCCAAGAGGTAGCACAGTCCGATCTTGCTATAATTGTTCTTGATTCTAACCCTACCTGTAGGCAGTTTTCTTTCGGATCGCGTATTTGGAAGGACAATAATGCTTAAAATCTGTTGCATTTTGAATGGAAATTGTGGGATTTTCAGGCTAATCGAATACGAAAATAGTTGGCGATTTTTAAGATCAAATGCCCTTATTTCACAAGGGCATAATTCCATTCTAGTGGCAGTTCGATGCTCATTCGGAGCTATTGACAGTTCGAAGAGAGGCAATATAAAGGGTCCGCCAAATAACTCTTTTTTTTTGAAAATGCTTAAAAAAAAATACTGAGTATTTTCTCAAATTTCTTTTTTTATTTGAAAGTACAATCCTTCCGGTTAATAATGGAAAATAATTTCATTCAAATGGCTGCCTCGGCTGGCCATGCAGTAGCCTACACGATCGGTCCAATTTTTAAGCACATCATCGATTGTGTGCAGCTGTATTTCACCAATGGCTTCACGAATATTGTCCTTTAAAGCGTCAATTGTCTCTGGCTTGTCGGCGTAACACGGCACCCCACAAATAATAGTCCAACGGTGTCAAATTGCAGCTCCGAGGTGGCCAAACGACATCAGCTCTGCGGCTGATAATGCGATTTTCAAAAACAGGGCGCAAAACATGTGGCACGTAGCGCCGTCCTGTTGAAACCAAATCTTGCCAATATCCTCCTCTTCAATTTTTGTGAACAAAACTTCGTTCAACATGGCCCGATAACGATCGTCATTGACTGTAACGGCCACTCCTTGCTCATTTTCCAAGAAAAATGGTCCAATTATGCCTCTGGACCAAAATCCGCACCAAACAGTGACTCGTTTTGGGTGCGTCGGCTTTTCAATGTATGCGTGCGGGTTTTCTATGCCCCAAATGCGACAATTTTGCTTTGTTTACATACCCGCCAAGATCAAAATGAGCTTCATCTGAAAAGATGATTTTTTTTTTTTGCCAAAATCGGCATCTTCTGTAAATCGATCGCAGGCCCACTTAGCGAAGCGAAAACGCATTGGGTGGTCCATATTCGTTCAGCGGAAGGATAAAACTAATTATCTGTCAAATCAGAAATGAGCTAAGTGTTACCATTCACGAAATAATCACTAGTTAAAAAAAAACGTTAGATGGCGGACCCGACAGTAGAGGTTTTATCAGATATTTTTGTATGCTTTGTTGGTTTCGAAATTTTGAAAAGAAATTTGGAAAAGAATTACAATTTTTGATGTGCAATGAGACATTAAATAGAAATTGGCTTAGAGTGCGAAAGGACTCATACTTTGATATGAAGAATTTTAAGGAAATTTTCGTCGTGCAACTCCAGGTTATCTTTGAGTCACATCAGGCCTGAGGAATTAGTGTTTTTACAATAATTAGTTGAATTTATAAAAATCTTCGCTAGGTACACCTCATGAAGCTCAAATGGCTTTACTAACTTAAGCATAACTTTTAACAACAGACACATACAGACATAGTTGGCCATTGCAATCCTTTAGTCAGGATTACAACCACTTATGTTGTGTGTGTTAATTTTATATTTACATGAGTGGCGAGGCCTACAGTTCAAAGTTGTCTCCGAACCACAGATTTTTGAGGAACTTTTTCATGGCAATTTTATTTACACTCTCAGAGTATTTGCAAGAAATCTGCTAAGAGGCAGTTGATGAAGAAACTATTTTTGCATATTTTGTTTCGTTGGAGATGTCTGACCTGGGGGGTTTGAACCGTAGCCTCAACAGTACGTACTAGACTTTCCGAATTTCTTTAAAAGCCTCGTGTATTGAGATTTCAGGCCAAAATCGTATTTTCTTTTCGAAACTTTTGCTGGGTTCTCTTCTCTTCTTTCAACACTCACTCTCCATGTAATAAAAATAAATATTTAAATATTGTTGGCAACAACAATAACAACAACAACAACATAAATGTACAAGAGTATTAAATGATCACAATTATTTTCTACTCTTGTTTTTTTTTTTCTTTCCTTTAATTCATACGCAAAAAATAACACAAAAAAAACAAAAAGAAAACAAGGAAAATAACAAAATTGGGGAGGATTAAAGCGCAAAAAAATGTAAAAAAAAGACAAGAAACAGGTCGTTGCATTCAAACAAGCAACGCCAACAATCAAAGTGACCAACAACAACAACAGCATCTGAAACAAATAAACGCAACAACATCATCATGCTTAAGCATTAATGCTGGCAATGCGAATATCAAACGAAACAAAAAAAAAAAAACAAACCCGAACCCCAAAGGATGTCTTTCGTTTTTTTAAAGCAACAAAAAGCAAAATGGGATTATGGTAGAATAATATGGTAATTGTTGTTGTTGCTTGAATTTGCTATTATCGCTTGATGATAATGTTGTTATTGTAGTTGCCTTAAAGCCAATTGATGTTGTTGTCGTTGCATTTTAAAGCATTGCGTGTCAATTGCAAATAATTTTTGTGTTTTTCTCTTCAAATTCTTTTTTTTTTTCTTTGTTTTTTGTCAGTTCAAGAATATTTCTCTCGTTGTTGCTGTTATTGTGGTTGGTGTTGGTGGTTGTTGTTGCATATTATTACATGTACAACGCATATGCTGCTGGGGCTGCATTCAATATATTTTGAAAATGATGACCATGTCGACGATAGTGATGATGATGACGATTTTTTTTGTTTTTGTTTTTTGTTGTAATTCTTGCCTTTTGATGCCACTCCAGCACTTTTTTGTAATCTGATGATCCAGTTTTGAAATGCGAAATCTTGTAAAAACTGTATTTAATATAAACGCACTTCCGGTTGAATGCATGTTTTCTGATTTTTTCCTTTAAAGTGTTACTCTGTGAGCGAGTGTGTATGTGTATAAATGTGTGTGTGTGTGTTTGAATGGACAAAGTACTGTTGGAATATTTGAAACACTCGTTGATATTTGAATAGGATTTTCAGCACGGTTTAGGGACAGAATTGGTGTAAACTAAATTTTCCAACGCTCTTGAAAAATTTCCTATGCTAAGTTCGAGTATTACTCACCAATATTGCCTTTAAGGACATCATGACGTAGACTCCCGAAAACACAATTCTGAACGGAAAAATCAGACGATTGGAAATCAGTGGAAATCATTAAAAATAGAGATTATGTGACGCGAAAATGTAATTCTCAGGATTAGGGTTGTAGATTGTGCCGCATTCAACGTTGCTGCATTATCCTGTCAAGCAATAAATTCGCTGAGAATGGTTCTGTAGTGCTCGACGTTCACCGCAATCGTTTGGAATAAAAAGAAGTTCTGATACACCATCCAGTATCTCTAAACGGGTATAATAGTACTTTCTGTCCTAGATGCCATTATTTTTCAGCTGCAGAGATAAAATAGGCCTCGTCACTAATCATGGTTGTCGATGAAAAGCTTTCTTACCTACTTACTTACCTACTTAACAGGCCATTTACAACTCGATTAGCGGATTTCGGTCTGCCTTAACACATCCTGCTAGGAGCCTCTACTGCTTGCGCGCCTACTCCAATTGGTTACACCAATCGATGACAATGCATCCTGGATTTGGTCCTTCCAACGCAAACAAAGTCGTCCTCTTAGCAGACTTCCGCAGATCCCCACATCAAATACCCGTTTTGCCGGAGCATCCTGCTCCATTCGAACGAAATGGCCGAGACAGCGCAGCCACTGGATATTAATACGCTGCACAACATCTATGTCGTTAAGGAGCTCATACAGCTCACTGTTGGATCGGATGCGGAAATCATCGCCAACTGGCACTGGGCCGAAGATCTTGATCAGTACTTTTCTGTCGAATACTCTCAAGGCTGCTGATCAGTGTTTAATAGTGTCTATGGCTCTGCGCCGTAACGAAGCACGGGTAGGATGAACGTCTTGTAGAGTATTAGTTTTGTCTGACGAGACAGGTCTCTACTACTCAATTGCCTATTGAGACCATAGGAGCACCTGTTGCCAAGAGCGATCCCGCGCTTGATCTCCAGGCTGACATAGCTTTCTTCCACGTGAGCAAAATTCATGATAACAGGGCACTCTTGATGAACAGTGGCTAGAAGCTGTTGCACTCTCTTACACTTTGTTGGGCAACATTTCCAAGTTACATACAGGAATACTCTGTAAAGAAAGCCAATTGATGTCCCATTGCTTGAACCATTATCTAGTCGTTACTGCAGGGCCCTCTACAATATTTTCAATGACAAATGCGATAATCTCACTAAAGTGGTTGCTCATGGAAGGCCTAAATCAGACAGTATTACGAGTCTTTGCACACTCTTCTCGGCGAGTAGCTTAACACTATCTTGTTTGCCCTCTTGGCGTCAGATGTCCACGAAATCAAAGTTTAAATACACATTGGGGATACACCACCAGCTAATTATTACGCAACAAAAATCAAAACAATTTTTACCATTAAAAACCTGCAAAATATCTTATATGCATTTTATCGATAACTTGCACAGTGTAATTGCAGACTTTTCAATGTTAGTGTGTCTGTTGTTTTAATGGACTTTAACAATCAGGGTTGTATGTATCGACAGAAAACAATAATAATGATAATTGAAATGTTGTTTCTCAAAAAAAAAACAACTACAACAGCAACATATCAAAAATAACAACAACACATAATGGTGTTACACTATACAACCTGAACAACAACATGCAACATATTTTAAGAAAAAAAATGTTTTGAACGTTTGTAACGTTCATACAATATGCGTTCCATCATTTTTCTTTGTTTTTAACGACTTCTGGCTCGATCGAACAGAACAACAAACTAACGAAACGTTTGCCCCCAGACTCTAGAAAGTGTTTTTCAAGCGAAAGGTGTAGGTGTCCTGGATGATGGTGCCATACGAACATGGATAATGAAACACAATTTTTTTTCTTGTGCAAATCATTTTAAAGTGTTTCTATAGAGAGCAGCAGTAACATGGAAAACCCACGCATGTTTGTAGTTGTAAAGTCTTGAGAAGACAGAAAAAAAAACAATGAAAGAAAGAAAGGAGAACATTTATAAGAACAATTTAAAGTGGAACAGTATCGATTATGTTTTTATTATAAAATTTTTAAATAAATTTCCATACAGATGGACAGACAGACAGACAATACTCAAAGAAGTGCATGTTCATGCATATGTTTGAAGTCTCCTTAGATTGTATGTTACCTGTTGTTGTTGTTGTTGATAAAATATTGCAATTGTTTTCCCATCTGATTTTATTGTCGTATTTTTGTGACAAATGCTGGGGATCAGTTTTCAATTTCATATTTATTTCGGTAACTCGCAATATTTAGAACTGGCCACATAAAATGTTTTGTAGAGAATGTAATGAATTTACATGAGGATTAGAAACTTTGTAAGCTTTTTATGCCTCCACATATAGAAAACGGTGTGATTCAAAAATAAATTTTCTATTCGATGTCTTGGGCAAACCACCATCAACTGTTGTGTTCTGCATAGAAGGTCAGCATCAGAGATCAGCAATGAGCATTCAAAAAGATGAGTAGAATCGAATCATACTCATAATTTCTAATAGTGGGTGATTTTTTAAGAGCTATAGGAAAATTTAAACAAAAAAACACATAAAATTCAGAAAAATGCATGAAATCTTTATTTGAATCGATAGTAGGGTCCATATAATTTAATGTTTGAAGATCATTTGATGCAAACGTTGACCGCGACTGCGCCTCAAATGGTCCATCCGCTTAGTCCAATTTTGGCATACTCTTTCCAACATTTCGGCCGGTATCTCACGAATAAATGCTTCAATGTTGTCTTCCAATGCGTCAATTGAAGCAGGCTTGTCTTTATAGACATGCGATTTAACATAGCCCCACAAAAAATAGTCTAAAGGCGTTAAATCGCATGATTTAGGCGGCCAATTCACCGGTACCGCACGTGAAATAAAATGTTTACCGAACTCGCCTCTCAATAAGTCCATTGTTACGCGTGCTGTGTGGCATGTGGCACCGTCTTGTTGAAACCACATATCATGCAAGTCAAGCTCTTACATTTTGGGCAAAAAAAAGTGGATATCATCTCACGGTAGCGCTCACCATTCACAGTTACGTTACGATTCGCAGCATCTTTGAAGGAGTACGATCCAATGATGCCACCAGCCCATAAACCACACCAAACTGTGACTTTTTCTGGATGCATTGGTAGCTTTTGCAATGCTTCTGGCTGATCTTCACTTCAAAATCGACAATTCTGTTTATTTACGAATCCATTGAGCCAAAAATTAGCTTCGTCGCTGAACACAATTTTTCGATAAAGAATTGGATCTTCGGCCATCATTCCAAGAGCCCATTCACCAAAAATTCAGCATTGAGGGAGGTCGTTCGGTTTCAATTCTTGCACCAGCTGTATTTTAAAAGGCTTCACACCTAAATCCTCCCTCAAAATTTTCCACTTTGTTGAGTAACAGAGGCCCAATTGCTGCGAACGGCGACAAATCGATAATTGATGGTCATCATTAACACTGACACCGATACAGCTGCGATATTTTCTTCAGTTCGCACTCTACGTAAGCGTGTTGGTAGTTTAATGTCCAACAATGTAAATTTGGTGCGAAATTTAGTCACAATAGCCCGAATAGCCGCTTCAATGGGTCGATTAAACTGACCATAAAATGGAAGAAGCGCGCGGTGAACTTTCTTAACAGAGCACGCATTTTGATAATAAAATTCAATGATTTGCAAGCGTTGTTCGTTTGTAAGACGATTCATGGTTAAATTTGTAGACCAAACTGAAGATGTTTGACAGTGAAACAAAACACGAAACATGCGTGAGCTATTTAAACCAGTGTTGCCAAAAAGATAACTAAGCTAAAAAATCACCCGTTACTTATACGCATTCATACTTATTTTAATATCATGGAACTCCTCTACTCATATTTAAAGTTTGAAGGACTCATCATATTCATACTTAACAACAAGTATGATGCTATTGACATCGACTCTCCATAACTCAACATATACACGAAGCCCAAAATAAGTATGATTCGTATACGAACACTAAACTACTCACTAGAAGGTTGTGGGTTTGCTCTGCTTGCTGCTCTGTCTTTTTTGCTTAGGTGGTTTTTTTATTTTTTTGTAAATGCAACAACAACAACTAAGATGATGAATGATTCGGGTTATTCGTATCATTTATAAGTATTATAAGAGTATTTTTCTAAAGTTATGAATCTGAATGAGTAGTATGTATGAATCAAACATATTACGAATGGTATGAATTTGATGTCAACGTTGTACGCATACTTGCAATAAGTATGATTCGCGTAAGAACACTAAAATACTCACTCAATTATTTGTAATGGTTGTGTGTTTACTCTGCTTGCTGTTCTGTCTTTCTTGCTTATGTGTCTTTCTTCTGGTTTTGTAAATGCAACAACAACTAGGACTGTAAATATTGATGAATGATTCCAGTTACTCGAATGGTATGAGTTTGATGTCAATGTTGTATACATACTCATTGCAACCTGTACTTATAAATCAACGTTGTAGTGAGTACGAATGAATCAGAGTACATAGTTAAATTTCAATATTGTTGACTCATTTATATTCAAAATTTCATGAGTGCTTATGAGTAGCGAAAAAACGATTCATTGCTGATCTCTGGTCAGCTTTACTTACAACAATAGTCGATTGAGGGCATCAATTTATTGTGTTCTAGTTTCGGTAAAACTGTAAAATATAAGCCGCACAAGCTATAAATTTTTTGTTTTCTACTGTATAAGATTGCTAGTCATTAAAGGAAACTTTGAGGCACACTTAATCCACACAAAAGTATTGTAAATGCTTTAAGGTCTAGCTAACCAAGTTAATACGAATCTGAATATGTCATATATGATACCTTGCTTACCTACATACATACATACATAATTGATCATTACAACGCTTCAGTAAGGAGTTTGACGTCCTAGCTTCTCACACCACTTATGTTGTGTGTGTTAATTTTATACATGAGTGGTGGGACCTACAGTTTAAAGTCGACTCCGAACGACAGATTTTTATTTATTGAGAAACTTTTCATGGCAATTTTTATTTACTCTCAGAGTTTTTGCAAGAAATCTACTGAGAGGAAGTCGCCGAAAAAATACTTTTTGTATTTTGTCTTTGATGCCTGGCCTGGGGCTTGAACCCAGGCTTTTGCGTCTAATAAGCCAACACACTACCTACTAGACTACGGCGACTTCTAGACCGTAGTAGTTACGTAGTCGCTGTCTGTATTGAACGAAAGCTTGTGGTTCAACCCCTGGCTCAGACATTTCGAACAAAACGAAGTATGAAAGAAAAATAGTTCTTCTGCTACTTTCTGGTAACATCTCTGAGAGTATATAAAATTGCAATGGAAACTTTTACAACAATTTGTCGTTGATGATAAGCTGTAGAGAAAATTAACATACACAACATGGCCTGGTTTATTGTGTGTTTTTTCATAAGAATACTGATTAGATAATAATGGCATTATGGCATTATGAACTTTCTTTCTTTCTTTGTTTGACAATCATGACATACATGACAGTTATAACTTTATTTGGAAATCAAAATGTTTTTTTAATGAAATTCAAATTGAAGATCCAAAAAACCTTATCGTTTAAGGTGTGGCAGTTAAACATGTAATTGGTTATTGGCGTTAGAAAATCAAATTTATTTATTAAAATCATAATTAGCGCCACATTTGTAAATAAATTTTGTTGACTTTATTTCTCAAATAGAATATAACGTAACACCCTTTCGCCAGTGGTCAGTAAAATGTTTACCAACCCATGCTGCTGTATACGGCAGCCCATATTAAAACACTTTTCCATCACGCGGTTTTCGAAGAGAGAAAAAGGGTGTGTTATTTGGAGATTTTTTTTTGGTTGGTTTTTTTGGTGTCAAGCAGTCTACCAAACAATATGTGGACTGTTTCACAACGTAATCCTACAGATACATACATACATACATACAGGCATTAAATATGAATAAATTTATACAAATAAATTCATATTTTTTTTTAAATAAATTTTATGTTTATTTAAATTGCCATTAGTGGTCATAAAAACATAGCCACCTCTTGCCTCTGCCTTTGTCTCTGTCTCCATCCCCATCCCTTTGCAATGGTGGTTAACGAGAAGAGTTGCGTTAACTATTTGGAAGAAAACATGTTGTAATCAATACATATAGACAACGTATTGGTTTTTATGCAAATTAATCATAAAGTCAACAGGCGAAACAAATTAGTTTCAATCTAAATTGTTCGATCCGAACCGACACGGGCATGTCATTCAATCCAATATTTAACACTGTTCATCAAGTCTGTCTCTCTCCTCATACA
Organism: Sarcophaga variegata; assembly: GCA_932273835.1. NCBI lineage: Eukaryota > Metazoa > Arthropoda > Insecta > Diptera > Sarcophagidae > Sarcophaga > Sarcophaga variegata. The sequence continues at coordinate 61,018,521 of OW026362.1, forward strand.
ATTGGGGTTATTGTGTTAAAAACTTTAAAGCTTATGCTATGTATGTCCATCATAAAAAAGTATTTAAAATTTCCATTCCCTATACAACAAAACAAAACATAATGTAAACAAATGGAAACAGAATTTACTAGGAGTGGCTTGTATTATTATTATCATCATCATCCTCATTATCATCTCTATTATTGGCATCATTAACATGGCTTTTAAAATGTTGGACGTTTTCTTTTCATTTCATTGACCACATGATTAGTATATTTTATTTCATTTTATTTTGTTTATTTTTTTTTTTTTATTTATTGGCCAAAACCTCAAACTGAAAACGATGTTTAACCTTTTTATTATTGCCAATGCTTGTTAATAAAAAATACTTCACCCATTAAACTTTTAAAAATTCATTTCGATTTTTTGAGTGAAAACTAACAAAATTTATATCTTTTTTGTGTTAATAAATATAAATCTTATGTATTTAAATATTTAATATTTTATTTTATTTTAATTTTAATTTCAATCTTAAGCCCCATAAAAAATAAAACATAATTTCGTCATCATGGCAAATGTCCACTTTAATACCTTAATTATGCTTAAAATTTATAAATTTTTGAAATATAATACTTTTTTAAGTTATTAAATTTGAATTTTAAAACTTCTTATTTGCTTGATTTCTTATTTTCTAGAAAATTTTCCGTAATCTGCACTGAGATCACCATGCGTGCATATGTATATCCAATCTAGCATGAGCTGTATCACACATAACTTCACTTAACGGGTTGAAATCCCATCAAATTTAGGCCAAAAGAATTCATAGACCGATAGTACTCGCCAGCTACAGTATTGGCCTAGACAATGTCAATCTCAAAGAAATATTTATCGCAAACCCAATATCCCTACCAAACAGTGAACGCATTTTCGGAAGGCATTACATGCTCTTGGACCTTATGCGGTCTGGTACAGAGGTCAGCAATGAGTATTCAAAACGATGAGTAGATTCGAATCATACTTGTAATTTCTGATACTTATACGCATTCATACCTATTTTAATGTCATACCCATACTACTCATATTCAAAGTTTGAAATACTTAAGGTACTCATACTTTACAACACGCATGAATCGAAATCAACTCTTCATGACTCATCGTATACAAGAATCACAAAATAAGTATGATTCGTGTACGAACACTAAAATACTCACTAGAAGGTTTTGTGTTTGTCCTGCTTGCTGCTCTGTTTTTTTCCTAATGTGTCTTTTTTCTTTCTTTTTTTGTAAATACAACAACAACAACTATGACTGTAAATTTTGAGGAATGATTCGACGAGTCAATCGAATCATTTATAAGTATTATAAATATTTTTCTAAAGTTATAAGGCTAAATGAGTAGGCTTATGAATCAAAAATATCTCGAATGGTATGAGTTTGATGTCAACGTTGTACTCAAACTCATTGCAACTTGTACTTATAAATCAACGTTGTAGCGACTACGAATGAATTAGAATACATAGTTAAATTTCAATATTGTTGACTCACTTATATTCAAAATTTTATGAGTGCTTATGAGTAGCGAAAAAACGATTCATAAAGATGAGGGGCTGCTGTCAACTCTTCCACAGCCCATTCAGCGAACAAAACATTATTGTCTATGGTTATTTACGTTCAGTCTCTGGATCATTTGAATTCTGAAAGGTGCAGGCCGAAGTTACAATGCAAAATTCTTAAAATTTTAGAAGGCATTGTACACTGTTGGATCTAATATGTACTGATATCGTTTCAAACTCCAACCATTTTTGTTTGTTCACTTAACATTTCATTTATCCAGAAGCATTGAAGATGAAAGATTAATTTTTCAATGAAATTTAGGGTCATTTGCCAACTGCCACCGAGATCTTTAAGCGAACATGACGTTGTCTATGGCCGTTGTTGTCTATGGTCGTCGTTGGCTATGGTCGTCTTTGTCTATGGGCGTCGTTGTCTGTGGTCGTTGTTGTCTATGTCATCGTTATATATGGTTGTCGTTGTGTATGGTTGTCGTTGTCTATCGTCGTCGCTGTCTATGACCTTCGTAGTCTATGGTCGTCGTTATCTATAGTCGTCGCTGTCTATGGCCTTCGTACTTTCTGGTTGTCCTTGTCTATCGGCGTCGTTGTCTATGGCTGTCGTTGTTCATGGTTGTCGTTATCTATGGCGGTCGTAGTGTATGGTCGTCATAGTTTATGGTCATCGTTGTCTATGGTCGTTGTTGTCTCTGGCCATCTACCTGATAGTCGTTGTATATGGCCGTCGTAGTCTGTAGTCGTCGTTATCTATAGTCATCGTGGCCTATGGTCGCAGTCTATGGTCGTCCTAGTCTATGGTCAACGTTGTCTATAGTCGTTGTTGTCTGTTTCCGTCGTAGTCTGTGGTCGTCGTTGTCTATATCCGTCGTAGTCTATGGTTGTTGTTGTCTGTGGCCGTCGTTGTCTGTGGTCGTCGTTGTCTATATCCGTCGTAGTCTATGGTCGTTGTTGTCTCTGGTCGTTTTTGTCTATGGTCATTTACCTTCAGTCAATGCTGATGCAACAAAATTGACTGAAGAAATGACAACTAATTAGAAAGACATCTCCACCAAAATAAAATTTAAAAAAATACTTCTTCGGCGACTGCAGTTCAGCAGATTTCTGAAAGTAAAAACAAATTGCCGCATGAAAAGTTTCTCAAAAATCTATGGTTCGTAGTTGACTCATGTATGAAAATTAACACACACAACACAAGTGGTGTGAGAAACTACGTTGTAATGTAGAATGCTTGATAGGCCGAAATACTAGATATTAAAATTGCTGCCTTGGAACTTCGGTAGCAGCGCATATTTACCGCCAGTAAAGCGGCCATCAGATTCCTAGAGAGTTTGTACAGCATATTTTGGATTATCTTAGAATACTGGGTGCCTCTGGAGGAAGTAGCTAGACTTTCGACGATTATCTTCAACAGAGTTTCTGGAATAACAGGATTATGGTATGTATGTGTGTGTCTATTAGAAATCATCAAAAAGATGAGTAGAATCGAATCATACTCATAATTTCTAATACTTATACGCATTCATACTTATTTTAATATCATGGAACATCTATTCATATTCAAAGTATGAAGTCCTCCATCATATTCATACTTAACAACACGTATGATGTTGTTGTTGATTTCGACTCTCCATAACTCAACATATACACGAAATACACAAAATAAGTATGAATCAAACGAACACTAAAATACTCTGTAAAAGGTTGTGTGTTTGCTCTGCTTGCTGCTCTGTATTTTTTGCTCATGTGTCATTACTTTTTTTGTAAATGCAACAACAACAACTAATTTTGTAAATTTTGATGAATGATCATTTCTAAATACTTATGCGTGGGCTTATGAATCGAACATATTTCGAATGGTATGAGTTTGATGTCAACGTTCTACGCATACTTATTGCAACCTGTACTTATAAATCGACGTTGTAGTGAGTATGAATGAATCAGAGTACATAGTTAAATTTCAATATTGTTGACTCATTTATATTCAAAACTTCATACTATTCATTGCTTATCTTTGGTGTGTATGCAATTTAACAGATGCAGCTTCTTCATGATTGCAGTTATCAAACGTTAAAGTTCATTAGACCCTGTTAGAGGTGCTAATGTGATCTTTAGAAGGCATCCACAAATTTTGTTCGGAGACAATTCCATGATGTAGTCGGTGCTTATGGTCGTTTACTTTCAGTCCGTGACGATTTGACAAAACAGACTGAATAAATGACTGCTAATTTGACACATTTAGTTTGAAAAAGGTTGCAGTTATCAGCAGTCAAAGTTCGAAAGTTCTTGTTAGAGATGCTAATTCCAGTTCCCAGCTCAAACATCAAAATGAAAATATGAAAAAATATATCTTCGGCGACTGCCTCTCCGCAGATTTCTGGCAGAAATTCTGAGAATAAATAAAATTGCCATGAAAAAGTTTCTCGAAACTCTGTCGATCGGAGACGACTTTAGGTTCCGCCACTCAAGTATAAAATTAACACATACAACATGTAAGTTGTGTGAGAGGCTGTTTGCAATCCTGACTGAAGAGTTGTAATGAACAATTATGTATGTATGTATGTGTGGGGCCACAGATCCCATTCAATGAACAAGTCGTTGTCTATGGTCGTCGTTGTTTATGGTCGTCATTGTTTATGGTCGTCGTTGTCTTTGGTCGTTTACCTAATTTTTTATGACTGAATAAATGACAACTAATTTGACAAATGTAGCTTCAGCATGATGGCAGTTATCAACTGTCAAAGTTCGAAACTCCCTGTTAGAGGTGCTAATTTGATTGAATATTATTTAAAAGATCGGTGGTAACTTGAGAAAATTAACTGAATAAATTAAACTAATTTGACAGACATCTTCACCAAAGCGAAAAGATGAAATAATATTTCTTCAGCAAATTCCTCTCACAACAGTCATCTGGCATAAACTCTGCGTGTAAATAAAATTGTCATGAAAAGTTTCTAAAAAATCTGTCATTTGGAGTCCTGCCACTCATGTAAAAAATTAACCCACACAACACAAGTGGTGTGAGAAGCTAGGTTGTAATGTAGAATGCTTGACAAGCCGAAATACTGGATATTAAAATTGCCGCCTTGGGAATTCGGTAGCAGAGTATATCATATGATGTTATACTCATATTTACCACCAGTAAAGCGGATATTAGAGCCCTTGAGAGTGTGTACAGCACATTTGGGATTATCTTACAAGGCTGTCTCTGGAGGCTGTCTCTAGATGGTGAGATATTCGACGATTATCTTCAACAGGGTTTCTGAAACAACAGGACTTCGAAGTTTATTGTATGTATGTATGTATATCAGTTATCAAATGTCAAAGCTTTGTCTCTGTTAGAGATGCTAATTTGATTGAACACTCTTTAGAAGGCATCCACAGATATTGTTTTGAGCTAATTCTACGAAGACGTTGTTGTTTATGGTAGTCTAACTTCAGCGCTTGGGAATTTGGCTAAGTAGACTGAATATAATATACAAATAATTTTATCTTGGCTCCGCCGTTACCACCAAAAGTGATGTCAGTCTGGAGATCAAGCGCAGGGTCACTCTTGCCAACAGGTGCTACTATGGTCTCAATAGGCAATTGAGTAGCAGAGACCTCTCTCGTACGACAAAACTAATACTCTACACGCTTATCCTCCCCGTGATTCTTTATGGCGCAGAGGTATGGACACTATTAAGAGCAACAGCCTTGAGAGTATGTGAGAGAAAATTCCTACGTAAGATCTGCGATCCAGTATGACGATGATTTCCGCATCCGATTAAACAGTGTGCTGTATGCGCGCCTCAACGACATAGACATTGTGCAGCGTATTAACATCCAGCAGCTGCGCTGGCTCGGCCATTTCGTTCGAATGAAGGAGGATGCTCCGGCGAGAAGGGTATGTGATGCGAAGATTTGAGGAAATCGGCTAATAGGACGACCTTGTTTGTGTTGGAAGAACCAGATCCAGGATGTCCTGTCATCGATTGGTGTGACCAACTGGCGTAGGCAAGAATGTAGTAGAGGGTCGGTTTGTTAATGTTAATTGGCCATTAAGTAAGTAAGTAAGTCTGAAGAAATGCAACCAATTTGACTTATGCAGCTTCAAAAAGATGGCGAACAAATCGTTCCATATAATTTACAATTCTTATTTATGTGTCGATTTCAACTTAATTTAATTAAAAAAAATCTCTTAATCTTTATTTTTTTTTATTATAAAGGGGTATACAGTGGTGGCCTTATAATTAGAAACGACTTAGCAACATGTATGTTTGTTAATTTGTTTTACAGTTTTCACTGTGTACCTGGGATTAAAGGCGTCTTACATAAATTTTTCCATCAGATTGCGACAAATTAAACTTAGATTCGTCACTCCAGAGAACTCTGTTCCAGAAACATCGTTTGTAATTATAAGGCCACCACTGTAGGTACTGTATTCACCATATTTGTGGTGGGAACTCTGTAATTAAGAAATAAAATTTGAAATCTGAGTGCAATTGTTCTTTATTTCCATTGGAATTTAATAAAGTAACTCCACATAATTTAAAATGTGCGACAGAAACTACTTGTAATTGTTTTTATTAATAATAAATTATTATTTCTCATAAAAATTTAATAAATATTGAACGTTTAATAGTTGTATTCAATTGGTTAATAAATCTTATTCAAGAACAATTTTAAACAGAAACGCTTGTTAAAAGTGATTTAAATTAATGTTAACAACGCGTTAATTAATTAATAAAAAACAATAATTTGTTAACACAATATTTTCGTGGGAGAATTCAATTTTTTTTTTCAAATAAATTAACACCAAATGACACAAACAGCAAAGACAACATATTCAATAAAAAAAAAATTTTTTAATTTTCAAAGTGTTAAGCTATGCTTGAAGAAAATAACGTGGGCGACCAAATAAGTGTGACCAACGTAGTCAACACCTTTTTCATCAAATTTAGGAAATAATTGATGCTTGTTTTATACGCTACTTAAGCAATTTAATTAACGCAATAGTATTTAACAGATATGATAACGAAATTGAAGTTGTTTTGTTCTTAATTAAGAAATTATAAGAAATTTTTGTTCAAAAAATTTTTGTTCTTCTTCTTGTTATTATTTTTTTTAGATGAGGCATTTATTAACCTTGAATTAATATTAGAATTTATTCTTATTGAAACAGGTTGTCCTCTATTCTTTATGTATAAACACCCTCAATTGATTTGAATTTTAAATTGATCATCTTCTTCTTTTCGTTTTTTTTCCTTCAAATTATCACAAGCATTAGCAATACAGCCGTAAAGCATATGGCAAGAAAAAATAAAATTATTAAAAAAAACTTAAACTAATCTAAATAAAATAAAAATCATTTATTTTTTCCATCTTTTTTATCATTTTTTGTTCATCTTCTTTGTTAAAGATATCAACGCCAAGATAACAGGCGTCTTTCGGTCTCGTGCTAAAATTGCGACCTGATTTGAAAAGAAAAACAACAAAAAAAACAACAACAACAATAGCAACATAACAAAACAATAAATAAACAAGAAATGAAATAATATATCGTCGTACATTATATTTATGTATGTATGTATACGTACCGTTCGTATGTGTATACAAGTCAAACAAAAGACTTAAGCAGCAAACTTGTTTTTATTTTAACAGCCTGCCTGGTTTTTATAACGTCTTAGAGGATTTGTATGAAACAAAACAGAAGAAGAATACAAAACATTAATAAATAAAAACGATATGACTATTTTAAAAAGAAATCATTCTGTTTATTAAAATCATATGAAAAACAATTAATTGCTATGTATATGAGAACTTGTTGAAACAGAACAGTGATACTTAAACTGCTTTGAAAGTGAAGAATCTACTGGTGTTTTGCTTTTACATACATACATAATTGGCCATTGCAACCCTTCAGTTAGGATTACGGCCTAGCTTCTCACACCACTCATGTTGTGTGCGTTAATTTTATACGTGAGTGGCGAGACCTACAGTTTAACGTCGACTCCGATCGACAGTTTTTTTGAGAAATTTTTTCATGGCAAGTTGACTTACTCTCAGAGTTTTTGCCAGAAATCTGCTGAAAGGAAGTCGCCGAAGAATAATTTTTTTTCATATTTTAGTTTTAATGTCTGACCTGGGATACGAACCCGGGCTTTAAGCCAACACACTACCTACTAGACTACAGTGACTTCTTCTTTGCTTTTATATCGCTTAACATTAAAATTATAAACAGACAAAAAAATCCAACAACAAACACCAACATAAAATAAATGGTAAACAAGTAAACAAAAATACAACAACAAACAGTACAAGAATAAATGTAAACAAAATACACAAACAACAATAATAATGAAACAACGATGTTTAAATTTATAGAGACTTATAGAAGGCGAAGTCATGAACATTCGCCTTCAAGCACATTCATGAGACTGTTTACCCTGCCGTATAAGAAGCAAGGCAAAGCAGGCGAGTCAGTTGGTGAAGTTCAGTCAGTCTTGTGCAAAGACACAGTTGGGCAATTCACACGACTTTGTATCGTGTATGTTGTATTGAACAAATTTGTTTGTTTGTGAACGCTCAATGCTATGTATTGTGTATGTCGTATTCTTCTTCATAATTTTTGGCATTCAAGTGTATCGGATTTTTACATGAAAATTATAAACAACAAGCATACACTGTTGTATAGTCGTCCAACAATACAATGAATACAACGATACAACGGCTTGTGTGAATTGCCCAAGTGTGTGTGAAGAGAGCAATCGTGGTTTGAAGATCTCCGTCAAAAAGATCTGTCGAATGTTTGGCTACTAAATGTTATTGTTCATTCAAAGGGTGTGAACAGAGGAATAACAAGAAAAGCAATTGTTGTAGATGGGTCCGCCATCTAACGGTTTTTTTTTTGTCAACTAGTGCTTATTTCGTGAATGGTAACACTGAACTAATTATCTGTTTTTACAGATAATTAGTTTCATCCTTCCGCTGAACGAATACGCTTGTGTATACGCTTGAGCAACGCTGGGAAATATTGCGACATTACTTTGAAAATCATGGTAATGTTGCAGAATGTGCACGAAAATTGCGTACGGATTTTGGAAGAAGAGAAGCACCGTCAGCTCAGTATGTTCGTTATCTTCTAAAAAAAGTGAAAGAAACTGGTATCCTCATCGATAAACCAAAGCGTGAAAAGCCAAAAACAGTGCGTACACCCGAGAATATCGCGTGAAGCGCCATCAACATCAATTCACCGTCGTTCTCAACAATTGAACATTTCGGAGACATCATTGAGACGAATTTCGCATAAAGGCCTTGGTATGACGCCATACAAAGTCCAATTGGTTCAGGAGTTGAAGCCAATTGACCAGCCAATGCGTTTTCGCTTCGCTAAGAGGGCCTGCGATCGACTTACAGAAGTTGCCGATTTTGGCAAAAAAAATCATCTTTTCAGATGAAACTCGTTTTGATCTTGGCGGGTCTGTAAACAAGCAAAATTGTAGCACTTGGGCCACAGAAAACCCGCACGCATACATTGAAAAGCCGACGCACCCAGAACGAGTCACTGTTTGGTGGTGCGGATTTTGGTCCAGAGGCATAATTGGGCCATTTTTCTTCGAAAATGAGCAAGGAGTGGCCGTTACAGTCAATGGTGATCGTTATCGGGCCATGTTGAACGAATTTTTGTTCACAAAAATTGAAGAGGAGGATATTGGCAACATTTGGTTTCAACAGGACCGTGCCACACAGCCGAAGCTACACTCGATGTTTTGCGCCCTGTTTTTGAAGATCGCATTATCAGCGGCAGAGCTGATGTCGTTTGGCCAACTCGGAGCTGCGATTTGACACCGTTGGACTATTATTTGTGGGCTGCCGTCGAAGATAAGTGTTACGCCGACAAGCCAGAGACAATTGACGCTTTAAAGGACAATAATCGTGAAGCCATTGGTGAAATACAGCTGCACACAATCGATCGTGTAGGCTACTGCATGTGCAGCCGCGACAGCCATTTGAATGGAATTATTTTCCATTATTAACCGGAAGGATTGTACTTTCAAATAAAAAAAGAAATTTGAGAAAATATTCAGTGGTTTTTTTTAAAGCATTTTCAAAAAAAAAAGTTATTTGGCAGACCCTTTAGTTGTGAACCGTGGCACACAAAATTAAAACTAAACACAAATTTATATTTAGGCTAGATATCAAAACAAAATACAAAAAATATTTCTTCGGCGACTTCCTCTCAGCAGATTTCTGGCAAAAACTCTGAGAGCAAATAAAATTGCCATGAAAAGCATGTTATTACAGACAGTTTGAGAACCTCCTGTTTACTGTGAATTTATTGTGTACATTTATAATCTTTTCATCTGATTACAGGGTATTGTGTGTGATGCGTTATTGTATTGAATTGTGAGATTTTCAAGACAAAACAGGAAACTATTATGCCACAACAAAATCTTAACTATTAAATTATTATCGAAGAAGAGAAAATAATACAACAACAACAATAACAAATTTGCATAAGTTATTATTAAAAAAAAGAGAAGAATTAATAAAACAACAACAAGAAATCTAATGTTAAATAAATTTGACGATATTTTGTGTACAAAATGACTACCAGAGTATTTAAGAACATGTTATTGGCAAGTGTAATGGCTACAACAATTAGAAGCAGAAGAAGAAAAATATGAATAAGAAGAAGAAGAGTAGTAAATAGAAGAAGAATACAACTTAGATTTTTAGTTAATTTAATTAAGTATTACAAGGAACTTATTTTACGTATCAAATCATTATGGCATATAAGTAGGGATACAGTACAGTTGATAATGGGAATGGAATTGAATGGCTAGCTAAGTATAGAGAGAACGATCTCATTCACCTTATATATGCTTTATTTTATTCGATAATTTTTTAACTTACGTACATGCATACATACATACATAATATGTCATTCAGTCTGGATTACGACCTAGTTTCTCACACCATTTATGTTGTGTGAGTTAATTTTATCTATGAGTGGTGGGATCTACAGTTTTAAAGTCGTCTCCAAACGACAGATGTTTGAGAAACTTTTCACGATAAATTTCAGAGTTTTTGCCAGAAGTCTGCTGAAAGGAAGTCACATAAGAAATATTTTTTCTATTTTCGTTCGAGATCTCTGACCTGGGGTTTGAACCGTGGTCTTACGTCTAACAAGCCAACACGCTACCTACTAGACTACGGCGACTTCTTTCGATTATTGCTGCATAATATTGTTACGTTTTAAACTTTTGAAAACGTTTAAAATATAAGCTTGTTAATTTGTGTTTTGTTTTAGTTATGTGTGCCCCTGTTCACAACTTTATGTAAACAACAACAAATGCTTTCTTTGTTATTCGTCTGTTTATACCCTTTGCATAAACAATAACAATTACTAGACAATTGTTCGACAGATCTTTGTAACATAGATCTTCAAACCACGATTACTCTCTTCAAACACACCGCGTGTTCACACAATAAGGTCGTCACCATACATGGTTTGTCGGACTCTCCCACTGGGTATAACGACTAAAAACCCAACTTCTCTCCTTACCGGGGTATCATTCCACCTCGGAACCACGGTTATATTACTTCGAGTTGGGCCCCTTTTGGTACATGTGCCAGTTCCATCATTGTCAGCCTGCGTCCCGGCTCCGCTCTTTTCTTATCCTACTGCGTCTAGGTCATATTTTTTCCTTCGCAGAACATAGTGCACAAATTGTTTTACTGCGTTCCAGTTCCACTTTTCTCTGCTGTTTGTCATTTTCAACACGCTGTTTGTAGCATTAATAATGCCAATTTCAGCCTCGAGACCCTGATGTCTTTAGTCCCAGCGATTGCAGCCGAAGACAGTGTGTTCGGCATCGTCTAACATTTCTTCCTCCTCGTAGATGCAGAATGGCGAGCGATATTTCCCCATGCGATGCAGGTACTCTCTGAAATATCATCTGGGTTAAATACATAGTAGTCTACTTCGCCGTTTTTTCTGTTTTTCTGGAATCAGTTTATATGTCCACCTACCATGCCGTTCATTTTCCCCACCGATATTGCCATTTTAAGAAGACTTCGTGCTGTATCGTTTCTATGCCCTGCGACTGTGTCGTGCTCTGTCTAGGGTTGAAAATCATCTGGCGCTCAATTGCTTGAAGGTGCATGGGAACCATTCCAGCTCTTATTAAGGCAGCTTGTGTTGATACCGTGCGATACGAGGATGTGACCCGTAAAGCTGCTATTCTCTGCGCAGATAGTAGTTTTTTTAGCTCTGGCTCGAGTTTTCAAAGTAGAAGCCAAGATTTCAGAGCCAGACAGGAGTATACTATTTCCAGCCTCCATGAGTAACTTCCTCTTACTTGGGAGTGGTCCTCCAGAACACACTACCTACTAGACTTTGGTTATTTCATCATGCTCTTCTCATATATCTCCGCGAAATTAGAGCTACGACTCGAGGAGTCAGGTCCTTGAGTTCTGCAACTTTAAACCTCAACTGGACTTGTACGACTAGAATGCTTACCAAAGAACATTAGTAAGGGCATCCGTCTTATGTGACTAGGCAGTCTTGAACTTGATGGTGATGGCCCAAAAAGGAAAGCAGGAACAGCAAATCAACTTAACCTTTCTGTCTCTCCCTGAAATTGCTCCATAACTGAATTATTTTCCTGGACATACATAATTGGTCATTACAACCCTTCAGTCAGGATTATGACCTAGTTTCTCACACCACTTATATTGTGTGTGTAAATTTTTATATATGAGCGGGCGGCATCTATAGTTTAAAGTTGACTCCGAACGTGAGATTTTTGAGAAACCTTTCATGGCAATTCTATTTACTCCTCGAATTTTTGCCAGAAATCTGCTGAGAGGAAGACGCCGATGAAATATTTTTTCATATTTCGTTTTGATGTCTGGCCTGGGGTTTGAACCCTGGCTTAACGTCTAATAAGCCAACACACTACCTACTAGACTACGGCGACTTCATTGTTAGGGGCGCTATTTTTTTTTTGGAAATTACTTGCAGCATAGATGACCAAATATACTCGTATGCCGACAGTATAGCATCGATTGAAGTGCCTACTCAACTGTCAAGTGAATGTTATTGGATCATAAACGAAAGAAGAACTTGTTTTGAAACTCTGATGATGATTTTTGTTTCTTCTTCTAAATTTGAATATAAAAATAAATATTCCAAGATTATGAATATTTATGTTGAAATAATCTAGGCAAAGCGTTAAAGCCTAAATATTTTAAAATGTGTTTAACATGGAGATAAGAACCAACATTTGCTTTCTCACTCTGTCTCTATCTCTCTCTCTCTCTCTCTCTCTCTTTATCTAGCTTCTCTTATAAGAAACAGTTGTAACTCTATTGAAATAATTTAAAAAAATTTTTATTTTTTTCTTCATCTTATCAAGCAGCCATAGAGGGAGGCAGTAAAGCATAACAGTCATCTCCAAAAATAGATATCAATCTGTCTGTCTGTCTATCTATCTGTCTGTGTGCATATAAAATAAATTATTAAATGAATATTTTATTGATGCCATTAATAAACTATTGTCTCTATTAAAGTATCAAATTTCAAATCAAATCAAATCAAATCTTTCCTTAGATAAGTATCTTGTTAATCTACCTTCAAACAATGCTTTCGAGTGTGTTTTATTTTTTATTTGAAACTGTAAGATACATATGATAAGTTATCATATATACAGTTAGTGAAAGGTGTTGATAATAAGCTATGATTTTTTTTAGAAAAACAACAACAAAAACAACAACAAAAATTAAATTAAATTAAAAATTTAATAAAAAAATTGTTTCCCGAATTTAGAAACAATACTCATAAATTTTCATTAGGAAAAATTTGTAGTAGACTTTCCCTAAATGCAAATCGATTGAGTGCTGCTTATGGCAGTTTCAAAAGAATTTTCATAACCTTGAACCAAAAATGTCTGAAATTTTTCAATGTAAATGAAATCTTTTTAGAACAACTAAACACGGTTATTGTACATTGTACATAGTATTGTACATTATTATTGGCTGAAGTACATACATACATAAAATACGTAATTAGTCATTACAACCCTTCAGTTAGGACTATGACCCTGATTCTCGCAGCACCCCCTTGATGAGTGTCTTACTTTTATAAATAATGGCGGTACCTACAGTTTAAAGTCGACTCCGTAGGACAGATTTGTGAGAAGCTTTTTTTTAGCAATTTTATTTTACTCTCCGAGTTTTTGCCAGAAATCTGCTGAGAGGAAGTCACAGTAGAAATATGTTCGAGATGTCTGACCTGGGGTTTCAACCGTAGCCTCACGTCTAATAAGCCAACACACTACCTACTAGACTACGGCGACTTCTTTAGGTTATTGCTGTATAATATGAATATGTCTGAGGTCTCCTCTTATTGCAATTTCCCAACAAAAGTTTTGGCCATTTGAATCTTTGCCTGTCTTCATCCTTAATTTCTTTTACTATATCGTTGCATATATTCGGTTATATTGCATATATTCCAACTGCCGTATGGAAACCCTCTACTTAGAAGCTCATCTATCCGTTCATTGCCGAAAATGTCCATATGACCTACGACTCCTTATTCCCTTATACTATCTTCTCCAGACAGCCTTTAATCGTATAAAATCCGAGTACTCGTTTATCGATCTAACTCTGATATAGAACTGCTATGCTCCATCTCTTATAATTTCTGTGCAAGTTCAATTTAATACATCTTCCAAAAGCGTAGATTTCCTCTCGAAAGTTACCCCCGAGTTTCTCAATGACGCGGAATATTTCATTCTAGGAACAAAAATTCCTTGGCTCTGTCCCAAAATCCATTACAGATCCATTTGAATACTGCTATACTACGGCGACCTTAGGCTGAAATACTGGGTATTAAAATTGACGTCATGCGAATTCGATAGCAGAATATAGCGCGTGCATACGCATATCGACAGTAAAGCGGCGATTAGATCCTTAGAGCGTAATATACCACAGATTATATTAGAATGTTAGCCATCTCTAGAGCAGATAGCACACTGGGACATCGAAGGTAACAACAAAATCGACGCACATACTAAAGTTGGAAATACTGAAAATTCAAATAAATTCCTACATAAGATAGACGAGTCCTCCACAGAGAGCCAGACAAATACTTGCATACGTACATAAAAGGTCATTACAACCCTGCAGTCAGGATTACGAACAAGTTTCTCACACCACCTCATATTGTGTGTGTAATTTTATGCATTAGAGGCGAGACACGTAGTTTAAAGCCGACTGCGAACGACTGATTTGTGAGAAAATTTTCAGGGCAGACTTTTTGCCAGAAATCTGCTGGGAGGTCGGAGTCGGAAAAGAAATATTTCTTCATATTTCGTTTTGCTGGAGAAGTCTGACGTGGGGTTTCAACCGTGGCCTCAGATCTAATAAGCCAACACAGTACCTGCTACACTACGGCGACTTCAGGCTGATATACTGAGTATTAAAATGACCGCAATGCAAATTCGTTAGCAGACTATATCGTATCGCCATATTCGCATATTTATCGACAGTAAATCTGCCATTAACTCCTTAGAAAATGTGTACGCCACATCTAAGAATACCTTAGAATGCAGGGTATCCCTGAAGGAGATAGCGAGACATTCTACGATTACCTTTAACAGGGTATTCGGCATACGGGGACATTTGACATCAGCGCACTTGATGAAGCAGGAAAAACCATGGAAAATTCAAATAAATTCCTACATAATGTAGGCAACTTCTTCACAGAGGGGCTGGCAAATACATACGTACATAAAAGGTTATTACAACCCTTCAGTCAGGATGACGACTTAGCTTCGAATATCACCACCATATTGTATGTGTTAATTTTATACATGCGAGACGGGATCTATAGTTTAAAGTCGTTTCCGAACGACGAAATTTTTTGAAAAACTTTTCATGGCAATTTTATTTAATCTCCTGGTATTTGCCAGAAATCTGCTGAGGGGAAACCGACGAAGAAATATATTTTTTTTATTTCGTTTTGTTGATGTCTGCCAACACACTACCTACGAGACTACGGCGATTAGAATCTCTCAAGGCAGTCAAATAGTCTCATAAAAACACCATTCATTTGCAATAGAGTCACCTGCCAGATCTGGCCCGATACGGATATACGTCGAACAGAATTTGCATTTAAACTCACTTGTAGTGCCAACAGACAGATCTGGCCTGGCATGAATATATGCAGAATAGAATTTGCATTGAATCTAACAAGATTTCATCTCAGAAACCTCATAGCAGTATTAGGAAGACAATGACTTCTAGATGTTTGCACTAGGAGACTGGGAATACCTCATATTGACTTCTGCAATGACAAGGAAGAAGATGAGACTCTAGGACATTTTCCCTACCATTGTCCGGCATTTGGAAACGTGAGAAGTAGAATTCTTGGACACTCACTCAGACTTCATTGAGAAAACGTGTGCAGCGAAAATGTCACAATTTCATAAAACCCGCGAAATAGTTGAGAGGTTCCCACAATTCGAGGAAAATGCACAAAACTTCATAAAACTCTCGTGATGGTTGAGAAATTCTTACTAGTTGCTATAATTATATGGCAAAAAGGTAACATCAGTGTTACAAAGGGACCTTGCAGCATCTAAGCAACCTGTGACCGGCGACTGCCTATGCCTGCAACGGTTCTAATGCAACACTCCAACAGCAATCTATTCAGAGGCTTCAATTTAGGTTCTCCTAAATAAAAAAATAACAAAAAACTTCCAACAAAACATACATTCATGAAGTCCTCAAAATAGGCAAAACAAGATGCGTGCACACTCTATCAAACACCTTCTGAAGGTGTACGAGGAGCGCAACTAAACAGATGAACAGATGAATCAAATGAATCAAATGAATCAAATGACATGCAAAATAGTATGCAAAGTGTTTTCCAAACAAAACATACAAGCGTACATAAGTACAAACGACAACAACATAAATGCCAGTCAGTCAACCAATAAAGTTCCACAACTTTGTTGTCGAAGAAAGCAGAAAAAAAATAATGAAAGAGAAGCGGAAAAATATATTCGAGACACATTTGCGTGGCGTTTCAGAATGAATGCGTCGTCTTTTATTTTCTTGATTGTCAACGTTTTCCTCCTTATTTTTTGGTTTGAAATTTTTGTAAATCAAATCTAGAGATGCGAAGAAATTTCAGTGCGTATAAGATGAATAAGGGATACCATACAGTTGATTTTTTGCCAGAAAGAAATTACCGAAGAAATGTTTTTTCACAATTCATTTCGTTCAAGATGTCTGACCTTGGGTTTGAACCGTGGCCTTACGTCTAATAAGCCAACACACTACTTACTAGACTACAGCGAATTCAAAAAATGAGTACAGTCTAGCATGGATTAATGTTTCCAACCTCACTTTAGTACGATTGAAGTGTCTTCTCAACCGCATTAGCTCACAGTTGCAACTTGTTCTACAACATGTCGCAATGAAATGTTTTTTAAGCCATTGGAGCATGCCCAACAGAATCATAAAGCTGATGAGTACGCTGTACAATGACTATCTCTTGGGGCTGCTCTTGCCCAGTGAGACTCTTTTGTTGCACTAGCCGAATTTGATGATGGAACAACGTTCAGAACATACAGAATTACCAGGAATTTTCTGCCAAAGAAAAGATCAAAAACTCACTTAACAATTCTAAGAAAATTGATTATTTTTCTAAGAGCTCAGAACGGTGGAACGTGTGCCAGAACGTAAAGGATGAGAGGAAGAATCGTCTCTGTCCTAACTTATGGTGGATTAGTTTTTTAGGATCTTGGTTTTGGTCTCTTCTATGATCTTAATTGCTTCAGAGACAAGTTGCTTACAAATTTGATCAATTTGTCGGATGTCTTTCGTAAGAACTATGTGGCTTACACTCTTCGATTTTTTGAATATTTGCAGACCGTTATGCAGTATTATGAGGTCAAATATCTCAAACGGATATCGAAAACATGATAAATTATTTCTTCTGCGACTTTCTCTCAGCAGATTTCTCGCAAACCCTTCGAAAGTAAATAAAATTGCCATGTAAAGTTTCTCAAAAATTCTGTCGTTCGGAGTCGACTTTAAGCTGGAGGTCCTGCCATTCATGTATGAAATTAACACACGCAACATAAGTGGTGTGAGAAGCTACGTCATAAAGGGTTGCAATATTGTACATATATGTATCAGAGATCAGCTATGAATCGTTTTTCCGTTACTCATAAGCACTCATGCAATTTTTTATATAAGTGAGACAACAATATTGAAATTTAACTATGTACTCTGATTCACTCACTACAACGTTTATTTATAAGTACAGGTTGCAATGAGTATGAGTACAACTTTGACATCGAACACATACCATTCGAAATATGTTTGATTCATAAGCCTACTACTCATTCAGATTCATAACTTTAGCAAAATATTCTTATAATACTTATAAATGATTCGAGTGACTCATCGAATTATTTATCAAAATTTACACTCATAGTTGTTGTTGTTGCATTTACAACAAAAGAAACCCGACACATAAGCAAACAAGAAAAAGCAGCAAGCAGAGCAAACACACAACTTTCAAGTGAGTATTTTAGTGTTCGTGCGCTAATCATACTTATTTTGTTCTTCGTGTAAATGTTGAATTATGGAGAGTCGAAATCAACAACAACATCATACGTGTTGTTAAGTATGAATATGATGGAGTACTACAAACTTTGAATATGAGTAGTACGAGTATGATATTAAAATAAGTATGAATGCATATAAGTATTAGAAATTATGAGTATGATTCGATTCTACTCATCTTTTTGAATACTCATTGCTGATCTCTGGTGACAAGCTACGTGATAATAATGGCTAAAGGGTTGTAATACTACATATGTATGTATGTAGTATTATAGGGTGCCTTGGAAATACAAATACAAAGAAGACAGAATAAAAAAATAAAAGCAAAGAATGGATAATCAAATGACGATGATGATGTCGATGCCGCTGATCAATATTTAAAATACAACACAGCAATAGGAAACAGCAAAAATTAAAGGAAAATCACGCCTTTTATGGTTGCATCAGTGATTGGATAACGCATCTAAACATAATACAAACGAAACGACACACAGGGATTTCTTTCTTTCCTTTCCTTTCATTCTTTCTTTCCTTTCTATCTGTAAATGTTTAATTGTCTATGTATGTATGTATGTGGGTATGTATGTAGAGGTGGAAGAGAAAGATCACAATCGTAACTTGAGTAGGCATATTATAGTTAATTAAAAACCAAATGCTGCCTATCTGGCACACACTTTTTGCCAGCCATTCAGGCAGCCTACTGTCTGCCTTCTGCCTGCCTGCCTGTTGCCTGCTGCCTGAGTGGTTGGCTAGCTGATTGCGGTTTTAAGGCAGGAGGCAGCAAAGAGACAAGACAAAAAATTGTCTTTAAAAGAGTTGTCCATTGATATCGATAGCAATCGGTAAATCGCTTTCAAAAAAAAGCAATACAAACCAAATAAAACAAAAATGTAAATGCATTTTGCCAACGACATCATCAAACCTAAAAATAAAGGAAAACAAAAACAAAAATTAAAACAGAATACAAACTTCGCCTGAAACAATTTTAGGGAGTCAAAGGCATTGATTAAATACTCGTACACTGCCCGCATGGTAAACTTTTTCTTGCGTTTTCCATTCGTACATTTGTTTGCCATCCGTGGAGTATATTTAGTTGAAGTTCTTTTTCTCTTGTGTTGTCATTTGTTTGTTTGTTGTTGTTGTTGTTGTTGAGATGTAAAAACGAAGATTTTTTTGTGTTCGCGTTTTATCCGTTTGATAATGATACTTAATGCGACAACAATTGCCAATATTAGGTTGGCTGATGGCTTGATTGTTTTTGTATGTCTTTACGCTATGAATTCCGCCACATTTCAAATGGTTTTTCGGTTTTGTTTTTAGAAACAGAAGTTCTATGTGTGGTGTGTTGATTTATTTTTAAAAATCTTCTTCATTTCGGTTGTATTGCTGTTGTGCAAATATGTTGTATGCAAGAAGAAAAAGACGAAGTGTTATAAAGCATTTGTTGCGTGTGACAAGTTTCATGTCATTTAATGTGACAATTGACTGATGCATCGTATTTTGATTTCATTATAAAGATTTTCATTTTTTAATTGAAGTTTTTTTTTCTTTACTTCTCCTTTCATTGTTCCAAAATAAGAACGGAATAAAACACATTGTATTGGACATTTTTCTTATTGTACCTTCGCAAAACAAAGGAATTTTTAAGAGTCTTTCTAATGAAAAGGGATTAGAAGATCAGATGTGTTAATACAGATTTAGTGAAGGCTTCTTTGGTATTTATTGGATTTATCGCATTTATCAAATGAATTTAAAAAGGAAGATAAACTGATGAAAATTCGAAATGGAAACAGAGCCACGAAACGTATATAGAGCTGCAGAACCAGTAACGATTTCAATTAATGTATCCGACTATAGCTCTATTGATCCCATTGTTACATACATAATTAGTCATCACAACCCTTCAGCCAGAATTACGATCTAGCCACACATACCACTCATGTTGTGTGTGTTAGTTTTATACAAGAGTGTCGGGACCTACAGTTTATAGTCGACTCCGAACGACAGTCTTTTTAGAACCTTTAATGGCAATTTTATTTACTCCCAGAGTTTTTGACAGAAATCTGTTGAGAGAAAGCCACCAAAGAAATATTTTTTCATATTATCGTTTTGCTGTCTGACCTTGAGTTTGAACCGAGGCCTCATGTCTAATAAGCCAACACACTACCCACTAGACTACGGTGACTTCTTCGGCAACCACAAGTGAATATAAAAGTTATGGTCGCCTTAACACAATAGTGCGTTGGCTTACAAGATGTGGATTTATACGTTCAAATCTAAGATATAATATCTTGAAAAAGAGAGTAAAAAATTTCGTTCGGCAGTTTTCCGACAAAGCCACTGACATAATCTAATTGCCATGAAATCTGCTGAGAAGAAATCGCCGATGAAATATTTTTTTTTTCATATTTCGTTTTGATGCCTGACCTGGGATACGAAACCGGGCGTTACGTTTAATAAGCCAACACACCACCTATTAGACTACGGCGACTTCATAGGATTTTCATTTTATTTTATTTGTTTATGGCATTTTGAGTGTAAATCGCCGAAATAATATTCTTTTTTCATATTTTGTCTTGTTTGAGATGTTTGATCTGAGGTTTGATTACCGAAAAAACGTCTTCAGCGATGAGGTCCACTTCTGCATAAGAACATGCTGGAAACCAAAGCATACTAATTTAAAATGGACTGTAGAAACCAAAAATGTCTTTGAGAAGATCAAGACCGATCTTAGCAATGCAAACCTGTTGGCATTTCGCTGAAAGCAGGCAATGATCGCACTGATGACGGATGCGTCAGACATTTCGCTGTAAAGTACTTTCGATTTTACATGGAGGGAATACAATTTACGATGTCACAAACCACTGGAATTCGAATTCGGGACGACATTATTCCGTTGAATTCTTCCCGAAGAAAGCTACTTTTATATGTGGATTTTCAGATGGTGGTGTCATCGGTCTATAATTTCTTGAAAACGGCACTGACCATTGATTAAATGGATACCAACGACAAGAGCTTTCCACAGGACTATGCTAAATGCCCCACAGTCATTGCCTCATTGGATATTCCGCACGACCAAATTGATGGCATTATCATTTCAAGTTAAGTTGAAGTATAGATCATATGATCGCCCTTAGGCTTTTACTTGTGAGGATTTTTCAAGTAGCAGCCTTGTGTGAATAAATTGCAAACCAAAGCGGTTCTCAAGCCAACATAACTTATGCCATTGGTAAAATGCGGCCTGATTTATGCAAAGGACTCATGGAAAAATTGATATTTTGAATACACTCTACCCAGAGAAGCCGTGACGAACATACGAATGACGTTATAATCCACGCATAATGACATCAATTGGTCGCTCAAACTAATAAAGAGTTCCTATAATAAAATTTTGTTTTGTTTAAATATAAGTATTAGAAGTACTTAAATACAGGAGGACTATAATACTACTACAGAAGTCGCCGTAAACTAGTAGGCAGTGTGTTGGTTTATTAGACGTGAGGCCACGGTTCAATTCCCAGATCAAGAAAACGGCAAAAACTCTGAGAGTAAATAAAAATTGCCATTAAAAGTTTCTTAAAAATCTGTCTTTTAGAGTCGACTTTAAACTGTAGGCCCCTCACTCATGTATAAAAATAACACACAACATAATTGGTTTGAGAAGCTAGGTTGTAAACCTGACTAAAGGGTTGCATTACAACCAATTATGTATGTATACTACTACGGTAACAAAAAAATACCTTGAGTGTTTAAATGTACCGTTTAATAAGCAAATTTAACTTTCCTTCCCGTAATTTTGTTTGAATTTCTCTATTAATTGGTATCTTTCGAGACATGGATATGCAATGTAGAGTGTTAGTGAACTTCATGACTGTGTTCTGAAGCTGAGTGTGACATTGAGGTATGTATTGCAAAGGGACTGACCATCCTTAAGTGAAGTCTTTTTCGACGAGCTGTTTCTCTAATCCATTAGTATATCAATCTTCCCTTAAGGCTTCAATAACATGTAAAAATCAAGGCATTGCATGTTTTAAAATTGAAGTGTTTTAGCACTTAAACGTTCTTTCCTTGAATTTCACAGGTAATTGTTTAACCCTTTCATGCCCGATGTTGCATATAGGCAACATTGTACATTTTTGTTCATAAATTCCGTAATTTTAAATTTTTTTAAAACATTTTTTTTTTCAAACAAGCTTGGTTAAAAACGTGTAAAACCAGAATACGTAGGACTCCGAATTTAATATCACTTCATATTTAGGCCATGACTAACAAACACATGTCCTTAAAAACATTTTAGCTCTGGCCCAAAAAATTCGGGCATGAAAGGGTTAAGAAATAGTTTTAAATAATTATTAAATAAAAAATAATTCAATCATATGTTTTTATTTTTTGATTACCGTTTATCTCTATCAAATGTTTTTAAACTTTATTGGCCGTTTTTTCTATGTGGGGCTCACAATTAAAATTCTTCCGCATTCCCGCATTGGAGAACTCTTTTTTAAAAATTTCCAAATAAAAAAATTTTTTTTTTCAGTTCACATTAGAAAATTACAATTATTTTTGCATTAGACTTTAAATTTTTTATGTAATTTTTTTGTTCCTTTTGTAAAAGAAATTTACCATTAAAATAGTTTCGTTTTATTTAATTCGCAGATCGAAATGAAATTCTGATATTTTTTTCTGCCTACAAATACGACACACCACACGATTTGGCTGAATTAAAATCTCATCAAAGTAAGGAAAAGAAAAAAAAAGAGAAAAAACCTTTGTGAAATGCGTAGCCACAAATAGCAAAAACAACATCAACATCAACAACAACATCACATACATCACCAATAAAAGATTAAGGAATTTTATGTTGTAAAACTCCCCAACAACTCCCGCACATATGCAGGCCACAAAAATGTTGCGAATTGTGCGTTAAGAATCGACAGTAGAAGACCAATGCTGAGATTTCCTATACGTAAGGCAATGTTGTGATGATTACGTTGTCAAGTGTGTGTGTGTGTGTGTGTGTGTGTTGTTGGCGCGAAAAAATCACAACAACCGAAACACACAACCACAACACCACAATCCACCACAAACAGCAACAACAACAAATAATTCGCACTTGAAAAGTGCAATGAATTTTAAACATGACGCAAAATAGTTTTCACTTCAGTCTCTCTCTCATCCTCCCATTTTATCCAATGCATACAACAACGACGAGAATTTTATTTTGTTTGGTGCGACACTAAAAATGGCAAAAAAAAACTAAAATCCGACAAGTTCAATCCACCCATTGAAAGGAATAAATACGTTTCACTTCTTCGTCTTCTTATGCTTTTTGTCGTTTTATTTCCTTTCTTTCTTAAGAAAGATATAAAAGTGTACAACAACACAACGCAACACAACAGCACAACAACAATGTGATAAATCTCTTTATACCACAGAAGATGTCTGTTAGAAATTGCACTTTAAGCAATGCAATATAATGCTATGTACATACATACATACATACATACATACATACATACTCCCATGCTTGCTTTAATGTTACAGAGACTGACTGCAACATCAATATGTTGTGATCACTAAAAACTGGGGGTGCACACTAACAAACCAGGCAAGTCAGCCAGCCAGCCAGCAAGCAAGCAAGTTGCATGAGGACAACTGCTAAAACCATCATTGTCATCATTATTACGGGGAAAATAGTTTTTTTTTCTTGAACAGACTCCAACGCAACAGACGTTTTGTCACTTTATGAAGAATTATACGATTTTTTTTTTTGCTTTTGTTGTTGTGGTTGTTTCTCTACAAGTTATTGCAGCAGACACACATTTGCATTAAGAATTTGCGCCAGATTTTCTTGTGTTTTTTTCTTATTTTCCAGTCTGTGTAAAGCTGTTGTATTTTACTTACAATTTCATGTTGAGCACATGTTCGATGAGGAACAAAATAACAAAAAAAAGAAAAAATTGAATAAAAATATGTAAGTCTGGGAAATTTTTCAAGAAAATCATGTTGAAAAATAAAAAAAAATAAAAAAATTAAAAAAATTCAATAAAAAAATTATGCATAATCGATGATGAATTCAATGAATTGGTAATAATTGGCAAAGAATTTCATCAACATGTCTCTCTAAGGGGCTGAATAATTTTTAAGAGGTTATCGTGTTCTGGAAAATAAATCTGTGTGTTCATATAACGGGTGATTTGTTTAGCTATTATCTTTTTGGCAACACTTGTTTAAACAGCTCACGTACGTTTCGTGTTTTGTTTCACTGTCAAACATCTTCAGTTTGGTCTATAATTTAACCATGAATCGTCTTACAAACGAACAACGCTTCCAAATCATTGAATTTTATTATCAAAATGCGTGCTCTTGTTAAGAATGTGTTCATCGCGCGCTTCTTCCATTTTATGGTCAGTTTAATCGACCCACTGAAGCGGCTATTCGGTCTTTTCTGATTAAATTTCGCACCAAATTTACATTGTTGGACATTAAACTACCAACACGCTTACGTAGAGTGCGAACTGAAGAAAATATCGCATCTGTATCGGTCTCAGTGTTAATGATGACCATCAATTATCGATTCGTCACCGTTCGCAGCTATTGGGTCTCTGTTACTCAACAACGTGGAAAATTTTGCGGAAGGATTTAGGTGTGAAGCCTTTCAAAATACAGCTGGTGCAAGAATTGAAGACGAACGACCTACCGCAACGCAGAATTTTTGGTGAGTGGGCTCTTGGAAAGTTGGCCGAAGATCCATTTCTTTACCGAAAAATTGTGTTCAGCGACGAAGCTCATTTTTGGCTCAATGGATACGTAAATAAACAGAATTGTCGATTTTGGAGTGAAGATCAGCCAGAAGCATTGCAAAAGCTACCAATGCATCCAGAAAAAGTCACAGTTTGGTGCGGTTTATGATGGTGATGGTGGCATCATTGGACCGTACTTCTTCAAAGATGCTGCGTATCGTAACGTAACTGTGAATGGTGAGCGCTGCCGTGAGATAATATCCAACTTTTTTTTGCCCCAAATACAAGAGCTTGACTTGCATGATATGTGGTTTCAACAAAACGGTGCCACATGCCACACGGCACGCGTAACAATGGACTTATTGAGAGGCGAGTTCGGTGAACATATTATTTCACGTTCGGGACAGGTCAATTGGCCGCCTAGATCGTGTGATTTAACGCCTTTAGACTATTTTTTGTTGGGCTATGTTAAAACTCATGTCTATACAGACAAGCCCGCTTCAATTGACGCATTGGAAGACAACATTGAAGCATTTGTTGATGAGATACCGGCCGAAATGTTGGAAAGAGTATGCCAAAATTGGACTAAGCGGATGGACCATTTGAGGCGCAGTCGTTTTATGTGTTTTAGTTTTTTTGAAAAATTTGTTTATACCTCTTAAAAAATCACCCATTATTTGATTATTTTGATGACTGAAGGCCTATTTATCGCATTAAATAATTTTTGCGTTTTTGGTTTGCAAATGTGATTGTAATTATGGATATGTTATCAATGCTTCATATCATTTAATTGTTTAAATCCTTTGTTGGCCTCCACATGCAAGCCCTCGTTTGCCTGTGGAAATATACGGCAAGCACGCTGTATCAAAAACACAATGTGCCGCGAGGTTTTTCAAATGCTGTCTGGGACAGTCAAAAAAGTTTGATGATCAGTCACTTCAAAGCGTCCAAATGCAGCAGAATTTTTTCAAAAGCAAAGAAATTGTGTGCCACATGAGTAGAAGCCGAGAAAAGTTTAATAACCAATGCTGTTTGGCCGTTTTAGAAATTTTCATTTTAGCATCGAATTATAAGTGGCGACGAAAACTGTGAGTGGCAGAAGCTACAGTTTAAAGTTGACTCCAAACGACAGATTTTTGAAAAACTTTTTCTATTGAGAGGAAATCGCCGAAGAAATATTATTTTCATGAATTCGTTTTGTTGAAGATGTCTGAACCGCAGTTTGAACCGTGGCTTCACGTTTAAGAAGCCAACACCTTACTTACAAGCAAAACATCCATTGTGCTGAGGTAATGTTCTGTATTTGATGGGACCAAAAGGATGTGAGTTGCTGGAACTTGGTCCGATTATCATGAGGAATTTGTACCAAGGCACAGAAGATAGAAACAATTGAGCTTGGACGAAGATTTTTCGATTTTTAGCGATTTTTGATACGCTAAGGTATTTGCTGTTCGAGGTCTCTAAAG
The DNA here is from genome assembly GCA_932273835.1 of Sarcophaga variegata. Classification (NCBI taxonomy): domain Eukaryota; kingdom Metazoa; phylum Arthropoda; class Insecta; order Diptera; family Sarcophagidae; genus Sarcophaga; species Sarcophaga variegata. The sequence goes on from OW026362.1 coordinate 61,044,902, forward strand.
CAGGGGTGTTACCCCTGAGGAACTTTTTTAAGAATTCAGCCGATTTGCTTGTTTCGCCCACAACAAAGTTAACAGCAACTTTTACCTGATCACCTGGGCAGCAATGAATGCCATGTAGGCATGGAAATTTTCTGGGGAATGTATAAATAGTTCCTGCTACCATTGTTGATTTTGCCGAATTTTGCTTTTGCGAGCATTGCACAAAAGATGCTCTGAATATACTGCCAGGCAAGAAGCCGTAATTCTCTATCATGGCAACGCCTGATCTGGACATTTCTCGGCTGCATTCAAAATCTATTTGGAAAACGGTAGATGAGAAGCTTTAACTAACCTGCCATATATCCTATGGACTATCATCTGTTTTGATCGATGCAAAATGCTCTCACAGGCATACAAGGCGAGCGTTTTCAGAGGCTTTTAACATTTGCAAAATAATCCATTTCAGAAACTCGCTAAGTCTTGCTTCCTCCTTAACAGTATACATCGTAGGAAAGATATGCAGCGTCACTTCAAAGAGTTTGTTTTTCTAGGCAACGACAGTTTGACGTTTTAATATCATAGGAACTGCTGCAGTAGCCTAATTACTTGCTTAGCTGACAAGCCTGGATTAATTAAACTGAAATAATACGAAGACATTTTAAAGCTTTTGATGACTAATTGCCTCTTATCTTTTAACTATGATTACCGCAACAATATTTTTACTGCGCATTCAGCCTTTTATAAAGCAAACGCTGCATTATTTAAAGCCGCTTCCATTTCTGTACAAGAAATGGATTTAAAAAAAACTACAAATTTCACACGCCTCTGTCTGCCCTGCTGCTGCTGCTGTTGAATTGAAATTCTAATTAAAAATCATTAAAATTTAATGCCTCCAACCTAATTAGAAAATGAATCAGCCTGATGTGGATGTTGATGTTGATGTTGCTGCTGTCCGTCTAGTGGCAATTGTAATTACAAATGTTTTACATGAATTGAGTTAAATTAACCACGGCTTTATATTCGTTTTTTAATTCACCCCTTTTTACGGTACTCAAACGCAAACAAAAACCGAAAAAAACAAAAAAAAAAGTAGGAGAACACCCACTGCCCCATGGAAATAATAACAATCAATAACACACAGCCGTGGATTAGAAACAACAAAACAAAAAAAAAAACGACGAACACAAACGAAAAATAAAATTCCAACAACGGACTTCCTCGTCAGCATGAAAATACTCGTTACCGAGCAACAGGTTTCTTAAGCTAACAAAAAAAACAAAAACACTTTCAAACTCAAACATTTGTTCGACAGTTAAGAAACAAATTAAGGCTTGCGGGACATCATCATCATCATCATCGTCGTTGTCGTCATCATCATCGTCTTGAATGTCTTTGTCTTGGTCTTGGTCTTCTTGTTTGCTGGTGTTTTATTCAACAACAATTTTATTCGTTTTATTTTGTTCGTTTTTTGAAAATTTTTGTTAATGTTGCAAACAACATGACGTCTTTTCCACCTTCAACACAGGCAATTTAAACGCTGACATTAGTACAATTAAACCATAGTCTCTTACAAGCCTTTCCACAATCATAAAGAGGTTTTTATCTCCATTGTATAAGACGTTGTAAGCAAGACAATCATTATTATGGACTCCGTTTTTTTTTTTTTTAGATTTGTTTGGAAGTAATTTTTCATAATTTTAAATGATACCATGAAGGTGGTATAACATCATATTATTTCTAACACTTTTTCGCTTAACGCTCTCACTCACTCACTCGCTCACTTAACGATATCGGGTTATTTTGATTGCACTTTTAATTGATAACCCAGCAAACAGTACTAAAGAAATTAATTCAAATATTTTTGAAATATTGAGCGTATTGAGCAGATGGTACGCCCATTTAAAAGGAAGTTAACTTTGAAAAAATTACGGTATTGTGACAGGGGTTCGGTGATTAGTGACCATTTAAAAGAATGCTTTTAAACTGGCTTAGTTGCTTTGAATATCTTGACACTTATAACGTTTAGGCATCTCTAGGAGAATTTTGAGTCATTTTTGGAAATCTGTCTATGTATTCGAGTAACCCTCTAAGAGACTTTCTAGCTAAAGTAAGGTTCAAATCGTCCATAAATGCCCTTCAGTTTCGCTAGGGTGTTTCATATTCATGAAGTCTATTTTCTGAACTTTATTTACAGAAAATTTTACTTATAAACATCTGACTAATTTTCTTCCAGATCCATTCGAATAAAGCTGCAGATCTCGAAAGTTTAATGTCTTCACCGACATAATCGGGGTCTACATTCCAGTTTCTTTTCCGACTTTATGCTTGGCATAAACCCAGTTGAAGAAGAAATTTCTCGTCCAATTAATTTCACATTAAAATCGCAGCCGTTCATTGGGCAACTGAGTAGTGCTACAATGGTCGCGTAACATTATTATTATTATTGTCGTGAAGACGTGGCATGGTACTGCAACCATCAGAACTATTGTACTTCCTTCAAATTGTATATGGCAACCCTATAATAGCCCCTACAAGTCTATTGCCCGGATAAACTTCAGGATTCTGTTGGGTGTCAATTTGCACGATTCCCCACAAAGAATCTGACATACTTCCAAGTGTTTCTTTACCAGGTTTCAATAATTTGTTCTGATGATTCATTATCATCATCACAGGCTCTGCGTGTATGGTTCGTTTACTACTTACTTACTACTTACTTACTACTTACTTACTACTTACTTACTACTTACTTACTACTTACTTACTACTTACTTACTACTTACTTACTACTTACTTACTACTTACTTACTACTTACTTACTACTTACTTACTACTTACTTACTACTTACTTACTACTTACTTACTACTTACTTACTACTTACTTACTACTTACTTACTACTTACTTACTACTTACTTACTACTTACTTACTACTTACTTACTACTTACTTACTACTTACTTACTACTTACTTACTACTTACTTACTACTTACTTACTACTTACTTACTACTTACTTACTACTTACTTACTACTTACTTACTACTTACCTTACTTACTACTTACTTACTACTTACTTACTACTTACTTACTACTTACTTACTACTTACTTACTACTTACTTACGACTTACTTACTACTTACTTACTACTTACTTACTACTTACTTACTACTTACTTACAACTTACATACTACTTACTTACTACTTACTTACTACTTACTTACTACTTACTTACTACTTACTTACTACTTACTTACTACTTACTTACTACCTACTTACTACTTACTTACTACTTACTTACTACTTAATTACTATTTACTTACTACTTACTTACTACTTACTTACTACTTACTTACTACTTACTTACTACTTACTTACTACTTACTTACTACTTACTTACTACTTACTTACTACTTACTTACTACTTACTTACTACTTACTTACTACTTACTTACTACTTACTTACTACTCACTTACTACTTACTTACTACTTACTTACTACTTATTTACTACTTACTTACTACTTACTTACTACTCACTTACTACTTACTTGCTACCTACTTACTACTTACTCTCACACCACTTATGTTGTGTGTGTTAATTTCTTATACATCAGTGGCGGGACCTACAGTTTAAAGTTGATTCCGAATGACAGATTTCTGAGAAACTTTTCATGGCAATTTTATTTACTCTCCGAGTTTTTGCCAGAAATCTGCTGAGAGGAAGTCGCCGAAGAAATTTTTTTTCATATTTCGCTTTGATGTCTGCGCTGGGGTTTGAACCTTGGCCCTACGCCTAATAAGCCAACACACTACCTACTAGACTACGGCGACTGCCCAATATACAACGCTCGGTAATTATGCTAAAAATGCACTTCGTGTACTCTCTAACAAATTGAGTAGAGACAAATTGGTTACAGATCTTTTATACATTCGAAGCTGCACATGTAGTGTTAGCGGAGCTTTTCTCATTGTCAAGTCCAATTTTGTAGATACTTCACGATACTCCGAATGTAAAAAAATAAATCAGATCGTACAATGGCGCAAATGTTGTGAATATTTTACTGCTCAACTATCTCTTACAGCGAACTGCGGAAGTCTAAAATCGTTCTCGATACCTCCATGTTAGAACCCAAAGGCTTAACATCGGCCTCTCTATCCGAAAATAACGCTTTCCGAAGATGTTGCATTTCCCAATAATCATTACAAGTTCTAATAGGGTCCCTGAAAGATATTGCGATGGTCGAGTGTATAGTGCGTAATGGTCGAGCATTATTGTTGTGAAGAGATGCTATAGTACAGCGAACATGCGAATTATTTTGGTCTCCCCTTAAATTTTTTGGGGTATCCCTATAATATTCCCTCTAAGTCTATTGCCATACCTATTCTATTGCGGTAACAACAAGGATTGTTCCTTTCCCTGGTTCCTAGAATTTATTCTAATGATTCATCACCTTTATCACAGGGTTTACATGTTAGGTTCGAAATGATATCCATTCTAAAAAAAGTGTACTTTGAGTCTAGAGTGGCATGTTAAAAGCCGTTTACTACTTACTTGCTCACTTAACTGGTAATCCTTCGATTTACGTCGCCACGATTAACGTTGTTTCGATTTACGTCGTCAATTTGCGTCGTCATTAGATTTACGTCGCCTTTTTCTGGAACCAATTGGGCCGTAAATCGAGTGATTACTGTAACTTTTTTATGTTCCTTGTTCGAAACATACCACTTTGTAAAGGGTCTGCTAAAAAAATTTTTTTTTTTGAAAATGCTTTAAAAAAAAACTACTGAATATTTTCTCAAATTTCCTTTTTTTTATTTAAAAGTACAATCCTTCTGGTTAATAATGGAAAATAATTTCATTCGAATGGCTGCCTCGGCTGGCCATGCAGTAGCCTACATGATCGGTCCAATTTTAAAGCACATTATCGATTGTGTGCAGCTGTATTTCACCAATGGCTTCACGAATATTGTCCTATAAAGCGTCAATTGTCTCTGCATTGTCGGCCTAACACTTATCTTTGACGGCACCCCAGAAATAATAGTCCAACGGTGTCAAATCGCAGCTCCGAGGTGGCCAAATCACATCAGTTCTGCGGCTGATAATGCGATGTTCAAAAACAGGGCGCAAAACATCGAGTGTAGCTTCGGCTGTATGGCACGTAGCCCCAATTATGCCTCTGGATCAAAATCCGCACCAAACAGTGACTCGTTTTGGGAGCGTCGGCTTTTCAATATATGCGTGCGGGTTTTCTGTGCCCCAAATGCCACAATTTTGCTTGTTTACATACCCGGCAAGATCAAAATGAGCTTCATCTGAAAAGATGATTTTTTTCGCCAAAATCGGCATCTTCTGGTGTAGGCTACTGCATGGTCAGCCGAGGCAGCCATTTGAATGAAATTGTTTTCCATTATTAACCGGAAGGATTGTACTTTCAAATAAAAAAAAGAAATTTGAGAAAATATTCAGTGGTTTTTTTTAAAGCATTTTCAGAAAAGAAAAGTTATTTGGCGGACCCTTTAGTATGAGCAATATGAAGTTCGGTTTAAGTCGTTTCGATTTACGTCGCTTTTTTTTGAAATCAACTGCGACGTAAATTGGGCGATTACTGTACATCCCTTTAGTCAGGATTACAACCTAGGTTTCCACACTACTTATGTATGTTGTGTGCGTTAATTTTTATACTCTGCGAGTAATAAAATTTCCATGAAAAGTTTCTCATTCGAGCATACAACAGAATCATAAAGCTGATGAGTACGCTGTACAATGACTATCTCTTGGTGAGCCTCTTGCCCAGTGAGCGTATAAGGTTTTCTACTTAACTCCCTCACAAATGCTGGTATGCTGGGTTATACTAAATACCGTGGTGTACATACCTATAATAATACCGTATAATAATAAATAACATAACAGAGAGTAACTATAAGTGATTATTTATTAGTTTGTATATGTGTGGTGGTAGTCTATCATTTTGTTGATTGTTTGTAAATTTTGTAATTTTATTCGTAATCCCAGATTGTTTAGTTGTCTATCGATATCTTAACGTCTGTGTTTTCTTGTCTGTTTATCGATGTCTAATGTTGTTGCTGTTTTTATTCAATCATTCGCTTCTATCTTAAAGAGTTGTAAGTATGGTTTTCATTAGATTTTATGATGACGACTGACTAGTTGATTATTTTTTTCTTTTATCAGCATTAAATAGTATTTTTTTGTTTTTGTTCCTTATATTATACGATTTATTTCTTACTGCCTGGTTTTTTCTTCGTTTTTTCTGTTTTTTTTTTTGGATTATGAAAGATTAATTGTTTCAGTAGGAGACCTGCTGAGCAATACAGTATTGAGTGTTTTTTTCTTCATTATTTTCTTTCTGATTGAAATTAACGGAAACTTTTATTAGTCATTATTTAAAATCATGTGGTCATTATAACACACACACACACACACAAACAAGCAATGAAACCTAGAGTGGACAGACAACCAAATAGATAGAGAGAGGGAGAGAATCAACACGTTGCAACAAAATCAATACGTTGTTGTTACATGATAATAAAAAATTACCCAACGATTGTTAAACAATTTTTATTGTGCGCACATACATACATATTTTTCTATTTTTTCTGTGTGCATTATTACTGTTATAGCCATACAATGCAACCATTGTCACCATTTGAAAATGCTTAAAGAGAAATGTCATGAACAACATTATTTACTCATTTATTCACTCTGGTAATTGTATTTGTTAATCGCTATGAAATTCAAGTTTTTTTTTTAAATTAATTTGTTTAAAAACCCATAGATTTGTCAATTAAAAATTAATTCACATCAGAGATCAGCAATGAGTATTCAAAAAGATAAGTAGAATCGAATCATACGCATTCATACTTATTTTAATACCATGGAATCTCTACTCATATTCAAAGTTTGAAGTCCTCCATCATATTCATACTTAACAATATGCATGATGTTCGTATGATTTCGACTATCCATAACTCACATATAAATACAAGAAACACAAAATAAGTATGATTCGCATACGAACACTAAAATACTCACTAGAATGTGGTGTGTTTCCTCTGCTTGCAGCTCTGTCTTCTTTGCTTATGTGTCTTTTTCCTTTTTTGGTAAATACAACAACAACTAAAACTGTAAATTTTGCTGAATGATTCGAGTCACTCGAATCATTTATAAGTATTCTTCTAAAGTTATGAATCTAAATGAATAGGCTTATGAATCAAACATATTTCGAACGGTATGAGTTTGATGTCAATGTTGTACTCATACCTATTGCAACCCGGACTTATAAATCAACGTTGTAATGAGTATGAATGAATCAGAGTACATAGTTAAATATCAATATTGTTGACTCACTTATATTCAAAATTTCATGAATGATCAGGTTAGGTTAGGTTAGGTTAGAGGACGTGTACTTGTCAATTAAGACAAGTACAGTACCCGGAGGTCGAATTGACCCATTGCACAACGTCCTAGTTTCTCACACCACTTATGTTGTGTGTGTTAATTTTATACATGAGTGGTGGGACCTATAGTTTAAAGTCGACTCCGACAGATTTTTGAGAAACTTTTTTCATGACAATTTTTATTTATTCTCAGAGTTTATGCCAGAAATCTGCTGAGCGGAAGTCGCCGAAGAAATATTTTTTGTATTTTATTTTGATGTCTGGCCTGGGGCTCGAACCCTGGCTTTTACGTGTAATAAGCCAATATACTACTAGACTACAGCGACTTCATGAGTGATTATGAGTAGCGAAAAACGATTCATTGCTGAACTCAGATTCACATTTAATGGCAACCGTTTTACGAGAAAAATTAATTGTAAACCGAATTTTTATTCACTTTACATAAACAGTCAGCTAGGTTCTGGGGAATATTTTAACATCAGCTTTAAAGCTGCTGTATTGAAAAGTAATATTAACCTTATAACATCAATGCATCAAAACTTCCAATCCAGACTATAAGTAAGCAATTCTTGGCTCTTAAGGCACGCTGTGGAACTTAATTTTGCCGATTTTTAGTTTGATTCCGAATGTAGAGAATTCACTCATCGTATGCTAATATCAAATGCCAAATCTTTTGTTCTGCAATTTTCCCAACTACCGCAGTTACCCGGTATCCATTAATTAATAGCATATCTCCATAGAAACATAATGTATTTACGTGGAAGCAGATGATGTAAATATTGTACTACCCAGTTATGTTCTTGGGCGACCTGCGAAAGTCTAAAATCGTTCTCGATGTCACCAGGTATGAACACATCGGCTTTACATCTGCCTCTTTATGCTAGTTTACACGATAAGGCTTTCACACACGTAAATCTTACGATGAACTTTTTTCGTTTTCAAATAAAAACCAATACAAAATAAAATGAAAACAAATATTTCTCTGTACTTGGATTTGTTTGCGTAAAAATACACCCCAGATCAAATAAATTCATTCAAAGTTTATCACAATTCCATGCGCATTGCAGTCCTTATCGATCGAGAAAGAGATTCGGAAATATTGTTGAATCGGCCATATAATCGTACGATGTCACCAGGATTGCCATAAAATGGAATTCGTAAGGCAACAGAAGAAGGGACAGCCATATTCAAATGTGGAGAAGTGGAAGTCGACAGCAAGAGAAAGAGTTGAAGAGAAGCGAAGGTGTTGGCACAGTATAGAGTAATATACAGGACATTTACTGAGGCTCTAAGCTCCTTATAGAAACCTCAGGAACTTTTATAGAACAGCCTTCAAGAACTTTATCTCTTTATCCGCATTATGAAAAAATGAAACGAAATAGGAAAAAATAGCAGATTTCTGGCAAAAACTCTGAAAGTAAAGTAAAATTGCCATGAAAAGTCTTTCAAAAATCTATCGTTCGGAAACAACATTTAACTGTAGGTCCGACCACTCGTGTATAAAATTAACTCACACACATTAATGGTGTGAGAAGATTGGTCGTAATCCTGGCTGAACAATTACGTATGTATGTATGTAGAAAAATTGTGCCACAAAAAAGATGAAGAGGAAGTTAGCGAGAGAAAGTCAAATTAAACAAAAGATAAGCTGCCCAAGGATAAGCGTAGATCACCACATCTTATGACTCCATTCTGTTTTACCCATTCATTTCAATGGGCATACTAATCCGACTGTACGAGGAAAAAACCAAAGACAGACATGGACCCTGATGCAATATAGTTATGAGAGTTATGAGAAGAATTGTGTCGATAGGTACAACTGAGGACAACTCCTGCCAATAACGTCGGCATGAAAAGTTTTTCAAAATTTGTCGTTCGGAGTTGACCTTAAACTGTAGGTTCCGCCGCTCATGTTACCAAATTAACACACATAAAGTAAGTGGCTTGAGAAGATAGATCGTAATCCGGAATGAAGGGATGTAATGATCAATTATGTATGTATTGTAGTCGTGGGTGACACGAATTCGTTAAAGAGTTTACAAGTTTTGTACAATGGGTCAATTCGACCTCCGGGTACTGTACTTGTCTTAATTGACAAGTACACGTCCTCTAACCTTACAAGAAGTCTGTTCTGTTTCCAAATAAGGCGTTGTTTGGCATTTCTAAAACAATTAAGAAATTCTAACACGATGTAAAAGTTTAAGTTAAAAAGTCTTTGAGTTGACTCAAAACTCAGCCTTTTATTGAACAGGTATTTATGGTTCCCCTTAAAATGATTGGCAGTTTTAACTTGTTTCGTTATGTTACGCTTTTTAATTTTTTCAGCCATTATTTTGTAACAGAAAAAAACATTAAAAAAATGATATGTAACATGAACAATATTTGTGTTGAATAATACTTTGTTTTTGTTATTGTTTTTTTTTTATTGTTTTGCGTCTAAGACGTCATCTAACATTAATTAGATGTGATACGAGAAATCTCATGTTTTGTGTTGGCATAAATGTCATGTTTTTAGTGTGGCAACGACAAAAAAAACGTTTAAGTAAGGCAAACGAATATTATTGTCCTGCTGAAAATAAATTTCATACTTGCTTGACTCCTGCAACTAACATAAGACATACAACAGAGAAACAACAACAAAAAAAGTACCCGCACTTTAAATCATTTGATCATTTGAAATGTTAATGTTTCACAAGACAACAAACATCGGAGAACAGCAACAATAACAACAACACTAACAGCAGCAGTAACAATAACATGCAACATGTGTATGCATCAGGTTGGATTTTTTTTTTCTGTGACTCCATTTGAAACTGTTGTTGGTGGTGAGTAGTACAACAAGCATAACAAAAAAAAACCCAAAGAGGCCTACAAAGGCACTTCAGAGCAACAAAAGAAATATCATCAGTAACAAAGGCAACAACAACAACAACAACACCAACAATAGGAATTAAAGAAGGAAAAAAACAACAGAGTGACTGTAAAATTAAATGAACATTTTACAAACGCCAAAACAACAATCGAACATCAATCAAACAGCAGCCCATAACAATCACAACCATTAACAACAACTATAGCAACAAAAACTACAACAACAACTACAGAAATAATAGTTTAAAACATTTACTATCATGTATCATGTGTTATTGTATTGCTGACATCGTTTGTTATCCCTTGTGCCCTACTGAAGGTAGTAGCAATCAGAGATTAGCAATGAATAGTTTTTTTTTGAATATAAGTGAGTCAACAATATTGAAAATTAACTACGTACTCTGATTAAATCATACTCACTACAACGTTGATTTATAAGTACAGGTTGCAACGAGTGTTGTACGCATACTCAGACATCGAACTCATACCATTCGAAATATGTTTGATTCATAAGCCGATTAATTTCGATTCATAACTTTCGAAAAATACTTATAAATGACACGAGTGACTCGAATCATTCATCCAAATTCACAGTCCTAGTTGTTGTTGCATTTACAACAAAAGAAAAACGGCACATAGGCGAAAAACTGAGCAGTAAGCAGAGCAAACACACAACCTTTTAGTGAGTATTTTAGTGTTCGTACTCGAATCATACTTATTTTGTGTTTCTTGTAATTGAGAGTCGAAATCATACGAACATCATACGTGTTGTTAAGTATGAATATGATGAGTGATTCGATTCTACTTATCTTTTTGAATACTCATTGCTGATCTCTGGTAGCAACTGTAAAATGTTGAATTTTTTGGTTCATTTTGGTGTGTCTTTGTGCGATAGAGTTGGTATTCAAACATTGCTATACCTTGCCAGTACTTGTCCAGGAGCTGATTGCAAGGAATATCTACCAGAGCTGACATTAGCCTCGATAATGCTCAATCAGTGCCTTTAAGACTGATTCCCTCATATAGATTATCATCTTTGGAGTTAGCATTGCTGTCCATTAAACTATGTAAACCACGTCATACCTCCCTATCCAAAAATGACCCCAAATCCAGCTTGTCGCATCTGCAAGTTACATATTTAGGGCCTACAATCGACTTCAAACTCTAATGAGGGCGGAATATCGTTAAGAAACCTCTTATAGCTTATGTATCCGTTTTTACTTGTACCTTACATACATACATAATTGGTCATTACAATCCTTCAGTCAGGATTACGACCTAGTTTCTCACACCACTTATGTTGTGTGTATTAATTTTGTACATGAGTGGGTGGGACCTACAGTTTAAAGTCGATTCCGAACGAAAGATTTTTTGAGAAACTTTTCATGGCAATTTTTATTTACTCTCAGAGTTTTTGCCAAAAATCTGCTGAGAGAAAGTCGCCGAAGAAATATTTTTTCATATTTTGTTGTCTGGCCTAGGGTTTGAACCATTACTTTACGTCTAATAAACCAAAACACACTACCTATTAGACTACGGCGACTAGTGCCATCAGCCATCTTCTCTACTAGTATGCTGTAGACAACAATCACTAAGACACCGTAGGCTGAGTTAAAATGGATTCCTGCTGGGCTTTTTTTGAGCAACAGCCCCTAAAGCGATCTGACTAAACTTGGCCAACTGCTGGCCCAAATATCAGGAGGCTTGTTAAGGGTGTAAGTACCTACACCTCAGTGCCGATGAATTGAATACATTTCCCCTTAGGGCTACGCAAACAGTTGCTGATACTCTTTGCTTACACATGTTGCTCATACTTATACATGTCAGTAGCCGCATGTATTTAAGGATTTTCTCCCAACTTGTTTGAAGAAATTTAATGACAAAATGGGTTGTATTGCGCAAATCGGGGACTTGAACATCAAAACACTCGTAGCGGCTCTCAGATGAATTCAGTCGTATTCGAAGTCTCTTATTTACACCAGTTTCCTCTGATTACTTTTTCTTATTTGATGCGCGAAATGTGCTAATATTCGGCTTGACAGTCAAGTTTGTGCTGAGTATTTGGTCTTGTGACGGTGCTGTAAGGTAAGGTTTGCTTCTTAGCATGATTACCAGATCAGAAACATTGAATCAAATGGCGTTTTCAACTGATATGTTGGCTTCCATTCCAAGGAAATTAAACTCTGAAGAATTTTTAATGTCAAAGTCCGCCTCATTTAGCAAACTTTACAGTCGTTGTAATGTTTGTTAAACGTTTTCAGAGTTCATTTTAGTAGTCGGCGGTGGTATATCAGTAACACTCTTAAAACACTCATATCATATCAGAGACACCACCTTCTTCTTTGTCTGCTTCTGCTTCTTTATACAACCTTGTGTTGCACATGTCCAATATACATACAACATATGCATCACACAACATATGCTTCGTCAGTCAGGTTCGGTATCAGTTGTAGTGGCTGTCGGTGGCATTGAGTAGCTTTTTATGTGTCGTCTTTTGTGGTTGTTGCAGTTTCGGCTGCTCTATGTGTGTTTCCGTTTTTTTACTTTGTTGTTGTTGGTGTTGTTGTTGTTTTTCATTTTACATGCAACAACAAATGAAAACGACAAACATTTATTTTAATTCCTTTAAAGTTTCGATTCTTTTTTTTTTCGTCATTCATTCACTCTTTTGTTAATTTTTTTGTTTTTGTTTTCGTAGGTTCATATTGGTTTTTAGTGTTGTGAGAATCTTTAGCCCGGCTGGAGAGTTTTATAGCATATCGACAGAGACAGAGTCAAAAAAAATGTTAAAAAAAAAATAAAAACCATCTCTGGATCATCATGTATCATTGGCGTCTGCGTATTGTTTTCAAACTGTCATGATTGTGGCATTTAAACATTTTTCAAAACTCTTTGGTTTCGTTTATTTTTCTTTTTTCTTCTTCTTCTTCTTGGTCCACTATTCTCAATGCTCTGCTATTGTCTTGTTTTGTTTTGAATAAACAGAAGATTTTTTTACATTTTCATAAAGATTTTGAATGGCTTTCAAAGGAATTGGAAAGGAAAGTTAAGAAAGTTGTCAGAGTTTCAACATTGAAAATTGAAAATTGAATAACAAAATACATGTTAATACTCATGGAAGTTAGAAGAGAGTAACAAATGCAGCGATTGATAAAGGAGAGGAGTGAATAAATTTTAAATAAACTTTCTTTAATGGCAGATATGTATGTACCGTGATGAGCTATTTAGCAAATAGACTAAAAGCTTGTTCCTATTCATTACATGGTCACCAAAGAATAAATCACTCAGCTCGTAGGATACACACATACATACATAATTGGTCATGCAATCCTTCAGTCAGGATTACGACCAAGCTTTTCACACCACTTATGTTGCGTGTGTTAATTTTATACATGAGTGGCGTGACCCATAGTTTAAAGTCAACTCCGAACGACAGATTTTTGAGAAACTTTTCATGGCAATTTTATTTTGCTGTCAGAGTCGAAGAAATTTTTTTTCAGATATCTGACCTGGGGTTTGAACCGAGGCCTCACGTCTAATAAGCCGACACACTACCTACTAGACTACGGCGACTACTTTCTTTGGAACTTTAAAATTACGTCTGGGTTGGAGATTATCGGATCAGATAATCAATGCTGACCACATTGAGTGTTTCTGGCTTCCCAACTGCACTGTGCAGTACCCATCTGTACTGATGGAAAAACTTTTATTGTTTGAATAAATCATTCATTCCAACAATGATGTGGTTGCCACTGTTAGAAATCCCCGGGATACATACACGTGCTACTATGGTCTCAATAGGCAATTGAGTAGCAGAGACCTCTATCGTACGACAAAACTAATCCTTTACAAGACGATCATCCTCCCAGTGCTTCTTTATGACGCAGAGGCATGGACCCTATTAAGCACTGATACAGCAGCATTGAGAGTATTCGAGAGAAAAGTCCTACGTAAGACCTTCAGTCCAGTGCGAGTAGGCAATGATTTCCACATACGATCCAACATTGAGCTGTAATGAGCTTCTCAACGACATGAATGTTGTGCAGCGTATAAATATCCAGCGGCTGCACTGGCTCGGCCATGTCGTTCGAATGGAGGAGTATAATCCGGCGTGACGGGTATTTGATGCGAGGATCTGCGGAAGTCGGCGAAGAGGACGGCCTTGTTTGCGTTGGAAGGACCATATCGAGGAAGCCCTGTCATCGATTGCTGTGAGTAACAGGCGTAGGCGCGCAAGAATCAGAGGAGCCTGGAGTGATGTGTTAAGGCATGACGAAATCCGAAATCGGGTTGTTTTTCGCCAATTAAGTAAATAAGTAAGTACATACAGGTTAAATATTTAAGAGAATTAATCTACTAAGCCCCGGAATTCATTGGTCACTGCATTTAAAATAGAAAAAAATCGTGCAATGCAGCCCGAAATTTTTTTTTTCATTTCTTCTCATTCATCTCTGTACACTACTTCCCTTCCAAATAAAGAAGAAAATGGTTTACCAATCCTCTCAATTACGCCCAAAAAGATTTGACGCTTGCTTTAGAGTCTTTAAATGATTGACGATCTCTAAAATTTAAACATAAAAAATTTTTTACTTTAGTAGACAGTTTCTTTTGATGCCCACTGTAGATTATATATGCCAATATAATATTTCAAAATCTCTAAATTTTATCCAAAACACATTCACCAAATTTTTCCCATTCATTAGTTTCCTTTATTGTTCATCTTTTTTTCAAATGCAAAAAGAAAGTGTCTTCAAAAGTTTCCAACCAAAAATTTATTGAAGTTCTGATAAGCTGCGATAGCCATTAAATTCCGCATCTTTTTCCTCTTATCAGATTTCATGAGAGAGACAGATAAAGAGGAAACCTTACCGTACAGATTCCTGGTGCTGGTTAATTTTAATATGTTCGCAATTATTTACAGACAAAAAATAAGAAGAAGAAGAAAAAAAAGTAACTTTTTTTCCTGTTGTTCTTGTATTTATTTTTTTGTTTTTCCTTTCAGAAAGTTTACATTGATAAATTTTTAAACAATCTCTAATGATAATTAGTTGCATGTAATTGCTGCAAATTGCCACTACACTTATGATCACAAATGATCTCAAGTGATCATTAACCCATGAACGGAATGATGGGTTAATTGTGTGTTCGATGTTGGCAAAGAATTTTTGTAAAGAAGTTCAGCACAGGTTATTAAATTATAAGCAGCTTTAGAGTGGCGTAGATCGACCACAAATATGTGAGTTTTTCGCGTTGCATAGTAGAAAAAATATTTCTTCGGCGGTTTCCTCTCAGCAGATTTCTGTCAATGAGTCTGTGAAATAAATAAAATTGCCATGGAAAGTTTCTCAAAAAATCTGTCGTTCGCCATCGACTTTAAACTGTAGGTCCACTCATGTAGGTCCACTCATGTATAAAATTAACACACCCAACATAAGTGGTGTGAGAAACTAGGTCATAATCATGACTAAAGGGTTGTAATTGCCAATTATATTATGTATGAATGTTTACTTAACTTAACTGGTCATTACAAACCTTTAGTCAAGATTACCACCTAGTTTCTCACACCACCCGTTCATTTTATTCATGAGTGGCGGGAACTAAAGCTTAAAATCGACTTCGAAAGACAGAATTTTGAGAAAATTTTCATGGTTTTTGCCAGAAAACTGCTGAGAAGAAGTTGCCGAAGAAATATTTTTTTAGATTTCTTTTGTTCGAGATATCTGAGCTAAGATTTGAACCATTACCTCACGTCTAGTAGGCCAACCAGAGATCAGCAATGAACCGTTTTTTTGGTACTCATAAGCACTCATGAAATTTTGATTAGAAGTGGGTCAACAATATTGAAATTTAACTATGTACTCTGATTCATTCATACTCACTACAATGTTGATTTATTAGTGCAGGTTGCAATGAGTATGAGTACAACGTTAACAGCAAACTCATACCATTGGAAATATGTTTGATTCATAAGCCTCTACTCATTTAGATTCATAACTTTAGAAAAATACTCTTATAATACTTAGAAATGATTCGAGTGACTTGAATCATTCAACAAAATTTTCAGTCTTAGTTGTTGTTGTTGCATTTACAAAAAAAGGACGCATAAGCAAAACAAGACAGAGCACCAAGCAGAGCAAACACGCAACCTTTTAGTGAGTATTTTAGTGTTCGTACGCGAATCATACTTATTTTGTGATTCTTCTAAATGTTGGGTTATGGAGAGTCGAAATCAACAACAACATTATACGTGTTGTTAATGTATGAGTACGATGAGTACTTCAAACTTTCAATATGAGTAGTATGAGTATGATATTAAAATAAGTATGAATGCCTATAAGTAAGTATCAGATATTAAGAGTATGATTCGATTCTACTTATCTTTTTGAATACTCATTGCTGATCTCTGAAGCTAACATGCTACCTTCTAGACTGCGGCGACTTTAAACATACTTACCATGCCTTACCGCAACAAACCACCTGCGAATATTTACTACAATTTATAAAAGAAATCTCCAAAGGCAGAATAAAAAGTGATTCTTAGCGCTCAACAACATTCCGGTATCATTTAAGGGTTAAGCTTTAAACTTTTCCTTGATCGCCTACTCTATGGAATTGCAAAGCCAAAAACGGTATTCGAATGTACATTTCTTCGTTTTTAACTTCTTTTTTTTTTGTTTTTTTTTTTGTATCGTCGTCCAGTTTCTTTTCCTTCACCAAAAAAAAAAGAGAAAAAAGCGGAGCCCATTAAATATGAAATTGTATGCTGATGCAGAAGCCCACAATGTGGTCGTAATGGCCATTCGTGTAGAGTATATGGGCATCTGGAAAAGGTATTCAAAAAACAAAAAAAAAAACAAAAAAACCTGTGTGTGAGAGACAGAGTGGAGAATGCATTTTTAATTACCCACAGGATGCGTAGCAGCGTCTGCAGCCTATAAACACACGAATATATGATGGGGGACAGGCAAAACAAATTGCCATCATTTTCAACATGACGACAAAACAACAGCAACAGCAACAACAGCGTTAGCAGACACCAACTGGAAGAGTTGTAAGTGAAAATACAGCAGAAAAAAGAATACTACGTACCACATAACAGCAGCAGCAGCAGCAGTAGGCAAAATTTTATTTAAAAAAAAAGAAGAAAACAGAAAACGATCTGAAGAAAAGCATTAACAACCATGAGATTTAAAGCCGTAAATGTTATTAACGTTAACGGTTGGCGGACTGCAACTGCAAAAGTGGAAGCCATGAAATTGCCACAAACACTTGCAACTAAAAACACCCGCTATACTACGTACATACATACGTACATAAATAAAAGTTCAAATGGAAAATTGCATGCATTTGTTCGATTTTTCTTTTTGTTTTCTATTGTTGTTGTTGTTTTCTTGTCTTTTTTCTTTTTATAAGAAAACTTAGACGCTATTAGTGTGTGATGTTGTTAATCTAACGGAAATCATTTTTCCTCATGTGAATGTTACGATTTTCCACTGTTTTACTACGTTTTTTTCCTGTTTTTCTGTTTTCTTACACACTCATTTGAAAATTGCATTTTCCGAAGTTGTTGTTGTTGTTGTTGTGTCAACGAAATGCAAGCTCGAGGAAAAATGTTAGAAATCCACTCCGCTCTCTATGATTTCATAATAAAAAAAGTAGCTTAAGCAACAGAATTAAATATGGTGTCGGTAGGTTGGAGTGGTAGCTTGGATACCAAAAACTCTCCTGAACACGCATAGTGGCCCGTTGTGACGCCATAGGTAAACGCAATCCCCGTACTGATCGAGTTCTACTAAGCTAGGGAAGAATTTGGTCAGCGCAAAGGCTGTATATTAAAAGCACGGCTACCCTACGCTGGAAAACCAGCCCTATAGTTTGATAAACGATGCTATATCCTTGACATTAATGGATGGTAGCTCCGTCAAGCTGACAAGGATTGGAGAGCCAAATAACCAAATATCTGCACCTCGCAAGCGATGGGCATTGACAAAGAAAGTGTATAACAGCATCCTCTAGTCGTTAGATGGGAGCTGCATTCTTTCCACGTGGATAATAGTCTCCTCCTCCTCAGCAGATGTGCACCTACGGAAGAAGACCTGTTAGCATAGCCACTAAGATCGAGATGACGGTACGATCAAGTCCGACCAACCAGTTTGTTGGTGCGCCTTCTATCCATCGGGAGAGTAAATCTAGCGGTGGGGCAGGACTCCTCATTGATCCAGGATATGTTGGCGTTCCAAAATAATTTCCGCGCAATGGCCAACTTAACCGGTGTAAGTGGTATACCCAAGTCGATTCACAAGGATTACGGAAGGATTGCACCAGCTCTGGCGAGCTCGTCAGGTCTGCAGTTTCCTGGAATATAACTGTACCCAAGGACCCTGGCAAGTGAGACACTGAAGCTCTTAGAAATAAGGTCGAGGCAGCGGCAACACTACCTGACGATCTTGGAGTTATTCATAACGCTCGACAGAGACCTTACAGCAGCCTGACTACCAGAGATGATTAAAACATGATGTGATCTTCACCAAACTCGACGCGACAGTAGATGGGATGCTAATAACCCACTTGTGTCGAATTTTAGTCTGAAGAGACTTTTTTCGTTTTTGCATTCAGTCAGTACGAGGTAAAAAAATGTTCAACGATGCCCTGTTAAATTATAAGTTCATAACGCTACGCCTGAGTTAACGGTTAACATTTTTAAGCTGATTTGTGATAGCAAGCTCTACAGTTTTTTTTTATAATTATATACACACTTCAGTCAGGATTACGACCTAGCTTCTAAACTCACTTATGCTGTATTTGTTTTTTAATGTTATACATGAGTGGCAGGACAGATTTTTAAGAAGCTTTTCATGGTTATTTACTCCCAGAGTTTTTGCCAGTAATCTGCTGAGAGGAAGTCGCCGAAGAAATATTTTTGGTATTTCGTTTTGTTGGTGATGCCTCAACTGGGGTTTGAACCGTGGCCTCATTGTAATAAGCCAGCACACTATCTACTGGATAACGGCGACTTCTTTTTTAATCCTTTTTAAGAATCGTCTCTCTTTAATCTGTATACATAATACCTTACCAAATTTATAGAACATCGCTTAGACCATAGCAAAGTGCATACTCCTTAGACGCCTACAGTTTTCTAAACTTTCAAAGATTGCAGTGTTCTGCCGATAAGAAAATTCATTGGCCACCAAAAGCTTTTTTCAGGCATAAACTTGCCGATATTTCAAGGATTAGATTTTCCTGATGATTTATTAGGGCGACCTCTCCTTTCAGGAATATTGGGTTTTTTTCGATTCATGTTTTAAAACAAGCAATGAAAATGAAGGGGTTCTTGTCCATACTACGGTATCAAGATCTGATGTTTTTAGTCTTAAGCCCAGCTTTCTTGTATGTCGATGTTATAAATTTCTGTTGAGGTATTTAAAAGAAGTGATTCACTAAGCCTTGATGTCTATCCTCATGATTTTAAAAGTTAATATGTTGTGGTTCCAATGCTACTATAACTAGGTCCATATGGATCTGCATTTCAGTACTAAAATATTTCTGAATACCAGTAAGAAGGAAAACATCGTAAAACAGAGCTCAAGAATGTTGGTGTAACAAATTGCCATCAAACCTTGTCGAGCTCTAAAGATTACCTTTCTCTATTCAGATTCCGAGCGCCCAGGATTTAGTCTCAATTGGAATCGCTCAAAATGTGTTTGGAAACGTACTTACTTAATTGGTGATTGCAACCCTTTAGTTAGGATCTCAATCTAGTTTCTCACACCACTTATGTTGTGTGTGTTAATTTTAACGATGAGTGGCAGAAGCCGTAGTTTAAAACCGACTCCGAACAACAGAATTTTGCGAAACTTTTCATGACAACTTTACTTTCACAGCTTTTTGCCAGAATACTGCTGAGAGGAAGACGCCGATAAAAATATTTCTTTCTTTATGTCGTTTTGTTCGGGATGTCTAACCTAAGATTTCATTACTCATAAGCACTCATGAAATTTTGAATATAAGTGAGTCAACAATACGGAAATTTAGCTCTGTACTGTGATTCGTTCTTACTCACTACAACGTTGATTTATTAGTACAGGTTGCAATGAGTATGAGTACAACGTTGACATCAAACTCAAACCATTCGAAATATGTTTGATTCAAAAGCCTACGCATTTAGATTCATAACTTTAGACAAATACTTATAATACTGTTACGCAAATCGAAACGACCTAATATCGTTTACCAACAAAAACGATAAACAAAAGCCACACGATACAAATACACACTAACACTAAGAATACAATGAACGTGTTGGTTATCTAAAGCTGCACACACACATATGCACAACGAACCTGGTTGCGCCTGGTACCAACAGCAACATGTATGTGACCAAAAAGGGATGGACAACGTAAGCAAGGCACACAAACAATACTGTACTAGCAAATAGAACTCTCGAGAAGGCGAGAACACGAACATTCCACTTCAAGAATGTTCGTTAGACTGGTTGTGTCGGACTATAAAAGGGCTGGGCAAAGCAGGCAGCAGTCAGTTATAATTCAGTCAGCCTTGTGTGAAGACGCGTTGCGGTTTGAACGTACAAGTGGTATTGCTTGCAAGATTTGAACCCTGCACACTTTCTACTAGGACATGGCGACTTTATGACAAGTCCTACACTTTGTTTAATAGTCATCTACTATAAAAATGTTTCCTATTTATTAATAATTTTCCTTGAGTGTAATATAATGTTGCACTACTTTTTGTATTGTTGTTGTTGTTGTTCAATCTGTTTTTCTTTTTAACACACACAATTTTTTTTTCTTCTTACAATTGTGTTTCAGATTTTTTTCTGTGTTGTTTTTTTACAGTCAATGTGCTGTGCTGTGCTGTAATAATTTCCCCTGTGAGCAGCAGGTTGCTGTTCATAGTAGCGGATGCGGTTTTTGTGGTCGGTCGGTCAGTCTGTTTTGAACTTTTTTTCCTGCAATTTTACTTTTTTTCTGCTTTTTTTTTTGTTGCTTTTGATTCACTTTGTGTAATTGACGACGCTGTTGTGTAGTGTAGTGTTGTAGTGTGTATGGGAGAGTGTCTGTTGGCCTGATTTTGAAAAAGAAGCCGGAGAGTCATGCAGCAATCGATTGTCCGTTTAACCAAAGTCAAGTGCAGTGATGCAAAGTAATTAACTTTGACTAAAAGGTAACCAAGCATCCAACCAATGCTTGCAAAACCACCATCATCATCACCAGCATCATAGGCAACTGGCATTAATGCGAGGGAAGCCGGGCAAAGGGGCCAGGCAGCAGCAGCAGCGAATTGTGGCCAACTCATTTGAGGCAGACGAAAGTAATCAAGATTTAATGCGACAAGTTGTGGGATTAAATAAAACTCTTGCTTATATCCGGGAAATTTTCATCTCTTGATGATGCTGTATGGTTTTCTTGCATTTTGTTTTTATTTTTAACTGCAAATCACTATTAAATCGTTAAAGAAACGCAGCAGCAAAAACAGAATATTGCAGTTTACACTCTAACTACGTAAAGGAAATGCAAGAAGTTTAACAAAAAAAAAGAAAAAAACGAATGAAAAATATTATCGCCGATGATGTTCAAATAGTTCTCCCATAACATTAAGAAACAAAAACGAAAAAGAAAAAAAGAAGCGTAATAAAGTTAAAACGAAATAAATTTTAAAATATGACCCATAATAATAGAGCTTATGACACCTGTTCCAGATAAACCCATTTCGCCTGAAGGCGAAATATTTCAAAAACAAAAACCTTATAAAAGTTGTTGTAGAATAAAATTTCATTTTAAAAATAAAAAATACTTATGCATGTCAACCGAATTTAAACGTAAAAATTAAATTCATAAAGGACGTTTGTAGTCAGGCAAATACGACTTTTAGGTACCCCCTACAACACTATTTAATCGTATCAAATGTCAAATGACATTCAGCAGGCTTAGGATAAACAACAAGCACAAGATATGCGGGTCTATTCGAGTATCAGTCGATTGCACAAAAGCATGAAATTGACGCCCATACGAAGCCTGATAGTTAAACCCTGTTGTATAAACAAAAAAGGTTGCAGTGGTAGTTTTGATACCAAAAGCTCAGTGGCCCGTTGTGACGCTACAGATATATTCAGTGCCTGTACTGATCAAGTTCCATCAAACCAGGGAAGAAGAAAAAGTTGGTCAGCGCAAGGGCTGCGCATTAAAAGCACGACTACCCCTACGCTGGAAAACCAACCTGAAAGTTTGATAAATGAAGCAATATGCTTGACATCAATGGATGATAGCTCCATCAAGCTCACAAGGATTGGAGAGAAAAATAACCAAATATCTGCACCTAGCAAGAGATGGGCATTGATAAAGACAGTCTCCTCCTCCTCAGCGGTTCTAAACCCACGCAGAAGTTGTTAGATGGGAGCTGCATTTTTTCCGCATTTTTTCCCATAACACAATCACCTGTATGCATGACCACTGTGATCGAGATGACGATACGATCAAGACCAAGTAACTGGTTGGTGCGCCTTCTATCCATCGAGGGCCATGTAAGTCTAGCACTGGAGCGGGACTGCTCATTGACCCAGGATAGGTTGGCGCCCGGGAGAAGAAATAAATGGCATACCCAAGTCGCTTGAAGAAGATTCCGTAAAGAGTGCATCAGCCCTGGCGAGCCTAACGGCTCTGCAATTTCCCGGAATATTACTGTGCCCAGGGACCCTCAGTGTGGAGTTGCATTCTCAACCGGGTGCCGTGACCCAAAGATCGGAAGGAGTTTTGGATAGGCTCCACTTCTAACCAAGGGGGAGTCATGTCCAAATACATGGCTTCGAATTTGTACTCAAGTGTAGCAGTCTGTTACATCAGGGGTCGTTGATAGACGCATTATATTTCACCCTGTGCGAAGAGCACCATGGGATTAGGTCCACGCGGACAGGTACCCATGTAAAACACATCGTCGTTGTGCCCAGGGACCTAGACAAGTGAGATACTGAAGCGCCCAGAAAGAAGGGCGACATTCCCTAACGATCGTGGAATAATTCATAATGCTCGACAGAGATCTTATGGCAGTCTGACTAGCTTAGTAGCCACACTACCTTCTAGACTACGGCGACTAAACCCTGCCTCCGATATCTCGAATATAACGGAATACAAAAAAATAATTCTTTCGGTATTTTCTCCTCAGCAGACTTCTGTCAAAAACTCTGAGAGTAAATACAAAAACGCAATGAAAAGTTTCCCAAAAATCTGTCTCTCCACATTACTCATGAATAAAATTAACACCCACGGCATAAGTGATGTGAGAATTTGGGTTGTAATCCTGACTACAGAGTTGTAGTGATCAATTAAGTAAGTAAGCAAGTAAATTCTTTAGGGTCATAAATAATATACACATGTATGGATTTTTTATTAAATTTTGAACCCAGAATACATTCTTACATTTTGAAGCGTTGCAGATCTTACCATGAACCCAATATACCTTAAATGGTTATCGATGATGTGAGGTTATAAACGAATGACCAAAATTGTAAGTGCAAGAGCAACATGCTGCTGCATGTGTATTACAAGTGCAATAAATAAGTTAACCTTGCAACATGCAACTTAAAAATGTATTTTTTTTTCTTCTTCAGTGTGCATAACATGTGGTTGCAATACCAATTATAGGTGTCTGCATTTAAAACAAATTTTTTAACGGTGACGTAAACGGTTCTTGCAAAACAAAATTTTACACACAAAAATTAAAGGAATTTTAATCAGACGACATGTGAAGTTGGCATGAAGGTGAAATAATAATTCCTGTAAATGAAATTAAAACGCTTTAAAGTAGGAATACAAGCAAAACTTGGCCCAAAAGAGCTTGTGATAGGTTAGGCAAAGTCTACTTTATTTTTTACCCTCATTTATATAGAGCGGGTGGATTTTGGAGTAGAAGTTAGTTCGACCAAAATCCTCGGTAGAGAAATAAGTACCTGAAGTTTAATAAAAAAAAGCTGCTTCTTAAACTTACTCAAATGTTTCAGGCTAATTAGGTAGGAATCAGTGATCAAAAATGAATAGTTTTTTCGCTACTCATAAGCACTCATAAAATTTTTAATGTGAGTCAACAATATTGAAATTTAACTACGTAGTCGTGATTCATTCGTACTCACTACAACGTTGATTTATGAGTACAGGTTGCAATGAGTATGAGTACAACGTTGACATTGAACTCATACCATTCGAAATATGTTTGATTCCTAAGCCTACTCATTTAGATTCATAACTTTAGAAGAATATTCTTATAATATGTACCCCTACTCATATTCAAAGTTTGAAATGCTCATCATATTCATACTTAACAACACGTATGATGCTGTTGGTTTCGACTGTCCATAACTCAACAACATACAAGAATCACAAAATAAGTACGATTCGCGTACGAACACTAAAATACTCACTAAAAGGTTGTGTGTTTGCTCTGCTTGCTGCACTGTCTTGTTTGCTTATGTGTCTTTTTCTTTTTTGTAAATTCAACAACAACTAAGACTGTAAATTTTGATGAATGATTCGAGTCGCACGAGTTGAATATGTTAAGTATGAATATGATGGAGTACTTCACACTTTGAATATGAGTAGAGATTCGTTCCATGATATTAAAATAAGTATGAATGCGTATAATTATCAGAAATTATGAGTATGATTCAAATCTACTCATCTTTCTGAAAACTCATTGCTGATCTTTGATCTTAACACAGCTCTGTTAATTGGCATGAGAACTAAATGTTATTTCAGATAGAACGAACAATTTCGGGATATAGAAATATCGTTAGAAAATACATTGCTGATGAGCTGATTAGGGCCGGAACAGAGCTCGCAAACTAATTCCCGCAACCTAAGAATATCGTTAGAAAATGCATTGCTGATGAGCTAACTAGGTGTCACTACAGAACCCGTAATCTCCTATATGCTACAGGGCAAATGTATTCCGATTGCCTCAGTTAGTTTGGATATTATCTTCTCGTTTGGCAGGGAGGCTCAACTTCGTTTGCACCATGACGGAAAATGCATATTGCTAGACCCGGCTGGACACGTATGAATTAGAAGAGGACCGCCTCACTTCTATACTTAAATTGCATGCCCACTCAACGCAGATTATTAAACACTGATGCAACAGCCTTGAGAGTATTCGAGCGAAAAGTCCTGTGCGAGTTGGCGATAATTTCCACTTTCGATCCAACAGTAAGATGTGAGATGTGAGATGTGAGTGAGATGAGACCCTCAACGACATGGACGTTGTTCAGTGTATTAACATCCAGCGGCTGTGCTGTCTCGGCCATGTCGTTCGATTGGAGGAGGATGTTTCGGCGAGACGGGTATTTGATGTGGGAATTTGCGGAAGTCAGCGAGGAGGACGACCTTGTTTACGTTGGAAGGACCAGATCGAGGAAGCCCTGTCATCGATTGCTGTGACCAATTGTCGTAGGCGCGCAAGGAGCAGAAGCATCTGGAATGATGTGTTAAGGCAGGCCGAAATCGGTTAATCGGGTTTTTAGTGGCAAGTTAAATTAGTAAGTATTTATCGCACAATAGCGACACTGTCCTTTTGGCAAAGCTGCCTAAAGACTAGGCATTCCGGCAAATGCGGCTTTGATTATGTGCCAGTAGCTTTCTTTTACCATAAAATGACAGAGGGAAACTCAATCCAGTTGGCAGAAAAAAGTAGACACGTGCAATTTTGGTAGACACGAGGAAATACTCGCATTGCGTCCAATGACTCGTGCAAGATCTGTGGGTGGAAGAGGCTGTCTTTCACTACATATATCAATGTCCTAATCTTTGGCACAAAATACAAAGTTCTTTGAGCTCTCACTCTCTGATACTTTAAGCCGAGCTCTCAGTAGAAAGGTCAGACATCAAAACGAAATTTGAAAAAATATTTCTTCGGCGACTTCCGCTCAGCAGATTTCTGGCAAAAACTCTGAGAGTAAATAAAATTGCCATGAAAAGTTTCTCAAAAATCTATCTTTCGGCTTTTAACTGTAGGTCCCGCCACTCATGTATAAAATTAACGCACACAACATAATTGGTGTGAGAAGCTAGGTCGTAATCCTGACTGTAAAAAACCAATTATGTATGCATGGTTTCCTCTAGGGAATGTTTAATACCTAGATAGAATTGTGGTATCACAACGGACATAAATTGGACTTCTTCCTTTAAGAAGGGTCCACCACTTTACCTAACCTTAACGTAAGGATAACAATTTCCGAAATTCTCCATTTTTTTGTGTGCCTTGTTTTTAACAAGTATTTTACCTTCCAATACATTTAAACATTAATTTTCAACATAACAGAACAACAAAAAACAAAAACAAAAACAGTTCAAGCAATAAAAATGTTTTCAATATTGACTTGGCCTGTCTGAGAGTGTCGGTCTGTCGTTTATATCCCCACACAAATGGCATTAAACAAGTGCAATGGAAAACAAGACCAATGTCCCGAGATTACACTTATTTAAGGCGGTTTATCCTTTTTATCCATAATTTCAATACGTTTGTCGCTTTTCTTGTTGTTGCTTTTCAGTTTTTTTTTCTTTTGCTTTCGCATTACCGTGGCAGTGTGAGTCTTCAGAGTTTTTTTTCTTCCAACATGATCAATTGAATGGTCGTCTAGTATGTCCGCCAACCATAAGGAAAAATATTCAGCCCACAAGACTACAGACAGACACAACAACAGCCGAACGACACAATGTCATACAGGGTAAAGAGAACAACAGGCAGTGAGTGGTAAGAGAGAGGCAGAAAAAAACACAAAAAACTGATACAAAAACTGTCGTCTTATATTGCTTAACGCTTCAACAGGAAAAACAAAACGAAGAAGAAGAAAAGAAAAAACGAATAAAAAACAAAGAATCGCTCAAAAAAAAAAGGAACAAGGTTTGATGCAACAATATCAGCACTTGGCTATAATTTACACACTCTCTGACATACACTCACACATTGATATTAAAAACCTACATGAGACAAAGATAGTATTTGTTGCCTGGCTTGGATATCGTCGTCAACACTTTTACACGCACATTTTCTCTGTGGCACATTGTGGCGTTCATTGATTCATTCGTCGTCCCTCATTCGCTCAGTCGTTCATTTCATTTCATTTGAATTCATTTATTGAGTTGCTGGCCCGGCATGGGATGAAGTTTTGCTGTTTAGGTTTTCAATTCAGTTTCAGTTTTTTGAATCGGTTTTGATTTGATTTATTGAATGAATAGATTAAGTTAGCATATCTGTTGGTTTCCTTTAATTAATTTGTTTCTTTCACCGAAACGAATGAAACGATTCCAACGATTCGTTTAAAACAGTTTTTCTTTTTTCCCATTTTTTTTTTTGGTATTTTTTCGATACCCTACTGCGTGAAGGGTGGCATCGTCCACTGTCTTCAAACTAAAGAGAGCATGAGTACCTATAACTCATATATTTATTGACCTTGCTCTAATATAAAGCAGTGGGACGTATTAGGGTCTTAAAGAGGTCCTCTTCTCTTGTCTTGTCTTGTAACATATATTGAAGACAGTTTTACTTGTGTCTTAAGCTTGCAATTGTCCTGTCACTACCCACAGCTCATTGATGGGTATTGTCTCAGGCCACAAGATCTGCAAAGTTCCTCAGGGGTAGCTATTAGGACACCTTCAGCAAAGACATAAGCAAACTACCTCTACGAGTGTTTGGTTTGATATCAGGACCAAAGATCAGCAATAAGTATTCAAAAAGATGAGTAGAATCGAATCATACACAAATAACAGTGAAGTAGCGATAGAGTTCTCGAGAAAGCGAGACCACGAACGTTCTACATAAAGAACCTTCATCAGACTGAATACGTGAGCATATAAAAAGGCAAGACAAAGCAGGCAACGAGTCAGTAAGAATTCAGTCAGTCTGGTATGAAGACACGTTGCGTGCGAAGAACAGTCGTGGTTTGAAAATCGTCGTTGAAAAGATCTGCGTTGTAAGCAAAGAATAATAGCGAATAAAGAAGTTGTTGTTGTATCGTCAAGTTGTATACGGTGGCACACAAAAGTAGTGCGAACAATAAAGAGTTTAATTGAAACTAAACCCATATTTGTTTTTTTACTTTGTTTGCAATCAACGAACTCATATTCTAAAGGTTTTTAAAATGGTAAAAACGTAACAGTATAGTATTATAAGTATTTTTCTAAAGTTATGCATCTAAAAGAGTAGGCTTTTGAATCAAACATATTTCGAATGGTATGAGTTTGATGTCAACGTTCTAGGCATACTCTTGCAACCTAAACTTATAAATCAACGTCGTAGTGAGTATGAATGAATCAGAGAACATAGTTAAATTTCAATATTGTTGACTCACTTATATTCAAAATTGCATGAGTGCTTATGAGCAGCGAAAAAACAAGTCATTGATGAGCTCTGGTAGCTGGTAGTTCATGTCTTGTATAATTACATTGAAGCCAGTTCTAGTTGTGTCTTAAGCTTGCAATTGTCTTGTTACTGACACTAGTTCTCAGATGGGTATTATCGCAGGCCAAAACAACTGCAAAATTCTTCTTGGGTACCCAGTACCAAGCTACCACTATGCCTGTTTGATTTGTTATCAGCACGAGGGTCAACAATTGTCTCGTGTTGTATTTTCTTGACAACAAAAAAAAATTCAATTCTCTAACAAGCGATCGTCCATACCAAATGGTCAGTATTAGCAATGGATTGCATCTAAATTAAATCTTTCTCATTTATTCAAGTAACATACCATATTCCATGCCACAAACCATCTTCTTTTATTTCTTTCTTGGCATGTTTGGGTTTCATTAACCAAATTTTTCCAGCTAAGCGGGGATTGGTGCAACAGGTCCATGAAATTTTCACATTTTATCTTGCCTAGAAGCAATGCATACATTCATAACACATACATAATTGGCCTTTACAATCCTTTAGCCAGGATCACAACCTAGCTCATCACGCCACTTATGTTGTGTGTGTTTATTTTGTACATGAGTGGCTGGACTTACAGTTTAAAGTCGACTCAGAACGACAGACTTTTAAGAAACTTTTCATGGCAATTTTATTTTATTCACAGAGTTTTTGTCAGATATCTGCTGAGAGAAATATGTTTTCATATTTCGTTCTGTTGGAGATGTCTGATCTGGGGTTTGAACCCTAGCCTCACGTCTAATAAGCCATAAATTGCTTAATAGGCTTGTAAACGCTATCAACAAAAGATGCGTAAATGCTCTCCTAAGCGACCAATGGCATCCTATTCTCCTTTCAAGCGTAAAATTCAAAATAAATTAAAAAATAATAATAAAAAAAAAAAGCAAATGCAACTTCACTGAGTTTTATATGCGTTTTGTTAAAGTATTTTTGGTTTGAGGAAAAAAAAACTCAACTTCAACAAGAGCGAGAGAGAGAGACGAATAAAAATTGTTCATACTTGTAGTCACAGTCTGCAGTCAGTGTTGGTATCCTTTTTTTTTCGTTGTGCGCTTTTGCTCATTTTTTTTTTTGTTTTTGAAACAAGTGACCATAAATTTTCAATTGAACATTGTGTCGTTGTGTCCATATTGTCTGTTCAACTGTCAATTGTAGGTACAATTCGGTTTTCATTTCTTATTTAAACCGAATCAAACGCAACCAAACCAAACCAAACGATGTGTCATACGATATGCTTATGAACACACACTTGCATGAGGTTCATGAGGACGAAACCTAAAATGTCAAATTGTGTTTGGCCTCTACGCTTTGCAACATTTGCAAAGGAATCATAGTGTGTACGTCTATGCGAATGGATGTGTATGTATGTATGTATGTGTGACATTTGTGGTTAATTTTAAACCAGTAACCCAATAAAAATAAAATCGAGAAGAAGATTGCCTGTGTTCACCGTTGATGATGGTGTGTGACAGTCTTATCGTAGATGGCCTTTAAGCATCAATTTTAGTTCTTTTTTTTCCTTTCTTTCATTTCTTTTTATTTTTATTTAACAATGTTTCGCAATCTTTTGTAAATATAATCGAGGATTCGATTTTTATCGCCGCATAGAAGAGATCAATAATGATTTGTTGCTGATACAAGAAAGGCAAGCTTTGATCTTTGAAATGATTGCAATGCAAAACCATCTGAAAGATGGCATGTAGAAGCGTTAAACATTTTAGAATTTTTAACTACAAGATGAGGAATGTAGGGAAGCCTAATAAAATGTGTCTCTTTAAAATTCGCCGTAGTCTAGTAGGTGGTATGTTGGCTTATTAGACGAAAGGCGGTATTTCAACCCGTGGTCCGGATATTTCGAGCAAAACGAAGTATGAAAAAAATATTTCTCGTATGCGACTTCCTTTACATAATCTCGGAAATTTTTTGACAGAGGACTTCTAAGAAGAGGCACAATCACACCTCGTGAAGGGATGACTAAGTATCGCTGCCTTAGTACTGCTGGCTTTATATTGCCTTTACAAACTATAGTATGCTGCTCGATGTCGCCAATTCCCTGCCTTGCATCTGGTAGGTTTCTAAGTGTTTCCTATTGGAATGCATTAATACCTCACACAGGCACACAGAATATGTATTAATTTTCATCGTCACAGAATCCATATGTTGCACTCGAAACAACCCCCAATGCTGAGTGTACTCCAGGTCTATAGTATTCTGTTAAAAGACCGTTTGCCAATCAAAGGTTACAATCTGATGCATTACTCAGATTTCCTCTTATTGTAGGTTAGGTTAGGTTAGAGGACGTGTACTTGTCAATTAAGAGAAGTACAGTACCCGGAGGTCGAATTGACTCATTATACAACGTCCTAGTTTCTCACACCACTTATGTTGTGTGTGTTAATTTTATACATGAGTGGTGGGACCTACAGTTTAAAGTCGACTCTGAACGACAGATTTTTGAGAAACTTTTTTCATGGCAATTTTATTTACTCCCAGAGTTTTTGCCAGAAATCTGCTGAGAGAAGTCGGCGATGGAATACTTTTTGTATTTAGTTTTGATGTCTGGCCTGGGGTTTGAACCCTGGCTTTACGTCTAATAAGCCAACACACTACCTACTAGACTACGGCGACTTCTCCTCTTATTGTAAATTCCTACCAAAAGTTTTAAATACCTCAAGACCTCTTGGTTCGAGAAGAGTAATTGCCTCTTTTTATCTCCAATTTCACTCAGCATACGTTTTCAAATATCCGGAACGATGCTGGAATCATCAACGGCGTGCAAGGACTGCTACTCACAAGCTTATCTGCTGGATTATTGCTGCGAATTCTCACATGACTTGGGGCCAAACAGAGGGTAATCCTATTTTATCTGACAAGCTAATTCAGCTTCTTCAGACAGTCCCATACTATGCTCGATTTGCCCTCATAAGAGGTAAGTGCTTGAATGGCGACCTGACTGTTAAACAGTAATGCTATCTGCGATGTTTTGTGCTTCCTACCCTAAGAGGAAGTAA
This sequence comes from Sarcophaga variegata, assembly GCA_932273835.1. Classification (NCBI taxonomy): domain Eukaryota; kingdom Metazoa; phylum Arthropoda; class Insecta; order Diptera; family Sarcophagidae; genus Sarcophaga; species Sarcophaga variegata. The sequence goes on from OW026362.1 coordinate 61,076,601, forward strand.
CCGAAAGAAATATTTTGTTAGCTTTCTTTTCTACGAGATGTAAGAGCAGAGGTTTGGTACCACGAGCTCTTCCCTAGTAAGCCTATTACCTACTAAACTATGGGGACTTTAATTACGAACAGAGTATATTACATGCGATAATAATCTGTGGAAAAGGTAATGACCGAAGCCGAGTGAAGTTTCGCAGTTAGCGGCAAAGAAAAGCAATTATGTGCGCCATTAAAAATGTTCGTTACAAGCTTTTACAACTTGGTTAAACGATTGATTATGACCGCTATTGGCAACAATTAATGACACTGAGGTAAGCAATTCAATTGAAACGCCCAGAGTTGATCAACTGAAAAGGTTTTCCATCAAGGCAACGTTTTTTTATGTGATACAATTGAAATGGAGTCAAAGAAGCACTAAATAAGTCGCAGTGTTTGGATTTTACCAATTTAAACGATAAATTATTTTTCCTGGATCATTCTATTTGTCATCAAATCAATCGGACGTTCTGGTTTCTCTCAGTAGAAATTGTTGAGGTTTCTCTCTTAAAATTATTTACTTGATTCGTTATTACAATCGTTTAGCTAGTATTACAATTAGCTTTTCAAACCACCCATGTTCTGTATATTGATTTTTTCCATGAGTGGCGGGACCTACAGTTTAAAGTCGATTGCGAGCGACAAATTTCAGAAATACTTTTTACGTCAATTTTATTTACTCTTGAGAGTTTTGCCAGAAGTTTGGAGTGGGGTTTGAACCATGTCCTCACGTCTTATAAGCCTACATACTATCTATTAGACTATGGCGACTCTTATTGCAAACAATTATCGCCAGCAAGGCAAAGCAGGCGACTGAGTTAGTGAAGTTCAGTCAGTCTTGTGTGAAGATGCGGTGAGTTTGAAGAGAGTAATCGTGGTTTGAAGATGTCTGTTACAAAGTTCAGTCGAACAATTGTCTAGTAATTGTTATTGTTTACACAAAGGATGTAAATAGAGGAATAACAAATAAAGCAATTGTTGTTGTTTACATCAAGTTGTGAACAGTGGCACACAGAATTGTGCGAATAATGAAGAATTTTATTTTTAATTTAATTTGCCGTCTACGAGCTCATATTTAAACGTTTTTAAAAGGTAAAAACGTAACAATATACTATAATAATGCGACTCAAATATATCCTTCAAAACTAGCAAAAAAAGTAATCATGATACACAAATTTTGAATGGCCCCACCAGAAACTGAGAAAACTTGGCTGTGAATTTTTGCTACATCTTCCATATATAGTCTACAACTGCCGCCTGTAGATTATTATTTGTTTCGATCTATACAGACTTGTCTTAATGCTATAAATTTAAATGTCAATGCTCATAGAAACCCACATACATAACATAATCGGTCATTACAGCCTTTCAGTCAGGATTACGACCTAGTTTCTGACACCACTTATGTTGTGTGTATTAATTTTATACATGAGTGGCGGGACCTACAGTTTAAAGTCGACTCCGAACGACAGATTTTTGAGAATCTTTTCATGGCAATTTTATTTCGCTCTCAGAGTTTTTGCCAGAAATCTGCTGAGAAAGAGTTGCAGAAGAAATTCTTTTTTGTATTTCGTTTTGAAATCTGATCTGGGGTTTGAACCCCTTCTAATAAGCCAGCACACTACCTACAAGACTACGGCTACTTTCAGAGAAACCAACATTGACGGAATTATTCCAAATGTCTTAATTTAATCGATCAACATGACATGCAGTTGATCTAAAAAATTTCGTTTCAATTAAAAGATCAAAGACGTTATTTTTTTTGGTCAAATTTGTTATCGAATTTCCCCAAACTCCCGTATTGTTTGACCTGCTTAAACTGGTGTAAGTAATCCACTAACGTTAAAGTTTAAACCAAAACCAAATCATAAATCTTACGCTTATCTTTGGCTATTTAGCTGTCTTCAGAAGCCCAATTAATATGGATACTAAAAGCCAACTACAGCCAACTTAAAAAGCAAACAATTTAAAACAAAAAACAAATTAAACTCTAAATACACGGACTTATAGGCATGATTGCAATGAATGAATGAAAAATGATCAGTTAAATACGGATTTTAACATCATCACACAACAGTTTTCCACATTGGCCACGTCAACAGGAGCTGGCTGGCTGCAATGGCCAGTTATTGCAGCCACAATTTTTAATACACTTCTAGGCTAATAGAGAACATGATGTATGAGACTATGTATGAGAGTATGTACGAGAAAATCAAAATAATTTTTAATATGAAACACATTAAACTTGAACTAACTAACGCAAGCAATCGTTGTACGGCATACATCCGCATGAAAGTGTTCCTATGCCGCCACATATGCGAACATACCGTACGTGTATATGTACGTACAATAATGATGACTATAATCCTTTATGAATAATGCCGCCACCGCTTTGTAAAGACTTGAGAGCAGACAATTACAACGAACCCAACCGTAAACTGAACGCAACCATTTGTTCGAGTAGAATACAATTCAATGGCCATGGAACATCATCATTTCATGCTACTACTGCCTACAACTAACAGTTTGCCTAGCTGACTGCCTGCCTACATATGACTGTAGCAGGGGCAAATGGTTAGTAGTAGTAGTAGTAGAGTGTCATGTGTGGATTATGGCATGCAGCGTATGGGAGTTTGTATACACATCCACTACGTATGTATGAGAGTGTGTGAGTGCTTAATAATAACATGGTATGCGACATAACTGAGTTTATGGCATTTTAATGGTCACTTAATTTTGTTTATGCCCAGGCACTTTATAGTTTAAATCTCTCTCTCTCTCTTGTACACACATGAGTGTACATATGCATGTGTGTATACAATATTAATAAGCAATATCCACCTCTGCTATATTCCCAGCCCAATAGATCCATTCATCTACACAATAACGGCCTTTTTTTCTTTTCTTTTCATTACTTGCTCACCTCTCGTCTCATCGTTTTGAATTTCTTTACGTACCATTTACAATAAATGTTTTATTTCACAGCAGTTTAGTGCAGTGCAGTGCAGTTGCGTCTGTTGCAGTTGCAGTTGCTTATAATACATGAGTATAGCAACCCCATTCATCGATTATTGGTCAATAATGATTATTACCGTGATTATTCTTATTAAGTGTGTGTGTGTGTGTGTGTGTAGAGCAAGTGCGCTAAGATTTTTGCTAATAATACATGATAGAAAAAACAATTGAAAAAACTAACAACAACAAACAAGGAAAAAAATAGAGTGGAATACATGATGTTACTACCAGTGTTTAAAGGAAAACACAACCATACACGTTGCTCTCTAATACGGCTGTGTACGACAGCCTTTCTAATTGAAAGGCACCAACTATTCGTAATGTGGTATGAGAGTAATCGGTTACTTATTCATGTGAATGGACTGTAAAATTTGAACTCTTTTACATTCAAAGCAATTGTAACATTCAAGTTTATTGCCACACACTAGCTTAAAACAGAGTATAGTTAGCACTCATGCACTCACTATAAAAAGCTCTGCATAAAAATCCAATGATCGACGTATTTAATAGAGGTGCATAGATTTAGAGTGTGAGGGCAGTACAAGGTGGGTTATGTATACCTCTGATAAATTTATGTGCATGTACTTTATGCCTATGCCTAGACAAAACAAAAGTAATTGACTTCAACAGCCTGTAAGGGAAGTTATTGATCCTTAACACATAGGATTTTGCAATACTTGATTAAGAAAAGACAAGATCTTTCGTCAAACTATCTCGTTATAAACTTATTTTAAAGCAGCGTTTCTATCGCTGTTTGCCGTTTTTGTCGTTTGTTCGTCGTATCATAAGAATACTGACTGAAGTTGCTGTAGTCCTTCAAAACCCAGCTGAGACATCTCCAGCTAAACGATATTTAAAAAATAATTTTTTTCGGCGACTTCCCCTCATCAGTCTTCCGGGAAAATCTCTGAGAGTAAATAAAATTGCCATGAAAACTTTTTTAAAAAAGCTGTTGTTCAAGGTGGGATACAATTAACACACTGAACATAGGTGGTGTGAGATGTCAGTTTGCAATCCTCGCTAAAAGGTTGTAATGATCAATCAAGTAATTGATTCTACCTAACCTAACTTACTCCATTTGAAATAAACATCGGCGAATACAGTCATAACATTGGAATTGGAAATTTTGCTGATGCAGGGAAAACAGGTTGAAAATTAATGTAACGTAAGTCTTTATAATGCGAGTTGGTTTCGATTAGATCGCAAATGAAAGCTAGTGAACTCCATAATGTTGCAGAATAAATTATCCCAGTAATGTTTTACACGTTTAGTGAGTCGGCTAACGACAACAACGTATTTTCCATACGTCATAGCAGCAGTAAAACAGGGAAGCACATGCCATGTGATGATAATATTTTAGAAAAATAAGTACATTTTTTAGTCTCTAAGTGTCTCGGCCTCTGATCCAATCGATATGATACCGTCCTCAGCAACAGACTATCTAAGACTGAAGGTTTGAGAAGGAAGTTAGAGAAAGGTCTGGGATGATCTATGGATAAGACAACAATAGTAGTACAATAGTCGTCAGCATGAGCTCAACGAATGGCCAACTGTTTGACCAATAGACTAAATTACTGCAATTTTAAACACTTCTACAAGTGTGGGTCTTGAATGGATGCAGCATATGGATCAAACATCACTTGCCAACTTTTCTACACATATCTTATCGATTCCAAAATAAAAGATTTGCAGAGATTATCAAAATAAATATCTGTTTGCGAGCTGATTTCAACGATGGAGTCAAATTTCTTCCTACTAAACCATTCTTTTTTCGATGCCAACACTCAGGAAATGGCCCCTATTCATACAGTGTATTGTGTTGAAATACAGGAAAGATAGTTTAAGGAGGGGGTAGTGTGTACGATTTTTTAATGTGTCTTTTTTTTTGGAGAATTGGTTGTTAGTAGTTTATTTCACAAATACATAATTGGTCATTACAATCCTTCAGACAGGATCACGACCTAATTTCTAACACCACTTATGTTGTGTGTGTTAATTTTATACATGAGTATTGGGACCTACAGTTTAAAGTCGACTCCGAACGACAGATTTTTGAGAAACTTTTTCATGGCAATTTTATTTATTCTCAGAGTTTTTGTCGGAAATCTGTTGAGAGTCGCTAAAGAAATATTTGTTCGAGATGTCTGACCTGGGGTTTGAACCGAGGCCTCATGTCTAATAAGCCAACACACTACCTACTAGACTGCGGCGACTTCACTGGACCACCGAATCGTTAATTTCAAAACATTTTACTATTCTTGTAAAATTATTCAAAACATCCCACAATTTTTTTATTTTAATCTACGTCTGCTCTACATTGAAAGTATTGTTGATACTCCTTCAGCGATCAGCTACCAGCAACCGATTACTTTTTAAAAATCGAATCGTTTGACTTTAATCTCTACTATTATCTCTACTATTATTTTTTTTTTTCGTCATGTAATTCTCTAAACAGAATGGATGCGATAGTTTATTTAATGCCTGTAATACACAAATTGTTCGGCGACAAAAGAGTTTCGCATTTCGTTTAAATTGGTCTTGTTTTGGGATTTTCATTAAACGCCGGCAATTGTTAAATTAAATTGTTTGTAATTTTTCAATATTATTTTTTATTATGAACAGAAAAACAAGAAACGGCTAAAACGGCTCAATAGTTGAGTAATACAATGAAGTAAAATTGGTATTAAAATTCTTTACAAAAAAGGAGAAAAACATCACAAAAAGAGTATCAAGTAAGAAACGTTTTAAAAAAGATTTAAATTGCTTATAAAACATTAATTTAATCGAAGTTATTTGAGGAAGTAAATAATTTTGGATTGCATTATTATCATATAACAAGAGACGAGATTGCTTTATAAATACGAGACTGAAAGGCAGGGAAAAACAGAGAACAAAATAGTGAAACAAAGATGATGAAATAGGAAACATTTTTAAAATAAAATTTGCCTCAAAAAATTAATTTAGTTTCTAAGGAACTAGACTAGAATAGTGGCTGAAGCATTTTAATAAGTAATAACGTATGTACAGTGAGCATCAAAAGAAACTGTACATTAAAAAAATATATATACATTAATACCATACCGTTATTTTTATTCTAAAATTGTTTTATTGCCAGTTTTTAAAATTGAAACAAAAAAAATTTAAAAAATTTCCAAAATATTGTTACATTTCTATCTTTTAAAAACGTTTAAAATATGAGCTCGAAGATTACAAATAAAATAAAAATAAATTTGTGTTTTTTTTTTATTAAAATTCTTTGTTATTCGCACAATTCTGTGTGCCACTGTTCACAACTTTGTAACGGGTCCGCCATCTAACGTTTTTTTTTTTTAAACAAGTGCTTATTTCGTGAATGGTAACACTTAGCTCATGTCTGATTTGACAGATAATTAGTTTTATCCTTCCGCTGAACGAATATGGTTGTGTATACGCTTGAGCAACGCTGGGAAATATTGCGACATTACTTTGAAAATCATGGTAATGTTGCAGAATGTGTGCGAAAATTGCATACGGATTTTGGAAGAAGAGAAGCAGCTCCGTCAGCTCCGTATGTTCGTTATCTTGTGAAAAAAAGTGAAAGAAACTGGCATCCTCATCGATAAAACCAAGCGTGAAAATTCAAAAACAGTGCGTACACCCGAGAATATTGCTGTTGTGGCAGAAAATGTGCGTGAAGCGCCATCAGCATCAATTCACCGTCGTTCTCAACAATTGAACATTTCGGAGACATCATTGAGACGAATTTTGCATAAAGACCTTGGTATGACGCCATACAAAGTCTAATTGGTTCAGGAGTTGAAGCCAATTGACCATCCAATGCGTTTTCGCTTCGCTAAGTGGGCCTGCGATCGACTTACATCTTTACATCTTCTGTAAAGAAGATGCCGATTTTTGGCAAAATGAATCATTTTTTCAGATGAAGCTCATTTTGATCTTGGCGGATATGTAAACAAGCAAAATTGTGGCATTTGGGGCACAGAAAACCCGCACGCATACATTGAAAAGCCGACGCACCCAAGATGAGTCACTGTTTGGTGCGGATTTTGGTCCAGAGGCATAATTGGGCAATTTTTCTTCGAAAATGAGCAAAGAGTGGCCGTTACAGTCAATGGCGATCGTTATCGGGCCATGTTGAACGAATATTTGTTCATAAAAATTGAAGAGGAGGATATTGGCAACATTTGGTTTCAATAGGACGGCGCTAGGTGCCACACAGCCGAAGCTACACTCGATGTTTTGCGCCCTGTTTTTAAAGATCGCATTATCAGCCGCAGAGCTGATCTCGTTTGGCCACCTCGGAGCTGCGATTTGACACCGTTTGACTATTATTTGTGGGGTGCGCCGTCAAAGATAAGTGTAACGCCGACAAGCCAGAGACAATTGACGCTTTAAAGGACAATATTCGTGAAGCCATTGGTGAAATACAGCTGCACACAGTCGATAATGTGCTTAAAAATTGGACCGATCGTGTAGGCTACTGCATGGCCAGCCGAGGCAGCCACGTGAATTAAATTATTTTCCATTATTAACCGGAAGGATTGTACTTTGAAATAAAAAAAGAAATTTGAGAAAATATTCAGTAGTTTTTTTAAAGCATTTTCAAAAAAAAAGTTATTTGGCGGACCCTGTATAAGACAACAATTGCTTTGTTTGTTATACCCCACTGTTTACACCCTTTGCATAAACAATAACAATTAGTAGGCAATTATTCGACAGATCTTTGCAACGGAGATCTTCAAAACACGATTACTCTTTTCAAACACATCGCGTCTTCACACAAGACTGACTGAACTTCACTAACTCAGTCGCCAGCTTTGCCTTGTTTTTATATGGCAGAGTAAATAGTCTGATGAAGTCGCCGTAGCATAGTAGGTAGTGTGTTGGCTTATTAGACGTAAGGCCATTGTTCAAACCCCAGGTCAGACATCAAAACGAAATATGGAAGGATATTTCTTCGGCAACTTCCTCTCAGCAGATTTCTGACAAAGTACGCTGAGAGTAAATAAAATTGCCATGAAAAGTTTCTCAAAAATCTGTTGTTCGGACTCGACTTTAAACTGTAGGTCCCACCACTCCTGTATAAAATTAACACACACAACATGAGTGGTGTGAGAAGCTAGGCCGTAATCCTGACTGAAGGGTGGTAATGGCCAATTATGTATTATGTAAACAGTCTGATGAATGTTCTTGAAGGCGAATGTTCATGATTTTACCTTCTCGAAATCTCTATAAATGTTAACATCGTTGTTTGCATTTATTATTGTAGTGTTGTTTGTGTATTTTCGTTTACTTATGCTGCTGTTTTTGTTGTATTAAGCAGTACGATAATTTGTAAACAGGTTTGTTTACTGCATTGTTTTGTTTTTGTAGTTTTTGTTTATAATTTTGATGTTAAGCGATTAAGGGTAAAGCACCAGTATCTAGATTTTTAATTTTCGTAACAATGTTGTCAAATTTTTTGCTGTCACTCTCCTTAAGTGGTAAAAGTTCAGTTTGGTGTTTTTTAGAAAGTTATCCTTTAGTAGACAGTTTCTTTTGACGCCTACTGTATGTATACTGTGATCACAATTATATTCCTGAGACAGTAAAACTTATGGGCATTCAAAGGTATTTCAAAAACGTGCTTTGACCTAAGAATTTTGCATTCCATGCAATGCATACGCATTTTGCAATTCGCCTCAATAACGCCAACGCCACACCTTTTGTTTGGCATGTGAGAAAAAGACATTTAAAACCCAGTCCAGCTATGCTATCAACAGGTGTAAATGCCGTCAATTTAGATGCCCAAAATTGAATTGAATTGTGCTACAGAATAACAAACAAGAAAACAAATTTACTTTTAATGTGAACAAATTTACAACTTCTATCTGTGACGTGTGACGTGTGTAAGTATGCAGTGCACAAACGACAGACAGGGGTGACCATAAGGACTTGCATATTCAAATAGTTTTGTTGCATGCAAAAGACAATAAAAGGCAGGTGCATACATCATGTAAAATATGAATTTTATTGAAAAAACACAAAAAAAAAAATTCAGACACTTACTGCCAATGACAACTGCTGGAGTCTAAGAAAACATTTCATTTAAAAAGACCACCACCACCCATGAGTTTGAAATTCGTTTCAACCTCATTTACCCCACTTGTTGATTTCAGTTTCAGAGTTTCAGAGTTTTTCAGACATTGTTTTTTTATTGTTGTTGTCATCTAATGCGCAGGCGTAAGTGCAAATATTACGAACATAAAACCCAAGCGAAAAAAACTCATTTATTACTCAATAATTTGCTTGGCTCTATGCATACTGACTGAAGCCTGAGTTTGAATATGTAGAGTATCTGTATGTAATGTAAACAACAACAAAAAAAGTAAATAAATTATCTATTGTGGTATGGTAAAGACAACATAAAATTTTACTTATAAGTACACGTAGCTTTTTATGAAAATTTGTTTAAGCAAAATTAGGAAAAAAATTACAGAAAAAATAATTGCAAACGAAATAAATAAATGAGACAACAGTAGACATGTCTGGTAGTAGAAAACAAAATTTTAATATGAACATGCAAAACAACACAGAACTTTAAAAGAATTAAATGTTCCACGCGTCATTTACAAGCAGAAACCTTTACCCCCATGTGAGGTAATACCAAAGAAAATGAAAGAAAAATATCTGGGCATGCCACTAGATAATGAATTGAATGAAGGGCCCATATAAACAGCACCTCAGGAAATGTCACAATGATAGTCAAAAGGCTTGCTGGAAAGTCATGGTTGTGTGGTGGTGACACCAATGGTGACAAGCCAGAAAGATTGATAAACGAAACTATATGCTTGACATCAATGGAAGATAGCTCCGTCAAGCTGAAAAGGGTTGGAGAGCCAAATAACCTATATTTGCACCTCGCAAGAGATGGGGATTAACAAAGAAATTGGATAATAGTCTTCTCTTCCTCAGCAGATTTGCACCCAAGGCAGAAGTCGTTAAATGGAAGCCGCATTCTTTCCGCGTGTCTACCCATAACACAGTGATCTGTAAGCATGGCCACTATGATCGAGATGATATTACGACCAAGTCCAAGTAACTGGTTGGTGCGCCATCTATCCATTGAGGGCCAAGTGAGCCTAGCGGTGCAGCAGGACTCTTCATTGATCCAGGATAGGTTGGCGTCACGGAAGAATTCCGTATTCCAGATTAAACGAGGTAATTGGCATTCCTAAGTTGATTGAAGAGGATTCCAGAAGTAGTGCGCCAGCTCGCGCTAGCCCGTCGGCTCTGCAGTTTCCTGGAATTTCACAATGTCCAGGGACCAAGACAAGTGTCATACTGAAGCGCCCAGGAAGAAGGTATAGACAGCGGCGACATTCCCTAATGATCCTTGAGTTATTCACAACGTTCAGCAGAGATTTTATGGCAGCCTGACTATCAGAAAAGATCGAGAAGCGGGTGAAAGGAACGACGTATGCGAGCATCCACTGCGCGGCTCGGTAGATGTCCATTTCTTCCGCCTGGAACACGTTGCAATTGTCCGGCAGAACAGAACCATTAGACGCTATGATTCTGACAAATGATTCGCGATGTGACTCAGTTTAAAACTGAATGGAGAAGCTGGTGCAACCCTTACGCTGACCAACTTCTTCTCTCCTGGTTAGGTGGAATTCGGTCAGTACAGGGAGTGCTCGTGCTTTTATCTATGCCATCACAAAACGGGCCATGCTCAAATGAGCTTTAGTGACCAATTCTAGCACTTCGACCTAACCTAACCTAATCTGGAAGCTACATACATACGTAACATAATTAATCATTACAACCCTTCAGTCAGGATTACGACCTAGTTTCTTACACCACTTATGTTGTGTGTGTTCATTTTATACATGAGTGGCGGGACCTACGGTTTAACGTCGACTTCGAATGACAGATTTTTGAGAAACTTTTCATGGCAATTTAATTACTCTCAGAGTTTTTGCCAGAAATCTGATGAGAGGAAGTCGCCGAGGAAATACTTTTTGTATTTTGTTTTGATGTCTGGCCTGGGGCTCGAACCCTGGCTTTACCTCTAATAAGCCAACACACTACCTACTAGACTACGGCGGAATAACACTGAATAGTAAATTGAATAAAGGACTCATATATAGAGCATCTAAGGAAAGGCCAGTTAGTCCATAATGATGTGCAGGAGGCTTGCATGAAATTCATGGCGATGTAATCTAGGAATTATGAGGCATGCCATGATGGTAAGACCAACGGTGACTTATTGAGCAAATATCTGGTCAGAAAGACCGAATCTGAAAACAGCCCATATAAAATTAAACAAGAATAGTTTGTGTTGGTAATAACAGGGACAATAAAAATCTGTTCTATAGCGGCGCTGGAAGCTCTGTAGGCACATGCCAGTGGAAACCAGAACTTTGAAGGCCGTGGTTAGAATAATGGAAGACAAGTCTAACACAAAATCCCTTAGGACACTTCGTGACCATTAGACCGTGAATTGATAAGATTCCCCTAAGAACTGTACTCTGAACTAAATCTGCGAACTGCATGATTTGGTAACCGAATAGAATGGAGTAATCTGGAAACTACACACTCTTTTAATAAGCGGAGCGGAACTTTATAGCCCCTGAATGAAATATTCCGGAACCATGGGAAAACGTGTGCATATTTTCCAAACGGAAGTCCGTGGAACATTGCAATACCAACTGACAGTTAGGTCGACATCCGAGTATTTATCTGTAAGGCGGTTAAGTTGTCCCATACTATCGGACAATCTAGAGAAGCTGAATCAGTTAGGAAATAGGAAAAATAGTGTTACCCTCAACTGAGACTCAGGTCATGTGGAAATTCGCTATATGAGCTTGCGAGGATGATGTGGCCAGCACCTTTCTGTGGAGAGGAAGCTAGTGGAAGATATATGGAAAGGTATACTTAACGAAAGGGATGATTAAAAGAGGCAAACCAAATTGGTTGGGAAACTATATTAAGATTCGTGTTAAACAGCAGACCATCCGGAACTAACCTAAGGCTATCAAGCGATTTTTTGATAGGGTACTGTAGACTCAGACTACATCTGAACATCAGAACATATTGTTTTAACCCACGTCGCCGTAGTCTAGTAGGTACTCTGTTGGCTTATTAGACGTAAAGCTAGGGTTCGAGCCTCAGGCCAGACATCAAGACAAAATTAGAAAAAATATTTCTTCGGCGACTTCCTTTCAGCACATTTCTGGCAAATACTCTGAGAGTAAATAAAATTGCCAAGTAATAGTTTTTAAAAAATCTGTCGTTGGAAAACGTCTTTCAACTGTAAGTCACGGAGCTCATGGATAAAATTAACACACACAACATAAGTGGTGTGAGAAACTAGGTCGTAATCCTGACTGAAGGATAGTAATGTCCAATTATGTACGAGTATGTATGTTTGTACAGAAGTCTTCTTCTGACTGGTCTTGGACAGAGCCAGTAGACGCTATGATTTTGGCAAATGATTAGCAATGTGACTCAGTTTTTTGAGTTTTTGGCCCCTGATTAAAACTTACTTACTTGGGAAACTTACGCGTATTTTGTAAGCTGTAGTCTATGCGATCGTAAGAATAGAAGATCCAAATGATAGAACACTGCAAAACTCTCTGACATTCAGGCCGCCATCCGAGAGCTCTGCTCCTATGAGATGTAATCGAACATAGTATTGAACTGTCTGGGGAAGCTGAATCATTTAGGTAGGCTGCGTTCTACTAAGTTCAAGGTTATGTAAGAATTCATGGCAATGAGCAGGCATATGAGCTTGAGTGCAGGGTAGCTGCCATGTCACTGATGCGATCACACCTTTTTTATGTAGTAAAGACAGATATATGGGAAAGTGTACTCAACGAAAGGGAAGATTAAGAGAAGCAATCCAAACTTTTGTTGGGAAACAAGATTAAGATTCAAATCACGCAAAAGACTATACGAGAACAACATAAGGTTGGCAACCGATTTTTTGACAGGGTACAGTAGACTCACAGTACACCTGTTCAGTATGGAGATCATCATGACTCCTTATTCTTGTAACCCATTAGGTTTTAATGCATCCCAGAAGGAAACAGGTGTTGGACAGTGGCTGCCATTGCCGAGTACGAGCAATATCCTGAAGTTTGTGAGGGTAATGAGCATTGTAGTCGCCGAAGTCTAGTAGGTAGTGTGTTGGCTCATGAAATGTGAGGCTGCGGTTCAAACCCCAGGTCAGAGATCTCCAACAAAGCGAAAAATTAAAAAATTATAGATGTATGTACCAGGCATGGAGAGGGAAATAACGGAATCCACTATAAAATTTGAGGGCAGTGGAATCGCTCGTAAGGTTTATAGCACTTATTTAAGATAATAATAATGGGTGATTTTTTAAGAGCTATAGGAAAATTTTTCGCAAAAAAAAAAACACATAAAATTCAGAAAAATGCATGAAATCTTTATTTGAATCGATAGTAGGGTCCATATAATTTAATGTTTGAAGATTATTTCATGCAAATGTTGACCGCGACTGCGCCTCAAATGGTCCATCCGCTTAGTCCAATTTTGGTATATTCTTTCCAACATTACGGCCGGTATCTCACGAATAAATGCTTCAATGTTGTCTTCCAATGCGTCAATAGAAGCGGGCCTGTCTGTAAAGACATGAGCTTTAACATAGCCCCACAAAAAATAGTCTAAAGGCCTTAAATCGCACGATCTAGGCGGCAAATTGACCGGTCCCGAACGTGAAATAAAATGTTCACCGAACTCGCCTCTCAATAAGTCCATTGTTACGCGTGCTGTGTGGCATGTGGCACCGTCTGGTTGAAACCACATGTCATGCAAGTCAAGCTCTTGCATTTTGGGCAAAACAAACTTGGATGTCATCTCACGGTAGCGCTCACCATTCACAGTTACGTTACGATTCGCAGCATCTTTGAAGAAGTACGGTCCAATGATGCCATTAGCCCATAAACCGCACCAAACTGTGACTTTTTCTGGATGCATTGGTAGCTTTTGCAATGCTTCTGGCTGATCTTCACTTCAAAATCGACAATTCTGCTTATTTACGTATCCATTGAGCCAAAAATGAGCTTCGTCGCTGAACACAATTTTTCGATAAAGGAGTGGATCTTCGGCCAACTTTCCAAGAGCCCATTCACCAAAAATTCTGCGTTGCAGTAGGTCGTTCGGCTTCAATTCTTGCACCAGCTGTATTTTGAAAGGCTTCACACCTAAATCCTTCCACAAAATATTCCACGTTGTTGACAGAGGCCCAATTGCTGCGAACGGCGATGAATCGATAATTGATGGTCATCATTAACACTGACGCCGATACACCTGCGATATTTTCTTCAGTTCGCACTCTACGTAAGCGTGTTGGTGGTTTAATGTCAAACAATGTAAATTTGGTGCGAAATTTAGTCACAATAGCCCGAATAGCCGCTTCAATGGGTCGATTAAACTGACCATAAAATGGAAGAAGCGCGCGATGAAGTTTCTTAAAAGAGTACGGATTTTGATAATAAAATTCAATGATTTGGAAGCGTTGTTCGTTTGTAAGACGATTCATGGTTAAATTATAGACCAAACTGATGATGCTTGACAGTGAAATAAAACACGAAACGTGCGTGAGCTGTTTAAACCAGTGTTGCCAAAAAGATAAAAAAAATCACCCATTAATAAAAAAAACAACAAGAGTTTTTAGGCATTTGGAAACGAAGGTAGGTAGTTATCAGATCTACAGGGCTAATAAGCTTAGATACCTGATCGTCTGTTACGAATATCTACCTCTGCCGATTTGACCCGTTGTGATTCTAAGAAACCACATGCTCTGAACAGCATAAACTCAAACCCCAGATCAGACATCTTTCTTCAATGACTTCTTCTCAGCAGATTTCTGGCAAAAACTCTGAAGAGTGAATAAAATTGCCATGAAGAGTTTTTCAAAAATCTGTCTCGCCGCTCATGGATAAAATTTACACACTCTACGAGAAGCTACGAGAAGCTAGGTTGTAATCCTCACTGAAGGGTTTTAATGGCCAATTATGTATGTCAATTACTTGCTATTTTTTGAAGAATACGAAGATGAACATGATCTTTCGCTTAATGAAGTGGATTTGGTAATTAAAAGCCAAAGGAAAAAATCGGGTGGTTAAACTGTCTTGGCAATTTAAAGTTTATTTGTGTGTGAAAAAGTACTCCGTATACCTTTAAACTACTGCAATGCAAACTTTTCCAATTTTTTTTTTTTTTTTTTTTTTGCTGCAGCATATGTTATATGTTTAGGCGAGTTAGATGACATGATCGTAATAAATCATTTTGCCTGGTCGGAAAAAAATTCCAAAACGGAAAAAAACTAAAATAAATAAATAAATAAGAAAAACTAATAATGTTTAACAAATACTACAACAAAATCAGCTTGTAATTACCAAAAACAGAGGACAAAAAAAATTCGAAATAAAATTTTTAAATTCAAGTGTAAACTAATTTTCATGTCAATTTATTATTAAAAAACAAAAAACTAAAGTTTACTCCAATTTTTTTTTAAATTTTTTTAATAGAAAATTAAATAAAAATTGTAAGCATATGGAGTTTATGCAAGAAAACCACCTTATGGTCCAGTAAAATCGTTTTATTTTGTATTTGCCAGAGAGGCCTGTCAAGCAGGCAATAATGGCGCCACTTTATGTTGATTATTTATCGAAATAATTGAACTGAAAAATGGTTGTTAATAAATTAAATTCATGACAAAATGAAACACAAAAATAAAGAATAAAAAATTTAAAACTAGTGACTCAATTTAAATTAAGCATATGGCAGCAGGCAAATGAATATCGTATTAAAAAAAGGTTTTTTTGAATGCGAAAAAAAATATTTCAAAACACCCACCCACAGAAATGATAAGAAATTGCTCCAAAAAAAAGAAAAAAAATCGTAATTACTTTTCATAATCTTTACAAAATCCATTTCTTATATATTTCCAACTCAATTTTTATTTATCTTATGCTGTATGGTGTATGGTGTCTGTCATTTAAATTCAACATTAAACCTCGTTTACAATTTCAATAAACCCGCCCTAAGCAATATTCATTATTTCCCTATTCATGCCAATTTTATTAAAAAAAAAACATACTCGTACATATTTACAGAAGAAGAATTTTATGAATTAAACGTTAAAACTGTCCCCTAAAACCATAATTTAAGAGACTTGACTTCAAAAACACACAAAAAACTCACGCACTTCCCCAATTGATTTCTGACTCCCACGTTATTATCCACAATTTCACCGTCAAACCAATCCATGAAATCCATGATATTCTACGTTTACGTGAGCGTTGTTTTCTGTTTGTTTTTGTTATTGTTTAAGTTTATAATTCATGCCACTAAATGTAGCAAGTGATAGTTTATTTGTTATGTTGTTTGTCTACA
Source organism: Sarcophaga variegata (assembly GCA_932273835.1). Classification (NCBI taxonomy): domain Eukaryota; kingdom Metazoa; phylum Arthropoda; class Insecta; order Diptera; family Sarcophagidae; genus Sarcophaga; species Sarcophaga variegata. The sequence goes on from OW026362.1 coordinate 61,093,049, forward strand.
ATCATATTGTGTATGTTGCCAATTGTTTTTGCTCCATATGCATAAATACTGGAGTACACTACACATCCAGAGTGGTAGCATATGTTTGGCAAGGAGTTTGTTAACCTACCTACAACTTAACTCAGCTGCCACTTTAATACATACTTTTGTTGATAGTCAAGCAACTGAGTAGCTAGAGTAGTGTTAATCTGTCACAGCGCTTCTTTCCATGAATATTGTCACCTAGAGGTGCTAAAGACCTGCAGCCATACGACCTATTGCAACTTCATCGACGTCCTGTTGCTCTGACGAACACCTCAATATGTTCTTCGATGTCAATAAGTATAACTACGCATCAAGCGCCTGGTTAGCCTCAAATCGATTCAAATAACATATTCCAATAGCGCAGACGACTAAGTCGCCGTAGTCTAGTAGGCAGTGTGTTGGCTTATTAGACGTAAAGCCAGTGTTCGAGCCTAGGCCAGACATCAAAACGAAATACAAAAAGTATTTCTTCGGCGACTTCCTCTCAGCAGATTTCTGGCAAAAACTCTGAAAGTAAATAAAAAAATGCCCATGAAAAGTTTCTCAAAAGTCTGTCGTTCGGAGTCGACTTTAAACATGTATAAAATTAACACACACAACATAAGTGGTATGAGAAACTAGGTCGTAATCCTGACTGAAGGGTTGTAATGACCAATTATGTATATATGTAATAGCGCACAGGTTCCAAGAATGGGTTCTGCACCAGAACAGAACCCATATAACAGAAGCCACATAACAGATGCCATAGAACAGAAGCGACATATTTGGTTTGAAGCCATTCCTAATCCGTACAAATGTTCTCTGAATCTAAAGCCCGGTTACTCTATAAGTTTCCTTACTTAGTTAGGTAGGTAGCTTGGAGTGGTAGCTTTGATACCAATTGCTCACTTGAACACGCGTAGCGGCTCGTTGTGACGCTAAATGTGAACGCAGTCACTGTACTGACCTGAAGTTCCATCAAACCAGGGAAGAAGAAAAAGTTGGTCTGCGCAAGGGCTGCACATTAAAAGCACGTCTACCCCACGTTGGAAAACCAACCCGAAAGTTTGATAAACGAAGCTATAGCCTTGACATCAATAGATGATAGCTCCGTCAAGTTGACGAGGATTGGAGAGCCAAATAATCAAATATCTGTACCTCGCAAGAGATGGGTATTGACAAAGAAAGTGGATAACAATCTCCTCTTTCTCGACAGGTCTAAACCCATGGCAGAAGTCGTTAGATGCTAGCTACATCCTTTCCGCGTTCTTCCTATAACGCAATGATCTGTAAGCATGTAATCGAGATGACGCTACAAGCAAGTCCAAGTAACTGTTTGGTACACCTTCTATCCATCGCGAGCCAACTGAGTCTAGAGATGGAGCAGAACTCCTCATTGCCCCAGTATTGCTTAGCATCTCGAAAAAACTTCCGCGCGATAGCCAGCTTGACCGAGGTAAGTGGCATCCCCAAGTCCTGGCTAGCTCAACGGCTCTGCAGTTTAGTTTCCTTACTTACTTACCTAATTGCTCATTACAACCATTTAGTCAGGACTACAACCTATCTTCTCATACCATCCATGCTGTGTGGCAAAAGCTAAGTGCCAAGTTTTTCATGGCAATTGTTTACGCCAGGAGAATATGACTACAGAGCTGAGGTCTGAATTCTCTAGCTCTCGTCTAGACACTCAAACGCACTATCTACTAGACTACAGCGCCTGCATGCTATTTCTGGATAACCTGATTTCGCTGTGATCTAGTAGGTAGCGTGTAGGCTTATTATACGAGGGGCCTCAGTTCAAACCCCTGGTCCGATATCAAAACGAAAATACAAAAAAATATTTCTTCGGCGACTTTCCTTCAGCAGATTTCTGGCAAAAAATTCTGAGAGTAAATAAAAATTGCCATGAAAAGTTTCTCAAAGGAATATGTCGTTCGGAATCGACTTTAGTCTGTACGATATGCCACTCATGAATAACACACACAACGTAAGTGGTGTGGGAAGCTAGGTCGTAATCCTGACTGAAGAGTGGTAATGAGCAATTATGTACATATGCATCAGAGGTCAGCAAAGAATCGTTTTTTCGCTACTCATAAGCACTCATGAAATTTTGAATATAAGTGAATCAACAATATTGAAATTTAACTATGTATTCTGGTTCATTCGTACTCACTACAACGTTGATTTATAAGTACAGGTTGTAATAAGTATGAGTACAAGGTTGACATCAAACTCATACCATTTGAAATATGTTTGATTCATAAGCCTACTCATTTATAATCATAACTTTAGAAGAATACTTATAAATGATTCGAGTGACTCGACTAAGGCTACAGTCTTAGTTATTGTTGCATTTACCAAAAAAGAAAAAAAAAGAGCAGCAAGCAGAGCAAACACAGAACTTTTTAGTGAGTATTCTAGTGCTCGTATGCGAATCATACTTATTTGTGCTTTGTGTCTATGTTGAGCTATGGAGAGTCGAAATCAATTACAACATCATACGTGCTGTTAAGTATGAGTATGATGAGTACTTCAAACTTTGAATATGAGTAGAGAGGTTCCATGATATTAAAATAAGTATGAATGCATATAAGTATCAGAAATTATGAGTATGATTCGATACTGCTCATCTTTTTGAATACTCATTGTTGATCTCTGGTATGTACGTATGTATGTAAACTTTCGCTTGGTAAATATCAATGAGTTTTTTCCATTACTTACTTAACTTACTTCTTTACCGCTCTTTAGTCAGGATTTCACCTAGCTTCTCATACCACTTAAGTTGTGTGTGTTAATTTTATCCATGAGTGAGTTACAGTTTAAGTTCGCCTCAAGGTTCGAAAAACTTTTATTCATGCCCAGAGTATTTTCCACAAGATTGCTAAGCATAAGTCGTCGGAAATTTTTTTTATATTTCGTTTTGTGCGATATGCCTGAGCTGGGGTTTGAACCACGGACTATATAACCCAATTTTTTCAAACCAAACTTACAGTTTCCACCATAACCGTTTATAGGTCACCACTGTTAAATGATTTCGTTTCGTTTTGTTCATTCAATTCCTCTGTGTGTCGCATGATGTTGCCAACATATTTTTGTTTTTGGCATTTAAATCGGTCATAAATATGTTGAATTCTTTGTACCTGCTGTGCTCATAAGAGACTGTATGTGTGTGTATACTTTGTGCAACATTGCAACAACAGCAATAACAACATGTACGTACATGTAGCAATAAAAATATGAGCTGACAATATGTTTATGAGTTGTTTAAACAAAAAAAAACAAACAAAAAAAAAGGAAAATATCGTCAATTGAATAAAGAAGTCAAGTCAAAATGGAACAAACAAAATGGCAACCAAGTGGTGGTAATGGTACACTGATGAGCTTCAGCTAAAGCAATGATACTGGCAAGTCTTTTAGATTTTATTTCCTGTTGTTTATCTTACCATATGTAGAGTACTTTAGACATGTAGTAGTTCCCAGTTAAACTCTAAGTTGGTGGTCGTCTCTTTAAAGCAAAAATAATGATTTTAAAACCAGACTTTATTATGAGTTTTTTTCTGTTTTTTCTGATTTTGTTTTTGTCAATGGAAATGCCTGGCTATTCCCAATTTTATTTTTTTTTTTGTTTCTCCAAATATTGGTTTTCACTTAAAAAACTATTTCAAATGGGTTGTTTTGGTTGTAATTTGTGTTGGCCTTTGGCTTTAAAAACACAACCACAAAGTAAATAAATGAATAGTTTTACCTCAAATAGATACAAACGTTTTTGCCGTTTCCAAAAACTTTAGTAAGAGGCCACCAAAATTGTTTTTTTTTTTTTTTTTTTTTGTTTAAATCTCTATCTCAACAATATCTCAGCTTAGATTTGATGAAAGAATACGTCCGTCCGTCTTTATGGCGTTGCAATAGTTTGCTTTGTTACACGTTATAACGACTCTGCAAATGCTATTATTTTCTGGTATGTGGTGAGTGAACCCCATAAGATGAGAGTGAATGGTGATGGTTTTTATTTGTTAAACAGCACTTGCTCTTGATACCAAGCATTTTTATGTAGGCTGAGATGAAATGTGCAATGTTCAGTTTAATGTTAAACAATTTATTTTCATTCAATTTAAAGTCACTGTAAACGGTGTTTAAAGGAAAAGTGTTAATATTGTTATGAAAATGAAAAATTTAGATACGGGTATTTTGCTTTTACATCGCTTAACATTAAAATTATAAAAACAAATACAACAACAAACACCAGCATAAAACATGGTAAACAAGTAAACAAAAATACAACAACAAACACCAGCATAAAAAATTGGTAAAAGAAAGTAAACAAATATAAAGGGTTATCCATTTCGTGGTTACAAAAGTATGGGACTGGAATTCGACATCTGTCAAACTAAGTTGTGAAACCAATTTTTTTCTTTTCAGTTGAAAGTTGAAAATGGATCGCTTAACTATCACACAACGCATAAAAATTATCGAAACCTACACCAAAAATGGTGATTCTGCCACAGCCACGTATCGAACAAAATTTTCTTCAGCGATGAAGCACATTTCACACTCGGTGGGTATGTTAATAAACAAAATTGTCGTATTTGGTGTTCTGAGAATCCTTAAGTAATTGAAGAGAGGCCATTACATCCAGAAAAAGTCACTGTTTGGTGCGCTCTTTGGTCCGAAGGTGTGATTGGACCTTACTTCTTCGAAAAAGACGATGGAACGACTGTCACCGTTAAATTGGAGCGTTATGGTCATATGATAAGCGACTTTTTTTTGCCTGCTATTGAAGAATACGACTTGGAGAATAGGTGGTTTCAACAAGACGGTGCCACATGTCACATGCCACACAACTCGAGCGAATATGGCTTTATTGCAACAGACATTTCCTGGCCGCGTAAGTAATCTCGTCGTGGCGATATCAACTGGCCACCAAGATCATGCGATTTGACACCATTACACCTTTTTTTGTGGTGCTACGCGAAAGACCGTGTTTATGCAGATAAACTTTTAACTCTTGAGCACTTAAAAACCAACATTCGTCAAGTTATGACTGAGATACCGCCCATAATATGTTTCAAAAAGTGGTCGAAAATTACTCAAAAGAATCAATGCTTGCAACACTTCGCGTGGAGGTCATTTAAATGATGTAGTGTTTCTCACATAATGTCAACGTTCAAGCTTTACAATAAAAAAATAAATATCATGAATAAAAATATTTTATATGTGTTTTATTTACGTTTACTTTTGAAACCACGAAATGGATAACCCTATACAAAAAACACTACAAGAATAAATGTAAACAAAATGCACAAACAACAATAATAAAAGAACGATGTTTACATTTATAGAGACTTCAATAAGGCGAGGCCACCAGCATTCGACTTCAAGAACATTCATCAGACTGTTTACCCAGACATATAAAAGGCAAGACAAAGCAGGCGAATGAATCAGTGAAGTTCAGTCAGTTTTGTGTGAAGACGCAGTTTACCTAAAGAGAGTAATCGTGATTTGAAGATCTCTGTTACAAAGATCTGTTGAACAATTGCCTAGTAATTGTTATTGTTTATGCAAAGGGTGTAAACAAAGGAATAACAAGCAAAGCAATTGTTGTTGTTTTCATACATTTGTGAACAGGTTGCAGCATGTCATGGAGTCCCCATAGTCTAGTGGACGTGAGGCCACGGTTCGAACACCAAGTCAGACGTCTTCAACAAAACGACATACGAAAAAATATTTCTTAGGCGACTTTCTCTCAGCACTTCACTTCACTCAACTGGAGGGCGAATCTGGTTGATAGGGCACGTAAAGCGGCCTGTGCTGCTTACTGCTGCAATAGAGCGGTTGGAACCAGATGAGCAAACATAATGCTCTGGATCTTTTCTACAGTCATCGAACCCAATCTCCTATATGGTGTTGCTTTTTGGTGGACTGCTCTGAACAAACTACACAACGTTAGACTTCTTGACAAGGTCAGAAGGTCTGCGGCCATTTATATAACCGGTGCTCTGAGCACAAAGGTCTTGTTCGCAATGCTCAACTGGCTTTCTACTATGCTTCTCGCTAAGCAGGGCCACTATGCGTGCTTAAGTGAGCTTTTTGTTATCAGAGCTACCACTCCGACCTAGCGTAACCTATCCACTCAGCAGATTTCTTGCAAAAACTTTGAAATTTATCATGAAAAGTTTCTCAAAAATCTGTCATTAAGAGACGACTTTAAAATGTAGGTTCCGGTGCTTCATGAGTAAAATTAAGAAACACAAAATTGGGAGTGGGCTGAGACGCTAGGTCGTAATCCTGACTAAAGGGTTGTAGTGACCAATGTATGTATGATATGAATATGATAACCAGCAAAACTATTTTGTCTCTTTATTTTGGGCCGAATCAAAATAACTCCACATATTGCCACATGCTGTAGGGACAAGTTCAATATTTATTTGTTTATTAATGTCCATTTGTTTGTGTTCATAGATATTTATGTGTGGAGTATATTAAATATGAATATTATTTATACTTAAACATACACATACACACATATACACAATATACTCGTATAGATAATACAACATTTATGTAGACAGACAGACAGACAGAGAGACAGACAGACATTTAATTGTAATTATATTCCATTACATGATACTTTACGCCTTGAGGTCATGTCATATTTAACAGTATCGGCAGCAGCCAAATTTGAAATTTCATAATGGAAACAAAGAACAGCAACAACAACAACAACAGCAACAACAACAACAATAGCAACAACAGCAAAAGTATTGCATTGAATTGAATTGTGTTTGGTTGGTTGGTTGGTGTAGCAATAATGACGACGTTGACTATGACTATGATGATGATGATGATGATGATGATGAGGATGATGATGACTTTGGCGATGGTGTGGCATGATTGTTGGTTTGCTGTTGTGGTTTGCCGTATGATTTAATAGCGATAGTAACAACAATAGCAACAACAACAACAATAAGCAACATATCGTTATATTGCTAGCGTTACAAACATTAATATTTGCTGTGCATTATATATAGTGTTGATGCAACAAAACGCGTGCCACATGCATCGATATGTTGACTGGCAATTTGAAAGCAATTTGTTTGTAGATTTTATTACAATCTGCTTTTGGCATAATGGTGGCAGTTTATGAGCTTTTTTCTCTCTGTGTTTTTTTTCGTTTTTTCATTTGTAAAAGTGCTAGTCGTTGCAATCACCAGCACAATCATCATTGTATTCATTCTTTTTTTTTAACTACTTATGACATTTAATAGCATTATTATGGGTTATGAAAAGTTAGATATTCCAATCAAAAATTATGAACAGAATTAAATTGAGATTATGATTTATTAAAATACACTAAAGACATACATACATATGTACCAGAGATCAGCAATGAGTATTCAAAAAGAGGAGTAGAATCGAATCATATTCATAATTTTTGATACTTATACGCATTCATATGTACTTACTTAATTGGCCATAACAACCCGTTTATCGGATTTCGGCCTGCCGCAACACATCCTTCCAGGCGCCTCTGCTTCGTGCGCGCCTACGCCAGTTGGTCACACCAATCGATGACAGGGCTTCCTCATCCTTCCAACGGATGCAAGGTCGTCCTCTTCGCCGACTTCCGCAGATTCCCGCATCAAATACCCGTCTCGCCGGAGCATCCTCCTCCATTCGAACAACATGGCCGAGCTACCGCAGTCACTGGATATTGATACGCTGCACAACGTCTATGTCGTTGAGAAGCTCATACAGCTCACTGTTGGATCGGATACGGAAATCATCGCCAACTCGCACTGAACCAAAGATCTTACGTAGGACTTTTCTCTCGAATACTCTCAAGGCTGCTGTATCAGTGCTTAATAGGGTCCATACCTCTGCGCCATAAAGAAGCACGGGTAGGATGAGTGTCTTGTAGAGTGTTAGTTTTGTCGTACGAGAGAGGTCTCTGCTACTCAATTGCCTATTGAGACCATAGTAGCACCTGTAGGCAAGAGTGATCCTGAGATTGATCTCCAGACTGACATCATTTCTAGTGGTACCGGCGAAGCCAAGATAGATGAATTCCTTGACCGTATCGAAAATATAGTTATCGGCCGTAATCTGAGAATCAATACGCCGCGCGTCTCTACTCGTCGATAACATATTCTTTGTTTTGCCCTCATTTACTGCCAAACCCATCTTAGTAGACTCGCGTTCAATAGCACTAAAGGCAGCAGTAACATCTCGCTTCGTACGCCCTATGATGTCAATGTCGTCAGCGTACGCAAGCAACTGGACACTTTTTTGAAAAATAGTGCCACTGCGATGAACTCCTGCCTTTCGCAGAACACTCTCCATGACGAAGTTGAAGAGGTCGCATGATAAGAGGTCGCCTTGTCTGAAACCTCGCAAGGTATCAAAAGGCTCGGAGAGGTCCATTCCTACCTTGACGGAGCTGCAGGAATTACTCAACGCATTCATACTTATGTTAATATCATGGAACCCCTACTCACATTCAAAGTTTGAAGTCCTCCATCATACTCATACTTAACAACACGTATGATGTTGTTGTTGATTTCGGCTCTCCATAACTCAGCATATACACGAAGCACAAAACAAGTACGATTCGCATACTACAATACTCACCAGAAGGTTGTGTGCTCTGTCTTTTTTACTTATGAGTCTTTTTCTTTTTCTGTAATTCAGCAACAACTAGGACTGTAAATTTTAATGAATGGTCCAGCCCATGGTATTCTCCGGTATTCTAGTGCCCTTAAATTCTAGTGCCACTATATTATATTGAATAGCGCGACAATGGGCGAGAGTGTGGGTTGTAGGTTTCGATTCCCATCAACGACTTAGTTTGTTTACACTTCATTAACTCCCATAACTTAAATTTTCGGCTGGCATGCGTTGAATGAGTAGATCGGCCTTAAAAAAAATTCAATCAGTTCTGTTAGCGCAGAGTTATCGTAATGTAAACTAATGACTAGAGTGCAATACAAGCCGGGAAATTAAGAATAAACTTTATAGGTTTGATGGATTCGGGAAATACATTTGTACATGTGAACAAATATCTTAAAAAAATGCTACAAACATACTGACCATAACCATATGAAATATCTGAAGGGATTTGTTAGAGGACATCGTTCGAGAATCATATAACGAATTAGCGGAACTGTCATCCGATATATCAGCAAGGCAGTTGCAGAAGAGATTGACCAGCACCTGCTTGGAGAAGATAAATCGAGAGTTAAATTAAGAAACTGCAAACAAACTGGAATGAATTAAAAAACTATTGCTGTTTTAGATCATGTTGGACCCCTGTGCTTCTTATAGAAACTATGGGAATACAGTGAGCGTCAAAAGAAACTGTACATTAAAAAAATATATCCATTAATAAGTTACCGTTATTTTGTATTTTAAAATTGTTTTAACAGTTTTTAAAATTGAAAAAAAAAATTTACAAAAAATTTCAAAAAATATTGACAAATTTTTTCGGGCACTCTCCTTAAGTGGTAAAACTTCAGTTTGGGGATTGTTAGAATTTTATCCTTAAACAACAGTTTCTTTTGACGCTCACTGTATATGTATTCACTTCATGAGAAATCGCAGAACTGCAGTGTTTCAGTGCTACAGTTTGTTGAAAAATATACCCTCAAGCGTATTATTTGTCCAGGAAAGTTGTGTTTAAATTTTTATTTCTTTCAAAAACTTCAACGTACACTTCTTATTGGACAGCCTAACTTTAATTATAATCCCAGTAATTTTAACTTATGCCTCATCAAATAGAAAATAATTGTAAACCTTCTCTCAAGCAAAGAATAATTGAATTGTCATAAAACATCATCATTTAAACGTATGTCGCAGAAAATATTCATTTTAAACGGGGCGTTAAAATCAATGTCATTAAACACTTCATAGGCTGGCTGGTTGGCTGGCTGGCATACCTTAAACAACCAACTCGAAAATTTAAAAAAAAAAACTGAAGCAAAAAAAGTACGTGGCTTTTAAACACATTTCGAGGTGTTTGACAATTAAATTGCAATTTACTACGCCCAACACCAACTCTTATTAGCGTATGAGGAATAATTTTTTTTGCTCTTTTTCTCATTTTTTTTTTTTGCCAAGTAAGCAACTAAGTGAGTGAGTGTGACAGTTTTATTGGTTATCAAAATGTTTTATGAGCTTAAAGCACGTGACAAGATACGTATGTATGTACGTGTACGTTCGCAAATGCAAAAGAAGAAATCTTACAAAAGGCTGTGTGTGTGTGTGTGATACCATTTTGGCATGACAACAAGTCAACAATGTTGGTTGAAATTTTTTGATAAGAAAAGGAAACAGCGTGTAGATTATAATGTGATGATACTGTCGTCTGTTAAAGGGCTTATTTGCATGCAACAATATTGTAGACAAAGACGTCGACGTCGTCGTCGTCGTCTACAAAGCAAAGTCATCCAACTACGAAGAAGATGCCAATCTTAATGTCCTCCCACACATGTAAACAATGGAATTGCAATCGAAAGGAAGGAAGAACATCATCTACACAATAAAAGGAAGGCAAAGATAAAAAAAAATAAAAAAGGAAAAGGAAAAGTTTTTTATTATTAAGTTGTGGTTCGAAAGACAGTGTTGGTTGGGGGTAAAAGGTATTTCTTATTGAAGTGAGGTGTTAGGGGAGTACAAACTAATGCGGCTTAAATGAATCCACGGCAGTAATACACTTCTGAAGTAAAAGTTGCCGTAGTCAAGGTTCAACCCCGGACTCAAACAACTCGAACAAAAACGAAATATGAAAAAATATTTCTTCTACGAGGGTGCCCTGGTAGTCTAGTGGGTAGTGTGCTAGACTATTAGCGTGAGGGTCGTGGGTTCGATTCCCACCAGAGACTCTGGTCTGTGACACTACACCGAGCACATAGTCAAGTTACTTCGCTCGTGTATAACTAGAATATAAGTTGTAATTGTATTGTAATTAATAAATAAATTAATAAATAAATTTCTTCTACGACTTCCTCTCAGCAGATTTCTGGCAAAAACTCTGACATTAAAATAAAATTGCCATGAAAAGTTTCTCAAAAAAATCTCTTGTTCGGAGTCGACATGTCGAACAATACGAAATGGAAAAAATATTGCTTTCGGCGACTTCCTATCACCGGTGGGAAAAACTCTGGGAGTAAAATAAAATTGAAACGAAAATTTCCCAAAAATCTGTCGTCTGTAATCATCGTTAAACTGTAGATGCCTCTAACCGTTGCATAAAATGAACACTCACAATAAATGTGGTGGGAGAAGCTGGGTTGTAATCCTAACTACAGGGTTGTAATAACCAATTAAGTAAGCAAGTAAGAGTAGAATTACTTGTTAAAAAATAATATTATGCCTGCGAAGAAAAGTACGTTTAAATTCTCGATTACTTCTGGGCTCAAAACTTAAAAAGAAGGGTGAAGTAACGAACTTACTCCTGCGATAGTATTTTCGAAAAATACTGTGGTACAGGACTCTTTATTAAATGCGGAAATTAGGGTACAAAGGCTACTGACTAATTGAGGACAGGATCCTGACTAGTAAATAGCGTGTTGGCTTATTAGATGTGATTCCACGGTTCAAACTCTAGGTCAGACATCTCCAACAAAACGAAATAAAAAAACAAAAAATATTTCCTCAGTGACTTCCTCTCCGCAGATTTCTGGCAAAAACTCTGAAAGTAAATAAAATTGTGATGAAAATTTCCCAAAAATCTGTCATCCGGAATCAACGTTAAACTGTAGATTCCCCTACCCTTGTATGAAATTAACAAACACAACATGTGCGGTGTGAGAAGCTGGGTTGTAATCCTGACTACAGGGTTGCAATGACCACATGAGTGCCTGAGTGAGTTTGAATTCCTTGCTGAATAATAGTATCAGCCTTGCTAAGCATGCTACTCTTAAATTCTCGATTTTTTCTGAGATCAAAACACATCTGTTACGAAAATAACTTTAGTAATGTGGACCGATGACCACAATACTGAATAACGATTTCAGCACGAAATGATATTTTCTACCAACGAACGTCTAACTCTTCGAAGTGTATTTTGAAAGTCTGGTTTGAAAAAAACAATTCAAAATCCCTTGAATTATTTTTGTTTTTAATTTAAATCTCATTTCGAAACTCAAATATGATCTCGAAAACTGTAAACGATGCCCTGCGCAATTATTCGGCTTACAATTGTATTTTTGCGGAAGGGGATTCATTTCGATGTTACTGCTGATGATGATGATGATGATGATGATGCTGATGCTGATGGTAAATATTTGTTTAAGACTGTATTTATTGTTAATAATGTTGTTGGTGTTGCATGTTGCACGACATTTAACGCCAATGATATGTTTTTGTCACCTGGCTGTTCTTATGTTTCTTTTTTTGTTTGTTTTCCATCTTCCCGGGAGTGTGTATGCCAACGAACCATTAAGACAACAATCTGTCTCTATTGAATTAAAGTTAATACACAGTATTTAGATGGACAAACGTACATGTAAGCAGTGGTGGTAGTAAAGGCACTTAACAGTGGTATTAGAAATGAAACCAAATTTCAATTGATTGTTTCTAAACCATGGTAAAGTTTTTCAAAACAAATATGAAATCCAACGTATTCGTTCATTCCACTGTGCCAGTTAAGTTGCCTATCAATAGCGGTGTTTAAGGAGTTCTAAAGATCCCCAAACTGAACTTTTACCAAAAATAATATTAGGCCAGCGAAGAAAAGCACGTTTAAATTATCAATGTCTTCTGGGCACAAAATTTAACGAACTTACTTTTTCGATAGTAAAGGGTGTTTTTTATAGAGGTATAGAACTTTAAGTTGCAATAAAACAACGATAGATTATTCGATTGACATGAGTTTTATTTATCCGAAAGATAATCTTGTGGCACTACATTTTAAATATGGGATATGGGATATGACCGCCACGGCTGGCGCGGATGTACTCCAATCTGAACGTCCAATTTTCGATGACTTTTTCCAACATTTGTGGCCGTATATCGGCAATAATACGGCGAATGTTGTCTTCCAAATGGTCAAGCGTTTGTGGCTTTACCGCATAGACCAATGACTTTACATAGCCCCACAGAAAGTAGTCTAGCGGAGGCCAATTCACAGGCGAATGTTGTCTTCCAAATGGTCAAGCGTTTGTGGCTTTACCGCATAGACCAATGACTTTACATAGCCCCACAGAAAGTAGTCTAGCGGTGTTAAATCACAAGATCTTGGAGGCCAATTCACAGGCCCAAAACGTGAAATTAGGCGGTCACCAAACGTGTCTTTCAATAAATCTATTGTGGCACGAGCTGTGTGACATGTTGCGCCGTCTTGTTAAAACCACATCTCCTGGACATCATGGTTATTCAATTCAGGAATGAAAAAGTTAGTAATCATGGCTCTGTACCGATCACCATTGACTGTAACGTTCTGGCCACCATCGTTTTTGAAAAAGTACGGACCAATGATTCCACCAGCCCATAAAGCGCACCAAACAGTCAGTTTTTCTGGATGTAACGGTGTTTCCACATACACTTGAGGATTACCTTCACTCCAAATGCGGCAGTTTTGTTTGTTGACGTAGCCATTCAACCAGGAGTGCGCTTCATCGCTAAACAAAATTCGCTTATGAAACTCGGGAACAACGGTAATCTCGTTTTGGGCCCATTCGACGAATCTACGCCTTACTTGATGATCGTTTGGCTTCAAATCTTGCACGAGTTGGATTTTGTAAGCACGCAAACCAAGATCCTTCCGGAAAATCTTCCATAAAGTGGATGGACACAGATCCAATTCCTGTGCTCGATGGCGGATGGACTCATTCGGGTCTTCCTCAATGCTACGCTCTACAGCAGCAATAGCTTCTTCTGTACGCACCGTACAGCGTCTCTGGGGATGCGAGTTATCAATAAGAGTAAACGTGGTGCGAAAACGTTCCATGATTAATCGAATTAACTGCTCTGATGGACGATTTTGTCGACCATAAAATGGACGTAGTGCGGGATACGTTTTCCGCACAGAACCATTATTTTCGAAATAAAATTGCACTATTTGCAAGCGTTGTTCAGGCGTTCTATTCATGATGAATTGCCAAACCAAACTGAGAATAAATCACTTGACAGCTGTTAAATCGGTCGCCATCTTGAAAAGTAATACCAACTTAAAGTTCTACACCTCTATAAGAAACACCCTTAACTTTCGAAAAATACTGTGGAACAGGACTCTTTATTAAATACGAAAATAAGATAGGATACTGACTAATTGAGTCAGTTGTCTAGTAGGTAGTGTGTTGTCTTATTAGACGTAAGGCCAAGGTTAAAACCCTAAGTAAGGCATCTCGACCATACGGACAAAACAAAAAAATATTTCTTTGTCGTCTTCCTCTCAGCAGATTTCTGGCAAAAACTTCTGAGAGTGAAGCTTTTCAAAAAATCTGTTATTTGGAGGCGACTTTAAACTGTGGATCCCGCCACTCATTTATAAAATTAAAACACGCAACATAAGTGGTTTTAGAAGCTAGGTCGGAATCCTGACTGAAGGGTTGTAATGAGCAAATAAGTATCAAACAAATAAGGAGAGTGCCCGAAAAAATTTGTTTTTATTTCAATTTTTTTTTTCAATTTTAAAAACTGGCAGTAAAACAAATCTTATATATAAAAATAAATGTGTGTTTATTTGTTTGTGGGTTTGTTTGAAGTATTTTAACAGTACCTTCCTGTATGTCTGGAAGGAACTATAGGCTGCTTTTTAGTTTAAAATTTCAAGTAGGCGAGCTGCCACGCCCAATAAGTCTTTAATGTCGCATATCTCATAAACTGCAACAGCTAGAGTCCTCAAATTTTGTATGGACGACTTTGACGTATATATGAACAAAATGGGCGGATTGGCTATAGTGGGCGTGTCACCTCCTATAGTCTACATATATAAAAATGAATGTTTGCTTGTATGTACCTTATAGAATCGTAAACTCTTCATTAAATCTTGTTATGATTTTTAGCAAAGTTGTTGCGCATGAGCTGGGGAAGGTTTCTAATTTGGTATGAGTAATTTCTGACAGGTGGCGCCACTGAAAATTACTCAAAATGAATTAAATCGTAAACTGTGCATTCTTTAACAAAGTTGTTGCACATGATTCGACGAAGGTTGGTGCGATTAATTTCCGATGAATGGCGTCACTGAAAATTATTCAAAATGAATGACAAGCAATTGGTCGACCTACACCTCAAGCACGGTAGAAAAGAGCATTACGAGCCTCAGAATCAGATGAGCATTGAGACTGGAAAATCTTCGAGTATATGCCGCTGAGACCCGTTGGCTTGAACCACTTGAACAACGAGAAGTAAGATTAGAAACTGATCGAATGCGTACTACTCAGGCCCGTTCATCTGAATCATCAGGACAACGGGAAACAAAATCAATTAAATGATTCAAAATTAATTGGACATTTGTGGAATGTCTTTCCTTCAAATTTATTTTAGTTGGTGGCGCAGCAACACGCGCAGGGTACAGCTAGTTTAACAAATAAAAATAACGGTAATTATTATTAAAAAGAATTTTTTAATGATCAGGTTTTTTTGACGCTCACTGTATATATTGTGTGTATGTGTGTTAGTATCATATTTATTTTATTTATTGCCACGAGTTACAAAAAAATGTCAGAATTTAAGCAGATCTCTTGACAATTTTATTTAAATGGTTTAATTTATGGCCTCAAGATTATTAAAAAAAAAACTTCATAGGCAAGCCAGCCAGCCATACGACGAAGCCAGCCTTAATACATAAAGAGGCGTATTAATGATTTTTCTTTCTTACATAAAAACAACGTCTAAAAACAAAAAAAAAATCCTAAAACAATTTTCAAATTGAGATATGTATTCTACAGGCTCTTTTTAAGTGGTGCTCATTTTAAACATCATGCCACTGCATAACGTGTCCATTTAAATTTTATTAGACTTGTTTTATGTGATACGTATGTATGTACTGCGTTGAAATCTATTTCATGTTATATTCTGTTAGTGTTCTGGTTGTTATTGTTGTTTTAAGTATTTTCCAAACCCAAAACTAATAATTAGTTTTGCCTTCTCCTGCTGTAATCACCATTTGTAGTAAAAACCCATTAACAAGTTTAAAAACAAATCCAATCCAATGCAATGCAATGGACAATGGTGGCGTAGAGTACATCTCGTTGTTTTACAAATTAATGACCACCACACCTGTAAATACAATTGTTTTTCTAATGCCGAAATAAAATGGTCATCAAAGGTAATGCGAGGAAAAGTAAAATTTTATTTGAATTAGAAAATCATTTTCTCAGTTCTATACGGTTTCGGTCTCTAATGGTTAGTGCAGCACAGTTGTAGTGCAAAATGTGTTATGCATTGCAAGTGAAGTTTTATATGGGAAAAGTTTTTAATAGAGTGTGAACAAATGAACATTTTGTTTGGTTGTTTTGGGAAAAATATTAAAATATTTTGGGCATTTCCCAAGAGCAACATGAAATTATTTAATGGAAATTTTTATGATTTTTTTTTAATACGGTTCCGAATGCGTCAAGCTTCATTGCCAAATTAACTGTAAAGTTTTTAAATGATTGCCAAACTCAAATGAAATTCCTGGGCATCTCTGGATTTCCTTTTTAGAAATATATTTGGCCATCAAACTTCTGCTGAACATATTAAATTAAAAATGATTTTTTAAGTGGTGCTGCCTTATTTGTTTTATTTTGTTCTAAGGCCCATCAAAGTTTCGCGTTCTACAAAGAGTTCCATCAGTACTTACTTAATTGATCATTAATCGGTATTACTTTACTTTCATCGGTATTACAACCTAGCATCTCACACCACTGATGTTGTGTGTGTTAATTTTTATACATGAGTGGCGGGATCTACAGTTTAAAGTCGACTCCGAACGCCAAATTTTTGAGAAACTTTTCATGGCAATTTTATTTACTCTCAGAGTTTTTGCCAGAAATATGCTGAGAGGAAGACGCCGAAGAAATACTTTTTGTATTTTGTTTGATGTCTGGCCTGGGGTTTGCACACTGGCATTTGCGTCTAATAAGCCGACACACTACCTATTACTGCGCTCACGCAAACTAACGCGCTAATCACTGTATATAGAATATATGGGCACTAGAATAAGAGCAATAGAATCTAGGGGCATTAGAGTACAGAGCACTACAGCTCAGACTCTCGATATTTAACGCGCTATTCAATGGATATAATGGGTGATTTTTTAAGAGCATGCAAATGTTGACCGCGACTGCGCCTCAAATCGTCCATCCGCTTAGTCCAATTTTGGCATACTCTTTCCAACATTTCGGCCGGTATCTCACGAATAAATGCTTCAATGTTGTCTTCCAATGCGTCAATTGAAGCGGGCTTGTCTGTATAGACATGAGCTTTAACATAGCCCCACAAAAAATAGTCTAAAGGCGTTAAATCGCACGATCTAGGCGGCCAATTGACCGGTCCCGAACATGAAATAAAATGTTCACCGAACACGCCGCCCAATAAGTCCATTGTTACGCGTGCTGTGTAGCATGTTACACCGTCTTGTTGAAACCACATGTCATGCAAGTCAAGCTCTTGCATTTTGGGCAAAAAAAAAGTTGGATATCATCTCACGGTAGCGCTCACCATTCACAGTTACGTTACGATTCGCAGCATCTTTGAAGAAGTACGGTCCAATGATGCCACCAGCCCATAAACCGCACCAAACTGTAACGTTTTCTGGATGCATTGGTAGCTTTTGCAATGCTTCTGGCTGATCTTCACTCCAAAATCGACAATTCTGCTTATTTACGTATCCATTGAGCCAAAAATGAGCTTCGTCGCTGAACACAATTTTTCGATAAAGAAGTGGATCTTCGGCTAACTTTCCAGGAGCCCATTCACCAAAAATTCTGCGTTGCGGTAGATCGTTCGGCTTCAGTTCTTGCACCAGCTGGCTTCACACCTAAATCCTTCCGCAAAATTTCCCACGTTGTTGAGTAACAGAGGCCCAATTGCTGCGAACGGCGACGAATCGATAATTGATGGTCATCATTAACACTGACACCGATACAGCTGCGATATTCTCTTCAGTTCGCACTCTACGTAAGCGTGTTGGTGGTTTAATGTCAAACAATGTAAATTTGGTGCGCAGTTTAGTCACAATAGCCCGAATAGTCGCTTCAGTGGGTCGATTAAACTGACCATAAAATGGAAGAAGCGCGCGGTGAACTTTCTTAACAGAGCACGCATTTTGATAATAAAATTCAACGATTTGGAAGTGTTGTTCGTTTGTAAGATAATTCATGGTTAAATTATAGACCAAACTGAAGATGTTTGACAGTGAAACAAAACACGAAACGTACGTGAGCTGTTTAAACCAGTGTTGCCAAAAAGATTATTGCTAAAAAATCACCCGTTAGAATAGAGGGCCACTCGAATCTAGGGGCACTAGAATAGCGGAGAATACTCTGTTGAGGAGGCTGCAACTTAATGGTCATATGAGACTATCGGTAGTAGAGGAAAGTATTAGATGCTGTTATCAGTAACACCAAGCTGAACAGGATGAGGACTTGTTTGTTATATCTCCAGAAGAGTTCTCTGCAAAATTACAACCTCCTTTAATTCCGTAGGTAACGAAAAGTGCTATTCTCCTTAATTAATGGTTGAAGGAGTTCAACGCTCTTTCTTAAGTAGCGCCACAGATATGATGTTCATTCCCAAGGTTTTGTTGCTGTTTGATGCTAATGGCACGGCCATCTGAAACAAGGCTTGATGAGGGCTTATTTTTGCGTGTCACTATGTCATGTTATAAGTTTATCTCAAGTTGAGTAATACATAATTAGCTTTAGGCTGGTGGCTAAACTACTTGATTCCAAGCTAGTCATGCTTTAAACGCAATCCTCTAACTCTGGTTAATAACGATTTGTGAGTTTGTTCTTGGTTGTCGTTTAACGGCAATGTGTGTTTAAATGATTTTTGATTTGATGACGGCGCCGTAGTCTAATAGGTAGTGTGTTGGCTTATTATACGAGATCCCGTGGTTCAACTGTTGGCTTAGACGGCGTCAGCAAAACGAAGTATAAAAAAATACTTCCTCTCAGAAGTCTTCTGGCAAAAGCTCTGAAAGTAAATACAATTGCCATGAAAAGTTTCTTAAAAATATGGCGTTCAGTATCGATTTGAAACTGTAGGTCTCGCCACAACATTGGTGGTGTGGGAAGCTAGCTTGTAATCCTGACTAAAGGGTTGTAATGACCAATTAAGGAAGTAAGTAACGTTGCATACTAAATAATTCAACATACAAATGTTTATTATTTTTCAAATTTAAATATGTTTTATTAGTGCCGCCAAAAACATACAAACTTTCTTAAATTAAAGCAATTCCCATTAAACATTCGTTGAAAATTTTGCAAAAAAAAAAAAAAAAAAAAAAAAACAGACAGTTTCCCTTCATTAAGCAAAACAATTTCAATTTCAAAGCCATGAATTCCTTTTTGTTTCATTATTAATGCATCTTTTACTTGCTCTTCGCTTCTTCTTCATTACCTTTATTGCATATTAAGAGTATGTACATATGTATTGCAGTGTGTGGTGCAGGTTATTAAATTATGAGAAAATATTTCGTTTGGGAAGAATTAGCATTTTTCCTTAAACTGCCATCATTAAAATCGAATGCGATGTTTTGGTAAATGCATCTTGAAAGTTAAGCGCATACATCTGAAAAGATACAAAAAAAAATAGAAATGAAATACAAAATACTTTGCCTGGACAAAGTAATCATATGATCGTTTTATATTGAAGATGCCATTCAACTTTTATACTCAGAAAGAAGAAAATGAAGATGAACGCAAAATAAGATGATCAAACACAACAAAAATCATCATCAGTGGCAGCACTGTATCGGTATCACCATCTTTAGCACAAACTCTCTCACACACACACACACACACACATGCATGCAGCCATTAAAAGTTGGAATACATACACCCATGCCAGGGAATAAATAAGCGGCCGACTGAATGACCGATGCATTCAGGGGCGACCACATGCAATATTCGTGTTTCATACTCCCACAGATATAAGGACAGGACAGGACAGGTGTGCATACCACAAAACTCAACACCACTTTGGGAACTACCATCATACATACAACAAAAAGAACAACAACAACAACAGCAATAGCAGTCAAGTCAATGGCAAGAAAATGGAAATTGAAGATGAAGATCAAGTTTTTTGTTGGTTTTTTTGCTTTCGTTTGGTTTGATTTCGAACTCATACTCGCACGTAAGTGGTCTAATATGTACATATGTATGTACGTACGTTTATACATAACGTAACGTAACGTAATGTCATTTAAATTACATTAAATTATTTGAAGATAAACAACATGAGAACAAAAACAAAGAAAAAAAGGAAAACATTTCAGACAAAATAAAATTTTAGTATCATACTCAACGAATCAGAGAGGCATGCTGCATTACGTTTGGCTTCAAATAAGATGCTCACAACTACACTGGAATGTTTTTTTTATGCTAAAATTTCTTTCTTTTTAAAAGGCAGAGAAATATTTCTCGTTCTCTTCCTAAGAACAATGCAGATCTACTCCAAATAGAGGAATTAAGAAGAGTAGCATTTTCCCTGAGTTATTTGCAGTCAAACGCTGTATGAGTTCGAAGATATGCAATGTCTGCTCGCAGTTAAAGTGAAGACACTTCCGAAGTAATCAATCATAACCTCAAATGACCAATCCTTTCCACTCCTTCCTCATTTTTATTAGAAACCCCTACCTACGGCGTGCCAACGGGCCGCTAAGTGTGTTCAAGTTCACACTATTTATGTTGTGTGTGTTAATTTTATACATGAGCGGCGGGACCTACAGCTAAAAGTCATTTTCGAATGATAGATTTTTGAGAAATTTTTCATGGCAGTTTTATTTACTCTTAGAGTTTTTGCCAGAAATCTGCTGAGGTTAAGTAGCGAGGAAAAATTTTTTTCGTATTTCGCTTTGTTGGAATTGTCTGACCTGGGGTTTGGACCTATGCCTCACGATTATTAAGCCTACACACTACCTACTAGACTACGCTGAACTCTGTCCAGATTTCTACTAAGCAAATGTGTTTCGATGATTCATCCTCACAAAATCTACATGTTCAGCTCGAAACAACACTCAGTCTGAATAACTGTACTTGGATCATACAATGCCCTGTCAAAATCTTGTTTACCAACCTCATGTTATCCTTGAAGAGGCTGTTGCATGACTGAGAGCTCCTTTTATTGTAATTTCGCAATAAAAGTTCTGATTGCTTCAACCTCACCTGGTTTACGAAGAGCTTTGGCCTCACTTTATTCACTTTTGTTGAACATAGCTTTCTATACATCCACCCTCATTCTTTAGAAGGACTATGTTTCCATCAACGGCGTTATAACTCCTCCTTCTCGCAATATCGTCTGCCTGCTTATTGCCGAAAATTTGTTTGTTGGCCTAGAAGACGTGCGGCCACGGTTCAAACCCCAGGTAGGATATCTCAATAAAATGAAAATATGAAAAACTATTTCTTCGGCGACTTCCTCTCAGCAGATTTCTGTCAAGAACTCTGAAAGTAAAATAAAATTGCCACGAAAAGTTTCTCAAAAATCTGTCATTCAGAGTAGATTTCAAACTTTAGGTTCCACCACTCATGTATACAAGTAAAACACACACCATAAGTGTTGGGAGAAATTATGTCGTAATCCTGGCTGAAGGGTTGTAATGACCACTTATGCATGCATGTATAGCGTAACCTTATTTTGTCCACCTAAGTAATCCAGCTTCCCCCGGACAGTCCCATACTATTTTCGATTTAGTTCTTTAAGAAACGAGTGCTTGAATGGCGGTCTGGCTGTCAGATAATACTGCAATGTACCAATGTGCCTTTTGTACCTCCTATCCAAATTAAATTCAGCAAATCTTTCGATATCATGGATTTCCACTTGGTAGAAACCAAAAATCAGCAATGAGTATTCAAAAAGATGAGTAGAATCAAATCATACTCATAATTTCTGATACTTATACGCATTCATACTTATTTTAATATCATGGAACCTCTACTCATATTCAAAGTTTGAAGTCCTCCATTATATTCATACTTAACAACACGTATGATGTTCGTATGATTTCGACTCTCCATAACTCAACATATACACGAAGAACAAAATAAGTATGATTCGCGTATGAACACGAAAATACTTACTAAAAGGTTGTGTGTTTGATCTGCTTGCTGCTCTGTCTTGTTTTACTTATCCGTCCTTTTTTCTTTTGTAGTAAATGCAACAACAACCAAGACTGTGAATTTTGATGAATGATTCGAGTCCCTCGAATCATTTATGAGTACATATTATAAGTAGTTTTGAAAATTTATGAAACTAAATGAGTAGGCTTATGAATCAAACATATTTCGAATGGTATGAGTTTGATGTCAGCGTTGTACTTATACTCATTGCAACCTGTACTTATAAATCAACGTTGTAGTGAGTATGAATGAATCAGAGTTCATAGTTAAATTTCAATATTGTTGACTTACTTCTTCTATTCAAAATTTCATGAGTGCTTATGAGTAGCGAATAAACAATTCATTGCTAATCACTGATAGATACCCACGAGTTTCCCCATTGGCTAAAAATATTACATTCTGGGACCAAAGACTCCTTCAACTGCTCCAAGATTGCTTTCTGTGTAGACATGTATGAACATTTGTCGCCAATCCATGCATCAAACAAAACATATCCTATTTTTTTGTAGTTCTTAAGGCAATCAGAATGAAAACATACTCGAATGAAGACAAGAAATAAATTCGTAACAACCAAAACACAGACGACATAGGGATATTTAAAAATGGGGAAGAAAACAAAAACAAACCAAAAACGAACCGAACCGATCCACCACAACAAAAATATTCAGCCATAAAAAGCAACGGCACAATAAAAATGAACGCATCGATCAAATCGAAGAGAAGAGAAGCAACAAAAACGAGGAGGAGAAAAAAGTTCGTTGTTGTGTGATGTTAATGGTGATGATGTTTTCAAGTCTCCTGCTCCTTGGCTGGCAGTTTGCGCTGTCGTTAACGGCAACGTTGAAGAGACACATCGACAACAACAACGCGCGTCTTTGTCATCTGCATTGAATTTTTGTCAACGGAATGGACATTTTGCTTAAGCGGATGGATGGATGGATGGATGGATGACTGTATGGCTGGATGATGTTTAGCAGAGCAGTTTAGAATTGGAGCATTTGCTAAAGATATGAACAGAAGAAGAAGAAGAATAAGAAGTAAATGAAGAAATATTTATATTCTGATTCGGATTCAGATTCTCTGTTTATTTTATTTTGTGTTATTTTTTGTTTTTTTTTTGTGTTTAAAGCCGCCAGAGAGAGAGAGAGAGAGAGAGTCTGTGTGTGTGTCTGTGTTTTTTGCCATGATGACATTTAACAATTGACCAAATGATAGTTAAACATGTTTATGCCAAATTATGCAGCACTTGCTTTCGTGCAGGTTTAAATTTTCTTTTTTTCTTGTCTTTTTTTTCTGCCTTTGTCGCAAAAGCAATTTTATTGCGTTTTACGGCTTGAGACAGTGGGACAACAGTGAAACAAGAGATAGAAGATTTGTTCCGATTTAGCCCTTGCCCTAGCTTCTTATTGTGGCTTTTACTCTTCCAATCCTAGACAAATATATTTTAAGTACTAGTTTTGACGCAAACCCCGAAAGTATACATTCTCATCACGCCACCAATTAGTTTATTTTGTAAATTATCCAGTGTTTGTATATCGCTGACTACAGACAAGTTGAATCCTATAAAGGTTACCGTTGTGGTCACCCAATTCACTTCATTCAACCTAGCCAACGATTAGATTACTTACATATCTTTCTTCATCGATTATTACAACCCTTTAGTTAGGATAACCACCCAGCCTCTCGCACCACGCATATTGTGTGTGTGAAGTTTATTCTCGAACGAGGGAAACTGCAATTTAAAATCGACTCCGAATGACAGACAGTTTCTACGAAAAACTTTTCATAGCAATTTTATTTACTCTCAGTTTTTGCCAGAAGATTGCTGAGAGAAAGTCTGGGATGGAAGTTCGAACCATGGCCTCATGTCTATTAAGCCAACACACTACCTACTAGACTTAGGCGACTTCAAAGGTTAGTTTGTGAAACTAAAAACAATGATATTGGATAAGTACACCGTTTTTATTTTTATTTTCATTATACCCCTTGGTAGCATATAGCTTCCTTCAACCATCTCCATCATGTACGGTTTATTGCTCATATTTCAAGTTTTTTCCATGAAAGATTGCAATGCCCTAGCCGTGAAGTAAAACGTTTTTTTTTTGCAGACCGAAAGTCTGCCACCATTCTCTATATATAATCGGGATTCTTTCTGATAGTATGACCGATCCACCCTCATTTTATTTATAGGTTTCTCGTTGGATAGTCGTCGTAGCCTAGTAGGTACTGTGTTTTCTTATTAGACGCAGAGCCGTTGTTCAAACCCGTAGTTCTTCAGAACCTCTCAATAGATTTCTGCCAAAACTCTGAAAGTAAATAAAATTATCATGGAAAAGTATCACAAGAATCTGTCGTTCGGAGTGGACTTTAAACTGTAGTTCCCTTGACTCATGTATGAAATGAGCACACACACAACATACATAAGTGGTGTGAAAAGCTAGGTTGTAATACTGAAAGAAGGGTTGTCACGACTCGTTGGTAAAGTTAGAGAGGTCTATGCTGCTGGTATTATTCGCTCAGATTTTTTTTCAAACAATTCTGAGGCCTTGTTAATGAATACCTGCAGTATTCGAAACTAAGCCAGTTTTAATCCTGTACAACAGAGTTGACAGGAGCTTCCCTATACTCATAGTCCTTGGAATACTACATTAACAAGTCTGCCACTTAAGTATGTTTCTACGCCACCATTCCTTATTGTACTGCCTAAATAGCAGAGCATGTTTATGTATTGGTGTGTTTGATCTTGTGGCATGACGTTATCGGTACCCTTCCCGCCGGAGAATCCTACTCCATTCGAACGACATTGCCGAGCCAGCGCAACTGCTCATACAGCTCACTGTTCCGCACACTGCGGAAATCACTGCTAACTCGCACTGGACGGAAGATCTTACGCAGGACTTTACTCTCCCATGGCTATCCCAAAGCTACTGCATCAGTGCTTAATAGCGTCCATGGCTCTGGGAGAATGAGCGTCTTGTAGATTATTAGTTTTGTCTTACGAGAGAGGTCTCTGCTAATCAATTGCCTATGGAGACCAGAGTAGCACCTGTTGGCAATAGTGATCCTGCGCTTGATCTCCAGACTGACATAATTTTTGGTGGTAACGGCGGAGCCAACATAAATACATTCCTTGACTACGTCGAAAGTATAGTTATAGGCCGTAATCTGAGATCTAATACGCCGCACAGCTCTACTTATCGATAACATATACTTCGTTTTGCCCTCATTTACTGCCAGATCCATCCTTTACTTTGGTTTTATTTTTATTTACCACAATTCCAACACTGCGCCGTAAGCTTCTAAATTCATCAAGTTTTGATAACATGTTGGATATCTTGTGCAAGTGTAGACGAATATCATCTGCACAAACGCAATCCTTGAGTTAGCATAAGGGACTCTATGTAGTTCCCCTTCTTTCTGAGAAGACTTCGCTCCTAATATAAACCACCACGATGGTGAATAGCGGAGGTGTTGGGCCGTATTCTTGTTTTACTCCAATGACCTGAAAATCGTTCATCCTTATATACCTACAGCTCTAATAATGTGAATTATATCCTGGGTTACTCCTTCTCTTCTTAAAGTTTTCCATGTAGCAGTTCATCCAGTAATATCGTCGGTTTTCTTGAAAGTGCTGAATAGAAAGTGGAGGAGCGTATGTCATAATAGAGATTGTTTTGTTATAGTACACATAGAGCCGACTGGGACTACGCAGCTCCCATTTGAACGGAAAGCTGCCCGTTCGCCGCATAGATTTTTCTTTAAATTACTTTAAAGCTTTCCCTCTGTTATGACTTTTAATATCTGGTATATGATGTTATGCAGTATAATTCTTCTCTAATTGCTGCAAGCTTTCAAATCGGCTTCACCGCTTCAGATTGATGTAATTTCGGATCGTAGAAGTTCAGCAATGGTTTCCATTTCCAGTAGAATTTTTGCTAGCATTCCATCTTCGTCTTCTGCCTTATACATAATTACCCGATTGCTTCTACTATCTAATGGAAGGTGTGGCATGATATTTGTAAGATATTTTCTGTAGGGCTGTTGTTTTCGTAGAAATTATAGCCACCACCGATGAGTATACAATCCCGTCCCGTTATTCTCCAGAACCAGTTGTCATTCGAACTGGGTACCAATTTTTTTAGATTCTTTTTTAGAACAAATACTCCAAGTGCGAAAAATTTACAGCTCAAAAAAGGCCTGAATTCTGAAATTTAGAATTTATTATCCTCTTTACCAATAGTAGACGGACTCAACTGTTCCCGATTTATTACAATTTTAAAATTGCTGGCCTTCACGAGCATCACACCAGAGATCAGCAATTAATCGTTTTTTCGCTACACATAAACACCCATGGAATTTTGAATATAAATGATTCAACAACATTGAAATTTAACTATGTACTCTGATTCATTCGTACTCACTACAACGTAGATTTACAAGTACAGGTTGCAATGAGTAGGCATACAACGTTGACATCAAACTCATACCATTCGAAATATGTTTGATTCATAAGCCTCTACTCATTTAGATTCATAACTTTAGAAAAATACTCTTGTAATACTTGTAAATAAATCGAGTGACTCGAATCATTCATCAAAATTTACAGTCTTAGTTGTTGTTACTGCATTTACAGCGGAAGAAACGAAACACATAAGCAAAGAACAGAGAGCAGCAAGCAGAGCAAACACAGAACCTTCTAGTGAGTATTTTAGTGTTCGTATGCGACTCATACTTATTTTGTGCATCGTGTATATGTTGAGTTATGGAGAGTCGAAATCAATAACAACATCATACGTGTTGTTAAGTATGAATATGATGGAGGACTTCAAACTTTGAATATGAGCAGAGGTTCCATGATATTAAAATAAGAATGAATGCGTTTAAGTATTAGAAATTATGAGTACGATTCGATTATACTCATCTTTTTGAATACTCATTGCTGAACTCAGCTTCTTATACCATTTAATTTTACTCCAATTGAATATTTTTCTACAAAACAACTGTACTCCCGTTTAGACTACTGTTAACCCGGTTATTTAACAATTTCAGAATGAATGTTCATTCATGAAAAATTCCTTCGAAAAAAAAAGATAATAAAAACAGGGGGGAAAAATTGTCTAAAAGCCATAATGTGACCATGTCGACATGAACAGACAAAACAACAAACGCACAACAACTTGCAACATTAATTTTGTTTTTTTCTTGTTCATGTTGCTGTTTGTTATTGTTGTTGTGTGTAGTTTGCTGTTTGCTGTTATTCATGTTGTCTATTTGGTATCATAAAAAACTGTTTCGAACGATTGATCGCCAACAAATTTTCATGAATGAAACGACAAGGAACAGTAACAACAGCAACAACAACAACAACAACAACAGTAACAGTAACATACAGTTGTTGATAATACAGTTCATGGTAAGACAAGACACAATAAGACTCAGAGAAAAAAAATAAAAAAGTTGGCAACACAATAGAATTTGCAAAAATAATACAGGAAGTTTAATGGAGGTGGATTGATTTGCTTTTTTTTTGCTGTTCTTGTCGTTAGTGGTTCCATTGTGGTTGTTGTTGCTGCCTGCGAAATGCTGTTATTGTTGATACCATTTCATTAAATTTATAACACACAACAACAATGATAAAAACAACAAAACAAAAAAAAACAAAGACCAGAAGAGAAGACAATGGATTGCCAATCAAGCAATACGTTGGTTATTGCCAATAAGAGAAGAAAAAACAATTACCAGTTAAATGTATACAATTGCTGCTGCTGTTGTTGTTGTTGTTGCTGCTGTTGCTGTTATTGCTTAAGTATATGAACAATTTCCTTTCCTTTTGCATGAATTTAATGTTGCTGCCGTTGTTGTTGTTGTTGTAACCACATTTGAAATGTTCATATTTCTTGTTTGTTGGTTTTTTTTTCTGTTATCTTCCCCCAAAAAATTACACACTCTTCATGCATTATTTATAGGCGTGTGTGGATTGTACAAGTGTCCAGGCAGGCAGGCAACCAGGCCAATACAAGTTTAATACAAAGACAAATGGCCAACAGACAAACAAACAGTCAGTTAAACAGGCCAACAGGCAACAACAACAACAACAGGATTACAATCATTGTGTTTATATTCCAAAAAAATTCATTCATTCATTTGAGTCATTGAGTCATGCATTCATTCATTCATTCACTCACACACAGTGACTGTTTTTCAATTTGTTCATGTGCTCCAGTATTTCAGACGTTAAGAAATCATTTTCTTCTTTATTGAAGTTTGTCTGCCAGATTGGCTATCAAAAAATAGTCAATGCGGTCAATAGATGGAGAGAAAAAACTTTTTATAAGTATGGGCCAGTAATATGGAACCCTACATGTAGGGTTTTATTGTTTTTGAGCGAACAAGCTACATAAAACTGTAACCGTACGATCTATTGTGGTCTCCTCAAAGTTTAAATAGTGTCCTTACAGTAGGTCCTTTAATCCTAATGCTCAGACGAACTTCAGAATGCTGACCGGTATCAGCTAGGGCACTATTCTGATACCCACCCAAGTATTTTCTTCTGGGATGCATTATTGCCTCACAGGTTCGAAATATGTGCATAGAAGATACCTTCTCATCACTTCATATTCTATATATTGGACTCGAACAAGTATACTTTGAATCCACAGTGTTCTATCAAAAGAACGGCTACTATTTCCAGGCTTGTTTCAGTCTGATGAATTCGCTTTCTTAAACATTCCCTTGTAATTTCCTAACAAAAGTTTCAATTGCCACAAATCAATTTGAATCAACAAGAGCCTTTGCCTCTCATTATCTTGCCTATCGTTTATTAGATTTTTCCAAAACAACTGTCCTTATTTCACGCAAAGATTCTGGTTTCAACAACGACGTGAAAGCTACTCCCCTTGCAAGCTCATCAGCATGCCTATTGCAACGATAGTGATCACAATAACCGTATTTTGCTATTTTGTAGCTACTTCAGCTTACCCAGATAGACCCAAACTGCCTACAACTACTACTATTGCTAGTATTGCTATGTACGGTCCTTCGTGAGGTCACCTTTTGATGACATAGGCTGCAGTTTGAGATATACCCGTGAGTTTAGCTATGGCCTCGGAAGATATTATTCTAAGGTCCAAAACTTCCCGCTCTTACTCTCATGATCTGTTCTTGATCCATGTGCTACAAAAGGGTCTCACATTCAGAAGAGTATGCAGCTTCTCGACTCCTTCCTTCTCTTTTGTTTTTAGTTTCCATGCAAAGCATTAAAGTAATCATAGAGTTCACCGGCTTTGTCCAGCGGACAGTTAAACAGACAGCTGGTAGTCCTAGAATCATATGGTAACTGTAATCACTTAATAAATTTTGTGTTATACTTGTTTCTCCTTATTCTGATCACAATCTCCATGGCTTTGCACTGTACTACCATATGCAGAGAATTCAACTTCCACAGGTCTTCAAGCGCTGTCGTAAGACAGGTTTTCATTACCTCTATTATACCAAGACACCCCAATCTCTGTATCTTGTTCAGCTTTTTTTGTACTGTTTTCAGATTTCTTCTGTTTGTTTAGACAATGGTCACATAAATCCTGGATTACACCCCCAGAATTTTCCAGCAAGTCTTCTGCATGTCATTAAGGCATGTCTGGCCATTCCTAAAATGCTTCTTAAACGGGCCTTCATGTCAATTTACTTACCGGTAATACTCCAAGATGTTTTAAATTCAGTTTCTGTGTTATTTTTCCACCCAGAAATCATTGAGGAAGTTTTCTTTTTCTTGTAAATCGTACTATAGTGCTCTTGCCCAGTGTTATCCTCAAGGCCACTAACATGCACCATCGACTTACAATCCACGGATTCCTTTCACAAAGAGTCTCTTGAAATTTGAGTTTAGCCATTAAGACTTTCTTATAAAAAGTTTCTCAAAAAAAATCTGTCGTTCGTAGTCGGCCTTAAACTGTATGTTTTCACCACTCATGTATAAAATTAAAGCACTCCACAGATGTGGTGTGACAAGCTAGGTTGCAATCCTGATAATCACCAATTGTGTATGTATGTTAGCATCAAGCCTTTCTCATATACATGCTCTTGACAGTCGATGCTAACTTCAGATAGTTTTGTTAGGATTTGATGCACATTCCAGCTCCACATTAGTGGTGAAAGGACCTCCTCGCCTCACGGGTTATGTAAACCCCTCCCTCATACCGCGTCTGTAGGATCTCTGCCATCCGTGTGGATATCGTAGACTCTACCCTTATATACATTCGAGGGATGGCTGATATCCGTACATACATACGAGGGATGGCTTGCTTTCATTTGACAACCTCTCAAGCATTCTAAAATATTGTTACAAAAATGAAAAATCTAGATACGGATGTTTCGCTTTTACATTGCTTTACATTAAAATTATAAACAAAAGCTACAAAAACAAAACAATGCAAGTAGGCAAACCTGTTCACAAATTATCGTACTGCTTAATATAACAACAAACACCAGCATAAAATATGGTAAACAATTCAACAAAAATACACAAAAAACACTACAATAATAAATACAAACAAAGATGTTTACATTTATAGAGATGTCGAGAAGGCAAAGTCATGAACATTCGCCTTCAAGAACATTCATCAGACTGTTTACTCTGCCATATAAAAGGCAAGGCAAAGCAGGCGATGGAGTCAGTGAAGTTCAGTCAGTCTTGTGCAGTGGTGTTGTGCTAATTTTTTTTTTACCGTAACGCGTTCCTGACTCCGTTTCACGGCTCGGAAAAACAAGCCGGTTCGTTTCGGTTTTTGTTCCGGTTCGGGTTCGGTTCAAACCCTTGTTTATAAAAATACATATAAAAATTCGTCAAAAATTGAAAAAAAATCAGCAATTCTTTTTAATTTTTAGCCAATTTTCGTTATCAGAAATCATCTTTAGTTCCTGAACGCGTTCCTGTCCAAAAAGCAAGTACCGGAACGACGTTCCGGAGCGTTCCGGCTCGACAAAACCACTGGTCTTGTGTGGCTTGAAGATCCCCGTTACAAAGATCTGTCGAATAATTGTCTAGTATTTGTCTGTTATGTAAACAGAGAAATAACAAACAAAGCAATTGTTGTTGTTTACAACAAGTTGTAAACAGTGCGAATAAGAATTTTAATTAAAACTAAACACAAAATTATTTTTATTTTATTTGTAAAATACGAGCTTATATTTTAAACGTTTTCAAAAGGTAAAAATTTAAAAATATTGTGTCGTTTAAGGCTGATCATAATTCGCAAATATTTGGAAATAAAATTAACGATTCAAACCAAAAAAAAAGACGTTTATTTTCGTTAAATAAACATGTTTAAATATTTAAATACAAATTAATGTGGCAAATAATCTTTACAAATTCGCTTAAGTTCACCTTAAAATCTTAAACAAACCTTAAACGATACTTCAGAACAAAGTAAACATCACAAGATTTATGACAAAGGCATACTCATGAAGCGAAAATCAAAAATACTTTCTTTGTAAATCATCACAATGAAAGCTGCCAAAACAAACAAACACACACACACACACAAGTTAATATGTAATGCCAGTTCTTAATATTTGTAAATGATTTCAAAGCAAACACACTGTAAACACACAACAACGAAATATTTCGAACGTGCAACATACCAGCAGCCAGCATTCACCCACAAATTCTTATGAAAAAAAGGAAATTTTTTTGTTTTTGTTTGCCAACAGAAAGTGGCATTTAAGCCTCTCAACATAATGCCAAAAAAAATAAAACCAACTTCTTAAGGCAATAAGAAAGTGGCAAGAGAAACACATTCATTCTCTCGTACTAAAACGAATTCATTCAAGGCATTCACAAGCTTTGCAAAAAACAGACGACAAAAAAAATCGACAACAACCCACAATATCTTCATGACAGCCATGACTGGTTGCAATATGAATATTTTATTTATTGTATGTGTGTATATGCAACAACAACAACAACTACAACTCATATTTTAAAATGATTTTCAACAACAGACGACAAATTCATTCATTTCTTATGCCCTGCACTCCCTTGCTTTGCTCTGCACTGCGCTGCTTTGCTCTGCACTGCACTGCTCTCGTCTTCTCCCGCCTTCTTTAAGGTTCTGCTGTGCTTTTCCCGTTGAATTGTTGATTTTCGCCTTAAATAATGGGGCACTTAAGAAAGTTAATTTGAGTATAAAACGATTTGTTAAGAACTCTTAAATACTTGTGTTCCTTTAAGTGTTTTTTCTGTTTCTGTAAGATGCTGTTGTTGTTTTTGGCAAAAGATGTTCACTTCAAACACGCGACAATATTGTCATGCAACCTAACATGCTGGTGTATAATAAAGAGGAGAGTGTAGTGGCGTATGGCAGAGATTTGAAAATAGAAATGCAGAACAAAAAGCGAAGGTGGTGGCTAGAAATGAGATGACGGCTTAAAAATTTTGCAGGGCAAAAAAAAAACTAGTAAAGTTAATAGACAAAGTTTGTCTAGAAGCTTGTGATGTTAATCCTTGAAGGGGCCAATAGAAACATATTTAAACAAGTGATTGACAAACGTATCTCAGAGACATAATGCCTTACAGTCGACAAAAAGATGGTGTATGCCGACCTGTTTTTCGTGGGGTGAATATCTGGTCGATGGTGGACTTGCCAGGTCTGAAGCCACACTGATAAGGTCCAATCAGTGTTTTGACAAGTGGCTTCAGTCGTTCACACAATACGCCTGTAAGAACCTTACATGCGATAGGGAGAAGGCTTATGCCCCTGTAGTTGGCGTATATCGTAGGGCCACCATTTTTCAGGACAGGGCAGACGACACTGAGGTTCTAATCGTTGGGCATACTTTCCTCTAGCCATATATTATACATGCATGCGCCCTCACGACTCATTAAATCCGGTCTTAAACAATTCAGCGGCGACTCCAACAGGGGCCTGCAGCCTTATTATCTCTAAGTCGCATAATCGCGACTTTGACCTCTTCATGGCTAGGCGGCGAAATCTCCACGCCTTTATCATCGATCGGGTCCCGAACATTATCTCTAAAGGCGGTATTGTTGTCGTCATCGCTTTGTATCGGAGTAGAGAAGTGTTTCCTCTACAACCTCAACACCCCGATGCGAATCTGCTACCAGGTTTCCATTCTCATCTTTGCAGGAAGATGCTCCGGGCTTAAAAATTTCGGTTAGACGCTTAACTTTTTGATAGAATTTTCGAGCATCATTCCTACATCTACACAACTCGACTTCCTCGCTCTCACGCAATTGGAACTTGGCTGCACTCAGTCACACTTTATTTTACTTAAATTTAAATATAACACCCGCTTAATGAAAGACCTGGTATATTATATAAACAACTATAAACAACCATTCGACTGCGTTGCTTTTACCACAAGCTAAGTGTTGGTCTAGGTGGTGTGATAAAATAATTAAATAGTTCGGCCACAAACCCCTAGTGAATGATAACAAGGTTTTCATCTTAGTTTCCTTATTTCTTTATTAAGAGGCTTCACACATACATACATAATTGCTCCTTCAGTCAGGATTACAACATAGCTTCTCATACCACCTTTGTTGAGTGCATTCATTTCATACATGAGAGGCGGGACCTACAGTTTAAAGTCGACTGCGAACGGTAGATTTTTGAGAATCTTTTCATAGCCATTTTATTTACTGTCAGAGTTTTTGGCAGAAATCTGTGGAAATATTTTTTCGTATTTTTGTTTTGATGTGTGACCTGGGGTTTGAACCGTGGTCTTAACTCTAATAAGCCAACGCACTACATTTTATTTTATTTAAATATTAAAAGACTATCCGCTTAATGAAGGACTCATATATTGCATAAACAGTTATATACAGTATATACTAGATTGCTAAGTAATAAATGCATAATAAACCGGAAGCTTATTGTTGGGCTAGGTGGTGTATTAAAATAATTAAATAGTCCAGCCACAAACCCCTGGTGAAGGATGACAAGGTTTTCATCTTAGTTTTCTTATTTCCTTATTAAGAGGCTTCTGTTCCTCTCAAATTATATAGTAAGCTCCTGTAACCACCTCAGAAAGAACCAAGTCAACAATAAACACCATAGAAATCACGAAACTGACAACTTGGTCCTTCTCAAAAACGAGAAATAACTACTCTAGCGTTCTAGAACTTGCTGCAGTTAATCAATGGCATGTCTAGTCGGAAAAACGCTGTTTAAGGAAACTTAAGGAAAGCAAAGAAGAAGTATTAGATGAGGGTGGTACATTATGGTAAGTGAGCTGAAAATGCTCGAGCATTAGAACCTTGTAAACTCTGCTCGGAGCTCAGGCTCCACAATTTCTATTCCAATTATGCTGGTGTAAGTCATCACTTCATTGTATTTAGGATACGTTCAAGAGTTATGTATGTACGATTTAAGAATGTAAAAACAATGTATGAACATTATATTCCTGCAAAGAACGACAAACTTCGTATCATGACTCCGACGGATTCCGGTTTGAGTTAGAGTAACCAAGACAATGCCTCGTTTTATGGCTCTTTGAAATAATAACATTCGCTATTATTTGTTATAAAGAAGTCCCCGTAGTCTAGTACGTAATGTGTTAGCTTATTAGACGTAAGGCCACGGTTCAAACTCATCAGACATCTCGAACAAAACGAAATACGAACAAATATTTCTTCGGCAACAAAAGAACAAAATAAAATTACCATGACATATTTCTCAAATCTATTATTCGGAGTCATCATGGAAGTGTTGGTCCCGCTATTTATGAATAAAATTAACACACACAACAAGGTTGATGTCAGAAACTAGGTTGTGTAGGATCTTTCTCAAAGATCTATAGTCATTAAGCTAAATGTCATGCCACTCATGTATAAAATTAACACACACAACATAAGTGGTGTGAGCAGTTGGGTTGTAGTCCTGGCTAAAGGATTGTAGTGACCAATTATTTATGTATGTACGTATGTTTTTTGTTAAAAAAGCTGCATGCATTTTTTGTGACAACAAATGCTCTCCACAGCTTTTTGAGAGAAAGTATTCATTAAGCGACTATTTATTTCAGGCCCTACTCCACTTATATCATACTCTTCTGATATACCAATAAATAGTGTAGGCTTTACATCAACTTTTGGTGTATGAAATTGCCTCTTTATTGGATTCAGTTACGGGTCTTTTCCTCATACTAATAGAGACCAAAGATCAGCAATGAATCGTTTTTTCGCTACTCATAAGCACTCATGAAATTTTGAATATAAATGAGTCAACAATATTGAACTTTAACTATGTACTCTGATTCATTCGTAATCACTACAACGTTAATTTATAAGTACAGGTTGCAATGAATAAGCGTACAACGTTGACATCAAACTCATACCATTCGAAATATGTTTGATTCATAAGTACAAACTCATTCAGATTCATAACTTTAGAAAAATACTTATAATACTTAGAAATGATTTGAGTGACTCGAATCATTCATGAAAATTTACAGTCTTAGTTTTGTTGCATTGAGAAAAAAAAAAGGAAAAACGACTCATAAGCAAAAAAGACAGAGCAAACTCATAACCTTCTAGTAAGTATTTTAGTGTTCGCACGCGAATCATACTTATTTTGTGCTTCGTGTATATGTTGAGTTATGGAGAGTCGAAATCATACGAACATCATACGTGTTGTTAAGTATGAATATGATGAGTACTTAAAATTTTGAATATGAGTAGAGGTTCCATGATATTAAAATAAGTATGAATGCTTATAAGCAGCGTTGCCATTTGCCAAGTTTTCCCTTTTTTCCAAGTTTTTTAAGATAAAAAAATGTTTTCATTAAATTTGTTTTCTAATAAAACAAGTTTTTTGAACAAATTTCAATTTTTTATTTTCTCAATAAAGTCAATAATAACATGAAATATTTACTACCAGCAAGTTAGCAAAGAAATTCCACCAGGGGTAGCAACAGACATACTGGCCGCCGGTATTTACTTTTAAAATTTTGGTACTTTCGTAAAAAACAAGTTTTTTCTTGTAAAAACAAGTTTTTACTTCAGAAATAAAAAGTTTTTTAAAATAAATTACTGGCAACGCTGCTTATAAGTATCAGAAATTATGAGTATGATTCGATTCTACTCATCTTTTTGAATACTTATTGCTGATCTCTGATAGAGACCCATGAACGATTATGAACAACTTTCGGTTGTTCAGAAACCCGTTTACAATTAAATGCTCGCCTTCACGATAATAATTTTACTGCTATCAACAGGCTTTTTTTTAATAGTTGTGCTGCATTGTCGCCTCTCAATGGATTAAAAATCAACAAATCTAAGCCTTATAAACTCAAAATTTGTTTGGTTGGTTTATTCACTTAGAGTGTTGGTGTTAGGATGATTGGTATGACTTTGACTTTGGCACAAATTATGCAAATTTAACATGTCACAATAGCACACAGAACAACAACAACAACAGACAAAACATTGAGACAGACGACTGCTCTACTCTCTGGGCCATTTCAGATGCAGCAACAGAAACAACAGAGAAAACAACTTCGGTTGCAACTCAACAGACGTTGTGACTATTATTTGCCTTTTGTGTGTAATACTTGTGCATGAGAGGAGATTTGTTGCAGCCAGCAACAAACGACAACAAAAGATGAAGAAAACAAAAAAACTGAAATTGTGGGTGTTTATGGAGAACGTTTTGTATGACAATGAGTGTGATGACTATGACTGCAGTCGATGGGGCACAATACAACACAACACATTGCAGTGCTATAAACAATTGTGGATCCGTCTCATAAAATAGAGTCATCGTCTATTTATGCAGCACACATCAACACCACCAGCCAGCAAACTCTGCTGACAAAGTAAGTGACTGAGTGACTGACTGTTTGTGTCAGTGACTGACTGTCGTCTGTTTGGCTGTGGGTCTAAGTGACAAGCTTTTCATTTGAATATTTTCAAAAGAAAAAAAAGCAACGTGTGTCTGAGGCAATGTGCGGCATGGATTTTCGTACGCAAAAGCTGCTTAAACGTACGTGTATCTTTAAAGCATTCATACATACGTATGTATGTACATGCAATGGAGGGGGTTAAAAAGGTATTTATCTATGAAATTAAGTTAAATGTGCAATTTGTCAACGCTTACAAAAAAACGTATATAAAAAAGTATAAAAAACGAGACGAAACCAAGCAGCAGTAAGTTTACGTTAATTCGTTGCGTTGCAATTTTCATTTTTTTTCTTGTTGTTGTTTTTATTGTTCTTCTCCCGTAGTGCTGTTTATTAAAAGATTTATGCTGATGCTGGTACTATTAAACTGACGTTTATGTGGCACGTTTTGTCACATACAAAATATCTACCACCACCTCCACCAAGCACACCTTCTTTTACCATTTAGTAGGTGTTGTTTCTGGCTTATTTACAACGTCTGTTTGTTTTTTCTTTCGCCAACCAAACCAACCAAAAAAAACTTTAATACTTTGCAGCATAAATAATTTGTAAATGAGTGTTTAAATTCTCATTTTAAGTGAAGACAAGAAAAGAAAAAAATGAAAAAAGACGGAAAAATAAAACAGCAACCAAGTCATTTGAAAAAAATTTGTTTCTTTTTTTTTTGATTTTTCATGTTCAAGTTTTTTGGCCTTCGCCGCCAGCATGAAATTAAGAAAATTTTTTCACGCTTAAGGTATGTCTATGAGTGTCTGTATGCAATTTCTGTCGAATTTTATTCGATTACATTTGAGTATCTGAGTATTTACACGCCACAAAACTATTTGACACGCGCTAGATTTATTGCCGCAATAAAAGATTTCAATACAAAACAATTCAATTTAATAGATTTGTACGTTTTTCAATTTTTTTTTTCTTGTTAAAATAGTTTCATTCTAATACAGGATGTGGTCAATTGAATTGATTTGTAATCGATTTTAAACGATTTTTATTACAACAAAAAAATATCATGAGAATTACGTTTACAATTAGAAATGAATGAACAAAAATTAAACAATTTTTAATAAATTTATAAAATATGGCACATTTTACGTACATACACTCAGCTACAAAAGTATACATACGGTTAAAAAATTTCAGAAATTTTTAACCAATCCGTTTTCGTTGAAAATCTTTATAATTGTCTGCCATCCCTCTTCGATTTTAAGACGGTCTTTTGCATTGGTTTAGAAATTTGTGAGTTTTGTAAATCGGATCATACTTTTGTGGGCCTGTGCAGTGCCACAATTCAGTTCAATTTCAAACATTTTTTAACCAATGCAAAA
The DNA here is from genome assembly GCA_932273835.1 of Sarcophaga variegata. Taxonomy (NCBI): domain Eukaryota; kingdom Metazoa; phylum Arthropoda; class Insecta; order Diptera; family Sarcophagidae; genus Sarcophaga; species Sarcophaga variegata. The sequence goes on from OW026362.1 coordinate 61,131,561, forward strand.
GACAGTGTTAACATCAAGGAAACTATAAAGATTTTCAACGAAAACGGATTGGTTAAAAAATTTCTGGAATTTGTTAACCGTATGTATACTTTAGTAACTGTGTGTACATACATGCAAATTAAATTGTCTGTTTTTGGTTTTATTAAAAAAAATATATTTTTTTCTTTATTTTTATTTTTTACTTTTAATGTCCACTTCTTACTGACTACTTGCTGATTACTTACTGACTACTTACTGACTAACCTTTACTTAATTCTCAATATCATACTTATACCTAATGAGAAGCACAATTCGTTAAAAAAAACATAATAATGAATTGCAACATAATTATTGTCATCGTATTTTTAATGTTCAGCAATTCTATTTGAAAAGAATTTTCTTTAAACATTTTATTAACCGTCAGCAAATAATTTTCAGGTTCAATGAAACCTATTTAGCACAGTTCCGTCAGCAAATAATTTTTAGGTTCAATGAAACCTATTTAGCAAAGTTTTAAGCATTTTCATGCTGTTTCCATAACTCCCCCTTTTGTTAGATGAATCGTCCCGATTGAATCGTTTTGGAGAATTTGTTTTAATGTTCTAATAACTTCTTTCCTATCAGGCGGATCCTCAGGATGTAGAGTTGTTTTCTTAGTTCCTTGATTAGTGGTTGTAGAATTTACTTTGTCTTTTTGCTTCCATATAGTGTAAATAATAATTATGATTACTGCTATCGAAAGTATTATGTTAAAAGAAAACTCAATTCTTCCTTCGGTTGATAATGAGCTTAATTCTTGAACATTGTTCAACTGGACCTCTTTCATCATTTGAAGAGAAAGAATTTCCTCAACATCTGTTTTATTTGATGTTAATTGCAGAATGGGTGGAAGCGGTTTCCAATCATGTACTTCCACTGCAAGATAATCAATACCGTTTAAATTAATTGTGGTATTATGGAATTTTATTAAAAAGCTTCCTGATAAATTCCATGGTTTGGCGTCAGGGATTCTTACAGAACCATTGTATTGATTCAACAGGATTATTCCAGGTTTTATTTCTTCAATGGTTGGAACGTGCTGATTGTTTATAATTGTACAATTGTGATTCTCACTAGATAATAATTTTGGAATACAATTTGTGTTTGTAATATTTAAAAGATTTCTATTGTTACATATTGATAGCTTATTATAGGTTTTACAATCAGTTTTCATTTCAAAGATTTCATTCTTACATTTAACAATATTTTCATTTCCAATTTTTATTATAGTTTTTTGTCTTTTTAATGGTTTAATTAAAATATTTTCACAAATTTGTTTATTAATAGTAGGCAAATTTACTATATAAATAATTGTTGTATTGCTTGAGGCAATTCTAATATCTGAAAATTCTAAAGCCTCATCGATATTGGAATATGGGAATTGTTCATAGTCCAATTGCCTTTTTATTTCGTCAATTTCTGGCTCGGACAAAATAAAGGTATTTATAACTCCTGCTTTGGCCCATTGTAGAGCATATTGAATGTTCAATATTTCTTCTTTTATTAATTTTAATCTATAAATCAAATTTTGTTCAAATTCCTTTCTAAAGTCGTCTTCAGTCTGAATTTTCTTTAAGATTGCGTTTGTCACATTAGTCATTAGGTTTAGTCTTGTGACGGTATCCCTATTTATTATCCGTTGTCTGTTCGTGTTTTCTAACATATTATTTATTTTGTCAACTACTATCTTGTGATCGTCATGGTCTGGTGTTCCTGCCAACCATTTCCAAGCTGTCCCTATAATGTCTAGTGAACGTTTCTGTCTTGGTCTCATATTATTTAGTTGCAGTCGCGTCTGTTCAATTTCATGGTCGAGTATTGGAAGTATGGAGTTGTTTGAAGGTATTTTCCTTCGAATTTCCTCTTTTAAATTCGTAATTACTTGTTCATATTTGTCCAAATCTATAGAATGTATCAATTTAAAATTTCCGTCCTGCAATCTTGTTAGTCCTGTGTGTATTGAAATTAATTGAGAATTTGAATAGTCTAGTATCTGGACCTCAGGTCTGCAGTTCGCGAGTGTGGCCAGCAAAATAAGCAACTTTAACATTTTCTGTAAGATAAAATTAATTTTTTATATTTTCCTTATGAATAATTCTATTTCTACTATAAACTTTAACCTTATTTCCTAAGTCTTCTTTTATTTTCTGTTTTTTATAGCGTGGAAGTAATTTATCCCTTTGTCCAATTAATTTTTCATAAACTTCCTCATTTTCCTCAAATGTTCTGATCTGAGTAGGGTTATTTCTTCGTATCATTCTAGCCTGAGCTTCCAATAATTTATTACGCAGATCTTCATGATTAACTTTATTGTGAAACACTTCAAATGGTTTTTCGTTTGTAACTGAATGTATGGTGAGATTATACTGTTGAGCTGCTCTATGAAAAATCTCAACAGTGTCTAAAAGGTGATATTCTTGTTTTAAACATCTTGCTATTTCGATCAGGGTTGAGTGTGCTCTTTCTACCTGACCGTTAGTAGTACTGTGCCTAGGGTCAGCAAAATATAATTGAATTCTTAATCTTTGCATTAAGGATTGGAATGTAGGTGTTTTAAAGCCTGGTTCATTGTCTAACGTTATTTTCCTTGCTGCAGGAAAAGTCTGTAAAATGTCCAATACTTTTTCGCCTAAATTTGTTTTGTCTTCTATTTGTTTTATTACGAGAAATTTTGAATAAGCGTCAATACATGTAAGGAATTTCAAATTTTGGGCATAAAAAATGTCAATGTGAAGGAACTCTCCCTCCTTGCTAGGAATTGGAGCCTCTCCAATTGGAATCTTAGTTGGTTTCCTATCATATTTCGCTTTATTGCAAATATCACAATGCCTAATAAACTCCTTAAAATGATCTATCATCCTGGGCCAATAATATTGTTTATAAACTTGTTTATGATTTTCTTTAGAACTTCTATGTGCCCTAGTGTGAGTTTCCTTAATAATGGCCTTTTGGTCATCAACATTAACAATATCGATTGCAAAGATTCTTGTAAAAACAAACTTGTTGGTAAATACTCCTTTTATTGTTTCCTTAAACTCATATAGATCTTCAAGACAACAATGTATCGCTGTCACCAAATTTGGTCGTAAGAATTCTTTCAATTTGTTCTTGAGATTCTCCCTCGTATCGAATTCTATAATGTGTCTAATTCTATTAAATTGAGTAAGTGATTCATAATATGTGAAATTGGCCCTGCTTAAGAGAATTTGTTGTTTAAATTCATTAAGTGGTTTGGAAGTTTCCTTAATAGTGAATTCCTCACTACTTTCGGCAGAATGTTGTGTACTATGTAAAGACTCATCGTCAGAAATATTATTCAAGACCTGTCTAGAAAGTGCGTCCGCTACAACATTTGTCGCACCCGGTTTATAAACAAACTTCGGGGAATACTCCTCTATAAAAGACATCCACCTTTTAAGTTTTGCATTTGGATTCCTAGAAGATATGGCAAATGTTAATGGTTGATGGTCAGTATGTATTTCCAAATCTGAAACACCATACAAATAATTTCTCAAGGTCTTTAACGACCAAACTATAGCGAATAACTCTTTCTCATTTGCAGCGTAATTTTGTTCAGTAGAAGTCAGTGTTTTTGAGATAAAAATTATAGGTTTGCCCTCTTGGGTTAGGACGGCTCCAACTGCTGCGTTAGATGCGTCAGTTGTCAGTGTAAACTTTTTATTAAAGTCAGGTTGCGTTAAAGCAACCTGGTTAGTTAACAATTTTTTTAATTTATTGAAAGCGGTTTGTGCCTCTGAATCGAATTCTATTGCTGTCTTTTTGGGCATATATTGTGAAATTCTTCCATTCTCTCCTGTAAGGTATTTTGTTAGTGGTTTTGAAATTTTAGCATAATCTTTTATAAATTTTCTGTAGTACCCAGTTATACCAAGAAATCCTCTCAACTGTCTAAGAGTTTTAGGTTCAGGGTAGTTTACTATAGTCTCTATTTTACCTGGATCGGTTTTAATTATTCCATGGGCAACAATATAACCCAAAAATTCTACTTCTTTCTTAAAGAATTTCGATTTTTCCAAGGAGATTTTCATATTAGAATCCTTAAGTCTTTGGACTACCATATTTAAATGTTTCTTATGTTCTTCTAAATTTTCAGAGTAAACTATTATATCATCTATATAGACATGGCAAAATTTCCCTATATAGTCCCTTAAAATATTATCCATGGCGCTTTGGAAAATGCTTGGTGCATTTTTTAATCCAAAAGGTAGTCTAACAAATTCATATTTTCCATTATTTATGGAAAATGCAGTTTTCTCAATATCCTCCGGTTTCATTAAGATTTGATGGAAGCCGGATTCGAGATCAATGGTGGAAAAGTACTTTGCTTTTCCCAAATTAGACAGTATAACATTACAATCCGGTATCGGATATTTATGTGATATAGTGTTTTCATTTAATTTTTTATAATCAATAACCATTCGCATTTTATTTGTCCCATCTTCATTAATTCCTTTTTTTGGCACTACCCATATTGGGGAGTTGTAAGGACTTTTACTAGGACGTATAATTCCGTTATTTAATAGCTTTTGTATTTCTTTATTTACGAATGAATTTACTGAGAGAGGATAGGGATATTGCTTACTCCATATAGGAGTTTCAGCAATTGTACGTATCTCAGCTTTAATATCCGTTCTAAATGGTAATATTGTATTAATTTTTGAATGTAAATTATCTATTTTTTTGCGAATTTCACATTCCAATCTATCAATCGTATTTTTCTCACAATTGAAAGTATCATCTTCATAAGGTTTGTACTCAAGATTATTTCCTGAGTTGGTAATTTTATTTATAATATTTTTCTCATCTTCCTTTCTATTATAATTAATAGTCCTACTAGATACTAACGCAGGTTTACTAAAATTTAAAAATGTATCCGTTTTATTGCCACAAGTAATTGTGCCATTTTCAAAGTCAAGTTTAATATTAGCTTTTTTCAAAAAATTATATCCTATTAACAAATCAGATTCTAAGTTGGGAATTTCATAGAATCTTTCAGTTATACCAAAAAGTCTTGCTTCATAGAAATGGTCAATAATAGTGAATCCATTTATAGTTTTAACTCTCTTTTTAACTACTAATTTTTTCCTCTTAGTAAGGACATTTGGGCTGCAATAACAACTAGTTGCCCCACTGTCAATTAAAATTCTGTAAGTTCTTCCGGATGCTCCTGTTCTGATGATATAGGGCAATCCGGGGTCACGTCTAAAAAAGCAGTTTCGTTTAAATTATTTATTCTTTGTGTCTTATTATTTGGTTGAGAACTAAACTGTCCACTTGGCTGTTGTCTTTTTAAGCCAGGATTAAATTGAGGTCTTTGAAAAAATTGATTGGAGTTTTGTGGTCGTTGTTGCCATTGACCGAATTGTGGTCCTCGAGCGTAATTTTGAGTATGTCCATTTTGTGGAATTCTATTTGTGTTCACAGCAAGATTTGCCGAACTACCGATTTCCATCGGCTCAGGCCTTGCCTGACGTATGTGTTGATTATTTCGGTACTGAGAATTGTTGTTTTGATTTCTGGGAGGAAAACGTAAAACATTTTGGTTATTTTTTGGACTTTGGTTATTGAATTGATTTCTGTTAAATTGTACCGCAAAATTAGCCCTAATATGATTAGATTCTAGTTCCTGAGCCTTGGCTAAGGCATTAGGTAAATCAGAAGGTGACAGTGAAAATAGAATATTTGCTAATGGTGGATTCAATCCAGTAATAAAAACCCTAAGAGCATATTGACGATTTTTATTATTTAATTCATTTGTCAAATCAGAATTCGAACCGTGAGTCATTATCGTCTTATTTATTAATAAAGTCAGTTTTTTATTCACTTCGTTATAGTAATCTAATATAGTCGAGGAACCCTGTCTCATAACACTTAATTCCTGTTCAATAATATGAATTGGCCTTTTGTCGGCATAGGCAAAATCTAAACGAGCTATAATAGCATCAAAATTGAGTACCGTAGCATGATTTGTCAAAGTGTCATTTGCGTCGTCTAATATTTTATTGCGTAGAATAGTCAATGCCGCGAAGTACCTACGACTACCCCTAACATAAAGGCTCATTGAATTGTTTGCTGCTTCTCGCCAACTCACATATGAATTATCCTTCCCATTAAAACTTGGAAGGGATTTAATAATGTCCAAACTTTCGTCACATCTTTTGGTTTCGTCAATAATTTCCTGTCTGTATTCAGTAACAGTATTTGTGACTGTAAGTCTGTTAAAATTTTCCCTCAGCAATTCCAACTCCCTTAGAAGTGGTGCTGTAGACTGTGTAACTAGTCGTAAAACCTGTTCTGTGTCCATTCTGTTTGTTGTCATATTCCTAAACAGTCCAGTAATTTCGTCAACTGAGTCTTCTATACTATATTTTCTTTCTAGCTCTTCTAATTCCTCGTCAACTATATCTAGTGTCTTGTTACTAGTCAAATATTTCAATTCCTCGTCCGTTAAATTTTCTACTACACTTTCTACTAAATGAGCCAGTTTTTTGCCTCACAATTAATACACAGAATACAAAATTATATGACTTAAATAATATTATTTTTTTTACAGAAAAATTAATCTTAAAAGCAAATGCAATTAAAGAGGTTTTTTATTAATTTCCGTACATTACATAAAAGCTAATATAAGAATCATTTATAAAAACTAATGGAATGTCTATACACAATTATGATTTAATCTTAGGGAAGATGATTGAATATGATTGAATATCAACTTATATTGAAAATAAAACATAAAAATCTTATCAAATAATCTTACATTTAAAATTCTCGACTTCAGATGGCCTCTTCAATGATGATTTCCTTCCTCAGATGCGGATACCGTGTTGTTTAATTGCTGTTTATTAGGATGATATTTTTTGCAGAGTTGTTTATTTGATGTTGTTCGTTTTTTATAGTTGGTGATTGCAGAATTTTCACTGTAGAATTTTTATTAGAGATTTTTTTTAAAAAAAAATTCCTTTTTTTTTTTTTTTTGTTGCCGGTTTTTTTTTTTTTTTTTTTTTTTTTTTTTTTTTTTTAGTTGATGATTGCAGGATTGTTATTTGTTATTGTTCACTGCATTATTTTTATTATTGTTCACTGTATTTTTTGTTATTGTTCACTGTATTTTTGTTATTGTTCACTGTTCATTTTTTGTTATTGTTCACTGTTTATTTTCTGTTATTGTTCACTGTATTATTTTTTGTAATTGTTTACTATTTATTTTTTTTTTTTTTTCTCCTTTTTTAAAAGGATACTTATTTAAGAAATTTTTTCTCCTTTTCCTAAAGGATACTTATTTGTTTTTTTTCTGGACCCTTTTTTTAAAGGATCCCGGTTGAGCCCCCAATTAAATTGTCTGTTTTTGGTTTTATTAAAAAAAATATATTTTTTTCTTTATTTTTATTTTTTACTTTTAATGTCCACTTCTTACTGACTACTTGCTGATTACTTACTGACTACTTACTGACTAACCTTTACTTAATTCTCAATATCATACTTATACCTAATGAGAAGCACAATTCGTTAAAAAAAACATAATAATGAATTGCAACATAATTATTGTCATCGTATTTTTAATGTTCAGCAATTCTATTTGAAAAGAATTTTCTTTAAACATTTTATTAACCGTCAGCAAATAATTTTCAGGTTCAATGAAACCTATTTAGCACAGTTCCGTCAGCAAATAATTTTTAGGTTCAATGAAACCTATTTAGCAAAGTTTTAAGCATTTTCATGCTGTTTCCATAACTTGCATACATATATACATACATACACTTAATTGGTCATTACAACACTACAGTTCAGATTACGACATAGCTTGTCACGGCACTTAGTCGCCGTATTCTAGTAGCTACATGAGGCCACGGTTCGAACACCAGGTCAGACCTCTCCAACAAAACAAAATATTGTCAGGTTTTTAAAAGTTAAAAGTTAAAGTCAAAATATGAGCTCCTAGATTGCAAATAAAAATAAATTTGTATTCAGTTTTAATTAAATTCTTAGTTGTTCGGACAATTCTGTGTGCCACTGTTCACAACTTGATGTAACACCAACAATTGCTTTGTTTGTTTGCCTTAGTTTACACCCTTTGCGTAAACAATAACAATTACTAAGCAATTATTCGACAGATCTTTTGTAACGGAGATCTTCAAACCACGATTGCTCTCTTCACACGCAACGCATCTTCACACACTGACTGACCTTTTACTCTCTCGTTGCTTGCTTTGCCTTGCCTTTTATATGCCAACATAAACAGTCGGATGAATGTTCTTGAAGCCGAAATTTCGTGGCTTCGCCTTCTCAAGATCTCCATAAATGTAAACATCGTTGTTTACATTGCTTGTTGTTGCATTTTTGTTTATTGTTTATTCCCTTTTTCTTATATTGGTGTTGTTGGTATATTTTTTACTTGTTTATCATGTAAACAAGTTCTTTGTTTTTGTTTATGTAGCTTTTGTTTATCATTTTAATGTTAAACGATGTAACGCCATTTCCATTTTCCTAACAATATGAAAAAATACTTTTTCGGTGACTTCCACTCCGCAGATTTCTGGCAAGTAAAATAAAATTGCCACGAAAAGTTTCTAAAAAAAAATCTGTCGTTCGGAGTGGACTTTGAACTGTAGATCCCGCCACTCATATATAAAATTTAAGCATACAGCATAAGTGGTATGAGAAGCTGGGTTATAATCCAGACTAAAAGGTTGTAATGACCAATTACGTATGTATGTTGCCACGCCGCTTATATTGTGTGTGTTAATTTTGTGTGAGGTACCTACTGTTTAAACTTGACTCCGAACGATAGATTTTTTAAGAAACTTTTCATGGAAATTTTTATTTACTCTCAGGGTTTATGCAGGATGGCTACAGAAAAAAGTTGGCGAAAGAAATATTTTTTCATATTTCGTTCATTTGTTCAAGATTTTTGCCCTGGGGCTTGAATCAAGACCTCATGTGTAATAAATCAACACACTACCCACCAGACTACGATGACTTCAGATAAGGAAAGTATCATCGCACATATGTATATTGTATGAACAGCTATAGTCCACTAACTTAGTTGCTTAAACCTGGTGGCTAAGCGTTGGTTGAGATGGCATTGAAAAGTAGTTAATGTATCCGACAATAAACCTCAGAGAAGGATGGTAAAATTTCGTTTCATTTTTTTATTTTAAAATTAATAGGCTTCCTTACTTCTGCAAATATCCAGCAAGCGCCTAAAACAACTCTGAAAAGTAACATCAGCAGCAAATATTTTATTAAGATCAGAGAGGATGTAATACAGCTACTGACTATTACACCACAGAAGAACACAAAACGTTCCACAGATTACGTTATTTCTAGGCAATGACAGATGGCAACTCTACCATTATAGAACTTGCTATTTTAGATCAATTGTATGCTTATCTAGAAAAATGTGATTACATGAATTGAATCACATAATAAAGAATAAAATTAGACAGTAGAAGAAGAGCATGTTGATTCTATGAACCTTATACGCCTTGCCCTACACATATAAACAAACGCTGTACTATCTATACAACATATCATCATATAACTCAGAACTCTGTTGTGTTTAAGTACCTTTAAGCATAAATAGCAAATGATTTAAGCCTTACAGAAGAAATGTAAGAAACAAAATACGAGTGTGGATTTGGACTTGATAAATCCAGGAAGGATCCAATATGAACGTAACGTCCAAAGCTATAAAGCTATAAGCCGCATTTGAAAGCTCCATAGCATCCGTAATTTGCTAACTTGATGATCCTACAAGGTACATATGGTTACGTTTTTACCTTTTTAAAAACGTTTAAATATGAGTTCGTTAATTGCAAACATAGTAAAAACAAATGTGTTTAATTTAATTTCAGTTATACTCTTTATTCTTTACACTACTTTTGTGTGCCACCGTATACAACTTAACGATACAACAATAATTTGCTTGTACACTATTCTATTTCACACTTCTGTCCGCGTTAACACTAACAACTGTTCGTTAGATCTTCTCTGCTTTGAGAAAGTGCCGCTTGTACGTTCCAACCGAAACGCGTCTTCACACAAGACTGACTGAATTATAACTCCCTGCTGCCTGCTTTGTCCAGCCCTTTTATAGTCCGACACAACCAGTCTAACGAACATTCTTGAAGTGTAAGGTTCGTGATCTCGTCTACTCGAGAGCTCTATTGCTAATACATTGTTGTTTGTGTACTTTGCTTATGTTGTATATCCCTTGTATGTGACATACATATTGTTGTTGGTACCAGGCGCTACCAGGTTGGTTGTATATATGTGTTTGTGCAGCTTTAGATAATCAACACGTTCATTGTATTCATAGTGTTAGTGTGTATTTGTATCGTGTGGCTTTTGTTTATCGTTTTTGTTGTTAAACGATATTAGGTCGTTTCGATTTGCGTAACAATATGTTTCACTTGGAATCATGACGTTAATTTCGATTTGAGTTATAATTATCCACGTTTTAATAATGACGAGGAATCATCGTGTTAACTCTTCAATTTATTGATGTAGAGAATTTCGTGAGCTTGGAAATAAAGCTTCGATTATTAGTTGGTGGCAATGGGAATAACTTCAGATAACAATATAGTCCTTGAAAAGAAAATTTCGTTTTTCAATTTTGCCCTTACGGACGAAAATAGCACTGTACTAATGGCTATTCTTATCTGTTCATCTATGTGGATAAAAGGTTTTCGGATCAGCCATTGGCAATATTCCGCAATTTATAGCCACTTATGCATTAAAGCTGAATCAGAATAAAGCACGATCTGCGCTTTCTACAAATGGAGATAATCTTTGATTGCATTTGCAGCTAGTAGACCATAACGATTTATTCACTTTCTTGGTATTTCCAAGAGCTACTGAAATGGTAAGAAATTCAGAGTGAAGTTCGTTACTAACATTTTCTCATCTATGTTGATGGAACTTGCATCACATTTTATTCAGTTACTAATCGTACCCCATAAATTGGCCACCACCTTTAGAAGCAAATTACATACAAACTGAGTACCAATTTCAATAAAACCTATAAATTAAGTTACACCGGAAGAAATTTAAATAAAAAATTAATAATTAAAGCTGATCACTACTGCTGTGTTCTCTTATTAATTAATTTTTTATTATTTTTTTTTATAAAAATTAAAGTAAACTTAGTTGAAATATTTCAAATTCCTTTGAAATTCAAATACGCCTTTTTAATTCATTTTTATTCTCAGTGTAGTACGCTTCAAGATAATAAAATAAAGTTCTTCAATACCAAAAAAATTATTTCTATTATTTTTATAAGGTTTTTTGCACTTGTACTTCAATTTTATTTAACAATGATGAGGCATTTTTCCCTTGAAAATATAAAAGGATTTGATTTAATAGGAATTTATTTGTGTCTCTTTTCTTTCTTCTTCAAGTTATTGTTTATTTTCAATGCCGCCAAACAATAGGAAAAAGAAACAAACAAAGTTTGCTAATGGATTCTTAATTTAGAAGAAATCTTCTTTTTTTTCTATGCCCTGCTCACATCGAATGGGAGTTCTTTTGACAGAGAAGGATAGAAAGAAAATGAATTAAAAGAGCTACAGTGGTGGAACAAGTCCAATTCTATGATCATTTGTAATACTACACTATATACAGTGAGCGCCATAATTGAGCCAACACCCACTATAATTTTAAATTTTGCATTATGTTCTTAAGTATAAAAAAAATTCCTTTATAATGAATTGTTGTTTTTGTTTTAACATTTCATAAGTAATAAATAAACGTTTTTCTTTCTGGAAATTTATTCGACTGTTCTCATTTACTTTTCTCGCTATCCTAAAAAAATGAATTATTTCAGTGGTGTTTACTCACTTTTGACGCTCACTGTATGTATATACTATATGTATAAAATGTTATTTGAACTTGTACAACATTCGCTGGCTTTACGATCCAACTTTTTTAAAGAAATTACTTGTAACTGTAATTAATTGTAACTCTTATTAGAGTAACGTTTTACCAATTTTCATTAAATTGAGAGGAAAAGTTTTTACATTATGTTTTATGCTGTGCACTGATTTTAATCATATTCGACAGAAGAAATTTGTTTATTGAAAATCCGTAAAAAAAGGTAATAACGATGAAAGTAGTTTTCATATGTTCGTTGGTTGGAAACAATACTCTCATCTAACCGATTTTGACATGGGTTCGAGATATGGTGGCACTTGCAGCGCATCGTCTCCAACCTATGGAAAAAATAGATTAATCGTAGCCACTAATCGTATCACTAGAGTATAATTATATTACTGGACCTATGCTTGCTTAAGGCGAACCCATATGACAGCATGCCTAACGTATTAGTCGCGATCAATTGCAACACTATGGAGCCAGATCGACTTTTCTGGCTCTGAGTCGCTACATAGTAGAACTACATATATCTGCGGCTATGGACCCGCAAACCGGTCTTTCAAGCGTAGTTACGTGCGATTAAAAAATATATCATCCGGGCCAGTGATAATTTATTAACCTTGACATAAAGAAAGTTAAAAAATTTCTAATGACAGTAAAATGAAAATTTGGTGTAATAACGTCCAGGTATACATTATAAAGGACTGTTCTGGGATGTAAAAAAGCGATTAAAAATGATACCCGGCATGTAATGGTACGCATTATAGGATACATAGGTATAATCGGAAATGCGGACATAAATATTCCGGCTGATAGAGCATTATTATTGCTTAAAAATAAAAATGTTGGAAGGATTACAGAGAAACCCTGAGGCGATCTCAAAGAGGAGAGAACCATGAGGACTTTAAAACTAATTAAGGGCGACAAATGAACGTGTTGTTGGGACAATCCGCCTTATATAAACAATTGCACAATATTGGTGTGGTATGCAGTGTACGGAATATTGTTTATGTCACTGCCTAGGCTTCGTAAGCTCGAGATTCCAATCACACATAAATCGTCTGAGGAGTGAATCGGAAGATGTTAAAGAAGCTTGTACAAGCTACAGATTTCCTATGGAAACCCTACTTGATAACTTCGATGTACGTCGACAGCCATATGACCTTGAACTCTATGGTTGGTCTCCATCCCTTCATACATACCTACATGCCTTAATGTATTCGGCGGCATTCTTACTTACTTAATTCGCCGTTGCAACCTTTTTAAATAGGACTACGACCTAGTGTCTCGCACTAACCATATTGTGTGTGTTAATTTCATATTTGAGTGGCGGAACCTACAGTTTCATGCCTACTACGAAGGACAGATGTTTCAGAAACTTTTCGTGGTAATCTTATTTATTCTCGGAGTTTTTGCCAGAAGATTGCTGAGAGGAAGGAGCTGAAGAAATATTTTTTAACACTTTGCTTTAGTCGAAATGTCTGTGCCTGATGTCAGGGGTTGAACCATGGCCTCAAGCGTAATAAACTATCTCACTATCTACTAGACTACAGCAACTTCATCACTATCGGCGTTTTTCTAATGCTAAAGACTTGTAAAGATTTAGAAGCTTATCAGGCTTAGATGTGTGAACTCGAAATTTGGTATATTAAATCTCAGGAATATATTTGTTAGAAAACATTTTGAATATTCAAGATTTTTTTCTCAAAAAATTCCATCGAACTTGTGAACTGAATGTCACATGTTCACCGGGTTCATCAAGTCATGTGAAAGAGAGTGAGATGCTTATAATAAATTTGACGAAGGATCTACGCACAGTAAATGAACCTATGAACAGCACAATGCTATGGAAATAAGCAGCCATGAACGACTGCTTAATATTTTAAAAAAGATTCGTCTCAGGACCATTGCTTTGGAAGCAGAGATCAGCAATGAATCGTTTTTTCGCTACTCATAAGCACTCATGGAATTTTGAATATAAGTGAGTCAACAATATTGAACTTTAACTATGTACTCTGATTCATTCGTAATCACTACAACGTTAATTTATAAGTACAGGTTGCAATGAGTTGACATCAAACTTATACCATTGGAAATTTGTTTGAGCCTACTCATTTAGATTCATAACTTTAGAAAAATACTTATAAATGATTCCAGAGACTCGTTCATCCATCAAAATTTATAGTCTTAGTTGTTGTTATTGCATTTACAACAAAAAAAAAAAAAGTACGAATAAGCAAAACAAGACAGAGCAGCAAACATACAACCTTGTAGTAAGTATTTTAGTGTTCGTTTGCGAATCATACTTATTTTGTACTTCTTGTATATGTTGAGTTATGGAGAGTCGAAATCAACAACACCATCATACGTGTTGTTAAGTATGAATGTACAATGTGTGCTTCAAACTTTGAACATGAGTAGAGGTTCGTTCCATGATATTAAAATAAGTATGAATGAGTATAAGTATCAGAAACTATGAGTATGATTCGGGTCTACTTATCTTTTTGAATATTCATTGCTGATCTCCGGTTCGGAGGCAAGTTAAAAGGGGACCTGAAAATACTTATTTTAAGGCGTGATAGAAATCATATCAAAACTCGGTACACTAGTCGGTTAGACAATCAATCAAATCAATTCAAACATGTTAAACTGCTTGAAGAAGAATTTAATTGCTGTCATATGTTCAAACATACTTGGTGCAATTAAGTTTTATTGACTTAAATGATCAGGAGTAGCTGAGTTGAATATTGTATTTTTATGTTCTTTTAATTGTTGCAAAATCAATATGCCCCTGGACTAAATTTAATAGCAGTTATAATAACAGTTATTATTCATTATTACTTCAATAATAATGTGTTCCTTTATTGAATGGTTTTCGGAATACAATATGAAAACCTATTAAAATAATCCATTAATTCCAGATGACCACACGTACTCTTAAAAGCACAAATCAAGCAAAATTTATGCCACAAGACATCTTAATCAAAAAGCAAAAATGGTTGAGAAATTACAGCCCAAATGCGAGAGGAAAAAATGAATGAAAGAAAGAAAGAACAACTTAATAAAGACCAGAAGCTTTTTTTTATGGATTCTATTATTTTATTTCGAATTATTTGTTCCGGGGACCATTAGAAACAGCTTAAGAAGAAGAAGAAGAAAATCAATTAATCTCTGATATTCGTTACTTAATGCCACCTCATTCATATTGTTGCATGTTTTGTTGCACAAAAGAGAAAAAAATTCTACTTCTTATGGATGCTTTAAAGGCCGGCATATAAAATTATGACTCCAAGCTTTTTATACACAGAGAGTTCTACACTTTCTGAAATAATCAAAGAAATACACAGAAAAAGTAAGAAAAAAAAACGAAAAGATTTTCTTTGTTAGTTTAGCCGTTTAATACGTTGCTAAAGTAATAGAAAATTTCCAACCATTTGCTTGCATTTATGCAGCGCAGAGAAAAAAAACCTCCTGAAATGAATGGCAATTTTTAAAGTCACACACACATACATACACACCCAAGCATACACATGGCAATATTGCTAATGCCACCACACACACACATATACACACATACTAACTCATTTAGTGGCTCCTTTTTTGTGACCGCAGATTTTTTTTTAAACACTTAAACAAAATGCCTCATCGTTCACGAAACGTTTTAAGAAAAAGACCCACCGCCGCCCTCAAGCATAATTTTCGTACAAAAAAAAAACGAAGAAGAAGAAGAAAAAGAAAAATTTTAAAAGTCATTTTCGTAAATGGCTAAAAAATTATTGTGTTATTAAATCATACTCGGAGGCAATTGAATACGGTAGGTAGGTAACTAGGTTGGAGGGATAGCTTTGATACCAAAAGCTCACTTTAGCACGCATAGAGGCCCGTTGTGACGCCACAGGTGAACGCAGTCCCTGTACTGATCGAGTCCCCTAAACTAGGGAAGAAGTTGGTCAGCGCAAAGGTCTTACATTTAAAGCACCACTACCCCACGCTGGAAAAACAGCCCGAAAGATTGATAAACGAAACTATATGCTTGACATCAATGAATGATAGCTCCGTCAAGCTGACAAGGATTGAAGAGCCAAATAACCAAATATCTGCACCTCGCAAGAGATGGGCATTAACAAAGAAAGTGGATAACAGTCTCCTCTCTTCCGCAGCGAATCTGCACCCTCGACAGAAGTCGTTGGATGAGAACTGCATTCTTTCCGTGTGTCTTCCCATTACACAATGACCTGAAGGCATGGCCACTGTGATCGAGATGATGCCACGACCAAGTCCAAGTAACTGGATGGTGCGCTTTCTATCCAGCGAGGGCCAAGTGAGCCTAGCGGCGGAGCAGGACTCCTCGTTGATCCACAATAAGTTGGCGTCTCGAAAGAATTTCCGCGCGATGGCCAGTTTGACCGAGGTAATTGGCATCCCCAAGTCGATTGAAGAGGATTCCGGAAATAGTACACTAACCCTGGCGAGCTCGGTGGCTCTGCAGTTTCCCGGCATATTACTGTGTCCGGAAATCCAGATTAGTGTGACACTGAAGCGCCCAAGAAGAAAGTAGAGACAGCGGCGAGTTATTCACAACGTTCAACACAGATTTTATGGCAGCCTGACTATCAGAAAAGACCGCAAAGAAAAGTTTCAATTTATTATTTTTCTAAGTATAGAAGAGATATTAAAAATCAATATTTAGGCCACTCATTACCGAATGATATTGGTTGCTTATCGTATACTACCATAAAAGTTTGCAGAACTAATTTTATGTGAAGATAAATGCATGTGACTGGGTCACTTAAAATAGTTCCGTAGCCTGTTTTTACATGCCTTACTTTAGGCCATTACAATCCACCCTTGTACGTCTAAAAACATAACTTTTTCATAGAAATATGTCCGTCCCTTAAAGTAATTTGTAGCCTTCATAATTCTTTATTTAAGGATATGGACAATTAGAGAACTGCCCCTCGTTGTGTCAGGTCACAATGCCCTCTAAAGAATAGCGTGTTCAACCAGTCGTTCATTATGCCAGCCATAGTGCCTATATCTACTTTTACTTAATTTATCATTAAAACTCATTAGCCAGGATTCCAACCTAGCGTCTCACACCATCCATGTTGTGGGTGTTAGTTTTAGCCACTGTCCAATCACTGTCATATTACTGGGTCCCACTGTTTAATGTCGACTCCGAAAGACAGATTTGACGATTTAATTACCGTCACAGGTTTTACGAGGAGACTGCTGAGAGGAAGTCGTCGAAAGAAATATTTTTTTCATATTTCATAGCTGGGGTATAAACCATGGTCTCCCCAATAATAAGCCAACACACTACTTACTAAACCATGGCGGTTTAGAATTTGGTCTTCACCACCATTTTTAATGATTTAAGGCCTCAAACTTCCTCATTACGTTAATTTAACGCTCGGCAGCCTCTGTATTTAAATGCGTTCTGACTGCCTATACATTGACCGCGTGAGTCATAACTGGTCTGAACCTCATGCTTACTTTCCGTGCAATGCTTTTGGATTACAGCCCGCAAGCATTTTTCATATAAAATGATTTAATTGATGCATCTATTGAAGTCTGTGTCCGGACTTAAAAAGGCTGATGGATTGGTGGTCAATGGACTCTACTTGCAATGAGTCTTACGGACTTACAACGTGGCCGTTGATCTCAAGCGCATCATGCTAATATTTCACCCCATTCATGTGTTTGTAGAAAAAGTATGTCCAATAAAAGGGTTGATAAAGGGAGGTAGGTATGCTTCTCAAACCAAGTGGGTTCAGGCAATCACAACGTTTATTGAAATATTACAATAAGAAGAAGTATGAGTCTTGCATCGGACTATCCAGGAATAACCTGAAGTTGGCAAACGGTCTTTCGACAAGACGCTGTAGACTCTGAGTACACTGATACAGATGTGAGGATTGTTTCGAGCCCAACATGTAGCTTCAATGACGATGAGAATGAATCATCAGAACATATTTTTGGAACTTGTGAGGAAAACATTTGGACATGATAAGCATGAAATTGTTATTTGTGACATCGAGAAGCATTTGTCATGGCAGAAGCTTTGGTTAACCCATAGACATACCCCTGTAAATATGGAGGGAAGTGCAATAGCTCGTATGGTCGCAGTACTAAAGCCCTGGTTAGCCAAACGTTCACGGAATGTAACGGAAAAGCAATGAAACCAATTACTGAACCGTAATGTAATTTTGGTAAGCGTTTACATGAAGTCACCGAAAGGCCAAGGTTCAAACCCCAGGTCAGACATCAAAACGAAATATGAAAAAATATTTCTTCGGCGATTTCCTCTCAGCAGATGTCTGACAAAGCACGCTGAGAGTAAATAAAATTTCCATGAAAAGTTTGCCAAAAATTTGTCGTTCGGAATCGACTTTAAACTGTAGGGTCCCGCAGCTCATGTAAAAAATATACACACACAACTTGAGTGGTGTGAGAAGCTAGACCGTAATCCTGACTGAAGGGTTGTAATGACCAATTAAGTATGTTATGTATGTATGTATTTACATTGCTTTCCATATGCTGAAAACGAATGTACGTTCGCGGACGTTTGGCTAATCAGGGCTTTAAGCATTTCTTCAGGGCAATTAGAATAACAATGTGAACTTAACGCTACTGGTTAGATTGTCTAGGCAGTATGCAGTACAGGCTTAAGGCAAAAGTTGAGAATTTCTTGAAATACTATTATCACGGTAGTAGTTGATTTTAGCTACCAATACTGAGATATTGTTGTTGAAAGTCTTTTTTAAGCTCCATGACGCTTTACTCTAAAAAACGGGAGTATATCTCTTCAATGTTTTTTTGTGTGGCTTTATGATTAAAGTACTTTGTGTAAAATTGTTCATTACACAAAATGTATTATATTGTCATCTCTTCTGCCTACCCGCTGCATAAAATAACCAAAAAAAGAATAAAAATTTTCTGTTATTTTATTACCTTTATCTCCGTGTCATTTATGAGGCCTTCTTTTGTAGCCATCATTGCCAATCACACGCAGTAGACTTAACTCAAGTCTTGAGTCATTGTTTGCGCCGTTGTAGATGTTGATGTCCAGCTCTGCATTGGTATGATGGCCATTTAAAGGTTCAAAATGAGTATCGGTGTGTGTGCCTTCATCACTCGTCTTCAAAAGTACAAATTGGTATTACACTAATTAAAATGCAATAAAAATGCATTCTTCTTCTCTAGCAAATTGTATTTTGTATGTTTCATGATCATCTTCTTCTTCTCCAATTCTCCAATCTTGCAATCCAGCAATTCCCAAGTGTATTGAAATCGAGTGCTGATCGTAAAGCCAAATATGATTGCCATGAGGTAAAGTGTTGGCAAATAGAATTCAATTCGAAATAAATACGACAACACAAGAAAGGAATTTGAATTAAATTGTTTGTTTAATTAACTGCTAGAAGTTATATTTATACATACATACATACATACATACATACATACATACATACATACATACATATATATATGTACGTAGAGATATTTAAAGAAAAGAAATATTGTTAATAAATTGCATGGAGAAACCAGGCTGTAGTTTCATGCATTGCGAGTAGATTGAAGTCTGAGAGGTGCACGTTAGAATTGAGGTCAATATAATCCACAAATACCATCCACATTCGCTTTAACGCTAAGGCAACATTATATCTCTGCATACCATAAGCGAGAGTTAGGAAAACTTGTTTAATTTTGCTTATATAAGCGTCACGCTCTTACATCATCTGCATCGGAAAGTGCTTCAGTGGATTCTACACTGTTAAATCAAGCGCAGCCACACACCTAACATAATTGGTAATTACAACCCTTAAGCCAGGATTACGACCGAGATTCTCACACCACTTATGTTGTGTGCATTAATTTTATACATGCGAGGCAGAGCCTACACTTTAAAGTCGACTCCGAATAACAAATTTTTGAAAAAAATTTTCCTGGCAATTTTAGATATTCTCAGAAATTTTGTAAGAAATCTGCTGAGAGGAAGTCGCCCAATAAATATTTTTAAATATTTTGTTATGTTCGGACCTCGGGTTTAAACCCTGACCTTGCATCTAATAAGCCTACACACTACTACTAGACTACGGCAACTTAAAGCGCAGCCGCTGGATGTTAATGCGCTGCACAACGTCCATGTCGTTGAGTGTAGCTCATACAACGGATTGTTGGATCGAACGCTGAAATCATTGCCAACTCGCACTGGATCGAATATCTCTCGAATACGCTTGATCTCCAGCTTAATCTCCCTTTTTGCTGGTACCAACGAAGCCAAGATAAAGAAATCATTGACAACATCGAAAGTATAAATAACGGCCGATATCTGGGATCCAATAGGCCGCATGGTCCTACTCGTCGACAACATATACTTCATTTAGCCCTCATTTACTGTCAGACCCTTGTCAAACTCCCGTTGAATAGGGCTCAAAGCAGCAGTAATATCTACCAATGATGTCAATGTCGTCACCGTATTTTGCTAATCAGTTGTCATATGTTCTTTTGCCGTCTTTTATTGCCAGACCTCTCTTGTTATGATAGACATCCGTTCAATGGTACTAAAAGCAGTAGTTACATGCCTCTTAGTACGCCCTATGTTGTCAATGTCGTCAGCGTACTTTGTGGAAAATACTACCATTTTGTGGAAAATTCTACAATGGCGATGCCTTCCCACCTTTCGCAAAACACTCTCCATGACGAAGTTGAAGAGGTCGCATGATAAGGGATGGCCTTGTCTATAACTTCGCGTAGTATGAATAGATTCAGAGAGGTCCATCCTTACCTTTACAGATCTACAGGAGTTGCTCAACGTCATTCTGCACATATTTGGCATTACAACCTTTTAGTCAGGATTACGACCGAGATTCTCACACCACTTGGGTGGGCGGGACCTACAGCTTGAAGTCGATTCCGTACGACAGATGTTTTTGAGAAACTTTTCATGGCAATTTTTATATACTCCTCAGAGTTTTTTCCAGAAATCTGCTGAGAAGAAGTCGCAGTAAGAAATATTTTTTATATTTCGTTTTCGAGATGTGTGACCTAGGGTTCGGACCGAGAACTCACGTCTAACAAGCCAACACACTACCTACTAGACGAAGGCTGTCTTATATTCAACAAGAAGATGGTGTGTTTCGCCTTGGTTTTCATGGGTCTTCTCCAGGATTTCAAATAATATGAAGATCTGATTGATTATGAACTTACTATGACTGAAGCCACACACACATAATACTTTCGTATGAACATTTACACTCACCTACCAACTTTTAACAAAATTTTCATTGTACGTCTCCTGCCTACGTTCTGATCAAGTTCTCTAGCCAAATACAGTAGGCGTCAAAAGAAACTGTACCATATGGATTTTTTTTCACTCCGAGGAGGGGTAAGTATACCTAACCGCACCATAGAGGAAGTCGTCACATTCTCCGTGTGTGGGGCCCTCACCCACTAAATCCCTCCTCGTCTTCTGTGGACTTGTTCGTGCCCACTCCGGAACTACGCTGGTATTACTTCGGAATGGAGTCCTTTTGGCCCTTTGGCCTCTCCATGTTCATATCCGCGTCCGGATTGCGTATTCCTTTCGTCTAAATCATCATTTCGGTTCCGCTTGGCACGTGTGACAGTATCACCTATGCCGACATGCTTACTCGTTCTGCAGCCTCTCAGAACTCTCTTTTTCCGCCTTAGAATGCGCTCTACGTAATTCACCACCGAGGTCCAATTTCCACTACACGCACTCATGACCCCGACAATGTTAGCGGCTGTGATCGTTCCAACTATTGACGTCACTAGAGAGCGATAGCTCTGCCAGCGTGCACACTCGAAAACAGTGTGCTCTGCGTCATCAATTACCTCCCCTTCCTGGTAAAGACAGTAAGGGGAGGCGGTCTTGCCTATTCTGTGCAGATATTTTCTAAAATATCCGTGACCCGATAGCATATGTGTAACGTAGTAATTTACCTCTTCAAATTTCCGACCAATCTATGACCTTATGCCCGGGATAAGTCTCGCCGTCCATCTTCCTCTATCTTCCTAGTTCCATCGTTGGTACACTATGGATAAAACTCTAACAATCACCAAACTTAACTTTTAACACTTAAGGAGAGTGCCCGAAAAAATTTGTCAAATATTTAAAAAAATTTTGAAATTTTTTTTCGTTTTAATTTTAATAATGAAACAATTTTAAAATAAAAATAACGGTAATTTATTAATGAAGTTTTTTTAATGTACATTTTTTTTGACGCTCACTGTATAAGTGATAAAATGCCTAGGATCGGACTTTGTTTGATAAATATCCCAAAACGCTAAACGAAATTGCATCAACAATAATTTTATTTTCAGCCCTTTTAATTTGAAACTTGGCAACTCTATGCTTAACAGAAAAAAGAAAAAAAACCGTTTGTAACTACGCATTTTATAGCATTTGTTATGAAAGCTTTTTCGGTTTCTTCTGTGTTTTTTTTTTTGTGCTTCTCATGCTCATCATGCATTATTTATGCGAAGGTCTACCACGCATGTGTACAATCTGACAATGCTTCGGACAATATTAACAAATCCTCCTATGCCGATGCTGATGCCGATCTTTTTTTCATTTTTTTTTTTTCGAGTATTAATGCAGCAGGCATTAATGCATTTTTAGGTAATTTGCCATTGAATATCATAAAATTACATTCTTAACGTTTTTCTTTTGTTGTTGTTGTTTTTTTGCTTCGATATCCATTGAAGTCTATGCGAGGCATTCAAAGGCTGAATAAGGTTCGCTTGAGACATGTTAGAAAAATTTGTTTGTTTTTGTTTTTCCTGTGAACATTTCCTTAATGTTTTAAGATTTTATTTTCACGCTAATCACTCTCTCTAATCACACACACACACATATACACACTCATATCCACACACGCACACGCGGAGTGTAAAATTTCAAAATGTTAACTCAAAAGGAGAAGCGTCTTTATGTGGATGTTGTAAACAGATTCACGGGGCTTTGTGTGTAGGCCGCTTGAATGCCTGGCCTGTTGTTGTTGATAACACGAGAGAGAACAAGTGCAAAAATTGTCATGAAATAAGACTCTTCAGTGCAAATATTTTAGTTTGCAACTCAAGATCGCATTTAATTGATAAAAACAAAAACAAAAGACAAAAACAAAATTTTCTAAAAGGCTACGGGCAGCAGATAATTTCGTCATTTGTGTTGCTATTTTGTTTGAAAGGACGTTTTGTTTTCTGTTAAAATTGTTGCAACAAACATGTTGCATTTGGTGGAGAACATGTGTCCATTAAAAGTGAACAAAGTTTGTTAAGATTTGTTATGAATTGGTTTTGTAATGCGTAGGCATGTTATTATGAACCGAAGTGATAAGATTTCTTTGGCAAATTTTTGCCAAAAACAAACACACTCTGTAAACATCACTTGAAAGGAAGGCTCATACAGAAAGCATTACAAGAAAGAAGTCTTGTAAGGAAATTTTAGAGGTGCATTGCAGAATTAGGCATTGATTGTATACCATGGTGATCAGGCCAATCATGTCCTATGGAGGCATTGCTTAGGTACATACATACATACATAATTGGCCATTATAACCCTTCAGTCACGATTACGGCCTAGCTTCTCACACCACTCATGTGTTGTGTGTGTTAATTTTATACGTGTGTGCAGGGACCTACAGTTTAAAGTCGACTCTGAACGACAGATTTTTGAGAAACTTTTTCATGGCAGTTTCTTATTTACTCTCAGCGTGCTTTGCCAGAAGAGTGATGAGAGGCAGACGCCGAAGAAATATTTTTTAATATTTCGTTTTGATGTTTGACCTAAGGTTTGAACCGTGGCCTTACGTCTAATAAGGCAACACACTACCTACTAGACTACGGCGACTGCAGCATTGCTTAGGTTAGGTTAGGTTAGGTTAGGTCAGAGAACGTATACTTGTCAATTAAGACAAATACAGTACCCGGAGATCGAATTGAGCCATTGTACAACGTCCTAGTTTATCACACCACTTATGTTGTGTGTGTTAATTTTATACGTGTGTGAAGGGACCTACAGTTTAAAGTCGACTCTTAACGACAGATTTTTGAGAAACTTTTTCATGGCAGTTTCTTATTTACTCTCAGCGTGCTTTGCCAGAATAGTGATGAGAGGCAGACGCCGAAGAAATATTTTTTGAATTTTGTCTTGATATTGCTTAGGCAGACAGAATAAATTTAAAAAGAAATCAGGTGAAGTTGGACAAGGTGCAGAGACTGAGAATTTATCCTATAGCGGTGCTCGAGACTCTGTTAAATTTAAGTCCGTTGTAAATTGTAGTAAAGACAAGAGCATTCGAATACGATAATTAGAGATCATCAGAGATTCATCATCAGTTGAAAAATCGAGTGGCTAGTAGCTCCCTTTGTAAGATCTTCGGTCATGTACGAGTTGTCGACGATTTCCGCATCCTATCCAACAGTGAGCTGTATGAGCCCATCAACGACATGGACGTTGTGCAGCGTATTAACATCCAGCGGCTATGCTAGCTAGGCCATGTCGTTCGAATGGAGGAGTTCCACCGGCGAGACGTTTATTTGTTGCGAGGATCTTCTGCGGAAGTCGGTGAAGAGGATGACCTTGTTTGCATTGGAAGGACCAAATCGAGAAAGCCCTGTCATCGATTGGTGTGAACAACTAACGTAGGCGCTTAAGAAACAGAGGCGCCTGGAAGGATGTCTTAAGGCAGGCCGAAATCCGTTAATCGGATTGTTAATGGCCAATTAAGTAAGTAAGTAGGATAGCTTCCTTTGGATCGAACTAGTAGACTCCATGATTTTGGGAAATACTTCACAACGAGACTTAACCATTTCGCCAGGGCAAACCTAAGCACACTTTGCAACTTTTCACGACGAAGCGACTGACGCTATATCATCGTTATCGTTCGCGGAAACGCAAGTGAACAAATAAATGACTGCCGTGTATATGTAACATCAGCCTCTGGGGACCACTAAGTAACTGCCGTATTTACACGACTTCAGCCGCTGTAATGCACGTAGTGACTGCTATGTTTACACAGCACCCATCGTGAAAGTGTTAATAGCAAGAGTGTCTACTACAACCTGAAGGTTCTCTTCTTAAAAGAAGGACTCCTATGTGGTATATGAATGATTGGAACATGTAGATAAGCTCAGGAGGAGGGAAGCTTTCATTCCGCTGATAGGGTCAGAACATATATAAGGACTGGGAAGGGTTTACGCATCAACACGGAAAATAGAAAGAACCGGAAGAACTGTAAAGGGAGATTTGAGTAATGCATCAGGCCATCCAGAAACAACCTGAGAATAGTAAATGGCTTTTTGACCGTACACAATAGACTCAAACTGCAGTTGTTCAGATTGGGGATCACCTCGAGCCTAATATCTAAATGATGAATGAATCCACCCGAACACATATTTGAAGAAGGAAATATTTGGATGTACATGTATCAGATATTGGACAGGAAATTGTTTTGTTTATCAACGAGAAGCATTCGAAAGTTTATCAAGGCAACATACCTAGTTTGCGGGCAGTAAGATAGGTCGCAGTGTTATGGAACACCTTATCATACCAACCTAGCTTCCCACACCACCTACGTTGTATGTGCTAATGTTATACATGAGCGGCGGCATCTACAGTTTAAAGTCGACTCTGACCAACAAAATTTTAAGAAATTTTTCATTGGCATTTTTATTTACTTTCAGGGTTTTTTTTTACCAGAAGACTGGTGGGAGGAAGTTTATGCAAGAAACCTTCTGAAAGGCAGTCGCCGAAGACATATTTTTTATATTTCGTTTTGTTCGAGATGTCTGACCTGGGGTTTGAACTTAGGCCTCATGTTTAGTAAGCCAATATCCTACCTATTAGACTACGATAATAAGACTCCTATCTTCGATCAAATAAAGTGAGATTTTGATGGTAACTTACTTAACTTAATTGGTCATTACAACACTTTAGTGAGGATTACAACCAAGCTTCTCATACAAATTATGTTGTGTGTATTTGTTTTATCCATGAATGGCGTGACCTACAGTTTGAATTGAATTTACTCTCAGAGTTTTCGCCAAAAGACTACTGAGAGGAAGTCGCCTAAGCAAAATATTCTTTCATATTTCGATTTGTTGGAGATGTCTGAGTCAGGGGTTGAACCGCGTTTAATAAGCCAAGACACCAACCTTTAGACGACGGCGATAACATTAGTTTAAACAATAAAACGTAAACGTTATGTCGTTATGCTAACAAACGTACTGAGGCCAAATATGTTCACAGAGGTACGTTTGTCTTCTCATATTTTAGGTGCAGATTGTGATATGAAGTCGCTGTAGTCTTGTAGGTAGTGTGTTGGCGTATTAGACGTAAGGCCATGGGTAAAATCCCAGCTCAGACATCAAAACCAAATACAAAAAGTATTTCTTCGGCGACTTCCTCTCAGCAGATTTTTCGCAAAAACTCTGAGGAGTAAATAAAATTCCCATGAAAAAGTTTCTCAAAAAATCTGGCGTTCGGAGTCGACTTTAAACTGTTGGTCCCACCGCTCATGTATAAAATTAACACACATAAGATAAATGGTGTGAGAAACTAGGACGTTGTACAATGGGTCAATTCGACCTCCGGGTACTGTACTTGTTTTAATTGCCAAGTACACGTCCTCTAGCCTAACCTTGTGATATGAAGTTGCCGTAGTCTTGTAGGTAGTGTGTTGGTTTATTAGACGTAAGGCCACGGTTAAAATCCCAGGTCCAAGAAATCAAACAAAAATTACATCGGCGACTATCTCTCAGCAGATCTCTGAAAGTAAAATAAAATTTCCATGAAAAGTTTCTCAATAATCTGTCGTTCGAAGTCGACTTTAAACTGTAGGTCCCGCCACTCATGTATAAAATTAACTCACACAACATAAGTGGTGTGCGAAGCTAGGCCGCAATTCTGACTGAAGGGTTATAATGACCAATTAAAAAAGATCGCGACGTTCCTTACCTCACTTATTTACTTTTTGTTCTTGTTTTCTGCCCTTAAAAAATAATAAAAAAATTATTCACTTCAGAATAGTTTCGGAATGGCTTAATAAGAACAGTTTCTTACTCCCCTAAGTTATTATCTCCTACAATGACTTTCTAATTGTACAATTGTACGATTGTTAGCAAACAATAGAAACAATTTATAAATGAATTGCTTTTGTCCAACATACATACATACATACGAGCATAATTTATAATTTAAATCATTGAATCACAATATAATTTCTGAACCCTTTCACGTCATGTGGAGTTAATCTTTTAAAAGAAATCTTTTTAAACACAAAAATTTTAATGACAGAAATGAAATCCGGGTCATTTACCCATAATATAACACTTCAATATGCGGGATCAATTAATGCAGCTTAAACAGAGGGTGCTGTATGCAACAAATAAACAATTTAACACTTTCATGATGAATTTTATATGAAAACAAAAAAAAAAAACAAAAAACAAATGCAAGAGTTGGAAACAATTATAATTGATGACAACTACAAATGACAACAATAGACCCAGAATGGATAACGGTTGTAACTAACTACCGCCGATGGACAGACATAATGTCGACAATATTTTGTGTTTGTGGAAAACAACAGAATCCAACAAATTGAGACAATAATTAATGAAAATAAATCTGAAATCATGGCAACAATATCTGTGTGTGTGTGTGTGTGTGTGACAAAAAAAAAATACTGAAACGAATACAATTGTGCTGAGAATGCAATCGAATAGAAAGTGATGATGATTTGAGTATTTAAGTGCTGCAATAAGAGGGTGTTTGCCTTGGAAAATGTGTGTTGCATGGCTATTAATAATAATGCAATGCCATGTAATGTGATTTCATTACATTTAATTGTTATTAATTATTGTGTGTGATTTGTTGTTTGTTTAATATTTTAAATTTATACGTCTCAAATACATCTTTGGAAGCAATATCGCTCGACGACGAAAAATTGAATTCCAGTGATAGAAATATATCACACAAATAATTTATTTTTTTAATTTCAAATAATTTTAATTTTTGGAAGGAATAAAACGAAGCTGGAGAAACATCTAAGAAGCCCGTTATATCGAGGTATCTGTTCAGAATATAGATCATTGTAGCAACCGGATCCACAATGACGCGTAGATCTATAACAACGTGTAGATCCACAACGCCAATGACTCCTAGCCAGGCGAGCATTACAAGAAGATGTTAAAAATATGACAGAGTAACAACAGAATTGTTACAAACATAACGTTTAGACCATAGTGCTCTAGACGTCCTAATTGGTGGTTCTGGAATGATTGTATCGTAGGAGATTGGGGTGATTTTGGTGGATAGAAGTCCCACACTAACTAAGGCTTTACAACCTTTAAAAAAAAGAACATCTTTGCAGATAGGTCTTTTCAAATGGTTCAAGCCCCAGCATGAAACATGAAATATGAAAAATTTCTTCGGCGATTTCTACTCAGAAAATTTCTGGCAAAAAATTTCGAAAATTAATATCGGGGGGCCATCTATCGGTTTAAATTTGAACCATACATTATTCCGAATCTAGCAATACTTATGTCATTCTATTCTTTCACAAAATTCAGTATATTATCTCCATTGAGCGTAATGAATCGATTTATTTTTAAGCAACGTTGGGATTTATTTCCAAAACAAAGACAATTGGCCCGAAATTTTTTTGACAAAAAAAGAAATCATATTTTCGCGTGCAGCTCATTTTCATCTAGGTGGGTACGTTAATAAACAAAATTGCCATATTTGGGACTCAGAAACCCCACACGTGGTCATACAGATACCACAATGCACCCTTACGAGTGGCTGTTTGATGAGGCTTGTGGAGTGGAGGCCAATATTTCTTTGAAAATGAGAATGACGCAATCATTACGGCCAATCTAGACACCTATCGCACCATGATAACCGATTTTTTGTACCCACTCTTCATGGTATTTATGTGAACGATGTTTGGTTTCAACAGAATGGTGCAACTTGCCACACATCTCATGCCATAATCGATTGATTGCGTCAAACGTTTAAAGACCGTTTATTTAGCCGAAATGGTGATGTCAATTGGCCGTCGTTGGACTTTTTTCTACGGTGTGCCATTAAAGAAAACTGCGTTATGTCGGCAAATCGGAGACAATTAAGCATTTTAAGGCCAACATTTGGGATGCAACTGCCGAGATACGACTCCATACACTCGAAAAAGTGCATGAAAATTGGTCCGATCGAATGAGGCACTTTGAAACCAGCCGTGGCAGTCATATGAATGACCATTTCTAGCCGAAATAATTGTATCGATTTGGCAACATTTTAATCCATTTTTGTTTTATTGCAGTTTTAAATTTAAACTTTTAAATTACCCACCCTATATAATTATAATGATTATTTTCTCTGTTTTTCGGAATCAACTTTAAGCTGTAGGTCCGGCAATTCATGGATTAAAACTAACACACAACATTGGTGGTGTGAGAAGCTAGGTCGTAATTCTGACTAATGGGCTGTAAGAACCAATTATGTATGTATGTATGCATATGCGTAGGTTAGGTCGGCATTATAGATTCAATTATGCCGCAAATATTCCATTCCGACCTGCCTCTTTAAAGAGGGAGAAGCATTTAATCGCTTCTTTAACGATGTTCACAGTAGTTTCGGGACAAACCATGCTCTCCATTTTTTACATCGACAACGGTTACAACAATGCGGCGGAAAAGTAGGAGTTAATCAACAAACGTAGGCTGCTGTATCCATCCATTTCTCTGAATCATCCGTTGGGTATGAATTTCATATCCTTTGATACACTCTTGACGCTGTCCACCGTCTCGCAAAATAGCCTTCAGAAGTTCCGTTTCACCTTCCTTATCATTTTATTATACTCACTGCGCTCCGTGTGACACGCGCCCCAAAGAGCCAGTGGATTTTCCATTGTTTCCTTTGTTATTTGACGTCACCGATCCATCAATTAAATCTTAAAGCCTGGATGTGACGAGGGTGTTTTTCTGACAATGTGTTGTTCACAGGTAGAAGAATATTCTGCCTTCATAAGAGCTTGTTATATAACAGAGGTCAGCAACAAGTATTCAAAAAGATGAGTAGAATCGAATCATACTCATAATTTCTGATACTTATATGCATTCATACTTATTTTAATATCATGGAACCTATACTTATATTCAAAGTTTGAAGCACTCATCATATTCATACTTAACAACACGTATGATGTTGTTGTTGATTTCGACTATTCATAACTCAACATTTACACGAATCACAAAATAAGTATGATTTGCGTGCGAACACTAGAATACTCACTAGAAGGTTGTGTGTTTGATCTGCTTGCTGCTGTGGCTTTTTTGCTTATGTGTCTTTTTTTTTTTTTTTTTTTTGTAAAGGCAACAACAACTAAGATTGTAGATTCGAGTCACTCGAATCATTTATACGTATTTTTCTAAAGTTATGAATCTAAATGAGTAGGCGCTTATGAATCAAACATATTTCGAATGCTATGAGTTTGATGTCAACGCTGTATGCATACTCATTGCAACCTGTACTTATAAATCAACGTTGTAGTGAGTACGAATGAATCGCGAGTACATAATTAAATTTCAATATTGTTGACTCACTTAAAATCAAAAAGCAACGAAAAAACCATTCATTGCTGATCGCTGGTATGTAAGCTAACGCTCCGAGATACCCTTTAAGCCTCGAGGTGTTGATTCTTTGGGTCTTATATTTGTTTGTGAACAATAAGAAATTGGTTTTCTAAAAGAGGTGTTCAACTGTATTGACGTCTTTTTGGAAAATGTGCTCGAGATAGCTTAAACTCACTTCAATCGCACAATAGGTTTCATAACAATGGATATAATGCTTCCCCTGGATGCATTCGAGCGAAATTTCTACATTTTGTAACGGCTTCAAACTAATATTTGTGGAAATTCTAAATGTTCGACGACTATTATGGTAAGTTTTCCACTTTGATGCAATCGGTAACTATTTTGTAATGCTTATTAGAAAATAATTTAATTTAAGCCATATAAAGCATACTCATTGCATTCTCTCATTAGATTTTCAATTGCTTTTTAATTGCAACACACACAGAACCAATTGTGGCCCTTTAACTTCTATAAGCGGGTGTATAAATTTATTATACTGTCATCAGATACGTATGTATGACAGTGCAATAGAAAATAATTAAAAACACCCAATGCATGGAGAGAAAACAGAAAAAATTCATTGGAATTTCAAACTCGATTTTTATTTTCTTTAACTTCTCATAGTACGTACATATAAGGGTTTATTGCTGCTGCTGCTGCTACTTTTTCTTCTCTTTTTCTTTTTGCTCAAAGCAATGTAGCATATGTATGAGTAGCACTTGGGTCACTAATGCTGTAACGACAGCGACAGCAACAAAATCAAAAACTAATTCTCAAGCTTAACAGAAGGAGAAAGAAACCAAAGATTTTTATTTCTCATGAATTCCATTTACATTTATAATTACACAACAACGACAACAACACCAACAACAACAAACATACAAGTATACAATGTACCACTATTTGTAACAAACAAAAGAAAAGAAAAGAGTAAAAGAAACTGCTGCTGCTGCTGCTCTTTGTTATTATTATTGTTCCTTGCAATACACAGATCGTCCGCCATGTCTATGAGCGAGAGCATAAGAAATGCAATTAAAAGTCATTTGTCGTCATTTGAGGTTGTGACTCAAAATTCACAAAAACTGCTGAATAAAAATGCCTTAAGGCGGTGGTGTTGGTGTTGGTGTTGATGTTGATGTTTGGCGACATAAACGAAGACACATGCAACACCATTACAACAAAAACACAAACAGAAATTATATATTTATACAAAAAAAAAACAAAAACAAAACTAATATACGATATGAACAGGATGTTGCAGCAAAAACAATGGCGAAAATAACTGGAGTAAATATTTATGGAGAGGTGACTGGACTGCAGAGACGTTCTTTAAAAGGGGAATGAAAAACGGTAGGAAAGGAAGAATGTTAGGGAAGGCAAGTAAAGTCACGTTGCAAATCGATAAGCTCTACTGCTCTGAAGTAAACCTTTCTCCTTTAATAACTTTTTGCAAAATCGTTGACTGTTTCTCAACGATGACTCGTTGTATTTTGGTTAAGAGATGAAAAATTGTTCTTCGTTTATTTGCACGTCAATATAGGTAGGTAGAAAGGTAGATGTGGCTGCCCATCCAAGGAAAATTCTGGTATGGACTCACTTAGGCCGCATTGGGCCCATGGTGCTACCACAGTAATCCGCTATCCCCTAGTCTCGAAACCACTCGGAACTCCTGATGAAGCGATTTAGACTACCAATGTCAATCCTTGACAATTTCTCCAGATCATCCATGTAGTAAGTACCCAAGTACTTCCTTCTCCTTTGGCAAAGAACCGCGCATGTACCCAGCAGGTGAGGTACAGTCTCCTCTTCTTCCTCATCTTTGTAGCTTCTGCAGAATTCGTTTGCAAGGTGTCCAAGACCAATACGCCTCGCATGCGCACCCATAATGAAATGCCCCGTAATGACCCCGACAACTACACTGAGCGCGCCTCTTTGGAGTTTAGGTATACTCATTGTGCGCCCCTCATCCAGCCTTGGTCAGATTTTACGAGCTGGTCTACCCGTGTCCGAGGCCGCCCACCTGTCGTTGACGGAATCTACGGTCGCATTATCAATTATGAGCTTGCAGGTTCTCATAGGGATGCCCAGATTCGAGAATTAATCGGAGAGTTCGATGGTCGTGCCCCGACTGGCAAGTTCATCTGCTCTGCAGTTACTCGGAAAACCCCTGTGCCCCGGTACCCATACGATGTAAATATCATATCGTTCCGCTACCTCGTCGAGATATCTGCGACAGCCGTACACCGTCTTGGAGTTCATCACGTTAGAACTTAGAGCCTTGATAGCCGTCTAGCTATCAGATTGTATGGTGATGTTCCGCTTGGCGACTCTCCCGTCCCCAATTATTCTCGCCGCAGGCTGTATTGCCACCACCTCCGCCTGAAAAACACTGCAGTGGTCTGGCAGTCTTATAGACTGAGCTATTCCAACCGATTCCGAAAAAATTGCACTGCCAACAGCTTCGTTCAGCTTCGAACCGTCGGTGTAGATTTGTACGGAGTCCCTTAGAGGGTGGTTCACACCACCCTTCCAGACACCGTTGTCCGGAACCGATGTCTGCACGTAAATATAAAATCCAAAGAAAGTGTGAAGTAACTTCACGGTGCTGTTAACAATATTTTCATGTGATTCTCATTAACTGTAATATTGACTTTACTTTCGAAAACTATGGACAAAATTTAAGACTTAATAACAGCTTGTTATGGATACATTTGTTTCCCATGGAACACATACTTACGTACTGTTTTAACCAATTTAAAGGATTTCGGCCAGCGTAACACATTATTCCAAATGCTTCTGCTTTTTGCGTGTCTTCGCCAATTGGCCACCCTAATAGATGCCACGGCTTCCTCGTTTTGGTTCTATCAACGTAGACAAGGTCATCCTCTACATTGACTTCTGCTACTCATCGCATCAGGTACCCCTCTCGACTGAACATTCTCTACCTTCCAAATAACATGGCCAATCCAGCGTAGCCGTTATATGTTATTATGATGCACAACGTACATGTCATTAAAAATATCATACATCCCGTTGTTGTATCTGACCTTCAACGGAAATCATCGCCATCTTGCACTGAATCGAAGATAAGATTTTCTCTCAAATATTCATAAGGCTGCCATATCGATGCGTAACAGTAACCGTGCTTCTGCGCCATAGAGAAACACGTAAAAGATGAGCATTAAACTCTTTGCGCCTCATGGAACATATGGAAGCCAAAAATGTCCAAACTTTTCTTATGCATTATAAGTTTTTATTAGCGAATAAGATTGCAATCTTTTTATAAATCTCCGCAGTTGTTGGAATATACGTAATTCCTGTAGAAGCATTAGTCCACGATGACTGATAAAAAGCATCTACCGTAGTAATAAAAACACTTCTAGGCATTCTGTCGGACAGATTCACTTAATGGAAAGGAAAATAGAACATAATAACCGTAACAAAAACCATCCAATTTAAGAATAGTTTTTCAAACTAAGCCATCTCTTTCATCTCGAAAATTGAGGTTAGTTTTAGATTTATTAATCATGTACCCTCGATTCGCCAGCAGTTACAAGAAACTTTGCTGGCATAGTTTTATGTGTATAGTATTTAAGTTACAATCCTTTAGTCAGTATTACGACCTAGCTTGTCACACCATCCATGTTGGGGGTGTTAATTTTTTCCATGAGTGGCAAGACCTACAGTTTAAAGTCGACTCCGAACGACAGATTTTTGAGAAACTTTTCATATGCGTTTGTGGTTAATTGTTCAGTGCATAGTAGAACGAATTATGAAAAGAATCAGTCCTTTAGTCGCACTATACGTATCTGGAACTCTTCATCTTCGGTCCAAACAGATTCAAATCCAATATCCACAACAATACCTCCTATTTTTCTCTACAGTTTAAAGTCGATTCCGAACGACAGATTTTTGAGAAACTTTTCATGGCAATTTTTATTTATCCTCAGAGTTTTCAACAGAAATCTGATGAGAGGAAGTCGTCGAAGAAATGTCTTTCTCGTATTTCGTTTCATTGGAGATGTCTCACCTGGGGTTTGAACCGCGGCCTCACGTCTAATAAGCCTACACACTGCCTACTAGACTACGCCGACTTCCCTGTTGTATACTCTACTTATGTAGTGTGTTGTGGATTGTGTAAGCTGACGACATTGACATCATTGTTCGTACCAGGCTGCGTACGGGCGTACGTACTGCTGTCTTTAGCGTTATTGAACGGGAGTCTATCAAGTGTTAGTATCTCCATCCGGCGTATTGGATCTCAGATATCGGCCATTAGCTATACTTTCGATATTGTCACTGATTTTGTTCCCTGTTTTTGGACCCACTGTTACCAGCAAAAATTATGTCAGTCTGGAGATCAAGCGTAGGATTACTCCTGCCAGCAGTTTCTGATATCGTTTCAATGGGAAATTATGCAGCAAAGCCCTATCCCGTACGACTCTACAAGGCACTCTTCCTCTCAGTGCTTGTTCATGGAGCAGAAGCGCCGACGCTATTAAGTACTGATGTAGTACTACCTACTAGACTACGGCGATTACAATACTAGCCGAGTGCTACACTAAGTACATCTTTGCCCCAAATCTCCCTTTGTAAGTCTTGTCACTACCACGTCTGTGGTAATTTTATTAAATTTTCATTAAGCTCAGCCTCTGTAATACTATTTACGAGTTACAAAAACTCCTTCATATAATTTCCGCTTTAGAAATTCTTTAATTCTTTTTTACTTCTCTCATAAGCTGCTATTCTTTCTTTCTTTTTTTGCCTTTCATTCGAAAACCTAAGCGACAAATGTGTTTTATTATATGAACTTCAGAAGGTTTTTATAGCAACTGAAGTTTTTTTTTTGTGGATGCAACAAAACTTAATTTTTTTATTCCTGGACCATGTTTCCCCACCAAATAATAAACCTGATCATGATTTCGTTCTTATTTGTTTCCCTTTCTTTTGTTTTCTTGTTAAGCTGCCTTCTTGATGGTGTAAATCAGGCTGCAACATTTTATTACATGTTGCTGATGGTGATGATTGTGATGCTGTTGATGATGATGTGAAAAGTCAAGTGATAAGACGTGGAGATGTGTCTGCTGTTGCTCGGTTTTATTCGGTTGATTTGTTATCATGGGTTACTTATAAACAATTCCTTCCTGTTGTTTTACTGGAAGTCATAATTTATTTTGCTCATACACATATTATTGCTGTTGTTGTTATTTTTGCTTTTATAATTTAATTGTAATTAAGCTTTTAATTTTTATTTCAAAACTACTACCACTGCCACTACTACTACCACTACTACTGCTACTATTATTACTACTATTCCTACTACTACTACTACAAATACTACTACTACTACTACTTCTACTACTACTGCTACTACTACTACTTCTACTACTACTGCTGCTACTACTTCTACTGCTAATGCTACTACCACTACTATGCCCTACTACTACTACTGCTGCTACTACTAATACTACTAATAATACTAAAACTACTATTCCCTACTACTACTACTACTACTACTACTAATACTACTACTTCTACTACTGCTACTACTACTACTACTTGTTATTTTTGCTTTTATAATTTAATTGTAATTAAACTTTTAATTTTTATTTCAAAACTATTATCACTGCCACTACTACTACTACCACTACTACTACTACTATTATTACTACTATTACTACTACTACTACTACTACTTCTACTACTACTGCTGCTACTACTACTAATACTACTACCACTACTATTCCCTACTACTACTACTCCTATTACTACTACTACTAGTAATACTACTAAAACTACTATTCCCTACTACTACTAATACTACTTCTACTACTACTGCTACTGCTACTACTACTACTAATACTAATACCACTACTACTACTACTACTACAAGTACTAATAGTACTACTAATACTACTACTACTAATACCACTACTACTACTGTTATTGCTCCTGCTGCTGCTAGCTAACAATTCATTCGTTCTTCTAATATAATTTAGAGTACCTTTCTTAAGCAGTTTTTAATTTCTTTTGAGATTCTCTTCAAAAGATTTCCTTCCTCCTTAACGCGAAAGTTTTTAATCTTTTCGGATTTGCGTTGCAGTGAGTGAAGTTGAGTGAAATCACTTGGCAAATCAACATAAAATTCTTCTTTTTTTTTTTTTTGTTGCTGCCATAAAATATTTTCATTTCTGTGGTGTTTCGTTGTTGCCTTAACTTACTT
Source organism: Sarcophaga variegata (assembly GCA_932273835.1). Lineage (NCBI taxonomy): Eukaryota > Metazoa > Arthropoda > Insecta > Diptera > Sarcophagidae > Sarcophaga > Sarcophaga variegata. The sequence goes on from OW026362.1 coordinate 61,168,360, forward strand.
ACCAATGTTGCGATAACTGCTGCTTTAACATTTCAAATAAACTACCGAAGAAGTTTATCCCAGTTGCACTTTTAATAGAGGGATAAACAAAAACAAAAAAACCTTGCAAGTTGTAGAAAACATAGTCAAAATAAAAACCAAAAAAAATGTTAGGACGTTAGGAGGAGAGTTGGGGAGAGATGAATTGAAAGGAAATAAATGATGGTGTTAAATTACAACGCTGAAGAACAGCAACAAGTGTCTCTTTTTTTTACTTTTCGTTTGAAAAAGAGGAATAAAAGTTAGTTTTATTAAGCAGATACGCTACAGTAGGTATACTAGAATGATCAGAAAGTAGAAACACAAATTTGTAAATAGGCAGTCGTATATCTGGCCATAAAAGAACTTTCAAGCAAGCATAAAATCGAGTAAATCCTCTGCATATTTACTGAAGTTAAGCAGCCATTGGATCTCTAGCAAGTATCAACACCGCATCTATGATTGTACAAAAATGCCGGGTGTCTCGATAGGAGATAACGAGATATTCAACGGTTACTCTCATATGCATTCCGGAAAGATAACATCAAAATTGCCGCACTTGCAAATACTGAGACAACAGAAATTGAATTCATACGTGGTATTAGTATTACCATGCAGAGAAACATACTAATGGTGTCACATATGTAATCTATACTCCTTAGAAAGAATATGCATTAATGCACCCACTTGTATATAGAACCGACAAATCTGGCCAGTCGAACATAACACACAATTTGGGTTTGACCAAATCAAAGTCAATTTTAGAAATCTTATAACACTAGCTCTTGACAGCACAGACCTAGTCGCCGTAAACAACTCCCTACGACTATAGCAGATATTTTATGAGGAGGAAGGGAAGACCACAGAACGTCTTTACTGTCATTATCAGGCACTTAAGCATCTGGGGCAAGCGATTCTTGTGTACCAGAATTTTATTGATAGAACTTGTCTAACATATCAAGATCTGGTCTAGATAAAACGTACACCTTGATATAATTATCAAATGCCAACTAGAAGTTAATAGAAGTGGATAAATGAGGGACATAGAACTATTACCATTACAATGGGATGTTATAGGGACCAAGTAAGCGATGCTTTTGAAAGCGATATAAACATATCCTACGTTTACCGGTGAAGTCGCCGCAGTCTAGTAGGTAGTGTGTTAGCTTAGACGCGAGCCAGTGATTCAGAACCCCACTGGAAATATTTCGAGCAAACCGAAGAATAAAAAAATTTGCCTCTCAGCAGCCTTCTGGAAAAAACTCCACGAAAAGCTTAGCCATTTTTGAAACTTGAAGAGTTGGTCTTCGCGCAGGAAATAATGACCCAGAAAGCTATGATTTTACTAAGCTTTCTTAGCCCATAATGATATTTTAAAACTTCAAGTAGGCGTGATGCCACGCCCACATACCCAATAAGTATTTAATGTCGCATATCTCATAAACTGCAACAGTTAGAGTCCTCAAATTTTGTATGGACGACTTTGATGTATATATGAATAAAATGGGCGGATTGGCTACAGTGGGCGTGTCACCTCCCATAGTCTACATATGTATATAAAAATGAATGTTTGTTTGTATGTACCTTATAGAATATGCATTTGATCATGTTATGATCTTTAGCAAAGTTGTTGCGCATGAGCCGACGAAGTTTTCTAAGTTAGTATGACCAATTTCCGACAGGTGATGCCACTGAAAATTACTCAAAATGAATTAAATCGTAAACTGTGTATTTTTTAACAAAGTTGTTGCACATGATTCGACAGAGGTTGGTGCGATTAATTTCCGATGGATGGCGTACACCTCAAGCACGGAAGAAAAGAGCATTACGAGCCTCAGAATCAGATGAGCATTGAGACTGGAAAATCTTCGAGTATATGCCGCTGAGGCCCGTTCGCTTGAACCACTTGAACAACGAGAAGTGAGATTAGAAACTGATCGAATGCGTTGTACTCAGGCCCGTTCATCTGAATCATCAGGACAACGAGAAACAAAATCAATAAAATGATTCAAAATTAATTGGACATTTGTGGAATGTTTTCCTTCAAATTTATTTTGGTTGGAGGCGCAGCAACACGCGCTGTGTACAGCTAGTATAAGTATAAAACCATATAAATATGAATAAATATCCTTTCATGCCATTTCTACCACCATAGTGCTCTTAAGCACTCATCGTAGTATGTGAATGATGCCTCAACCGCTCTATTCACTGCATTTAAACTTCACGAATATGTATTTCTACAACTAAGAAGAGCTTCAATGAGATGACGTAAATCCTACCTACTAGACTATGGCGACTTCTATCCTCACATCAGGTTTTCTGTGGAATTGAAAAATGTTCGGTATTCTGTATGAGTTTGAAATAAAAAATTATCACGGCTTAGCATTCCGGAGAAAACATGCTACCTTGCAGCGGCTTAAGTTTTCTTTCAAAACTTCTTTCGAAAGAACCTAACCTAACCTAGCCTGAGATCACGTTTAACTTTCCGCATACAAAACAGTGTGCAAACATTCCATTCGATGTAATGACCACTGCCGGCAGTAGTTTCTCATCATCGAAATATCAGCAACTTAACAGCAAATCTTAATCAGTTTAATTTTATTTCATTTCATTTCGTTGTACTTAAATTTATTAGAGATTTACCCAGAGGCTGCAACACGGCTACTTTCAACGGTCAGTCTCCTATTTTTTTGCCACCTTTTTTGTTGTTTATCTGACCATTTTATAGCTGACCGCTTCAGCTGCTGTTGCTTTAGTAATTTCTTCTGTTTCTGTTTACTGGCTTCTTTTTTTCTTTTCTGTTTTTTTTTTTTAGTGGATTGACCCACACAGTTTGATTTGAAAATGTTGTAGCAGACATGGTCGTACAATATATTGGAGATGTTCTAGTACAAGTGTAGTCGTATTACAACCAGTGATATGGTGATTTGATGTTAGAAACCAACTAAGTTCGCCTGGTATATCTAATACCCAGTCTGTCTGTCTGTCTTTATGGTTTGATGTGCTCTGCTCTGCTCTGCCTTTCTATGAGTCTGCACGGTCAGATGATGTTCTATCTGAATGGCAAATCTAACGAGCATATGAAATTACTCAACAAGCTTAAGTAGTCTTTAGTCTTTCCTTTGCTTTGGCTTTTTCAACACTTTCAGGAAGAGGAAAGAAAGAAACAAAAAATCAAGATTAGTTTTTTTGGCTGTTGATGATGAAGTTCATTGTCGTTGTTGTTGTTGTTTTTTTTTTGTTGAATTTTTTTATTACGAATTCGTTACACCTGTAAAAATGTTTGACTCTGTGGCTCTGTGGTGTAGTGCTGTGTTGGTGATGCATTAGACGCTTTAGATGAAATCTAAATATGAAATCTGAGATGCTAGTGTTGTTGAGCCAAGAAGCATAAATAATATCTGAAAATTATTAAGGTTGCCTAGACATAACGAAGGGTTCTTCTTCTTCTTGTATAAATAAATTATGCTCCCAAGTGTTTCTTTAACACTTAAATTGGTAGAGTATTTAACAAGAATATTATGAGTCAGTTATTAATTAGTTTATGATGCCACCAAGAAAAAAAAAAACAATCCTCTTGAAAAACTGATTGATGCTTAACATCTGCAACAAACGTGTATTGGAGAGAGCCTAGGCTTCATTGTTAAAACATAATTTAATCTGCTTAACGACATATTGGATTTGGGATTGACTTTATCGAATTCAGGCCAGAGATCAGCAATGAGTATTGAAAAAGATGAGTAGAATCGAATCATATTCATAATTTCTGATAATATCATGGAACCTCTACTCATATTCAAAGTTTGAAGTACTCATCATATTCATACTCAACAATAGATTGATTTTGACTCTCCATGGCGCAACATATACACGAAGCGCAAAATAAGTATGATTCGCGTACGAACACTAAAAGGTTGTGCGTTTGCTCTGCTTTTTTTGTAAATGCAACAACAACTAAGACTGTAAATTTTGTTGAATAATTCGAGTGACTCGAGTATTTTTCTAAAGTTATGAATTTAAGTGAGTAGTAGTCTTATGAATCAAACATCCTTCGAATGATATGAGTTGATGTCAACGTTGTACGGATACTCATTGCAACCTGTACTTATAAATCAACGTTGTAGTGAGTACGAATGAATCAGAGTACATAGTTAAATTTCAATATTGTTGCCTCACTTATATGCAAAATTTTATGAGTGCTTATGAGTAGCGAAAAAACGATTCACTGCTGTTTTCTGATTCAAGCATCCACTAATTAGTTGGTACTCTGTTTGAAGAAAACTTTTAAGAAAAATTACAATTTTTAATAAGTAAAGATGCCATGGTTTAGTATGTAGTGTGTTGGCTTATTAGACGCAAGGCCTCGGTTTAAACTCCAAACGAAACATGAAAAATATTTAATCGGCGACTTCCTCTCAGCAGATTTCAGGCAAAAACTCTGAGAGTAAATAAAATTGCCATGAAAAGTTTCTGTAGGTCCCGCCACTCATGTATAAAATTAACATACACACATAAGTGGTGAGAGAAGCTAGACCGTATTCCCGGCTGAAAGGTTGTAATGACCACTTATGCATGTATACATGTATGTATGTATGTAAAGTCTCCATAAGTAGCAAAAAAAAGTTGCCTATAAATGGAAAGCTAATAAAATCTCTACCTATTTTTGCATGGAAACCAGAGTTCTGTTGTAATAGCCGATCCCATAGCAGTACATTGGAAGTTCTGTTGGATTTAAGTCCGCTGTACATAGTAGCCTAAACCAAAGCTTTAAAGACCATGGCTAGGCTTGCAGGAGACATTATAAAGAAACGCCATAAATTTAAAAGAGAGTTCAATAGATCGTATGGTCGCAGTACTGAGGCACCTTTACATGGCTATAATAATGCACCATGAAATTGGGGCCTCCAATGACATTACGTTTAGGACTTTCCAATAGTACGTACTTACGTACATACATAGTTGGTCACTATAACCCTTCAGTAATGTTGTGTGTGTTAATTTTACACATGAGTGGCGTGACCTACTCCGAAGCCTCATGTCTAATAAGCCAACACACTACCTACGGCGACAATATTACATACAGCATTGGTGTAATATCTAAAGGCAAACAAAAAAACTGACTATAAGGTTATAAGGTTTCCTTAATGTCATATCTAATGGCCGTCTGTTAAGATTACTACATTCAATAATTCGGTAAGAGACTGGTTTCAACGCCAGTCACTTGATTACTAGTAGTGGGGAGCATTTTTATCGACACTTATTGTTCTTAAAATCGTTGCTTTTTCTTGAATCGGGGACTATTAGACTAGTTTAGGCTATCACAGACTGGATTGTTTCTTCAACCATATTATACGTATAAGAAAAGCCTTTGCCACTACTCACTCCTTCCAACTTCCCCAATATTGCTGCAATAATACAACCACTACATATGCATACATAATCATTATCCCTTTCAGTCAGGATTACGACCTAGTTTCTCACACCACTTATGTTGTGTGTGTTAATTTTATACATGAGTGGCGGGGCCTACAGTTTAAAGTCGACTCCGAACGACAGATTTTTTTGAGAAACTTTTTCATGGCAATTTTATTTCCTCTCAGCGCCTTTGCCCGAAATCTGCTGAGAGGAAGACGCCAAAGAAATATTTTTTTAATATTTTCGTTTTGATGTCTGACCTGGCGGCTTGAACCAGAGATCAGCAATGAGTATTCAAAAAGGTGAGTAGAATCGAATTCATACTCATAATTTCTAATACTTATACGCATTCATACTTCTTTTATTATCATGAAACCTCTACTCATATTCAAAGTTTGAAGTCCTCCATCATATTCATACTTAACAACACGTATGATGTTGTTGATTTCTATCTCTACATGACTCACCATTTACAAGAATAACAAAATAAGTATGATTAGCGTACGAACTAAAATATTCACTAAAAGGTTATGTGTAAATTTTGATGAATGATTTGAGGCACTCTAATCATTTCTAAGTATTATAAATATTTTTCCTAAAGTTGTGAATCTAAATGAGTAGAGGCTTATGGATCAAACATATTTCGAATGGTATGAGTTTGATGTCAACGTTGTACGCATACTCATTGCAACCTGCACTTATAAATCAACGTAGTAGTGAGTACGAATGAATCAGAGTACATAGTTAAATTTCAATATTGTTGACTCACTTATATTCAAAATTTCACTTTTGAGTATTGAAAAAACGATTCATTGCTGAGCCGAGGTCTACCGCCTAATAAGCCAGCACACTACCTACTAGACCACTGCGACTACCAAGTACTGCAGCTCGTAAATAAAAGTTTAAGGTTTACTCTCTAGATTACATTCACATAATCGAATAATTGCGTTCTAATATAGTAACTTTAACAAACTGTATCTCCTATTACAAGTGTCACATGCTTCTATAGAATCTTAACTTCCTTTCTAAAGGGTCCGCCAAATAACTTTTTTTTGAAAATGCTTTAAAAAAAAACTACTGAATATTTTCTCAAATTTCTTTTTTTATTTGAAAGTACAATCCTTCCGGTTAATAATGGAAAATAATTTCATTCAAATTGCTGCCTCGGCTGGCCATGCAGTAGCCTACACTAGAAGATGCCGATTTTTGGCAAAAAAAAAATCATCTTTTCAGATGAAGCTCATTTTGATCTTGGTGGGTATGTAAAAATTATCGCATTTGGGGCACAGAAAAGCCGCACGCATATATTGAAAACCCGACGCACCCAAAATGAGTCACTGTTTGGTAAGGATTTTGGTCCAGAAGCATAATTGGGCCATTTTTCTTCGAAAATGAGCAAGGAGTGGCCGTTACAGTCAATGGGGATCATTATCGGGCTATGTTGAACGAATTTTTGTTCACAAAAATTGAAGAGGAAGATATTGGCAGCATTGAAGATCGCATTATCAGCCACAGAGCTGATGTCGTTTGGCCACCTCGAAGTTGCGATTTGACACCGTTTGACTATTATTTGTGGGTGTGCCGTCAAAGATAAGTGTTACGCCGACAAGCCAGAGACAATTGACGCTTTAAAGGACAATATTCGTGAAGCCATTGGTGAAATACAGCTGCACACAATAGATAATGTGCTTAAAAATTGGACCGATCGTGTAGGCTACTGCATGGCCAGACGAGGCAGCCATTTGAATGAAATTATTTTCCATTATTATCCGGAAGGATTGTACTTTCAAATAAAAAAAAAGAAATTTTAGAAAATATTCAGTAGTTTTTTCTTTAAAGCATTTTCAAAAAAAAAAAAAGTTATTTGGCGGACCCTTTAGTAGAACCATATACACAGTATTCTCCCCCCACAATTGTTCATACAGCAGCGGCACATTAACCAGGTTCAAAGGAAAACAATTCACTTGTACACGGGTATTGCGTTTAAAAAACATTCACCAAGTGATTGTTTGTCAATTATTTGACTCCTCCACTATTAAACGACAGACACACATTCAAAGGAATGGAATGGAATGGAATGAAAGCGAAAGAAGCGATAAATGAATGGCATCCTTGAACACACCACAATCAATGCATGAGTACGAGTACGAGTAGTGTCTACGAGTATAAGAGTATGTAGAGAAGGCGGCTAAATCAACTTGCAACACACATATAGAAGCGTAACTACAATTGAAATTCCTTGAAAAGAAAAGAAGTTAAAGAAGGGAGAACGCAGAAGAGTACAGAGATTTTAAAGCAATAACAATTTGTGGCAAATTCTACAACACATTGCAACTTACGTACAAAGAGAAGAGAAGAAGGAGTTAAAATTTAAAAAGCCAGGCATTTGGCCAGATATTATTTGGCAAAAATATCAAAAAACAACAAAAAAAAACTGTTAAAAATCGGGAGCACAAAACAACTGACACTGCCGACATACAGAAGTTGGAAGCCGCAACAATGCAGCTTCAAAGGCAAAAAAAAACAAAGAAAAGCTGGCAGGCGGTGTAGGAATGTTTTCTTAGGTTTTTTTCACTTTTTTTTTTGTAAGAAGCCTGCTGAGGCTTATTTGCAACGAATATTACTGACTCCAAAATGTGATTTCGCTTGAAATGATGATGATGATGATGCTGCAGTTTGCCGACATTGGCCGGCCACCACCACACACATATGTACATATGTTTGGCCAATTATGTACGTCAAGAGATTGAGAGCTTGTTAAGACTGTGAACAATCGCACAACGATAATCGTTTTTGCGCGGAGCACACAATAATACTTACAACTTGCAACTCAAATACTAACAACAGCAACAACAATGGCAATAACAACAATCCAACTAAAGTGTAAAATTATTTAATTTTTGCTTATCAAGGCATGTACTCGCATCATCGAAATTCTCTCTTTGTCTCTTCTATTGCTTTCTTCGCTTGATACCCTACTACACCCCCAGCACTTTGGAGCCACAACAGACATACACACATACCTCGTTGCTTGAACACTTAATCGGTATTTTTCTTTATTCTCCTTCATGCATGCAGTAGTAGAGTGGCATGTGTTTAACAGCTACGATGCTTTTTTCGGGGGCTCAAATGTTTAGTTCGCTAAACTGCACGGTTTGATATCGAATCGAAAACTTTTTCAGCGGCATATTAGTGAAATAACAACAACAACAACAATTGATGATATTGCAATGATACCGCAATTGCTTAACATGTTGTTGATGCTGCCGTTGTGTGTACATACGTTTGGCTGGCCTGCATTTATTTTGGACTTGTAGGAGTTGTTTCAATTTAATGCGTTGGAAATTGCCAATTGCTATTGGATTTCTTTGCTGCTTGTTGCAGCATGCGGCAACATACCCATACCCATTCCACATATGGGGAAAATTCAATTTGAGTGCTGATCTCAAAAAAAAAACAGGCAGTAAAAGAAGATGAAACAAATTCAGTGTTTTCAAGAGTGTTAAAAGTAATTTTGTTAAACGCTGCTATCTTTGCATCACTATCGAAGCTATTAATCGCTGAATTCTTCTTTTTTTTCTTTCTTGACTTTTTTTCTTTCTTTGTAAGACCAACACCTAACTCTGTGAGACTGGTGGGTAATAAATGTGCCTGTTCCTGAAATAACTGTTTTCGTTAACTTACTTTGAAAATAATGGCAACATATCTTAGCATGTCAATAAGTTGGGTTCGTAATCGTACATTCTGTTTAGCAATACAGCAGTGAAACTAGACTTTCCACAAAGGAATGCAAACTGATTTTATGAAAACGAATAAGTTTTATTACTCAGCTTATTTTGGCAATCAACTGTCATATGATTTCCTGACCGTGACATATCACAATAACATTCTTCAATTGTTAAAATAAAATAAAAGATGATCTAAAGGGTTATAACAACTCTTTAGTCGGGATTACAATCTAGCTATACAAATACCCCCATTCAAACATCATGTCCGAGCGAACACAGCCGTTGAATGCTGTTAATGTGCTGCAGAGATTGGGTGCAGAAATCATTGCCAACTCGCTCTGGGCCAGAGGTCAGCAATGAATTGTTTTTTCACTACTCATAAGCACTCATGAAATTTTGACTCAACAATATTGAAATTTAACTACATACTCTGATACATTCGTACTCACTACAACGTTGATTTATAAGTACAGGTTGCAATGAGTATGAGTACAACGTTGACATCAAACTCATACCATTCGAAATATGTTTGATTCATAAGCCTCTACTCATTTAGATTCATAACTTTAGGAAAAATACTTATAAATGATTCGAGTGACTCGAATCATTAATAAAAATTTACAGTCTTAGTTGTTGTTGCATTTACAGAAAAAGAAAACAGACACATAAGCAACAAAGACAGAGCAGCAAGCAGAGCAAACACACAATCTTCTAGTAAGTATTTTAGTGTTCGTACGCGATTCATACTTATTTTGTGCTTCGTGTATATGTTGAGTTAGGGAGAGTCGAAATCAATAACAACATTATACGTGTTGTTAAGTATGAATATGATGAGTACTTTAAACTTTGAATATGAGCAGAGGTTCCATGATATTAAAATAAGTATCAATACGCATTGAGTATCAGAAATTATGAGTATGATTCGATTCTACTCATCTTTTTCAATACTCATTGCCGATCTCTGCAACACAGCCGCTGAATGCTGTTAATGTGCTGCACAACGTCTATGTTGATGAGGAGCTCATACAACTCATTATTGAATAGAAAGCAGAAATCTTTGCCAACTCGCTATCGACCGAAAATCTTACGTAAGACTTTTCTCTTGAATACTTTTGAGGCTGCTGCATCGGCGCCTAATAACAACGCCTAATAAATCTTTAGTATAAAGAAGCACAGGGAGAATGAGCGACTGTTCGAGTATAAGTTTCCTCGTAGGAGAGAGGTCTCTGCTACTCAATTGCCCATTGAGACCATAACAACATCTGTTGGTAAGAGTGATGCTACGCTTGATGTCCAGAATGACATCATTTTTGCTGGTAATGATGAAGCCAAGATAAACAAATTCGTTGACAACATCGAAATGTTGTAGTTACCGGCCGTGGCATTTGGTATTCAATACAGTGCATATCGCTACTACACCGCATATCGCTCCTACATCGCATATTTGTCGACAACATATACTTCGTTTTGCTCTTATTTAGTGCCAAATCCGTCTTACTTCATTAACTCCCATCCAATAGTACTAGAGACAGCAGTAATATCTCATTTATTACATCCTACGATGTAAATGTCATCAACGGTCGCAAGCAACTGGACACTTTTGTGGAAAATAGTGACACTTTCGGCTTTCGCAAAAAACTCCCCATGACGAAGTTGTAAAGGTCGCACGACAAGGGCTTCCCGTGTCTGAAATTTCGTACGGCAGCAAAAGATTCGGGGAGATTCATTCCTAGCTTCACTGAGCTGCAGGAGTTGATCAACATCATTCTGCATTGCCTTATCAGCTTCGCAGAAAAAAAAGAGCTCAGGCATTGCCGCAAAAGTACGCCGAAAGAAATATTTTTTTCGTATTTACTCAGCTAGGTTTTGAACCATGACCTCCTGTATAATAAGCCAAGACACTAGAGCTACTAGTAACGCCGAAGCGACAGTAGGGAGAGTGTTGGTTTATTAGACGTGTGGCCACGCTTCCAACCCCAGGTCAGACATCTCCAACGAAACGAAATTTGAATATTTCTTCGGCAACTTTCTCTCAACAGTTTTCTGGCAAAAACTCGGAGAGTAAATAAATTTGATATGAAAAGAATTTCTTAGAAACAGTCTGTCATACGGAATCGACTTTAAACTGTAGGTTCCACTACTTATGGTTAAAATCAACACTTACAACACAAGTGGTGTGAGAAGCAAGGTCGTAATCCTAACTAAAGGGTTGTAATGACCAATTATGTATGCATGTATTTAGGTACTAGAGCTACTAGACTATGGTAACAGTATTTGTATATCACGCTTTTTATTACAAATAACTAACAAGGTTAACTTTTGATTTATTTATACTTCGTATGTTTTGGGTCTGACAACTTCTAGAACTATAATGTTGATTTGTTATTGTTTGTATGCAATTTCTTGTCTTCTGTAATCTTGCTTTATTGCAAATTGATATGTTATTTCCATAATTTTTTAATTGTTTCCTGTTGTTTTTGTTTATTGAATTATGTTTCTAGATTAAATAAAGGGTCCGCCAAATAATTTTTTCTTTGAAAATGCTTTAAAAAACTACAGAATATTTTCTAAAATTTCTTTTTTTATTTGAAAGTACAATCCTTCCGGTTAATAATGGAAAATAATTTCATTCAAATGGCTGCCTCGTCTGGCTATGCAGTAGCCAAAACCAGAAGATGCCGATTTTGGCAAAAAAAAAATCATCTTTTCAGAAGAAGCTCATTTTGATTTTGGCGGGTATGTAAACAAAGAAAATTGTCGCATTTTGGGCACAGAAAACCCGCACGCATACATTGAAAAGCCGACGCACCCAAAACGAGTCACTGTTTGGTGCGGATTTTGGTCCAGAGGCATAATTGGGCCATTTTTCTTCGAAAATGAGCAAGGAGTGGCCGTTACAGTCAATGGCGATCGTTATCGGGCCATGTTGAACGAATTTTTGATCACGAATATTGAAGAGGAGGATATTGGCAACATTTGGTTTCAACAGGACGGCGCTACGTGCCACACAGCCGAAGCTACACTCGATGTTTTGCGCCCTGTTTTTGAAGATCGCATTATCAGCCGCAGAGCTGAAGTCGTTTGGCCACCTCGGAGCTGCAATTTGACACCGTTGGACTATTATTTGTGCTTAAAAATTGGACCGATCGTGTAGCCTACTGCATGGCCAGCCGAGGCAGCCATTTGAATGAAATTATTTTCCATTATTAACCGGAAGGATTGTACTTTCAAATAAAAAAAAGAAATTTGAGAAAATATTCAGTAGTTTTTTTTTAAAACATTTTCAAACAAAAAAGTTATTTGGCGGACGCTTTATTTGGAGAAGCAATTCTGAACATTTAAGCATTATAAACGTAGGGTATCTAGCAATTTTCTAACTTGTATTGTATTCTTAATCTGTAAGTATATCTTAGTTTTTATAACGTAACATACATGCAGTTGTGTAAATCAAATTTAATTGCACCGACGCCACAATGGGAGCCGACAAATAATGGAACGACAAAAAACGCCATAAACAATGGCCAACCAACCAGTTAAAAGGAATTATGCTGGTATTAAAACCTAGACAACGTAAATTATTTTCAAAGTATACAAAAGGGATAAAAATACAAAAAATTAAGGCAACTAAAAACAACAATAAATTATTTTCAATTAAAGTATAAAATAAGGACTTTATTTCAAAAAAGGAAAAATAAAAAATATTCGGCTACCTTAGTAGAAATAAAAGTTGTCAGCACCTGTCGTCTGTTAAAAATATTTACTCATGATACATCCATCATTCATCATGTTTGGTTTTGGAAGCACAATTAATCAAAATTTTTTCAAAATTTAAAAAGCATTTTCAACGCAAACAAAAACAATTCAATTCTATGGCACACTTCATCAACCCACACTGAAAGGCATCAATAAACGTAAATTTATTGACATGAATTTTTGTGTTGCACGAATATAATTCGCAATAAATTCTTCATAAAGCTGTCAATGACTGCAACATTGTACAGGGGAACGTGCCGTCTTAAATCTGTTTTAGAAATTAGAAGAAAAAAAACGAATTTTTTTGTTCCCATTTTTCCTTTATAAACAGCAAGTGCAAGCTCCCATTATTTCTACATGATCGTGATCATGAGCTATTGAAGCAAGAAAAAAAAAATAAAAGAAAACAAAATTTCGATTTCAAAGTGAATAAAAAGAATTGACCGCTGTTACCTTAAATATGCGCAAATAGTATTAAGAGAAAAAAACAACAACAACAACAATCCATAGTTATGAAAATCTTTGAAGAATATTTTCACGTTTAAAGCAGCCTCTTCCTTCCACAGTTGCAAAGAAAATGCAACATTTCTTAAAAGAGATACAATTTTAACACAAAAGCTGCCGCCATAGCCACCTTCAATTTTTATTTTATAGCACTTCTCTACATTCTTTGACTTCTTTTGTTTTCATAAAGTTTCTCTTAAAAAGTTTTTTTTTTGTTTTTGCCTGTAAAGAAATCGATTTTGAAAAAAGCGGCATTTTAGACTTGTCGCATGAAATGTAACAGCATTGATATGAACATAGAATCCCGCATAATTTATTTAGCCGTATCAGCAATAAGTATTCAAAAGGATGAGTAGAATCGCATCATACTCATAATTTCTAATACTTATAAGCAATCATAATTATTTTAATATTGTTACGAAAAGGGAAACGGTGTACCATCGTTTAACATTAAAATGCTAACAAACACACAAACAATAATAAATAAAACGAACATGTTGGCTACACTAACAAATACAACGAACAAGTTGTAAGTAAAGCATCAATATCGGTATGAAACAAAAGGCGATAGACAAATAAGCAAGAACGCAACAAGTAATGTGAACCAAATACACAAACAACAATGCAGTCGCCATAGAATTCTCGAGAAGGCGAGAACAAGAACCTTCCACATCGAGAACGTTCATCATACTAATTACGTGCGTAGATAAAAGGCCAGCCACTAGTCAGTTATAATTCAGTCAGTCTTGTGTGAAGACACGTTGCGTTCGAAGTAATCAGTTGTGGCTTGAAGATCGCTATTGTGAAGATATCGAAGAGTTGTTAGTGTTTACGCGGAGAATAACGAACAAGCAATTATTGTTCGATCCATTAAGTTGTATGCGGTGGCACACAAAAGTAGTGCGGACAATAAAGAGCTTAACTGATATTAAACACATATCTGTTTTTACTTTGTTTGCAATTAACGAACTCATATTCTAAACGTTTTAAAAAAGCCAAAAACATAACAATATCATACTCATACTGCTCATATTCAAAGTTTGAAGTACTCATCGTACTCATACTTAACACCACGTATGATGTTGTTTATTTCGACTCTCCATAACTCAACATACACAAGAAGCACAAAGTATATACGATGCGCGTACGAACACTAGAATACAGTTCTGTCTTTGTCTTTCTTCTTTTTTCGTAAATGCAACAACGACAATTAAGACTGTAAATTTTGATGAATGATTCGAGTCAATCGAACCATTTATAAGTATTTTTCCTAAAGTTAGGAATCTAAATGAGTAGAGGCTTATGAATCAAACATATTTCAAATGGTATGAGTTTGATGTCAACGTTGTACGCATACCCATTGCAACCTAAACTTATAAATCAACGTCGTAGTGAATATGAATGAATCAGAGTACATAGTTAAATTTCAATATTGTTGACATAGCAGTCAGATAAATGAGGCATCAAATCGTTAAATATTTGAGAAAAATCGTCAAAAAAATCGTCAGAAAAATATTAATTAATTTTTTTTTTCAAAAACGGAGATATTTTATATCATTTTCAGGAAAAAATTGTTTAAGGGTTAAACAATCTATCCCAATGTTGTTTATTGACACATAAACGCAGCAAAAATATTACATCATGCCTTGCGATGGGTGGTGTAAATATAAGGGAGTCAGTAGCTCTTGACATTCTGTGCATGAAAATTCAGTGTAATGTTGGCTTCAACCGACACATTTTTCAGTTCCTTCTTATTTATTTATTTATTTATTAAAATACAATTACAAATTACATTCCAATTATATACGAGCAGAGTATCTTGACCATATGCTCGGTGTAGTGTCACAGATCAGAGTCTCTGGTGGGAGTCGCACCCACGACCCTCACGCTAATAGTCTAGCACACTACCCTCTTGACTACCAGGGCACCCTCCATATTAAGATCTTATGATCTCACTATTTACACAATTTGTAACCGATCGTGACTGGAATGCAACTCTCATGGATGTGTCGGTGCCTCAACGTTTATTTTGAGGATTCACGATCGTGTACAGGAGAGGCCGTAGTAGCTCGTTAATGATGATAGTGTATCCAACTCCATTGGAGCATCGTTGCAATGTGGTTGTGTATCAATGTTCTATCGCTTCGACAGAAGGATTTTGCTTGAATGAAGTAAGAGGACTTTTCCTCAAAATCATATATTCCTACATAACACTCGTCTTTGTCAGCCACCACTTTCGTATGTGGTCGATTGGCCAATGAACCGCACACTGCATTACAGAAAAAATATGTTTTTTAGTCGGACTATTCATATGTGGAACTCATTCCCTGTAGAGGCCTTTCCTATTGTTACATAAAGCGAAACGGCCTAATATCGTTTAACAATAAAAACGATAAACAAAAGCTACCAGCTACACCAACACAAAGCCACACGATACAGACGCACACTAACACTAAGTATCCAATGAACGTGTTGGTTATCTAAAGCTGCACACATGCATATGTATGACGAACCTGGTTGTGCCTAATACCGACGACAACGTAAGCAAGGTACACAAACAACAATGTACTAGCAATAGAGTTCTCGAGAAGGCGCGAGCGAGAACCTTTCACATGGAGAACGTTCATCATACTGATCATACGTGCGTGCGGACTATAAAAGGGCTGGACAAAGCAAGCAGTAGTCAGTGTTAATTCATTCAGTCTTGTGTGAAGACGCGTTGCGGTTCGAACGTACAAGCGGCATTGCTTGCAAAAAGGTTGTAAGCAGAGAAGATCTAACGAACAGTTGTTAGTGTTAACGCGGACAGAAGTGTGAAATAGAATAGTGTACAAGCAAATTGTTGTTGTGTCGTTAAGTTGTATACGGTGGCACACAAAAGTGGTGTAAAGAATAGAGTTTAACTGAAATTAAACACATATTTGTTTTTACTTGGTTTGCAATTAACGAACTCAGTAATCAGTCGTGACTTGAAGATCGCTATTGTGAAGATATCGAAGAGTTGTTAGTGTTTACGCGGAGAATAACGAACAAGCAATTATTGTTCGATCCATTAAGTTGTATACGGTGGCACACAAAAGTAGTGTAAAGGATAGAGTTTAACTGATATTAAACACATATTTGTTTTTACTTTGTTTGCAATTAACGAACTCATATTCTAAACGTTTTTAAAAAGGTAAAAACGTAACACTATAAATATACACAAGCCCTAGTGTCCATAAACACTGTTCTCTCTTTCCTTCTTCACATAACATATTTTCATAGCTCCAAGCACAATGCCATCGAACCCCTGAGTGTTGGTTGTACGAAACAAAATAACGGCACTTGCCTTTGTTCTTCCGATGGTAATATTAGAAGCTGTACTCGAATTTTTAAAATTGTCTCTAACAACAAGTCATAAATTATTCTCAACTACGAGGTTATTTAGGAGTTGCAATTTTTTGGCTTTTAAGGGGTTAAAAAGGAATAAAGAAAGGAACTTAAAAATATAATATTTTACTCCTTGTTTTTAATAGTAACAATTGCAAAGTAAATACAAAGCTTAAAGTGGCTTTTAAAATAATAAAGTAAAGAATATGATGGAAATTTTTAATTTCCAAAAATCATCAAAATAAGAACATAAATCGTCAAATCGTCAATGTGATATTTTTGGAGTTAAAAATCGTCAAAATGACGATAAATCGTCAAATCTGGCAGCATCTGATTGTTGACTCACTTCTATTTAAAATTCCATGAGTACTTATGAGTAGCGAAAAAATGATTCATTACTGATCCCATTGTTCAACTACTTGATGCGGTTTCGAAGGCAATTCCATTACATATTGTTATGTTTTAACGTTTTTAAAATATGAACACACTGATTATGGCGATTTAAAAAAAAATTCTTTATTTTATATTTCTTTCCTAAGCTAAGTACACTCAGCCACAAAAGTATACATACGGATAACAAATTTCAGAAATTTTTTAACTAATCCGTTTTCGTTGAAAATCTTTATAATTGTTTGACAACTTTCTTTGATTTTAATTTTTTAACCAATGCAAAAAACCGTCTTAAAATCGAGGAAACTATAAAAATTTTCAACGATTTTTAACCGTACATTAAGTTTGGAGAGTGTTTTCTGTCAAATCAAAACTTTGCATAAATTAACAGAAGTCTGGTATTTTTGTTAAGCAACAGTAGCTAGCGATAGCAGAGTAATTATCAATCTGTGGTCAGTGGTCTGTTATTATGATAAAATATTGTCAACTTATATTATAAAAAAATTCCATTTCATTAAAGTTTGTGTTAAAAGGCTGATAAGTTTTATTTCGAATTAAAATTACGATAAGTTTACCACAAAATTCATTGTATTTAAGGGTATATAAAGAGAAAATTTTATTAAAAGCATGCCAGTACTAAAATAATACGTAATGAAGACTTTTAAATTAAATACGCAAATCTTAATACTTTTTTGGGCTTTAATTGCCCTCGGAGCTTCTACTCCACGAAATGACATCGGATCGGATGGTCGGGAATATCTTATGGAAATCGATCAGAAGGTAAAGAGAAATTTTTTTTATGAATTTTTATTAAAAATTAAATTCCTTTTTAGTATAATTGGTTTCAGGCTTCTCATGCATGTGCTCGTTGGAATCGACAGCTTTTAACAATAGATTCTGCCGAAAAACAGAATGTCATTAATGAACTATTTAAAGGAAAATCAATTGATAATTTCCTTTGGCTGGGTGCTAATGATGAATTTCATTCCAGTGTTAATGCTGATCGGCCCTTCTTTTGGTCGGCAACTGGAAAACAATTTACATACGCTAATTGGTTTCAAAAACATTCTGATGATAATATGCATTGCGTTCTGCTTTATCTTGGTTTTATGGAATGGACAGATTCTAAGTGTGATAGAACATACGGTTTCATATGTGAAGAAAAACAATTACTGGAATCGTCCAATAAAAGTCCAAATAATGCATCTGATGTTGAGCAAAAGTTCACTAATGACTTTGACTTGAAATTCCTAAGCATACTAAAGGACAATATGGCCCAACTGAACGGGCAATTAGAAAACATTAAACAAGCGGGCAAAGAGACAAACTATGAAGTGGAAAAATTGACAAATATTACCCAAATTGCTGTTCAAAAAATTCTGGATAAACAGGAAATCTCTACAAAGGAATTGAATCATGAAATTAATAAACAGGGAAATGATTTAAGCAATCAACTAAAACGATCTGTAGATGAGCTCAATGCAAAATTCAATGAAAAACAAAATGTAATACAAAATGAAATATTGAAAGTGTTATTTTAAATTTCATTGACTTTTCTGTTCTTCTCTTTTCTTTTTCTTCTAGTTTACCTATCATCCTAAAAATATTGTGCTCATTAATCAGACTGGCTGATACTATGTCAACACCAGCCCAGATGTTCATTAAAACATTGTCAAAAAATATTGCTACGTTTATACCTTTTAAAAATGTTTAAAATATGACACTCGTAGATTGCAAATAAAATTAAAATAAATCTGTGTTCAGTTTGAATTAAAATTCTTTATTATTCGCTTAATTCTTTGTACCACAACTTCATGTAAACAACAACATTTGCTTTGTTTGTTATTCCTCTGTGTACACCCTTTGTGTAAACAACAACAATTACTAGACAATTATTCGACAGATCTTTGTAACGGAAATCTACAAACCACCATTACTCTCTTTAAACATACCGTTTCTTCACACAAGACTGTATGAACTTTACTAACTCAGTCGTCTGCTTTGTCTTGCTTTACATATGGCATTCTGGTGAATAAGGATTTCCACACTTTAGCAGTTGATAGCGACCATCGTGATAAAGCTACTTCTTTTAAATCTGTTGTCATTTATTCAGACTGTTTTGCCCCCTCACCATAGGCGATCATAAACAACAACATGTGTTCGCAAAATGGGTCCTAAAGCAGTTGGCAATTGACAATGATTTTTCTTAAAAAATCGTCTTCAGTGATGAGTCTCATTTCTGGGTGAATAAGAATTTAGGGCAAGTGACGTCATCATTCAATTTTTATTTAAAAACGACTTTTTCCACTCCACCACTGCAACGGTATGTATTATAAGCCGAATTAAATGATTTGATAAGAAACTAAAGGGTGTTTTTTATAGAGATATAGAACTTTAAGTTGCAATAAAACAACGATGGATTATTCGATTGACATGAATTTTATTTATCCGAAAGATAATCTTGTGGCATTACATTTCAAATATGATTTCTGGCATATGACCGCCACGGCTGGCGCGGATGTAGTCAAATCTGGACGTCCAATTTTCAATAACTTTTTCCAACATTTGTGGCCGTATATCGGCAATAATACGGCGAATGTTGTCTTCCAAATGGTCAAGCGTTTGTGGCTTTACCGCATAGACCAATGACTTTACATAGCCCCACAGAAAGTAGTCTAGCGGTGTTAAATCACAAGATCTTGGAGGCCAATTCACAGGTCCAAAACGTGAAATTAGGCGGTCACCAAACGTGTCTTTCAATAAATCTATTGTGGCACGAGCTGTGTGACATGTTGCGCCGTCTTGTTGAAACCACATCTCCTGGACATCATGGTTATTCAATTCAGGAATGAAAAATTTGGTAATCATGGCTCTATACCGATCACCATTGACTGTAACGTTCTGGCCACCATCGTTTTTGAAAAAGTACGGACCAATGATTCCACCAGCCCATAAAGCGCAGCAAACAGTCAGTTTTTCTGGATGTAACGGTGTTTCCACATACACTTGAGGATTACCTTCACTCCAAATGCGGCAGTTTTGTTTGTTGACGTAGCCATTCAACCAGAAGTGCGCTTCATCGCTAAACAAAATTCGCTTATGAAAATCGGGAACAACGGTAATCTCGTTTTGGGCCCATTCGACGAATCTACGCCTTACTTGATGATCGTTTCGCTTCAAATCTTGCACGAGTTGGATTTTGTAAGCACGCAAACCAAGATCCTTCCGCAAAATCTTCCATAAAGTGGATGGACACAGATCCAATTTCTGTGCTCGATGGCGGATGGACTCATACGGGTCTTCCTCAATGCTACGCCCTACAGCAGCAATAGCTTCTTCTGTACGCATCGTACAGCATCTCTGGGGATGCGAGTAATCAATAAGAGTAAACGTGGTGCGAAAACGTTCCATGGTTAATCGAATTAACTGCTCTGATGGACGATTTTGTCGCCGATAAAATGGACGTAGTGCACGATACGTTTTCCAGGAGGCCAGTTCACTCCTGCAACGGCAGCCATTATAGGCCGGAATTAAATGATTTGATAACAAACGAAATGAGGCTTCAACTGGACAATGCCACATGCCACTGATCTTACATATTTAGTGACGTCATGAAACAATTCTTCTTTAAGAACAACGTTGGCCAGTTCAACACTGTCAATGCAGAGCTTTATATGCCTGAATCGGATGATCTGGACAACAACGAAATGAGGTTTCAAGAGGCCATTGCTACGTGACACATGGCTAACTCCACATTTGATATTGTTGACGAGCGATTTGAGTGTGTGGTCATCTTTGATTAAGGGTGATTTAACCCTGTTAGTTTTCCTGTCAAGAGTTCTTAAGTCGCAGCTGTAGGCACAAACCATGGTGGTATTAAAATCAAATTCAGTCTGATTTATACGCCATAGTCATAGAATATCAGCTTGTGATTAAGTTCTGTAGCTGATTTATGTTCTCGTTGCCATTACTTTTCCCTTACTCGCTACAGTCCGGACTGTAGTGTGTACGTGTCCGTACGTAATGGGGACGAGCCCTCCGCGGTCGGGTGAGGGTGGGTTAGTGTGAGGCCGGAGACGTTCGAAAAAAAAAATCGCGGACGTTTTACATTTCACACATTATGGTACTACGAAGTCCTTCGAATGAACAAAAAGTGTCGATGGTTTCTCATAGCCGCTGCAGTCTTGTATGTAGTGCGTTGGCTTATTAGACGATAGCCCATGGTTCTACACCCGGCTTAGACGAACAAAGAAAAAATTAAAGAAATATAAATTCTGTCGATGACTTCCGCTTAATAGTCTTCTGGCAAAAACTCTAAAAAGCTTCTTAAGTCTGTCGTTCGAAGTCGACATTAAACTGTAGATCTCACCACATACATACATAACTAGTCATTACAACCCTTCAGTCAGGATTACGACCACTGATGTTGTGTGTGTTAACTTTATACATGAGTGGCGGGACCTACAGTTTAAAGTCGACTCCGAACGACAGATTTTTGAGAAACTTTTCATGGCAATTTCATTTACTCGCCGAGTTTTTGCCAGAAATCTGCTGAGAGAAAGTCGCTGAAGAAATACTTTTTGTATTTTATTTTGATGTCTGGCCTGGGGCTCGAACCCTGGCTTTTCGCCTACTAAGCCAACACACTACCTACTAGGCCACGGCGACTGCAGACTGTAGATCTCACCACTCATGTATAAAATTAATTTACGCAACACGAATGGTATGCGAAACTAGGCTGTAATGACCAATCAAGTTATTAAAATGTTTCACACACACTTTGTTTTATTGAAATTTATAAATAGGAATTGCTTAATGAAAGACCCTATACAACTAGCAATCATTTTTTAATAGAAGTAAATTTTCACCAACAAATCTAGTGATGAGGAATGGGCAGAAACTGGGAATATAGGAACCCCCTATCGAAGCTTTAGCCTCACTATAGACGTATGGGAAGGTATACTGTTCCAATGACACATAACTCCAGTCCAGTTAACAAAAGTTTGGTGTATTATTTGTGTATTATTTTCAGCCAAATGGCTGCATACGTTTGATCGATAACATTAGCGAATGATATGTCATGTGATGTCTTAAAAAAAACCATGAAATGAGTTGGATTACCTCAAAAAGGTCATGACAAATTCTAACCTCGAAAGTCCGATACGATCTGTTTACTGTTTTTTCTTCAAGTAGCAGGGCAAAAGTAAATTTTTTCTTTACTTTTCGGCCAATCTAAAGGGTTATCCATTTCGTGGTTTCAAAAGTAAACGTAATTAAAACACATATAAAATATTTTTATTCATGTAAAGTTTGAACGTTGACATTATGTGTGAAACACTACATCATTTAAATGACCTTCACGCGAAGTGTTGATTCTTTTGAGGTAATTTTCGATCACTTTTTCACACATATTGGGCGGTATCTCAGCCATAACTTGACGAATGTTGGTTTTTAAGTGCTTAAGAGTTGAAGGTTTATCTGCATAAACACGGTCTTTCGCGTAGCCCCACAAAAAAGTCTAATGTTGTAAAATCGCATGATCTTGGTGGGCAGTTGATATTGCCACGACGAGAAATTACGCGGCTAGGAAATGCCTCTTGCAATAAAGCCATATTCGCTCGAGTTGTGTGGCATGTGGCATCGTCTTGTTGAAACCACATATTTTCCAAGTTGTATTCTTCAATAGCAGGCAAAAAAAGGCGGTTATCATATGACCATAACGCTCCGAATTAACGGTTACAGTCGTTTTCGAAGAAGTAATGTCCAATCACACCTTCGGACGAAAGAGCGCACCAAACAGTGACTCTTTCTGGATGTAATGGCCTCTCTTCAATTACTTGAGGATTCTCTCTCAGAACCCCAAATACAACAAATTTCTTTATTAATATACCCACCCAGTGTGAAATGTGCTTCATAGCTGAAGAAAATTTTGTTCGATACGTGGCTGTGGCCATTTCTGTAGTACGAGTAGGTTTTGATAATTTTTATGCGTTGTGCGATAGTTAAGCGATTCATTTTCGTCAATGTCAGACTTTCAACTGAAAAGAAAAAATTGGTTTCACAACTTAGTGCGACAGAAGTCGAATTCCAGTCCCATACTTTTGTAAGCACGAAATGGATAACCCTTTATATGTATATCAGAGATCAGGAATGAATCGTTTTTTCGCTACGCATAAGCACTCATAAAATTTTTAATATAAGTGAGCCAACAATATTGAAATTTAACTATGTACTCTGATTCATTCGTACTAGCTACAACTACAGGTTGCAATGAATATGCGTACAATGTTGACATCAAACTCATACCCTTCGAAATATGTTTGATTCATAAGCCTCTACTCATTCAGATTCATAACTTTAGAAAAATACTCTTATAATACTTATAAATGATTCGAATGACTCGAATAATTCATAAAAATTTATAGTCTTAGTTGTTGTTGTTGCATTTATAAAAAAAAAAGACACATAAGCAAAATAGACAGAGCAGCAAACAGAGCAAACTCACAACCTTCTAGTGAGTATTTTAGTATTGGTACGCGATTCATACTTATTTTGTGCTTCGTGTAAAGAGTAATGGAGAATCGAAATCAATTACAACATCGTACGTATTGTTAAGTATGAATATGATGGAGGACTTCAAACTTTGAATATGAGGAGAGGTTCCATGATATTAAAATAAGTATGAATGCGTATAAGTAAATTATGAGTATGAATACTCATTGCTGAT
The DNA here is from genome assembly GCA_932273835.1 of Sarcophaga variegata. Classification (NCBI taxonomy): domain Eukaryota; kingdom Metazoa; phylum Arthropoda; class Insecta; order Diptera; family Sarcophagidae; genus Sarcophaga; species Sarcophaga variegata. The sequence continues at coordinate 61,192,264 of OW026362.1, forward strand.
CTCTGGTATGTATGTAGGTGCCTCAGAATTCGCCATAAGCCGTAACAATAAACACAAAAAAAAAATTTTTTTTAAGATCAAAAAAATATTCCGTCGCTGGTAACATATTCAGTGTTGCTTGGTATTTTTTTTTTCATCCCAAAAGCCTTCCATTCAATTCAATTCAATTTCTGTTTTGTTTTCTTAAGTTTTTCTTCTTTTTTTTCATTTTTATTGAATACAAATCGAATATATTTTTTGCTGCTTTAAAGATGCCTTTATTGTTTTATGTGCTCCGTTTGCTGTGCTCCAGTAACTTTAAATGTCTTCCAAAGAAGTCATCGTAGTCTCAACGACCGACCGATAATGTATTTCACATTTGATGGACACGCAGGCGTAACTGCAGAAAAATTTTACCATGATTTTTGTGGTGGCATGGTTTTGGCATAGAATTTGATTGTTGTTGTTGTTGTTGCCACAAATAATATAATAGAAGTTGCATTATAAATTATTTTTAGTTTTTGCTCTCTTCTTAGTCAAAGATGCTAAACAATAGGGCGTTTCTTTGCTTAAGACTCACGAGAGTAGAGGTTACAACAACATTGTAAGAAAATTTTCTATGCAGCTCCATGGCTTGAAAGCTTCTTAAGACAGACAGACAGACGAGGTTGCCTGCCTGTTTAAAAAAAAAGGTTTTGCTTTATGATGATGCCAAGTGGTGTGTTTTTCTTCAACAACAACTTGTGGGTGTTGCAATCATCTCTTGGCTTGATTATAGTCTTCTGACCAGTGCAGTAGTGCTCGTGTTGTGCAGTGCAGTGGCAGTGGTGTTACCAGGTTGTTATTTGGAAACCCATTATGTTGCAAAATGCTTTTAGCCTGTTGAACTTATTGAACTTTTGCAATTGCAGTAAAGAGATGTTCAAAGATCAAGTGGATCTTTTGAGTACGAGAAGGAAAATGTTATTGGTTTTTTTTTTTTGGTTGCAACGATAGTTGGCAATTAATAATTTGAAGGTTAGGAAGAATGAAAAACAATAAGAGTTTGCTGTGAAGCGTAAATATTTTGGATTTCGTATGTTGTTTGATTTAGTAGCTATCGAGTTAAAATAATATTTTTAACGTATGGGTTATATGAAGTCACCGTCGAGGGTTTGAGGTTCAAACCCCAACTCAAATATCTCAAATGAAACGAAATATGAAAAAATATTTCTTCGGCTACTTCCTCTCAATAGTATTACGGCAAAAAAAAACTCTGAGAGTAAATCCAATTGCCATGAAAAGTTTCTTTCTTTCTCCAGGGTTCAATTTCTAGCTCAAATATCTCCAACGAAACGAAATTTGAAAAATATTTCTTCGGCTACTTCCTCTCAATAGTATTACGGCAAAAAAGTTCTGAGAGTAAATAAAATTGCCATGAAAAGTTTCTCAAAAATCTGTCACCGTTGGGGACTGTGGTTCAAATCCCAGCTCAAATATCTCGAACGAAATTTGAAAAATATTTCTTCGGCGACTACCTCTCAGCAGTTTTAAGGCAAAAAAAAAACTCTGAGAGTAAATCAAATTGCCATGAAAATTTTCTTGAAAATCTGTCGCCGTCGGGGGACCGGGGTTCAAATCCCAGCCCAAATAACTAGAACGAAATGATATATGAAAAAATATTTCTTCGGCGACATCTTCTCAACAGTTTTATGGCAAAAAAAACCCTTCGAGTAAATCAAATTGCCATGAAAAGTTTCTTAAAAATCTGTTGTTCGGAATCGACTTTAAACTGTAGGGCCCGCCACTCTTGTATAAAAATTAACACACACTACATGGGTGATGTAGGAAACTAAGTTGTAATCCTGACTGAAGGATTACTTACTTACTTACTTACTTACTTACTTACTTACTTAGTTTCTTACTTACTTACTTACTTACTTACTTACTTACTTACTTACTTAATTGGCCATTATCAACCCGATTAACACATTTCGGCCTGCCGCAACACATCCTTCCAGGCGCCTCTGCTTCTTGCGCGCCTACGCCAGTTGGTCACACCAATCGATGACAGGCCTTCCTCGATTTGGTCCTTCCAACTCAGACAAGGTCTTATAGGACTTCCGCAGATCCCCGCATCAAATACCTGTCTCGCCGAACCATCCTCCTCCATTCGAACAACATGGCCGAGCCAGCGCAGCCGCTGGATATTGATACACTGCACAACGTCTATGTCGTTGAGAAGGTCATACAGCTCACTGTTGGATCGAATGCGGAAATCATAGCCAACTTGCACTACACCGAAGATCTTACGTAGCGCTTTTCACTTGAATACTCTCAAGGCTGCTGCATCAGTGCTTAATAGGGACTGAAGGATTGTAATTATCAAATTAGGTAAGTAAGTGGCTTGTAATTGAAAGAAGTCAAGGCATTTCAAAACACTTATTACAAGTAATTTGAGGAGTGGATGTATTCATCAACAGGTTTCGCAAATAATTCTTTCAATAGAAGGTAGGTAGGTAGGTAGCTTGAAGTGGTAGCCTTGACACCAAAAGCTGACTTGACCACGCACAGTGGCCCATTGTGACGCCAAGGGTAAACACAGTCCTTATACTGACCGACTTGCACTAAGCTGGGGTAGAAGTTGTTTAACGCTAAGACTGCATGGCTACCCTACGCTTGAAAGGCAGCCCAAAGGTTTGATAAACGAAGCCATATGCTTGGCATCAATGGATGATATTGTTACGTTTTTTACCTTTAAAAAAAAACGTTTAAATATGAGTTTCTTAATTGCAAACCAAGTAACAACAAATAAATGTTTATTTTCTCTTAAACTCTCTTTATTCTTTACACTACTTTTGTGTGCCACCGTATACAACTTAACTATACAACAATAACTTGCTTGTACACTATTCTATTCCACACTTCTGACCGCGTTAACACTAACAACTGTTCGTTAGATCTTCTCTGCTCTGAAAAAGGTTGTAACCCTTTTTGCTAGCAATGCCGCTTGTACGTTCCAACCGCAACGCGTCTTCACACAAGACTGACTGAAATAACACTGACTGCTGCCTGCTTTGTCCAGCCCTTTTATAGTCCGACACAACCAGTCTAACAAACATTCTAGAAGTGGCAGGTTCGTGATCTCGCCTTCTTGAGAGCTCTATTGCTAATACATTGTTGTTTGTGTACTTTGCTTATGTTGTCTATCCCTTTTTGTCACATAAAGAATGTTTTTTATAGAGGTATAGAACTTTAAGTTGGCATTACTTTTCAAGATGGCGACCGATTTAACAGCTCTCAAGTGATTTATTCTCAGTTTGGTTTGGCAATTCACCATGAATAGACGCACGCCTGAACAACGCTTGCAAATAGTGCAATTTTATTTCGAAAATAATGGTTCTGTACGGAAAACGTATCGCGCACTACGTCCATTTGATCGTCGACAAAATTGTCCATCAGAGCAGTTAATTCGATTAACCATGGAATGTTTTCGCACCACGTTTACTCTTATTGATAACTCGCATCTCCAGAGACGCTGTACGGTGCGTACAGAAGAAGCTATTGCTGCTGTAGAGCGTAGCATTAAGGAAGACCCGTATGAGTCCATCCGCCATCGAGCACAGGAATTGGATCTGTGTCCATCCACTTTATGGAAGATTTAGCGGAAGGATCTTGGTTTGCGTGCTTACAAAATCCAACTCGTGCAAGATTTGAAGCCAAACGATCATCAAGTAAGGCGTAGATTCGTCGAATGGGCCCAAAACGAGATTACCGTTGTTCCCGATTTTCATAAGCGAATTTTGTTTAGCGATGAAGCGCACTTCTGGTTGAATGGCTACGTCAACAAACAAAACTGCCGCATTTGGAGTGAAGGTAATCCTCAAGTGTATGTGGAAACACCGTTACATCCAGAAAAACTGACTGTTTGGTGCGCTTTATGGGCTGGTGGAATCATTGGTCCGTACTTTTTCAAAAACGATGGTGGCCAGAACGTTACAGTCAATGGTGATCGGTATAGAGCCATGATTACTAACTTTTTCATTCCTGAATTGAATAATCATGATGTCCAGGAGATGTGGTTTCAACAAGACGGCGCAACATGTCACACAGCTCGTGCCACAGTAGATTTATTGAAAGACACGTTTCGTGACCGCCTAATTTCACGTTTTGGACCTGTAAATTGGCCTCCAAGATCTTGTGATTTAACACCGCTAGACTACTTTCTGTGGGGCTATGTAAAGTCATTGGTCTATGCGGTAAAGCCACAAACGCTTGACCGTTTGGAAGACAACATTCGCCGTATTATTGCCGATATACGACCACAAATGTTGGAAAAAATCATCGAAAATTGAACGTCCAGATTGGACTACATCCGCGCCAGCGGTGGCGGTCATATGCCACAAATCATATTTAAAATGTAATGCCACAAGATTATCTTTCGGATAAATAAAATTCATGTCAATCGAATAATCCAAATATTTGCAACTCGCAAGAGATGGGCATTGACAAAGAAAGTCTCCTCTTTCTCAGCAGATTCACATCCACGGCAGAAGTCGTTAGATGGTGGCTGCATTCTTTGCTCGTGTCTTGCCATAACACAGTGACCTGTAAGCATGGCCATTGTGATCAAGATGACACTGCGATCAAGTCTTTCAATAGTTGTATGGAATGAAGACTCTGTGGTGCACGTACATATTTCATGATATTTTCATCAAATCATTAATCAAAATTCTTATCGTTTAACATAACGTTGCACAATTTTTTAAAAAAATTTTACGAAACTAGAAAAAAAACTTCAAATCATATTAAAAACCATTTTTCTAGCCATTTTCCGAGAGATGTAAACACGAATGTATCACACAAATTAATTTGTCCAATTACTGTGACAAAATTTCAAAAATGCTCTTCTGTATGTTGCAATACGTACCAGCAGTGTGAGTGCAAATATGCAAACGGATCTATGGCAAGTTGCATCGTGCATGTAACGCTTCTAGTTTAGTGCTGTTGTTGTTGTTCACATATATAGTTTTCATATTTAGAATGACTCCACGCAATACTCTGTCACTATAATGAGCGTCTTGACAAAGTGCCACATCGTAGAACGTACTACAATACAATACAGAACAAATGTACGCTGGCGGTAAATAATGATGATGATAATGATGACGATGATGGTGGTGGCGCTGGTGTTTTTCAACAGCACCAAACTAACTCATAAACGAACGAACCTACAAACGAACGATTTCTCTAAATAAGCATGTCTGGTCTGGTCCATCTTTTGGGGCAGAGGTATCATACAGAATGCCAGACTCATAGAAAAAAATTAAACAAAAACAAAAACAACAACATTAAACGTATAGCAGCGTATACTTGTACAAGTACTAATTAGTGAACAGACTGACTACACAAAAGCAAAAGAAGAAGAAGAAAATAAACGTAATGCTGCTGCAATAAACCTGAAAATGTTGCAACAACCAGGAACGATAAAAAAAAATAAATGATATTTGTAGCACGTTGTTCCAAATTTTTTCTAGTAAGATTTTCTTTCTTTCCTTTTTTTCATTTTTTGAAAGCGTTTTTAAAAAAAATCGGATTTTTTTGTCTTTGACTGGCTGTTATTACGTTTAACACAGAGGCGACATAACACGGCATGTAAAGTGTTGCATACAAATGTGGCAAATGTGGCATATGTGAATGTGAAAAGAAAGAAAATAATACGTAGTGAATAGAATATTTAGTTGGGTTTGTTGTTACGTTATTTTCATTGTTTTCCGTGCGTGGCTTGTCCCTACGCCTAGCAATTGAAATGAGTGGCAATGTCGGTTTACCGTGTATCATGTTGCAAATTAGTTCAACGCCTTGCCTAACAAACCCATCTTAAACTTACTTGTAGCTGATACAGCTCAAGAAACTCTCTGTTCAGACTGCTGTTTAATCTTTCAAGTTACTGATCGATACATGTTACCTGCACAGTTGCCAGACGTTGCCCAAACTTGTCAATATTGTGATTGATATACTTCAAGCACTCTTGTAAAAGACTTCTTCATCACAGACATCATATGAGCTATGTTAGATGCTTACAGCTGCAACAATCTGTTGTTAATCGACCAACAAAATAACAAGAATTTTTCAATTGCTTCAGGCATTATTAAGTCGCCATAGTCTAGTGGTAGCAAAGATCAGCAATGAGTATTCAAAAAGATGATTCATAATTTCTGATATTTATACGCATTCATACTTATATTACATTGCTCTTAACGTTGTCAAACGCAATTCTGAAGTCGACAAAGAGAAAATAAAGGTTGGAGATAAAGTCTGTTGGTGGAAGTCAATGCGAACCAGAGATCAGCAATGAGTATTCTAAAAAGATAAGTAGAATTGAATCATACTCATAATATCTGATAATTATACGCATTCATACATACATACATAATTGGTCACTACAACCCTTCAGTCAGGATTACGACCTAGTTTCTCACACCACTTATGTTGTGTGCATTAATTTTATACATGAGTGGCTGGACCTACATACAGTTTAAAGTCGTCTCCGAACGACAGGTTTTTTTAAGAAACTTACCATGGCAATGTTTGTTTTACTGTCAGAGTTTTTGCCAAAAATCTGCTGAGAGAAAGTCGCCGCAGAAATACTTTTTGTATTTGGTTTTGGTGTCTGGCCTGGGCTTTGAACCCTGGCTTTAAGTCTAATAAGCCAACACACGCATTCATATTTATTTTAATATCATGGAACCTTTACTCATATTCAAAGTTTGAAGTCCTCCATCATATTTATACTTAACAACACATATGATGTTGTTGTTGATTTCGTTCGCTACATAACTCAACATATATACGAAGCACAAAATAAGTATGATTCGCGTACGAACACCCAAAATACTCACTAGAAGGTTGTGTTTGCTCTGCTTGCTGCTCTGTGTTTGTTGCTTATGAGTCGTTTTTCTTTTTTTGTAAATGCAACAACAACTAAGACTGTAAATTTTGATGAAGGATTCGAGTCAATCGAATCATTTATAAGAATTATAAGTATTTTTCTAAAGTTATGAATTTAAATGAGTAGTAGGCTTATGAATCAAACATATTTTGAATGGTATGAGTTTGATGTCAACGTTGCACGCATACTCATTGCAACCTGTACTTATAAATCAACGTTGTAGTGAGTACGAATGAATCAGAGTACGTAGTTAAATTTCAACATTGTGGACACACTTATATTCAAAATTCCATGAGTGCTTATGAGTAGCGAAAAAACGATTCATTGCTGATCTCTGGTAGGTAGGTACTATGGCTTATGAGACATGAGACCACGGTTAAAACCCCAGTTTAAACATCAAAATGAAATATGAAAAAATATTTCTTCGGCGACTTCCTCTCAGCAGATTTCTGGTAAAAGCGCTGAGAATAAATAAAATTGCCATGAAAATTTTCTCAAAAATCTGTCGTTCGGAGTCGACTTTAAACTGTACGTCCCGACACTCATGTATATAATTAATGCAAGCAACATAAGTAATATTAGAAGCTAGTTTGTAATTATGACTGAAGGGTTGTAATGACCATTTATGTATGTAAGATGTATCCAGGAACAACCTGAAGTTAGTAAAAGTATTTTGACAGTCTACTGTAGACTCGCAGTATATCTGTTCAGAATGGGGATCGTCTCGAACTCAATAAGTAGATTCTGTGATGATGTGAATGAATCATCAGAACATATACTTGGCAACTTTAACGCACTAACCCCAGAAGAAAAGTGTGCAGCATAAAACACGTGGTTATTTAGCATGTGCTGGGCAGGGAATGACATCAACTGGGTATTCTGATTGTTCGTGCACAATGAAATTCTATAAAGTACTGTGGTCATTGTTGTTTAGTAAATAAAATTGTTGGCCGAGTTCAAGTTTCATCTGCGACATCTTGAAAAATAAATTTAAAAAATATTTCTTTCCACCATCTTTTCCCTGCAGTCTAAGGACAAAAGCTGTGAGAGTAGCTAATGCCGTGAAAAAGTTTCTTTAAATTTGCTGTTAGAAGCAGAGTTTCGAAAAATTATCGCGCACACCATTAATGGCATGAACACCTAGATCTGGCCAAGAACGTAAATACATACAGATGTGCTCTTTTGCTATTGAAACTGATAGTGCAGCTTAAAACTATGCTTAGCCGAACGTTCACGGAACGTAGTTCATAAAATTTTTGGCAAGAACTCTGAAAAGGAAATAAAATTGCGATGAAAAAATTTCTACAAAAAGGTGTCGTTCGGAGTTGACTTTAAACTGTAGGTCCCACCACTCATGTATAAAATTAACACACACAACACATGAGTCGTGTGAGAAGCTAGGCCGTAATCCTGATTAAAGGGTTGTAATGACCAATTGTGTACGTGTGTCACGGAACGTAATATGAATACGAAAAGCATAAATATGACGGTAATTTCCGAGCCGTAGTGGATTTTCGGTAAGCATTTGTATTGCGTTCCGTATGTTCAAAACGAACGTATGTTTCATAGCGTTTCGTGAACGTTTGGCTAATTCTGCCTTAAGTCTTGTATTGACTGAATGCTTCCACATTCTTCTCAAATCTCGGGATAGTCGGCAATAAGGCATCCAATAAGCTGTTTAAGGCATCTACAGTGGCAAATCTTATACAAAATTTGACAGATTTCTGTTGGCAGAAGTTGTTATTGTTGCAATTTAAGCTAAGACTTTGGAAAGTTCACAAGGTCATGGATTTATTGACTCGCCCTTGTAATAATCAATATTTTACAACCAGAGAGTTGTATGGATTTCAAATAATCCGTTATTCAGGTGTCAATGCTTCAAATTTAACTTTCTTTTCATGTTAATGCCCTGATGGGTACCTAAGTAGCTTAGTGGGTAGCGTGCTAGGCTATTAGCGTGAGGGTTGTGGGTTCGATTAATACCAGAGACACTTGATCTGTTGCACAACACCGAGCAGAAGGTCGAAGTCACTTAGCTTATGCCACCATCTCTAACGATATGTCGTTAACGTAATGATGATCTATCCTGATTGTGCAGGGCATTACAAAACCTATGTATGGCTGCTGTTTTGTTAATATTTCGCATTGTTTTTCACTTTTTTTGTTTTTTGTTTTGGGAAGTTTTTTTATGTTTTTTTGTTTTTGTAAGTGAAACACAGAATTTTGTTAGTTTGGATGACACGTTACTCAAATGTTTTATTAAAAACAATTTTTATTATTGCCCATGTATTTTAAAAACGTGTCTTATTGTACGTTTATTTTGTCTTCTCTTTTTCATTTGTTTAGAATTTTTCTGTTCTCATAAAGAGACACCAAAAAACAAAAAAAGAAAAACAGAATTGCAATCGCCAAAGAAAAATACAAAAAAAAAACAAGGGAATGTTTTAAAAGAGTTTGTAACAGCTGCACTTCAAATGTTGCTTTTTATTGTTTTAAGTTACAGAATAAAAACAGCCAAGGCTGTCATCTTTCTTTTTTTTTCTTCTTCTAATTTTTAATTTTTAAAGTAATTGTTGAACAATTTTTTTCGGTTTTTTTTCTATTTTTTTGGTGCCTGTATAAAATTAGGACCAATAACACAAAAACAAAAATAAACAAGTCCTTGTTAGAAAGAACACCGACAGTAAATAGTTTTAATTAAAATGGCAAAACAAATGTTTGTAGCAAAAAAAAAAAAAAGAAAGACAAACGAAAATTACAGGGGCCTTTTGAAATTAAAGGTCTGGCGACATCCATTTCGGCGAGCATGATTTACTGTGTCTGTATAATCTGTAAAATTGCTAGAAAGTCACCGTAGTCTAGTGGGTAGTGTGTTGGCTTATTAGACGTGAGGCCGCGGCTCAAACACCAGCCCAGAAACCTCGATCAAAACGAAGAATGAAAACATATCTGTTCAACAACTTTCTTCCAGTCTTCTGGCAAAACAAAATCTCTGTAGTATATACATACATGCGGCCCTATGCTCCCTAGAGGAGTAAGAGGAACATATATATATATATATATATATATATATATATATATATATATACATACATACATACATAATTGGTCATTCCAACCCTTCAGTCAGGATTACAACCTAGTTTCTCACACCACTTATGTTGTGCACGTTAATTTTTATAAAGGGTCCGCCAAATAACTTTTTTTTTTTTTTTTTTTAAAAAACTGAATATTTTCTCAATTTTCTTTTTTTATTTGAAAGTACAATCCTTCCGGTTAATAATGGAAAATAATTTCATTCAAATGGCTGCCTTGGCTGGCCATGCAGTAGCCTATCACCAGAAGATGCCGATTTTGGCAAAAAAAAATCCTCTTTTCAGATGGAGCTCATTTTGATCTTGGCGGGTATGTAAACAAGCAAAATTATGGTATTTGGGGCACAGAAAGCCAACGCACCCAAAACGAGTCACTGTTTGGTAAGGATTTTTTCTCCAGAGGCATAATTGGGCCATTTTTCTTCGAAAATGAGCAAGGAGTGGCCGTTACAGTCAATGGCGATCGTTATCGGGCCATGTTGAACGAATTTTTGTTCACAAAAATTGAAGAGGAGGATATTGGCAACATTTGGTTTTAACAGGACGGCGCTACATGCCACACAGCCGAAGCTACACTCGATGTTTTGCGCCCTGTTTTTGAAGATCGCATTATCAGCCGCAGAGCTGATATCTTTTGGCCACCTCGGAGCTGCGATTTGACACCGTTGGACTATTACTTGTGGGGTGCCGTCAAAGATAAGTGTTACGCCGACAAGCCAGAGACAATTGACGCTTTAAAGGACAATATTCGTGAAGCCATTTGTGAAATACAGCTGCACACAATCGATAATGTACTTAAAAATTGGACCGATCGTGAAGGCTACTGCATGGCCAGCCGAGGCAGCCATTTGAATGAAATTATTTTTCATTATTAACCGGAAGTATTGTACTTTCAAATAAAAAAAGGAAATTTGAGAAAATATTCAGTAGTTTTTTTACGCATTTTCAAAAAAAAAAAATTAATTGGCGGATCCTTTACATGAGTGGTGGGAACTATAGTTTAAAGTCGACTCCGAACAATAGATTTTTGAGAAACTTTTCGTGACAATTTTATTTGCTCTCAAATTTTTTACCAGAAATCGTCTGAGAGGAACTCACCGAAGAAATATTCTTTTCATATTTTCGTTTTGATGTCTGACCTGTGGTCTGAACCGTGGCCTTACGTCTAATAAGCCAACACACTACCTACTAGACTACAGCGACTCCAAGAGAGTTAATATGTTTCTCAAAACTAAGACACACATAACATGGTTGGTGAGAGTAGCTAGGCCGTAATCCTGGGTAAAGGGTTGTAATGACCAATTAAGTAAGTAAGTTAGTAACATGACTAGGATAGTGGGAAAGTATTGGATTATGATTTAGCTTCTCCATGTTGGGTGCATCAATTCATCCGTGAGTGATGGGTTCCATACACAGTTAAACGTCGACTTTAAACGAGATATTTTAAATCTTTTTTTCGTGGGAATTAAGGAATCTCAGATCGTTTTCCAGAAGACATTTAAGAGAGTGTGATTCAGTAGAATACTGGGAAGGCCTTAATCATGACTAGTTTGACATCCAAACTTAAAAATTGTGTTTCACTTGAAGAATATTAAAAAAAACCAAAAAAATTAAACGAATGAAAAGCGATGTGAAAAATTAATCATGATTGAAATACGCACATGATTACAAACATCAAATCTCTTCAGAGCATATCTGACAATATTATCGACATATTCTAGTAACAACTTGTTACGAAACCTGATGCATAATTATTTGATATTGTAAATCGAGTCGTAGGCAATTAAATGCTGTAGGTCTGTAATATGTCAGTTCAATAATATGATACATAATCTTGTCTTTCAAATTCTATTGCCCTTCCGATTGCAATTCCATGCCTAGGACCTCCTGTTTCCATCTGGGATGCACACAGGTTCCAGGAATGTGTTGTGCTGACTCATTCTCATCATCACAGGAATCTACGTGTTGAGTTCAACAATATTGGCATTCTCAACAATTTCCTCTGCCCTGTCAAAAGATGGTTTAGTACTCTGAGGTAATTTCTGTATAGCCTGATGCATAACTAGGTTAGAGATCAAGTCTGTTGGTGAAACCAGAGCTCAGTAATGAGTATTCAAAATGTTGAGTAGTACCGAATCATACTCATAATTTCTGATACTTATACGCATTCATACTTATTTTAATATCATGGAACCCCTCTACTCATATTCAAAGTTTGAAGCACTCATCATATTCATACTTAACAACACGTATGATGTTGTTGTTGATTTCGACTCTCCATAACACAACATATACACGAAACACAAAATAAGTATGATTCGCGTACGAACACTAAAATACTTACTAGAAGGTTGCGTGTTTGCTCTGCTTGTTGCTCTGTCTTGTTTGCTTATGTTTCTTTTTTTTTGTGTAAATGCAACAACAACTAAGACTATAAATTTTGATGAATGATTCGAGTCAATCGAATCATTTATATAATGGGTGATTTTTTAAGAGCTATAGGAAAATTTTTCAAAAAAAAAGCACATAAAATTCAGAAAAATGCATGAAATCTTTATTTCAATCGATAGTACGGTCCATATGATTTAATGTTTGAAGATTATTTCATGCAAATGTTGACCGCGACTGCGCCGCAAATGGTCCATCCGCTTAGTCCAATTTTGGCATACTCTTTCCAACATTTCGGCCGGTATCTCACGAATAAATGCTTCAATGTTGTCTTCCAATGCGTCAATTGAAGCGGGCTTGTCTGTATAGACATGAGTTTTAACATAGCAACACAAAAAATAGTCTAAAGGCGTTAAATCGCACGATCTAGGCGACCAATTGATCGGTCCCGAACGTGAAATAAAACATTCACCGAACTCCCCTCCCAACCGTCCCCTGGCACCGTCTTGTTGAAACCACATATCAACAAATCAAGCTCTTGCATTTTGGCAAACAAAAGTTGGATATCATCTCACGGTAGCGCTCACCATTCACAGTTACGTTACGATTCGCAGCATCTTTGAAGAAGTACGGTCCAATGATGCCACCAACCCATAAACCGCACCAAACTGTGACTTTTTCTAGATGCATTGGTAACTTTTGCAATGCTTCTGGCTGATCTTCACTCCAAAACCGACAATTCTGCTTATTTACGTATCCATTGATGCAAAAATGAGCTTCGTCGCTGAACACAATTTTTCGATAAAGAAGTGGATCTTCGGCCAACTTTCCAAGAGCCCATTCACCAAAAATTCTGCGTTGCGGTAGGTTATTCGGCTTCAATTCTTGCACCAGCTGTATTTTGAAAGGCTTCACACCTAAATCTTTCCGCAAAATGTTCCACGTTGTTGAGTAACAGAGCCCCATTTGCTGCGAACGGCGACGAATCGATAATTGATGGTCATCATTAACACTGACACCGATACAGCTGCTATATTTTCTTCAGTTCGCACTCTACGTAAGCGTGTTGGTGGGTTAATGTTCAACAATGTAAATTTGGTGCGAAATTTAGTCACAATAGCCCGAATAGCCGCTTCAGTGGGTCGATTAAACTGACCATAAAATGGAAGAAGCGCGCGATGAACACATTCTTAACAGAGCACGCATTTTGATAATAAAATTCAATGATTTGCAAGCGTTGTTCGTTTGTAAGACGATCCATGGTTAAATTATAGACCAAACTGAAGATGTTTGACAGTGAAACAAAACACGAAACGTGCATGAGCGTTTAAACCAGTGTTGCCAAACAGATAATAGTTAAAAAATCACCCATTATAAATAAGTATTTTTCTAAAGTTATGAACCTAAATGATAAGGCTTATGAATCGAACATATTTCGAATGGTATGAGTTTGTTGCCAACATTGTACGCATACTCATTGCAACCTGTTCTTATAAATCAACGTTGTAATGAGTATGAATGAATCACGAGTACATAGTTAAATTTCAATATTGTTGACTCACTTATATTCAAAATTTTATGAGTGCTTATGAGTGGCGAAAAAAGGATTCATTGCTGATCTCTGGTGCGAACCAATATGATAAATGGTCGGAGTATATTATCCTTATGTCAGTACAGCATCCTTTATACGGTTGAGAATTGTACCAGCAACTGCTGCAATATTCCAAACAGTCTTTCTTGAAAAGGCTACCATTTCAATAACAAACAATATTTGAAGAGGATATTCAAAAGTGGCAATTGCTTTTTAACAACATTTAGATTTCTTGTATGTCAATCTTAATGCATTCTGTTCTGTTGAAGGTTTTTAACTGTCAAATGACTACCAAGAAATTGTCTTAAAACTCTTCCTTAATAGCTACCAACACATTAATTATAAGAAGTTCCGTTGTTAATTAGATTCTACTGTATAAACTTATTAAGCTGACTTAAGTCTACATACATACATACATACATACATACTTTATATCTACAACAGGCCACATTTATTTACTGTTTTTATCTTTATTTTCCTGTAAAATCGAACAACAACAACAACATGAGATATTGTGGTGGTTGGAAAAACATTCAAGAAGTTTTCTTATTAATTAACATGTCCCACGCTCTTGTAATTTTCTTTATTAATATTGAATGAAGTTCACTTGAATGTACGCAGAATTGAAGAAGAATACGTTACTAAAAGAAACCGGACGCCAAGAACAAGTAGTGGAAGGAATAGTAGTTACAGGCAATATAACCAGCAATCAGTCAAATAAACATCATCAACTGCAAGAAAACCTATGTGGACACACATTCATTGCAAGAAGGCAACTCAACCACTCCAGCCACGTAGTTAAAGCCAACCAGGCAAGTCAACTCAAGCCAAGTTAAGTTGAGTAGAGTCAGCCTACAACCACTGGCAAATAAAACATTATAAAACGATGCGCAGGTGGTAGGCAACATGCCAATAAATTGTTGTATTGGAGTTTAAATTATATGGCAGAAGGAATGAAAAAACCAAAGTACACGAAGAAATATGTGCAACAAGTAGTTGTAGTAGTTGCAACAGCAGCAGCATAAGCAGCAGCAGGAGCAGGAGCAATACTACGTATTGAAATAGTTTCAATATATAGACTTGAACTACAATTAAGCCGCAGGAAAACAAAAAACGTTAAGGATTTTAGCATATAGAGAGACATTAAATGTAACTATTTGTCTATATGTCTCTCTAACTGGTTACAATGATGCATTAACTATGTATGTATATAGGTGGAGTGCTTGTTAAGTATCCAATAAAAGTCGGACTTTACCTTGGGTTTGTTTACAGTAAGTGAACCTATGAAAATCACAATGCTATGGACATAAGCAGCCATGAGCGACTGCTTATGTTTTTAAAAAAGATTCGCCTCAGGATCATTGCTTTGGAACCAGAGACCAGCAATGAATCGTTTTATTTCGCTACCCATAAGCACTCATGAAATTTTTAATATAAGTATGGCAACAATATTGAAATTTAACTATGTACTCGTGATTCGTTCATCCTCACTACAACATTGATTTATCCATACAGGTTGTAATGAGTATGCGTACAACATTGACATCAAACTCATACCATTCGAAATATGTTTGATTTATAAGCCTCTACTCATTGAGATTCATAACTTTAGAAACTTTCGAGTGACTCGAATCATTCATCAAAAATTACAGTCTTAGTTGTTGTTGTTGCATTTACAACAAACGAAAACAGACACATAAGCAAAAAAGACTGAGCAGCAGGCAGAGCAAACACACAACTTTTTAGTGGTTCGTACGCGACTCATACATATTTTGTGTTGCGTGTATATGTTGAGTTATGGAGAGTCGAAATCAACAACAACATCATACGTGTTGTTAAGTGTGAATATGATGGAGGACTTCAAACTTTGAACATGAGTAGAGGTTCCATGATATTAAAATAAGTATGAATGCGTATAAGTATTAGAAATTATGAGTATGATTCGATTCTACTCATCTTTTTGAATACTCATTGCTGATCTCTTTTTGGAACTAATCAATGCCAATGATGGTCTGGATTTAATGAAAAGGATTCTCATTCCAAACTTATGGAAGAAGGTAGGTTAGGTTAGGTTAAACGAGAAGCCTCCTCACTTGACACAGTTTACTTGGGTCCTATAAGGTCCCATTATAATAACGATATTATCTATTCCGCCATATAATCATAGCTCCTGTTTGTTATCTCCCAATCATCCCGAGAGTCTTATGTTAGCATGAATTTCGCCTTTGGCTAGAAATGTTTTTTGAATGTGTTTTTCTTATTCGTCGTTGCAGCTTCTGCAGAACTTAGTACGAGGTATTCCCAGTCTCCTGGCGTGAATACCCAGAACCAAGTTTCCCTCTATCTCTGCGATGAGGTTCCTTAGATGGAATCTTGCTAGCTACAATGCAAATTCTGTTCCGCATCTATCCATAGACAGCCAGGTCTGTCTGGTGTCTCTACAAGTGGGCTCATTATCCCCTCTTAACTTTGACAATAAATGGCGAACTGTCTGGTGTCTCTACAAGTGGTAGTACCTACCTACCCTACCTGCCTCTATAAGTGGGCTCATTATCCCCTCTTAACTTTGCAAATAAATGGCGATCTGTCTGGTGTATCTACAAGTGGTTGTACCTATCTGTCTCTACAAGTGGGTTCATTATCCTATCTGTCTGGTTTTTCTACAAGGGGGTTCATTGTCCTCTCTTACCTTTGCCAATGCATGGAGTTTTTGTAAAACCATTTGTTTGGCGCTCTACAGAGGAGCGCCTATCTCATTCAATCAGTCATTTACATTTTTTGTGGCGCCAACTTTAGCAAGTGCATCGGCTTTGTTGTTACACGGGATGTCCCTGTTTCCAGGAACCTAAATGAATGTCTTGCTATCTCCTCGAGAGACAACCAGCATTCTTGGACAATCTTAGATGTGGTGTATACACTCTCTATGGATTTAATGGCCGCTTTACTGTCGGTAAATATTAGTATATCACCATACGATATATTCTGATAATGAATTTGCATGGCGGCATTCTTAATAGCCATGGGAAAGGTTTGGACTCCTACAGCTAATATCTGCTGTTCTAATCCTAGATCTTATAAGAGACATGACCATCAAAAGTAAAGATTATTGAAGTCACCGTAGTCTAGTAAGTAATGTGTTGGTTAATTAGACCCGAAACCGTTGTTCTAACCCCAACTAAGACATTTCGAATGACACGAGATATGCAAAAATATTTCATCGTTGAGTTCCTCTCACTAGTCTTCGGGTAAAAAATTATGAGTGTGAATAAAAATTGCCATGAGAAGTGTCTCAAATATCTGTCGCTTGAAGTCGACTTAAAACTGAAGGTACCGCCACTCTCGGATAAAATGAACATACACAACATGGGTGATGTGAGAAGCCAGGTTGTAATTCTGACTAAAGGTTTGTAACGGCCAGTTAAGTAAGCTAAGTAAGTAAAGATTTTTATCACTCTTCGTTTACAGTGTTGGTCAGTGCATGGCAATGAGTAGTTTTTTCGCTACTCATAAGCGTTCGTGAAATTTTGAATATAAGTGAGTCAACAATATTGAAATTAAACTAAGTACTTTAATTTATTCGTACTCACTACAACATTGATTTATAAGTACAGGTTGCAATGAGTATGAGTACAACATTGATATCAAACTCATACCATTCGAAATATGTTTGATTCACAAGCCTCTACTCATTTAGATTCATAACTTTAGTAAAATACTTATAAATGATTAGAGTGACTCGAGTCATTCATCAAAATTTACAGTCCTAGTTGTTGTTGCATTTACAACAAAGAAAGAAGAAACAAAAGACATATAAGCAAAAAAGACAGAGCAGCAGGCAGAGCAAACACACAACCCTCTAGTGAGTAGTTTAGTGTTCGTACGCGAATCATACCTATTTTGTGCTTCGTGTATATGTAGAGTTATGGAGAGTCGAAATCAACAACAACATCATACGTGTTGTTAAGTATGAATATGATGAGTATTTCAAACTTTGAATATGAGTAGTATGAGTATGATATTAAAATAAGTAAGAATGCATATAAGTATCCGAAATTATGAGTATGATTCGATTCTACTTACCTTTTTGAATACTCATTGCTGATCTCTGATGGTTATATTACTTGATCAATAGATCGATTAAACGATTAAACTGCTGGTTCAAGAGATTATCCTTAGGGAAGCCACCATTAGAAGTCCTCCTTAAACAATAATAAAATATCAAAATTTGTGTCAATTCTCCTTCAATGTATGCAAAAGTTTTGGCCATATTCTGTGTGCAGCAACTAAGTCATCCATGATAATTAAATCAATAGCTACCAGAAGAATTGCCTGGCAGCATATATATAATTTTTTGTGCATACACTTATCAATTAGACCACTTTGAAATAAATAATAATATTGTATGATATGTACTCGTATGATTCAAGCATAGCTATTATTACTTAGTGAATGAACCATAGCCTACAGTTATGCTCTCAAATGTTTGCTGCTATGCCAACACACATTACTGCATATGACTTGTAAAAAGACGTTTAAGAACATGATAATGAAGATGATGAGGCTGCTGCTAGTGTTGGTGGTTCGGTGGTTAGTTGGGTTAAAAATGCGCGCCGAACACTGTTATTTAATAATAATGATGGCAGGCCAGGCCAGGCAGCAGAAGAAGCGAAAAAATTGAAAAACATTTTTCAATATAAAGTAGCATTAACTGCATTTTTATAGCCTTAAGTATTACGCGCATGCGTAACCAGTTCAATTGCTAATACGAGGACAAAACGTAACAGTTTACCAACAACCAGCAATGCAATCCAATGCAATGTAATTTTCTTGCCTTACGCTTTTCCTCTTGCATTGCATGGCTGGTGGCTGACTGCAGCTACCAGCAGCACTTGTTAAACATAATGCGTACAGAGCGTACAATATTTTTGAGGCCATGTTTTTGTAGTTGCAAACAAGTTACTGCCATCCTAACTTAACGTACAACAATGGCTTTTACACGACGCCCCGCATTGATAGACACCAGTCATCTTATAGTTTTATCCCCGGCTGTAGAAGAAGGTGGTGATGATGATCATGGTGGTGGTGGTGATGCAGTAAGCCAAGCCAGTACCCAGACAGACATTACTTATGCAGACTGAATGAACGTTTAGCAGTTTTTTTAACGATCTTTTTGGATTTCTTGTCATTTCAAAAAACGAAAAAAAACAGCGTCTCATAGACTCACAGACGTTCGAACATATTTCATGTTCATCACCGCCGCATGACAAATTAGTTTTTTTCGTTGATTATTTTTGCGTTTTTTGCAAGAAAAACTATAAATTAATACCCCTACACAGGAGATCAGAAAACTAAAAAAAAAACAAAAAAAATCTCGAAAAAGAAAAACAAAAACAAAAACGAGTATAAAAAATTTTTAAGGCCTACGAGTTAAGAGATCCCATGTCTGACAGAGTTCATAACGTAAAAAAACACGTTAATTTGCATGAAAATAATTTTTAAAAAAAAATTATGACTTTTTAAAACGTGGTGCACACAGATCGGATGCATAAATGAATTCCAAATAAAGAATTTCAATAAGAAACCAATTGCTGGCTGCAGTTTGTGTCTCCCTCATAGTGGCGGTTCGTCTAGACTAAATGGGGTTATAAAAGATAATGAATTGATTTGTTTTATTGGATTTACATCTTATCTTTAAGGAAATGATAAGAAAATAATTTAATTAATAAAATTGAAACACAGAAACCAACTAGAATTGGCATCATTGGACGCTTGAATAACATTGCACCATAATCTGAATTTTATACTCCTTTATGGGCCAAGAAATAAAAGGAGAAACGGACTAAATAATGAATATTTTTCCTGTCCTGATTAACTTCAGGATAATTTCTCCTGCCCAGCACATGATATATACCCCGGGGGCTTATTCCGCATAGTTTTCCTCTAGGGTTAGGGCCTTATAAGTGCCAATCATCACATAATCTACTTATTGAGTTCGCAACGATCCCCATTCTGAACAGATATACTGCGAGTCTATAGTAGTAGCCTGTCAAAATACCTTTACTAACCCTAGGTTGTTCCTGGCTGCATACATACATACGTAATTGGTCATTACAATCCTTTAATCAGAATTACGGCCTAGCTTCTCACATCACTTATGTTGTGTACGTTAATTTTTATAAAGGGTCCGCCAAATAACTTTTTTTTTGAAAATGCTTTAAAAAAAACTACTGAATATTTTTTCAAATTTCTTTTTTTATTTCGGGTTAATAATGGAAAATAATTTCATTCAAACGGCTGCCTCGGCTGGCAATGCAGTAGCTTACACCAGAAGATGCCGATTTTGGCAAAAAAAAATCATCTTTTCAGATGAAGCTCATTTTGATCTTGGCGGGTATGTAAACAAGCAAAATTGTCGCATTTGGGGCACAGAAAATCCGCACGCATACATTGAAAAGCCGACGGACCCAAAACAAGTCACTGTTTGGTGCGGATTTTGGTCCAGAGACATAATTGGCCCATTTTTCTTCGAAAATGAGCAAGGAGTGGCCGTTACAGTCAATGGCGATCGTTATCGGGCCATGTTGAACGAATTTTTGTTCACAAAAATTGAAGAGGAGGATATTGGCAACATTGGGTTTCAACAGTACGGAGCTACGTGCCACACAGCCGAAGCTACACTCGATGTTTTGCGCCCTGTTTTTGAACATCGCATTATCAGCCGCATAGCTGATGTCGTTTGGCCACCTCGAAGTTGCGATTTGACACCGTTGGACTATTATTTGTGGGGTGCCGTCAAAGATAGGTGTTACGCCGACAAGCCAGATACAATTGACGCTTTAAAGGACAATATTCGTGAAGCCATTGGTGAAATACAGCTGCACACAATCGATAATGTGCTTAAAAATTGGACCGATCGTGTAGGCTACTGAATGGCCAGCCGAGGCAGCCATTTGAATGAAATTATTTTCCATTATTAACCGTAAGGATTGTACTTTCAAATAAAAAAAGAAATTTGAGAAAATATTCAGCATTTTCAAAAAAAAAAGTTATTTGGTGGACTCTTTACTTGAGTGGCGGGACCTACAGTTTAAAGTCTATTCCGAAAGAGAGATTTTTGAGAAACTTTGCATGGCAAGTTTTTATTTACTTCTCAGAGTTTTTTCCAGAAATCTGCTGAGAGGAAGTCGCCAAAAAAATTTTTTTCTCGTATTTCGTTTTCTTGGAGATGTCAGACTTGAGGTTTCAACCTTGGCCTCACGTCTTATAAGCCAATACACTACCTACTAGACTATGGCGACTCATAGTGTGCTCAAACGTGATTCAAAGATTGTCTAAGATAGGATTGTCAAGCAGAAAATTTGCTGCATATTGGGGGGAAAAAGTACGAAGTGTGTTGCTTTCAGTAGGTAAGACTCTAAAACCGTCTGCTTAGAATGAATTGTGAATCGTTTCACCAATAGGAATAGGAATTCAGTTACTGTTACACAACGACTGGCTTCAACGGAAGCGGACTTGATCGTAACATTATATCGATCACAATGGCCATGCTGAAAGGTCATTATATTATGGGAAGACACGCCCACAGAATGCAGCTCCCATCTAACGATGCCGTGGGTGCAGAACTGTAGAGGAAAAGGAGACTTTCTTTGTCAACGCATATCTCTTGCGAGTTGCAGATATTTGGTTATTTGGCTCTCCAATTATTGTCAGCTTGACGGAGCTATCATCCATGGATGTCAAGCATATGGCTTCGTTTATCAAACTTTCGGGCTAGTTTTCCAGCGCAGGGGTAGTCGTGCTTTTAATGCACAGCCCTTGCTTTGACCATCTGCTACCCTTGTTTGATGGAACTCGGTTAGTACAGGCACTCCCTTTACTTGTAGCGTCCCAAAGAGCCGCTATGCATGCTCAAGTGAGGTTTTGATATCAAAGCTACCACTCCAACTCCAGCTAGTGCGTTACAGTTGCCAAGTATATGTTCTGATGACTCATTCACATCCGCACAGAATGGAAACTTTGAGTTCTCCTCGAGACGATTCCCATTCTGAACAGATATACTGCGAGTCTGTCAAAATACCTTGACTAACCTCAGGTTGTTCCTGGATACATACACACATACATATTTGGTTATTAAAATCCTGCAATCAGGATTACGACCTAGCTTCTCACATCACTTATGTTTTGTGCGTTAATTTTATACATGAATGGCGGGACCTACAGTTGACACCGAACGACAAATTTTTGAGTAGCTTTTCACGGCAATTTCAATCTGCTGCGAGGAAGTGGCCGAAGAAATATTTTTTCACATTTCCGTTTTGGTGTGTGGCCTTAGGTTTGCACCGTGACCTTACGTCTAATAAGCCCACACACTACCTACTAGAGTACGGCGATTTTAAGATTGTTCCTGAATGCATGACTTAAATCTCCTCTTATTGCAGTTTATCAACCAAAGTTTAGATGTCTACAAACCTCTATGGCTTGAGCAGAGAATTTGTCTTTCTTTATTTTCCCTTTCGATCAATATACCGTTGTAAATATTTCTATTCAGTGTGACAGCTTCCCTCCTAATTTCTCCTTGCAGTGTATCCCCATTTGACCTGCTACCAAGCAGATGATAAGCCTATTTCCTATGAGTTAAACTCATAAGAGCAGAATGCACGGTATCCAGGCTGTCGGATAGCATTGCTATGTCCAGATCACTCCACCTTCTGTTGAATTGGATTTGAACACATCTAGCAATTGCATGGACTTCTGCTGGGAAGAGATACACGTGTCTTACTTCACTCTGCGACCAACACTTCCCGCTACTTCGCAAATATCTGCTCTCGATCTATACGTGCACTACAGAAAGTAGTTTATAAGGGGAACCCTCTAGTTTATTACTTCATTATGGCTACCAAATATCGCAGCGAAATATCATTTCCCTATGTAGTCTTTCACAGAACGTAGAGTGCGCTGTAGACGGCAAAGTGATTTACATCAAACCGAGTAGTAGAGACTCAAACCACGATGTAGATGAACAAATTTTAATCATAGTTTTCGACATTATACATTTGCAAAGGCCTTAACCCCTCTCAAATAATTAATTATTTAATGCTCACCGACAACTACTACTCTACTCCTCCCAGAGAGAGGATAACATCTTGTGCAATATTAGAAGGTCAATGAGTAGAGCTCCACACCACTAGAACTCCACAGTAGAACAAGAAGAGCATTTGTTGTTGCACAAATAGTGTTCTTCCAGGGAAACGATAGCTGCCAGCTTTACCATTTAAGCACCCTTTCAGCATCAAAATGTTCAAATAATAAGAAGATCAGGGAGGAGGTGTTTAGTGACCCGATTAAAAATTGCGCTCAATATTGTGAAAAAAATTTAATGGTTTTCTTACCAGGATCGAAAAACAAGGGCACATTCAAAAGTATGTTAACATGTTTACTTGGCTTCCAGTTAGGATTACGGCCTAGCTTTTCACACTACCCATGTTGTGCGAGTTAATTTTATACACGAGTGGCAGGACCTACATATTAAATTCGTCTCCTGTGTTGAATTATTGGACGTGTGACAGCTCTGAGAATAAATAAAATTGCCATGAAAAGTTTCTCAATAATCTGTCGTTCGGAGTTGACTTTAAACTTTAGGTCGTGCCACTCACACATACGTACGTACGTACTTACGTCATTGGTAATTTTAACCCTTTCGGCAGGATTACGACCTAGCAAACAATCCAATATATTTTCAAACTACATATATATCAACCCTACAATCCTTGGTATCCTGTAATCAAGATAACAACCTAGCTTTTCACAACAGCCATGCTATGTGTGTTAATTTCATATATGAGTCAGAGATCAGCAATGAGTATTCAAAAAAATGAATAGAATCGAATCATATTCATAATTTCCAATACTTATATGCATTCATACTTATTTTAATATCATACTCGTACTACTCATATTCAAAGTTTGAAGTACTCCATCATATTCATACTTAACAACACGGGTGATGTTATTGATTTCAACTCTCCACGACTCAACATTTACACGAATCACAAAATAAGTATGATTCCCAGACGAACACTAAAATATTCACTACAAGGTTGTGTGTTTGCTCTGCTTGCTGCTCTGTCTTTTTTGCTTGTGTGTCTGTTTTCTTTTTTTGTAAATGCAACAGCAACTAAGAGTGACTCGATTCATTTATAAGTACATATAAGTATTTTTCTAAAGTTATGAATCTAAATGATTAGAGGCTTATGAATCAAACATTTTTCGAATGGTATGAGTTTGATGCCAATTTTGTACGCATACTCATTGCAATGTACTTATAAATCCACGTTGTAGTGAGTATGAATAAATGAGAGTATGTAGTTAAATTTCGAAGTATGTAGTTAATTTAGAAGTCGCCGTAGTCTAGTAGGTAGAGTGTTGGCTTATTAGACGTAAAGCCAGGGTTCGAGCCCCAGGCCAGACATCAAAACAAAATACAAAAAGTATTTCCTCGGCGACTTCCTCTCAGCAGATTTCTGGGAAAACTCCGAGAGTAAATAAAAAATTGCCATGAAAAGTTTATCAAAAATCTGTCGTTCAGAGTCGACTTGAAACTGTAGCTCCCACCACTCATGTATAAAATTAACGCACACACAATAAGTGATGTGAGAAACTAGTTCGTAATCCCGACTGAAAGGTTGTTATGACCAATTATGTATGTATGTATGTATGTATGTATGTAGGAAATTAAATTTCAATATTGTTGACTCAATTATATTCAAAATTTCATGAGTGCTTATGAGTAGCGAAAAAACAATTCACTGCCGATCTCTGAAATGAGTGGTCTCAGAGGCTTTTTTTCGAAATAAACCTTCGAACTCTTTTAAAACTATTAAAATACCCCTGTCTACTGCAAATTCGATAAAATTTGTCTGCAATTAAGATTCATTAACCTGAGACCATAATAAAGAATAACAGTTTACTGTGGTGCTCTTTAACTTAAACTCTGACTTTAAAACTTTTCTCCTCTTTTTTTAATTTGCATTGTGTGGCCTTTTCACATTACATGCGTATGCCAATATTTCTAAAAAAAATTCGATTTTTTTTTTTGGTAAAGAAATTTGTTTTTTGCATTCTTTTCTTTATTGTTTTTTCGTTCTCTAATAGTCTGCAAAAATTATTTTTTTTGGGCTCCTCCTGCTGATAGCTTAAGCACAAGACCTTTGGTGACTTTTAAAAATTAATTACAAAAACAATTTCCAATTCCATGAATAGCAGGACTATAACCTCATCACTATACCTCAACCGGGGAAAAATAATATTCACTTATTTACTCAGGTTCTGTTCTGTATTTTTTTTAAATTTTTTTAATTTTTTTAGTGCCACCATACACCTTGCAATGCAACGCAATGTTTGTTTTCGGGAAACAAGTTTGTCAAGCATTTTTATGAATTACGGCGTTGTCTATAGAAATCCAACAGACAGACAAACGCAAGGACTGACTAACTAACGGGCGCGCACGCAGTAAAATATAAAATTTCTGGCGTGGCCTGTTCAGGAACGCAAGTAAGCGCGCGCATGCCTTTTCATTTTTTTTACGTTCATTGTCAAATGACAGGTGCTCCATATTTTTTTCTCTCTGTTTTTTGTTGTTGTTTTTTGTCTGCTTTTCTGACGGCTCCAGTGTTTTTTAAAAAGATGCCACATATAACCGCAATAATAAAAATACAGGCCATAAAAAAAAATTTGAAATGATAAACATTTGTTCGAACACTTTGGTTAAGGCAGCAACAACAGCAACAACAACAGCAACAACAACAACAACAACAACAACTACATAAAGAAAACATACAGAAAATCATCATAATAAAATTAAAAAACAACAACAACAAACGCAAGCTTGAACAAAACGCATAAAATACGTGTGCACAACTTGACAAGAACGCTTAAACGTCTGTCCGTTCTCTGTTTTTTCTTGAAAATATTAACGCAAGTTTTCCTCTCCGTTTGTTGTTGTTGTTGTTGTTGTTGTTTTTGTTTTATGTTTTTTTTTTCAATGAATTTTTCTACCTTTAAACAACATTTTTATGCTGGAATGTTGTGAACCGAACTAGATTCTCTAGCGCGTCTGGCTGAGTAGCATTGGTGGTGGTGGTGGTAGCGGCGGCGTCCGTTGCGTACGTAGGTGACATTACGATTACAGTTGCACGTATGTACATATCTCTGAAACTGGAGCCTATTGAATTCCTTCGTTTTGTTTTCATTGCTATTGCAAACAGCAAATGCTGGTTTTTTTTCACAACTCAAATTGTATAATCGATTTGCAATTTTCTTCCAGGCCATGCACTTGCACAATGCTAAGCCACAACACACACAGCACATAGCAATACGCATGAATTGCTATGAATTGTCATGAATTGGCAGAATAAATAAATGACAATATTTTGTAAGCATTTACCAGGCAGCCGTGATTGTTACAATTCTTTTTTTTTCTTCTTCTTTCTAATGCCTCTCACCATTCACTGCCTTGCAATACTTTGTATCAGTCCAGTCAGCCAGCCACTCAGTCCATGAATTCATTCATACTCTAGAGTACTAGCAGTTATAAAACAACAACCATTTGAACAATTCAATGCCAATTGAATTTAATCTTTAATAAATTCTAAAAAATTAATAAATATACGAGGGGCAGGAGAAAAAAGGTTGAAAGCAAGCAGGATAAGTTCTAGACGACCTATGGATGTCGTTATTTGCCATAAGGCAAATAACCAGTCAGACCAATAATTTAGATCCTGAGCTTAACAATCACATGAGATTTCTTTGATAATTCGTTTCCTAGCAGCTCCTGTCTCTATTAACAGAAAACTCAGGTATTAAATTTTCAGAAGTCAATAGCTAGGGAGATACGTTGTTGTGGTAGCTTTGATACCAAAAGCTCATATGTGCACGTTTAGCGACCTCCGTTGAGACCCCCGTAAACGCAATCCCTGTACTGATCGAGTTCCACGAAACTAGTTAATGAGTTGGTCAGCGCAAGTGCTGCACATTAAAACCACGGCCACCCTACGCTGGAAAACCAGCTTGAAAGTTTCATAAACGAAGCTGTATCCTTACTGAAGCCGCCGATGTGAGGCCACGGTTCAAATCCAAGGTCAGACATCAAATATGAAAAAATACATCTTGGGCGACTTCCTCTCAGCAGATTTCTGGCAAAAAGTGAGAGTAAATAAAAATTGCCATGAAAAGTTTCTCCAAAAATCTTTCGTTTGGAGTCGACTTTAAACTGTAGGTCCCGCCACTCATGTATAAAATTAACACACTCAACATAAGTGGTGTGAGAAACTAGACCGTAATCCTGACTGAAGGATTGTAATGACCAATTATATATATATGTAGATATCCAGTTACATACATACATAATTGGATATCCAGTCAGATCAATAATTTGAATTTTGAGCATAAGAATCTCATAGGATTTCTGTGATAATTCGTTTCCCAGAAGCCCTCATCCTATTAACAAAAAAAACCTGAGGCAATAAATTTCCAGAAGTCAATAGCGAGGCAGTTAGATTGGAGTCATATGGGCATTCACAGCAAGGAGCTGTAAGAAGGGAAGCTTTCACGATAATGATAGGGTCAGAATGCTGCTATGGAGTGAAAAGAGACGTTTGGAACGGTATAAAGTAAAGCAAAGACTCTGCTCAAGCCACAGAGGTTGGGAGAAATCTAAACTTTTGTTGATAAACTGCAATGAGAGGAGATTTAAGTCATGCATCAGGCTTTCCAGAAACAACCTGAGGTTAGTAAAAATATTTTGACAGGTCACTGTGGACTCAAAGTATATATGTTCAGATTGGAGATCGTCTCGAATTTAATATTCTGTGATAATGAGAATAAGTCAGTAGAATATATACTTGTCACCTGTAACGCACTAGCTAGGTTGTAGTGATAGCTTTGATATACCTAACAAGCTTTATTATTAATGTTTAAGCCAGTCGTTGTGTGACAGAAACTGAATTCTTATTCCTATTGCTGAAACGATTCGCATCTAAGCAGACGGTTTTAGAGTTTTACCTACTGGAAGCAACTCACTGTAGATGACTTCATACTTTTTCCCCCCAATATACACCAAATTTCCTGATTGACAAACCTATCTTATGCAATCTTTGAAGCACGTTGAGAGTTTGAGCACATTATGAGTCGCCCTAGTCTAGTAGGTATGGTATTGGCTTATAAGACATGAGGTCCTGACTGAAGGGTTGTGATCTGCAGTTTAAAGCCGACTCCGAACGACAGAGTTTTTTTGAGAATCTTTTCATGGCAATTTTTATTTACGGAAGCCGCTCTAGCAATATTTTTTCATATTTCGTTCTATTGGAAATGTCTGACCTATGGCTTGAACCGTGGTCTCACGTCTAATAAGCCAACACTCTACCTACTAGACTATGGCGACTACAACGTTAGTTGTATCGAAACCGCCAGTCTGGCAAGGCTGTTAACTGATAAATATGTATCTTCCAACTCAAGCTTTCATAATCGCGGGACTGTGCAAAGAATTTAAAAGACTTGATTAGACTTGAACGAGTTCATCACAATGAACGCAGTGAAAATAATGTTTTGTGGGCTCTCAGTATTCTCAGCCTCATTATGACATATCGGCTGACCATTTACAATATCGTAGATCAGATGCTGATCGGATACTAAGGTGACAGGCTTGCAGTGCTGATCTGTTAAATAAATTTTCTTCAACGATGAACTCATTTCCAGCGTCTACAAGCAAAACTAACACATTTGATGCCAGGACTATATTTCTTCAACTCATTATTCTGGAGAAGCTATCTCGGATAATTCAAAGAGCTATGGTCGTATGATCACAGACTTTTGTGATCTTTAATTAAAGATTATGAAGTGCATGGTATGTAGATTCAACAAGACAGTGCCACTTGTCACACAGCACTAACGATTTTATTTTTATTCCGTAAGACGTTTCCAGAAAGAGTAATTTCATTACGTTAAATTCCGTTACGTTGACCTTACGCTCCCTTACATTATAAAACCAATAGCCGTCAAGTTATCGCTGAGTTGCATTCCTAAAGTACGAAACAGTTTTCAAAACTACCTCGGCTCCAGTTTGTTCATTCCGCTTAACCTGTATACGAGTATATTGGCAGTGTATAGCGTAACCAAAGCTATTGTGCTATGCTTTCATTGAATATCTTCTATGGGACATGTTTTATAGGGGCAGTTAAAATCAGAAAAATTCTGTTGAAACATTCGACAACAATGCTGGAGCAACACTGCCATAGAAACTCAATAAAAATCCGCGTGCTTTAAATGCCATAAAATTCTATTCTCTGCACACCGAATGCCACAAGTAACCGATTATCCATGAGCAGCTATTAAATTGCCATTTACGAATACAAATCTTATCGAATATTTTAACAAAATTGTGAGTTATGTGTGTGTGTGTGTGTTATTGAGTTCCAAGTCAACTGTTTTAAACTGTTTTATAGCTGCAGTTCACATAAAAACTAAATAAATTCAATGATTTTCTTATAAACATAATCATAATCGAAGATAGATACGCAGAGATCGAGAGATGAAGATACGATACGTTATACGTATGTATACGAGGGTATTTATTAAATTTCATGTTCATGTATTTGACTGTCTGTCAGTTTTACTGACAAACCTGATCAATGATTCTGTTTTCATATATTTTATGTTGTTGTTGCTATTGCCGATATTGTTGTTGTATGATAATTTATAATGTTTGACAGGAGAATGGTTTTTATGACAATTTTTTAAGTTGAAAAACGTTCGGTTTTCTCAGTTAATATTGTCGCAGCAGAAAATCAGATAATCAGTATTTGTCTCTGAATTACTGAAGACTAGTAAGAGGGTGTAGGTAAATTATCTTTTTATCAACGTTGGGAGTAATACTACGGTAATACATACATGATTTCTTTCATTGATCGTTTGATTACAAACAATCCTAAAATCGGACTGGATATGCTGTTTGGAACTTTCAAACACTTAAACCAGCAAGCAAAATGGCCGAAATTGAAACGATACCAATCCACATGAGATCCAAAAGCACCCTAAAAATCGCTTTTTACTGGGGATTAAACACTGGCAACATCATAGTTTCATATCAGAGATCAGCAAAGAATCGTTTTTTCGCTGCTCATAAGCATTCATGGAATTTTGAATATAAGTGAGTTAACAATATTGAAATTTTACTAATGTATTCTGATTCATTCGAACTCACTACACATACATACATAATTGGTCATTACAACCCTTCAGTCAGGATTACGATCTAGTTTCTCACACCACTTATGTTGTGTGTGTTAATTTTATACATGAGTGGCTGGACCCACAGTTTAAAGTCGGCTCCGAACGACAAATTTTTGAGAAATTTTTCATGGCAATTTTATTTACTCTCAGAGTTTTTGCCAGAAATCTGCTGAGAGGAAGTCGCCGCAGAAATACTTTTTGCATTTTATTTTGATTATAAGCCAACATACTACCTACTAGACCACGGCGACTTCTACTCACTACAACGTTGATTTATAAGTACAGGTTGCAATGAGTATGCGTACAACATTAACATCAAACTCATACCATTCGAAATATGTTTGATTCATAAGCCGACTACTCATTTAAATTCATAACTTTAGAAAAATACTCTTATAATACTTATAAATCATTCGAGTGACTCAAATTAGTCATCAAAATTTACAGTTTTCGTTGTTGTTGCTGCATTTACGAAAAAAAAGTAAAAAGACACATAAACCAAAAGGACAGAGCAGCAAGCAGAGCAAACACAACCTTTTAGGGAGTATTTTAGTGTTCGTACGCGACTCATACGTATTATGTGCCTTGTGTATATGTTGAGTTATGGAGAGTTGAAATCAAAAACCACATCATACATGTTGTTAAGTATGAATATGATGGAGGACTTCAAACTTTGAATATGAGTAGAGGTTCGTTGCATGATATTAAAATAAGTACGAATGCGTATAAGTATCAGAAATTTTGAGTATGATTCGATTTTACTCATCTTTTTGGAATACTCATTGCTGATCTCTGGTATACAAGTTCAGACAATGTTCTTAAAAGAATTACAACAGAACTACCCCATGCGGTTAATCAGTTGACTATGTGTGTTAACACCAGGATCATATCAAAATTTTTATTTCGCTGAAAATTAAGGATTTTAAAATTTTACAACTAGCAATCGTTATAACTAGTTGCCGTAGTCTAGTAGCTAGTGTGTTGGCCTACTAGAACACAAAGGAATATGAAAAATTATTTCTTTCTACGATTTCCACCCAGAAGTCTACTGACAAAAGCTTTCAGAGTAAATTAAAAATCCCCATTAGAAGTTTCCTAAAAATCTATCTTTCTCAGTCGACGTTAAACTGTAGTTCCTGCCATTCAGGGATAAAATTAACACTCACAACATGGGTGATGTGGAAAGTTTTTGGCCTGAAAGTAAGATATTTCAAGTCCAAGCGAAAGCCTACATATACAACATAGTTGGTCATTACGAACCTTCAGTCGGGATTACGATCCAGCTTCTCACAACACTTATGTGTTGTGTGTGTTAATTTTGTACACGAGTGGTGGGACCTACAGTTTAAAGTCGACTCCGAACGACAGATTTTTTAGACAGTTTTCATGGCAAGTGAAGATCTATTCCACAGAAATGGGATGAGTAGAAGAAAGTAGTCAGAACATCATCGGAGAACTGATATATTATGAGGTTAACTCGAATATTGTATGCGACTGTTTAAAAAAATTGAATCAGCTAAGTAGGGGAAATATTGTTATCTTTTGCTGGATTCCAGGTCGTATGAAAATTCGCAGCAGTAAGTAGGCAGACGAGCATGTGAGAGATGGAGCTTTAAGGGATCGAAAACTTTCTAGAATTGGAAAAGATGACCTGTAGAGGCTATTCGCACACCTAATAGATTAAAGCAATCTAAACCTTTATTGTCCAATTACAACAGAATGAGGTTTGAGTCATGCATCAGACTATCTAGCAATAATCTGAGATAAGTCAACAGGCTTATAAGACGTAAGGCCACGGTTCATACCCCAGGTCAGATATGAGTAAAATATTTTAAGACTCTGAGAGTAAATAAAAAATTGTCATGAAAAGTTGCTTAAAAAATCTGTCGTTCGGAATCGACTTTAAAGACGATCGACTTGACGATTCCCATTAACCTGAAGTGCCCTGGCAACAAGGCTGTTTACTTACATACATTCATATGTCATTGGTGATTACAACTATTCAGTCAGGATTACGACCTAGTTTCTCAGTCACCGTAGTCTAGTAGGTAGTGTGTTGGCTTATTAGACGTAAAGCCAGGGTTCGAGCCCCAGGCCAGACATCACAACAAAATACAAAAAATTATTTTCTTCGGCGACTTCCTCTCAGCAGATTTCTGGCAAAAACTCTCACAGTAAATAAAATTGCCATGAAAAATTTCTCAAAAATCTGTTGTTCGGAGTCGACTTTAAACTATAGGTCCCACCAATCATGTATAAAATTAGCACACACAACATAAGTGGTATGAGAAACTAGGTGGTATGGCACCTTTACCCGGTGAAAATAAGAAGAAAACCGGGTTTATATTTACGATCCTCCACTAGGTTAGGCTACCATATTAATGAGGGTATAAATTCATGGGGAATGTTAAGCTATGTGCACTCTTTTTATATATTTTAATGTAAAAACAGAATATGTCCACGGCTTTCCCACAAACAGGCATTTGAAAAACATCGATGAATGCGGTCATGAGATAGATTCTGGATTTTGTTTTTTGACGTTTTTACCCAGAGTACTTCTATGGTCGCCGTTGTATAGTAGGTAGAGTGTAGGCTTGTTAGACATGAGGCCTCGGTTCAGACCTCAGGTCAGGCATTATTCCGTGGATAAACTTTAAATTATAATTAATTTTTAAATTAAATTTAATTTCTTATTAAAATATAAAAATTTTTACAATTAAAAAAGAATGCTTTGAAGTATTTCTGTTGTAGTTTGCTGCAGAAAACAGAAACTGCCGCAACTAGACAGAATGTTTATTTACAAACATTAGAATAATTTGAACAAGACTTCCTAAATAGCTGCCTCATTTATAATATTTCCATTAAAAAAAAGAAAAAAACAAACTCATATTTGCGTCTATAAAAAATAATTCCTTCATAAAAATACCACATGTGCTGAACTCCCCACGCACTTCCTTTTGCGAGCGAATGAATAGAAGCAATTATTGAATATTTAAAATGTCCAATAATTGCACTTGTTGCTCCCCAAAGTAGCAATGCAACGCAACGCAACACAGCAACTTAAGAAAAATAGCTATAACGGAGGCATTTACAACTACAGCTACAGCAGCAGCAGCAACATCTTGAGCGTGGTCCAGTATTCCCAAGCAATAGCACTGAAACCAGACTTAAACATTAAAAAAAAAAGTTTCTTTTGTGAGAATCTTATGAATATTGAAAAATATCTCTACGCATTGGCACACAACCAACAGGCGAAAATAAAATAACAACCACAATGAGAACGAGAACGACAACGACAACCGCCTTAACTGGCTAGTAAAACGAGCATACTGTTGTTACCCACACTTACCCTTTTTCAGTTGTACAGGTGCTTTGCCACCAGCTAGCCAGCCAGCCTGCCCGGCAATGCTATTCACCACCATTGCTTCAAACGTAAAAACAAACAAACCACATGGATGGTTGCATTGAAATAACTTGCTTATGGGTGATAAATTATGTCGCTAATGCAAAATGCTCTGCTTTATATATCAGCGGACAACAGGCATTTCGTTGCAAAAAAAAAAACAAAAAAAAACAAGCAAAACAAACGGAAAAATAATGTCTTGTTGTCCAGCCTAAGAAACAAAATATTTCCAACAACAATGATGACGACGTGTTTTCCTGTCTGTCTGTCTGTCTGTCTTGCTTGCCTGCCTGCCTGCTGGTTTCTGTTTCAATTTCTTTTTTAGTTTTCGTTTGTAAATTTTCTCTCCATTCGATTTGTGTTCGGCATTTGGCGATTTGAGCCTCTGTTAGTCGCATCATTAGCCAGAGAGTAGGCGTGCATATTAGCGGTACAAGTTGCCTGCCAATACGTTGCATTCGAGCAACACACAAACACTTTGTCACCAAAAGCCACAACGTTATTTAGGCACCCATACATACATACATAAAAGGTGCTCGTATATGATGTACAGTGACATTAACGCATATTCTATTTATAATATTAGGTGAGGTAAAAAGTAATTTCGTAAAGTGCAAGTTAGAATCCAATAAATAGTCAGTTTAAACCCCAGCGTATACGCAATATTTCTAGTGGGAAAAATAAAAAATAAAGTGTATTCTCTTGTCTGTAGTGTACTCTTTCGTACATACATACATAACATACATACATAACTGGTCTTTGTAACCCTTTTGTCAGGATTACGATCAGAGATCAGCAATGAGTATTCAAAAATATGAGTAGAATCGAATCATACTCATAATTTCTAATACTTATACGCATTCATACTTACATATTTTAATATCATGGAACGAACCTCTACTCATATTTAAAGTTTGAAGTACGCATCATGTTCATACTAAACAACACGTATGATGTTGCTGTTGATTTCGACTCTCCATAACTCAACATATACACGAAGCACAAAATAAGTACGAATCACGTAGGAACACTAAATTACTCCCTAGAAGCTTGTGTGTTTGGTCTGCTTACTGCTTTGTCTTTTTTGCTTATGTGTCTTATGTCTTTGTTTGTGAATGAACAACAACAACTAAGACTATAAATTTTGATAAAAGATTCGACGAGTCACTCGAATCATTTATGAGTATTATAAGTATTTTTCTAAACTTATGAATCTAAATGAGTAGTAGGCTTATGAATCAAACACATTTCGAATGGTAAGAGTTTGATGTCAACGTTGTACGCAGACTCATTGCAACCTATACTTATAAATCAACGTTGTAGTGAGTATGAATGAATCAGAGTGCGTAGTTAAATTTCCATATTGTTAACTCACTTATGTTTAACATTTCATGAGTGCTTATGAATACCGAAAAAACGATTCATTGTTGATCTCTGATTACGACCTAGTTTCTTACACCACTTATGTTGTGAGTGTTAATTTTATATATGAGTGGCAGGGGACCTACAGTTTAGAGTCGACTTCGAACGACAAATTTTTGAGAAACTTTTCATGGCAGTTTTATTTACTCCTCCGAGTTCTTGACAAAAATCTGCTGAGAGGAGGTTGCCGAAGAAATATTTTTTCATATTTGGTTTTAGTTAGAGATGTCCGACCTGAGGTTTGAACCGAGGCCTCACATCTAATAAGCCAACAAACTGCCTTCCAGACTACGGCGACTACTATTTTGTAGACTCTACTTATGTAGTGTGCTGTGGCTTCTGTAAGCTGACTACATTGACATCATTGGACGTAAAAAGTGAGATGTTGCTGCTGTCTATAGCGTTATTGAACAGGAGTCTATCAAGATGGGTCAGGCAGTAAATAGTAGCGACATCCGGCTTATTGGATCTCAGAGATCGGCCATTAACTATTGTAAACAATCCCGAAATATCGTATATTTAAAATATATCACGTAAACTCTATTACTCCTAATTTACTACTTCTTTATTTATCGTTATTCTCTTTTTTGAATAAGTAATGACATTGAGTTGTCATTGACTTTAACACTTGAAACATACATACTTTGAAAATAACATGATAATTTTGTAAAGCGCAGTCTAAAAAGATTCACCAAAGAGTAAATAGTTAAATAAAGAGTATTTTTTTTATATTTTTAAAAAAACGAGTTTGAGGTTATTTGGAAAATAATAGATTTTTCCACAATCAGAAGTGGGATCCACAAGAAAAAAAAAATTAATTATACTTTTCTTATTCCTACGTCCGTAATATGAATAAAGAAGTCGAAAGTCAGTGTGAAGACGAGGGTGCTTCAAATAATCCATATATGAGTACCCCATGCAGTAACGAGGATACTCCAACCAATATTCCTAACTTGAGTGAAAATTCAATTTTATCATTGCTGCTGCAACAAAATCAGATGCTGATCAACGCGCTGCGTTCCGAGAGAACATCGTTTCACGTTATGCCAGACTTAAACAACACAATCAAAAAATTCAATGGCAAAAGGTCATCTTCAGAAGCTAAAGATTGGCTAGCCTCCATTAATAGTATTGGTAATATGAATAATTGGCCGGATTCTTTTCGTCTACAATGCGCTCGAGCTAACCTAGAAGGTGCTTCGTTAAATTGATACAACG
This sequence comes from Sarcophaga variegata, assembly GCA_932273835.1. NCBI lineage: Eukaryota > Metazoa > Arthropoda > Insecta > Diptera > Sarcophagidae > Sarcophaga > Sarcophaga variegata. Next base: position 61,228,575 of record OW026362.1, read on the forward strand.
CAGCCGAATTCAAAGGTTGGAAGGAATTCGAAGAGGAGTTTAAAGACACGTTTATTGGTCGCCAATCAACAGCTGAACTATGGGAAAAAATGTCTCAAAGATGTCAACACGTTAACGAGGATATCACTGATTATTTCTTTGATAAGTTACGACTTACACAACAACTTGGCTTGGAATTTGATGACGCAAAAAAATTTATCATTAGAGGTATAAAATCAATTGATCTAAGAAAATTTCTATTACAGGGACAACACAACACGTTTAATGATATGATATCCAACATATACGATTATATTGATGTTGGATGTGCAGTAGGGGAGGTAGTAGAAGGTAAATCTTGGCCACAGCGATTTCAACAACCGGGTAAAACGGATAGTGTGCAAACCTGCAGCAAATGTGGAAAGCAAGGTCATTATGCACGCTTCTGCAAGACTGAAATTTCTACGCTTAAATGTTACCGCTGCGAAGGTATTGGACACGTCAAAAGATTTTGTAAAGCGCCCATTAAATGCCTTCATTGTCACCGAGAAGGCCACATGCAGAATGCTTGCCCAGATAAAAGCAAAAACGTTCCATCAAAAATAACACCAAATTCCCACAACGCCACCACAACTTCAACCGCCGTCACAACAGCCGCCTCTTCCGTCATTGATACCACCACCAACAGTAAGTATTTTCAAAATGCCTTTATTAACGGACAATTAGTCAAAGCGTATGTCGACCCTGGGAGTGCTGTAAATATGATGCCGATATCAACAGCACAGGAATTAAAAATAATGTACAGCAGTCCGAAATCTCTAGTGCGAATACATGGTTTTGGTAAGGGATCCGTAGTTCCAATTGGTGTATTGACCGCAAACCTTAAGGTTGACCAGGCTATAGCCGATGTTGAGATTTTTGTGGTAAAAGATGAAGAATTAAATATTCCTTTACTAGTTGGGCAGCCATTCACAGAACAGGAACACATAACTATGGTACGACGAGGTAAGACTCTGCGCTTCTTTGAGGAAAATATTAACGAAGAGCCAGATGATTGTTTGCAAAATATGGAAGTGCCAATTTTACCAAAAACCGATGTAAAACTATGGGCTAAGGAAGCTACCGTGATTCCTTCAAATTATGTTGGATTTATTTCCGCCCACAATCACTTTCCTAAAGCCACCAATCTGTACATAGAAAATCACCAAAGTAAGTTGGGTGTTTTAATACCAAATTGTATTATAAATAATGATACTGGTGATTTTACCATCCCTGTTATGAATGTGACAAAACAAGACATAAAATTTGAAAAGGATGAAGCAATAACAAACGCTAAGATCTGTGTTGAACAAAAAAATATAAAAGATGATTTAAGTGGAAGTCATGACATAAGCAATGAGAGTGTGAGTGCAGCTTGTGTCGCTACAACAACAGCAACCGCAAAAAACTTTGATTTTGATGAGATGCAAATTGGCGAAAATGTAAGTACAGAAGGAAGAGAAAAACTCAAGAGTATTGTTGAAGAGTACATTTCTTGTTTCTCTTATAATTTGAGTGATTTGGGAACAACAAATGGTGTTGAGTTTAAAATCGAGTTAACAAAGAATGATCCCATTACTTTTCGTCCCTACCGTTTGAGTTATGCTGAGAGAGAGTATGTAAGAAATGAAATTGAAACAATGAAGAGTGCGGGAATAATTTGTGATTCTGAGTCTAATTTCTCGAGCCCAATATTACTTGTAAATAAAAAGAACGGTGAAAAGAGAATTTGTATTGACTACAGGGCATTAAATAAAATAACAAGAAAAATGCAATATCCATTGCCATTAATTCATGATAACATTGATCGTCTTCAAAATAAAAAATATTTTACGGCTTTGGATATGAAAAGTGGATACTACCAAATACCTGTAAGTAAAGAGTCTAGACATCTTACTGCCTTTGTCACACCCGAAGGCCACTTTGAGTTTTTACGTATGCCATTTGGTGTTTGCAATGGCCCAGCCGTTTTTCAACAATTAATTAATAGAGTACTTGGCCCCTTACGTTTTACAATTGCTTTGGCCTACTTCGATGATATTCTTATACCAGCTGATACAGAGGAAGAAGGTTTGACAAACTTAAAAATCATTCTCGAAGTTTTGAATAAAGCAAATTTAAAATTAAATTTTTCTAAATGCAAATTTCTTTTTGAAAAAATAGAGTACCTCGGGTTTGAAATACAGTGTGGAACTTTGAGACCGTCTGAGGATAAAATAAAAAGTGTTTCTGAGTTTGCAACTCCAAAGAGTGTGCACAATGTAAGACAATTTATTGGCCTCGCAAGTTATTTCCGGCAATTTGTACCCAATTTTGGATTGTTGGCTCAGCCCTTAACAAAACTGACCCGGAAAAACGCACAATGGAATTGGTCGCCAACAGAGGAGAAAGCCTTCAAAATGATTAAAGAAAAACTTATATCTCGTCCTACATTAGCTATGTATTCACCAGAAGCAAGAACGGAGGTACATACAGACGCCTGTCAACTCGGTCTTGGTGGAATTCTGCTCCAAGAACAAACCGATAAACAACTTCATCCGGTTGCTTATGTTAGTAAACAAACTACTCCAGAAGAAAGCCGATACCATTCAACGGAACTAGAAGCGCTTGCTGTTGTGTGGTCTTTACAGAAACTTCGTGTGTATTTAATTGGAATTCAATTTGTTGTTATTACAGATTGTAATGCTGTAAGAAGTACTTTTTCTAAGAAAGATATGATACCTCGTATTGGGCGTTGGTGGCTTCAAATCCAAGAGTTTCAATTTGAAATTATGCATCGGGCCGGAAGTAAAATGCAACATGCGGACGCACTTAGTCGCAACCCAGTTGGTGATGCACGGGAATCCGAGACGGTGGCTGATGTTTTTTCTCTCTACAATAATTTAAGCGAAGGTGATTGGTTAACGTTACTACAAAAAACAGACCCTGCTGTTGGTGATATGGTTAAATCGTTGAAGAAAACAGCTGATTTAGATGAATTTGATAAAAACATAAAATCAAAATACGTATTGAAAAATGGTGTTGTTTTTAGAAAAGATGGTGATGATGAAAAATTTTATGTTCCTCGGAAAGCAAGATGGAAAATTGTTAACAGCTATCATGATGACCTAGCTCATATTGGAGTGGACAAAACCGTGCAAAAGATCAAAGAGTACTACTGGTTTCCTAGGTTGAAAAACTACGTTAAGAATTATATTGGGGCATGTGCCGAATGTTTATACCATAAACAACCAGGAGGAAAAAAACCAGGTATGTTACATCCAATTAACAAAATAGGAACTCCGTTCCACACCGTACATCTGGACCACTTAGGCCCTTTCGTAAAGAGCTCAAGAGGTAACTCCTATATTCTGGCTGCTATTGATGGTTTCACAAAATTTTGTATATTAAAGGCGGTTCGCAACACAAAATCAAATACAACAGTCCGTTGTGTTGAAGATATGATTTCTTTATTTGGTACCCCAACGAGATTTATTACTGAACTCGGTACTAGTTTTACAGGTGCCACATTCGTAAATTTTTGTAAAAATAATAATATCGTCCACATAAAAAATGCAACAGCCACCCCTAGAGCAAATGGGCAGATTGAGATGCTAAACAGAAGCATAACCCCTATGATAGCAACTATGAGCAAACGTCCAGATAACAAAGATTGGGACAATTTTGTAGGCATCACACAATATAGTTTAAACAACACTTTTCACCGCGTAATTAAAACCACTCCTTTTAAATTGCTGTTAAATTACTCTCCCAAAAATGTTTCTGGTAGTGTATTAGAAGATGCAGTCCGACAGCAGAAAAACGTCAACATAGACGATGAACGTAAAAAGGCATTACAAAATATTATTGAGCAACAACAAAAGCAAAAGAAAGCTTATGACAAATCGCGATGCAGTGCTGACGGATATTTACCAGGTGATTATGTTATGATAAAAAGAGTTACAATGCCAGGTGTTGGTGAGTCATCAAAACTGCTTCCACATTACAAGGGACCATACATAATTACAGAGGTTTTGCCGAATGATCGCTACCGAGTGTCTGACATTCCCGGACTACAGCGAACACAGAGGTTTTATGAGGGAGTTGTAGCTGTAGACCAAATTAAACGTGTTCAAGCCCCAGAAAACGATGATAGTGATGACAACGAAAATATTTATGAGTCAACATCATCAGACGACGTCCTATGTACACTTCGTAAAAGCAAACGTTTATTGGAGAAGGCACAGAGGAAGGTGTAAATCGAGGGCGATTTTCATTGAAGGATGGCCGACTGTAAACAATCCCGAAATATCGTATATTTAAAATATATCACGTAAACTCTATTACTCCTAATTTACTACTTCTTTATTTATCGTTATTCTCTTTTTTGAATAAGTAATGACATTGAGTTGTCATTGACTTTAACACTTGAAACATACATACTTTGAAAATAACATGATAATTTTGTAAAACGCAGTCTAAAAAGATTCACCAAAGAGTAAAGAGTTAAATAAAGAGTATTTTTTTTATATTTTTAAAAAAACGAGTTTGAGGTTATTTGGAAAATAATAGATTTTTCCACACTATACTTTCAATATTGTCACTGAATTTGTTCCCTGATCTTGGCCCCACTGTTAACAGTATGTCCGTCTAAAGATCAAGCATAGGCTAGCACCTGCCAACAGGTGCTATTATCGTCTCAATGGGCAGTTAAGTAGCACAGACCTCTCTCAAACGACTCTACAAGTCGCTCATCCTCCCCGTGCTTGTTTATAGAGTAGAAGCGCAGGCGCTATTAAGTACTGATGTAGCAGCCTTGAGAGTATTCGAGAGAAAAGCCTTACGTAACGTCTTCGGACCAGTGCGAGTTGGCGAATATTTCCGCATCCGATCTAACAATGAATTTTAGGAGCTCCTTAGCGACATGGACGTTGCGCTGCATCTTAATAATATCCAACGGTTGCACAGGATCGACCATGTCGGTCGGATGTTAAAAAAATTATGCTTCGGCGAGACAGGTATTTAATGCGGAAATTAACGGAGGACGTGGTCTGCGTCAGAATAGAGACAACATGGCATTGTGCTACGCATTAATAATATCCAGCGGCCATGTCGTTCAGATGACAGAGGATGCTCCCGCGAGACAGGTATTTGAAGCGGAGATTAGCGGAAGACCTTGTTCTGTGTCGGAACAAGGATAACGTGGACCTTGTGCTACGCATTAATAATATCCATCAGCTGCACTGGATCGGCCACGTCGTTCAGATGATAGAGGCTGCTCTGGCGAGTCATGTATTTGATGCGGGAATTAGCGAAAGACCTGGTTGCGTCGGAACAAGGGCAACATGGGCGTTGTGCAGCGTATTAATAATATTCAGCGGTTGCTCTAGATCGGCCATGTCGTTCAGATGATAGAGGATGTTAGCAGAAGTTAGCGTAGAGGACGACCTTGCCTGCTCCGGAAGGACCAAACTGAAGAAGTTCTGTCATCAATTGCTGCGACCAACTAGCGTAAGTGCGCAAGATGCTAACGCTCCTGGAAGAATGTGTTGAAACAGGCCGAAATCCGTTAAATGGGTTGTAAGTGGCCAATTGACAAAGGAAAGAAAACATGAAGTATTCAATTAATGATGAAAGTCGTCTTGTTTCACAGGGTGGATGGTCTAGATTTTTGATTTGATTATTTTTCAAAATGCTTTCTTAAGACATTCAACATCTTTATTGAATTCCTTATCAAAAACAAGTGCACGAATGAGCTCTCGCACCCACCCAATCCCCAATGGACATCCTGCATATGAGTGTGTACCTGATACATCTGGTTGGTTGGTAACCTTGTTGACGCTGATAGTTTGTGGTTATGGGTTCTCTTTCTCTTATCGTTTTTACGACTATTTTATTCATTTCGTACTCTTTTCCTTTAAATATTATGGCTGACCATTTACAAAAAACAAAAATGAAAATCAAAAATAAAAAATAAAAAAAACTCTTCGTTTTCGTCTTCTTCTTCTTCTACATGTTCGTCAGCGATTTGATAAAGCGGCATCGTTATGTTGACTGTGACTTGTTACTAATTACTTGACTCGTTTAGAAAAGCATCCTCCTCGTATCATTACTCTGCCTATTCCTATTCCTCCATAATATGACTGCAAAGGCAGAAAGAAGGAGAGAAAAAGAAATGAAAAAAGAAATACGATTCTTAATATAGAATTTCAGAGAGTTACAGTCCAACTGCGTTAGAGACCATTTGTTTAATGTATTTCATCTTTCGCTTGTTGTTTTAACTGATACTGCCAATATGTATACCCTTGCTAATGTTGTTCTCGTTGCTATTAGTGGTGTTGTTGGTGTTGCTTTAACTAGTCCATACGTATTAACCAGTATTTGTTTTGGGTTGTCATCATTAGGCAACTTCCTTTTTACATGAACACACTTAAAATCGTGGGAATAAATTTAAGCAATTCCACCAAAGAATTCAAGGATCGCAAATAATGTTTTCTGTCTCCTGACTGAAGACAGACAAACCTTTGCGATGAAGTGAATTATTTCAAGAATTTTATGTCTGAAAGTGTTTCTACAAAAGACCATGGTTCTTTTTTATTTTTTGTTTTGTTTCTTCCAAACAGAATTTTTGAGCATAAAATATGTATGTATGTCTACCAAGTTTGGAGTGATTCTACTCCCATCTGACATTAAAAAGAATTTGAAAGTTGATAAGTACAATCATAGTTTAGAAGGCAATGTGAACCTAAATCATAGGAAACTTTAAAAAGGGAAAAAAGGAAAGGAAAATTTACAATATTTATGACAATCGTTCAATCGTAATTTGGTACGCACCAGACCATTAGTGTTGAAAAAAACGACATTTAGTCAGAATTTTCCGTGTTTAAAAACTGTTTACAACATTAAAATGAATTTTTTAAATTGTAAAGAAACACCAAACATCAGGATATTCAATCTTTACAATTCCATTTCAGGCACGAAAAATTCCATAATGTCGCCTCTGTGCACCAATTCAATCTCTTGGTTTACGTTTATGAACACTTAACACGTACCACCGGTGGCCCGCACTAGACATCCTTATCTGACGGTGGTCGGTGGTACGCATTTGATTATGCTGTTAAACGGTACGTAGTAGTCGCCGTAGTCTAGTAGGTAGTGTGTTTTGTTCTATTTTCACGGTAAAAATTTAGTGCGAAAAGCAGCCGCTAGTGTGCGACAATCATGAATTACAGGGCCAGTGTGAACGTGTTAAGGTAGAATTAGCCAAACGTTCACACAACCTAACGGCACTTACATACGTTTATAGCATACGAATCAGAGATCAGCAATGAATCGCTTTTTCGCTACTCATAGGTACTCATGAAATTTTGAGTATAAGTGAGTCAACAATATTGAAATTTAACTATGTACTCTGATTCATTCGTACTCACTATAACGTTGATTTATAAGCACAAGTTGCAATAAGTATGAGTACAACATTGACATCAAACTCAAACATTCGAACTATGTTTGATTCATATTCATTCAGATTCATAAATTTAGAAAAATACTCGTAAGTGCTTCGAGTGTTTCGATTCATTCGTCAAAATTTACAGTCTTAGTTGTTGCTGCATTTACAAAGAAAGAAGAAAGACACATAAGCAAAAAAGAAAAAGCCAGCAAGCAGAGCAAACACACAATCTTATTGTGAGTATAGTAGTGTTCGTACGCGAATCATACTTATTTTGTGATTCGTGTATACGATGAGTCATGGAGAGTCGAAATCAATAACATCATGCGTATTGCTAAGTATGAATACCACGAGTATTTCAAACTTTGTATATGAGTAGTATGAGTATGACATTAAAACAAGTATGCATGCGTATAAGTATCAGAGATTATAAGTATGATTCGAATCTACTCATCGTTTTGAATACTCGTTGCTGACATCTGATACGAATATAACGCAAATGCTTACCGATATTCCATTACGGTTGTGGGTAATTGTTCTCATTGCCATTTCTATAGCATGAGAAATGAACGTACCATTTCCTTACGTTCCGTGAACGTTCGGCTAATTCTACGTTTATAGTAATTCTACGTTGACGTAACATTTAGGACAAAAACTTTTCTTTCTGGCAATTGATTTTATTTATTGGAGCTTCAACGTCACATTAAAAGACAATACGAGGTCAAATCTTAAGTTTTAATATTTAATTGCATTTGTATGTGTACATACTTTTATGTGGAGATAACAATTGCAGTATCCCATTCTGGGCAATAAGTCATTCTGAGTACCCTATTTATGGTAAAAGCATCCAGTGTCTGATTGCTACCAAATTATATAGAGCTCGACCTCCATTGTCCAGTCAGCCAACCTAATGAACTTCGACGACTGAAAGAAATCCACAAAGGCAACCAAATACTCACTATTTCTATACCTGAAATTGCTCCAACATCAACTGAACGTACATTAAAATTTTATCACCATAGGTCAAAGAGCTTAATTACGAACACAAGCATCCCAGGTTCGATTATAGATGAATCGAATAATTTTCCACTACGGTTCGTTATCGTTTTAAAATACTTACTTACTTACTTAATTAGTCACTACAACCCTTCAGTCAGGATTACAACCTATTTTCTCACACATCTTATGTTGTGTGTGATAATTTTATATATGAGTGGTGGGACCTACAGTTTAAAGTCGTCTCCGAACGACAGATTTTTGAGAAACTTTTCATGGCAATTTTATATTGTCCCAGAGTTTTTCCCAGAAATCTGCTGAGAGGAAGTCGCCGAAGAAATACTTTTTGTATTTTGTTTTGATGTCTGGCCTGGGGCTCGAATCCTGGCTTTACGTCAAATAAGCCAACACACTACCTACTAGACTACGGCGACTTCAATAAAATACTAAGGAGGCTTAATTCTCCATGGAATTAATCCATTCAAAAGATCCCTGAAACACCAGAAAATAACATAAAGTACGTGCAGGTAGTGTCACTACGTGGAAAAGACTACGACTTAATGAGTAAGATTCCTTACACGAATCAACCCAATATATGGCATGCTATATAGCAACCCTACAATCCTTGGATAATGCCTTGCTTAGCTGGAAAAATGTAATGAAACTGAAGCAAAAATAAAAAAACAATACAAAGCAGCCTTATCATGACCCTCGTGCACCAATAACTTGCTAGGGCAAGAAAAATTTGATTATTTCGACTGAAACATTGTAAATAAAAAATAGGAAATCGTGTTCCTTACAGCAATACAGGAATAATAATAAAAATATAAGAGTTCTTTGCGTTTAGGTTTCTCAAAATAAAATCGTACCTAACCCAACTACGTACGAGTTAATTCAATCTTCTGAGTATTACTATCGTCCAAGCATTCAACATAAAAATTATGGCCTTAAAATGATTAAGAATCGTAAATTGCATCTTCATCGGTGAGGAGACAAGGCGGGTTTCTAGTCGGTATACCCAGTCGGAGAGTCCGAATCGGAAATTGCATCTTCATCATCATATAACTTTTGCCAACTCAAATTCCATAGTATACATAATCTCCCATTTACTTACTTATTAAATTGGTCGTTGCAACCCTTTAGTTAGCATTGTAACCTAGCTTCTCACAGCATGCATGAAGTGTGTGAGAATTTTATCCATGAGTGGCAGGACCTACAGTTTAAAGTCGACTTCGAACAACGGACTTTTAATAGCAATTTTATTTCACTCTCAGAGTTTGTGACGAAAGACTGAGAAATTATTACTTTGTAATTCGTTTGTTCGAGATGTCTCAGCTAGGTTATGAACCACAGGCTCTCGTCAACACACTATCTACTAGACTATGGATAAAAATGCTCTTTTTGTTACGTACAGTTGTTACGTTTTTTTTTTATGTTTAAAATACGAGCTCGTAGATTACAAATAAAATAAAAATAATTTTGTGTTTAGTTTTAATTAAAATTCTTTAGTATTCGCACAATTCTGTGTGCCGCCACTGTTTACAACTTTATGTAAACAACAACAATTGCCTTGCTTGTTATTCCTCTGTTTACACCCTTTGCATAAACAATATCAATTACTAGACAATTGTTCGACAGATCTTTGTAACGGAGATCTTCAAACCACGATTATTCTCTTCAAACACACCGCGTCTTCACACAAGACTGACTGAACTTCACTAACTGGTGATTTAAACTTCGAAAGGCTTTTCAAAATGTTGACTTTAATCTTGTTATTCATAACTCCTTCAAATTTATTAAATTTGAATATCATTTAAGGCATCATTTTTTTACAAATAATTTTCTATTTAAAAAGAATTTTTTTAAATTTTCTTATAGATTCCCATCAAACATTCTAAATATGTATGCATGTGTTGATTTGAAACCAATTTTATTTTCATTAAAAAAAATCTTTAAAAAAAAACGCTTAAAAAATTCAACGAAAAACAAAAAAAAGGAAAAGAAAAAACTGCAACATAAAAAACTGAAACCAAAATATGTTGGCAGACATAATAAAAATGTCAAGTTAAAGAAACCGAAATACATTACAATGATGAAGGAGTATGTCCAGACACTCGCAACATACGCATGCTGGTTATGCAGCAAAGTTACACAGACTTGTCCCACAGACTAGCCAACAGGCAGCCTACGCAAAGACGTTGTTTTTTTTTAAATTTTGACCATCAAGTGAAACAATAAATTATTAAAAAACAAACAAACAAAAATTAAATACAAGTTAACAAAAGTAGTAAAGAACGAATTGAAAATGAGCTACGCATGAGAGGTTGAAAATGAAGGGAAATTAAAGGCAGAAATTCATGAAATTCCGATACGCCATAGTCCAGTTCAGAAGTCACCGTAGTCTAGTAGGAGTGTGTTGGTCTATTAGACATGAGGCGACGGTTCAAACCCCAGCTCAGACATCTCCAACAAAACGAAAAACGAAAAAATATTCTTTCGATGACTTCCTCTCAGCAGTCTCCTGTCATCATCTCCTGAGAATAAATGAAAATTACCAAGAAAAGTTTCTGAAATCTGTCGTTCGGAGTCGACATTAAACTGTAGGTCCCACCACCTATGCATAAAATTAACACACAGAATATGAGTGGCGTGAGAAGCTAGGTTATAATACAGACTAAAGAGTTGTAATGACCAAATTAAATAAATAAGTTGAGATATGCTATGTTCTTGTAGATCCATGTTTCGGTTACGAAACGGTACAAAAACTCGCCCATGTTGAGGTTGAATAAGACCAAACATGGAGGTCTTTCTTACATCAAAGCGACTATTCAAAATTGTAGACACTGTACCCTGTAGGCGGACTATATTGTAGACACTGCACCCTGTAGGCGAACTATAATTTTTTTTCAATTTTCCGTCTCAAAGCCTGCGTGCTTAATGTGGTTCCGTTAATAATAAATGGGACACGGGCAGAAAATTTAACCAAAACTGGATGGAAGGCATACGATAAGTCTGCTTAAACTTCAAAGGGGAAGAAGACATATTGATGCCTACTATGTAAACAATTTTAAGGAACTGTTACGTACGGACATTAACTGACATTGGCAGTCTGAGTCGCTTCATGAGAAACACTAAGTGGTTCCGGTACTAGGATACTAGGGTATAATGGAAAATTTTGGAAACACAATGGACCCTAAGTGTGTTCATTCAACCGCTTTTGATGGACAGCCACCTCTACCAAGCTACCTACCAGAGATCAAAAATGAGTATTCAAAAAGATGAGTAGAATCGAATTATACTCATAATAAAACTGTTACTTGTACGCATTCATACTTATTTCAATATCATGGAACGAACCTCCACTCTTATTCAAAGTTTGAAGTCCTACATCATGTTCATACTTAACAACACGTATGATGTTGTTGTTGAATTCGATTCTCCATAACTCAACTTATATACGAAACACAAAATAAGTATGAATCGCGTAGGAACAATGAAATACTCCCTAGAAGGTGGTGTGTTTGCTTTGCTTACTGATCTGGTTATTTTTGCTTATGTGTCTGTTTTCTTTTTTTGTAAATCCAACAACAACAACTAAGACTGTAAATTTTGTTGAATGATTCGAATCACTCGAAACATTTATAAGTATTTTTCCTAAAGTTATGAACCTGAATGAGTAGAGGCATACGAATCAAACATATTTCGAATGGTATGAGTTTGATGTCATACTGCAACCTGTACTTATAAATCAACATTGTAGTGAGTACGAAGGACTCAGAGTACATAGTTAAATTTAAATATTGTTGACTCACTTATATGCAAAATTTCATGAGTGCTTATGAGTAGCGAAAAAAACGATTCATTGCTGATCTCTGCTACCTACCATATTACAAGGGCCAATGCTATAACACCAATATTTTTAATTGTTTCGAGTACAAGTAACTCAATGTGCGTGTAAAACTTCCCAAAAGGTCTTTGTAGTATTCATCAATCGCAACCTAAGTTTAAATGATTCATTATTTCCCCTTTTTCTCCTCATATCACTCCGTCAAACATAAACTAAATAACAGAGATTGTTGAAATTTTGACAGAAGTAAGCTGACAGATGCTTCTTAACAGGAGCATTTCCACTGTTTTATTTAAGTGGCCCCAAACACTGATTGGACCTTGCAAGTCCACCATCGACCAAATCTTCCCACTACGTCAAATCCTAGAAAAGACCCACGAAACTTATATAGCCCCATAAGGGAACGTATTTTTGCCGCAATGTCTGAGCTCGGTATACCTGCAAAGCTGATGGGACTATGCAGAATGACGTTGAGCAATTCCTGCAGCTCCCTCAAAGTAGGAATGGACCTCTCCGAACCCTTTGATAAGGTGCGAGGTTTCAGACAAGGCGACCACTTATCATGCGACCTCTTCAACTTCGTCATGAAGAGTGTTCTGCGGCTGGAGGGAGTGCTTCGCAACGGCACTATTTTTAAAAAAACGTGCAGTTGCTTGTGTACACTGACGACATTGACATCATAGGGCGTACCTAGCGAGATGTTACTGTGTGCCTTTGGTGCTACTATACGGGAGTCTACTAAGATGGGTCTGGTAGTAAATGAGGACAAAACAAAGTATATGTTAACGACAAGTAGAGACGTGCGATGCATTGGATCTCAGATAACCGCCGAAAACTATACTTTCGATGTAGCCAATGAATTCATTTATCTTGGCTCCACCGTTACCACCAAAAATGATGTCAGCCTGGAGATCAAGCACAGGATCACTCTTGCCAACAGGTGCTACTATGGTCTCAATAGGCAATTGAGTTGCAAAGACCTCTCTCGTACGACAAAACTAATACTCTACAAGACGCTCATCCTACCCGTGCTTCTTTATGGTGCAGAGGCATGGACCCTATTAAGCGCTGATGCAGCAGCCTTGAGGGTATTCGAGAAAAAAGTCCTACGTAAGATCTTTGGTTCAGTGCGAGTTGGCCATGATTTCCGCATCTGATCCAACAGTGAGCTGTATGAGCTCCTCAAAGACATAGACGTTGTGCAGCGTACTAATATCCAGCGGCTGCGCTGACGCGTCCTTGTCGTTCGAATGGAGGAGGATGCTCAGGCGAGACGGGTATTTGATGCGGGGATCTGCGGAAGTTGGCGAAGAGGACCACCTTGGAAGGACCAAATCGAAGCAGAGCTGTCATCGATTGGTGTGACCAACTGAAGTAGGCACGCAAGAAGCAGAGGTGCCGGGAAGGGTGTGTTAAGGAAGGTCGAAATTCCTTAATCGGGTTGTTAATGGCCAATGAAGTAAGTAAATAAGTAAAATTGGATGGATTCCACAGACCTATTTTCGAATTTTCAAATGATTAAAATTCATGTAGCTTTCCAACAGGTCGAGTGTTTTTAGGAGAACGTGTGCATCGATTTCTGTGACTTAAAATTGTTTTATTGTTTTCAATTTCTAACATCGAATATTGATTAATTAATATCCAAAAACCATCAAATCAAGGATTTGACGACATTTAGTAGCAAACCATCAAACTCCATGCAGTTCCTACCCACAAAACATCGCTGGGAAGTAGTTGGCAATACATTTTGTTCTGCGTTTTGCCCTCCGCCATATTCATTCACTTCGATTTGCTTATAATTCTTGCCATTCATAAACAAAGTCGTTCTATTTTTTTTTGTGTTGGTTTAATATGCTTTAAGAATACAAGAAAAACAAACACTAGAGATGAAAATAAAAGCATAGAAATCGTAATGAAATGAATTTACATTATCGTTTACGCCATCATCATCATCATCGACATTATGGTCGTTTTGTAATGCGGATGTATGTTCAAAAAAGAAGAGTATAAGCCTGGCTAAGATATGATAAAAATAAAGGAACACTAAACGCTCCATTGAAGTTTAGCTATGCACTTGAACTTGATGCATTTATTTTAGAGGCTGTTCCGCACTTATGGTAAACAAACCCAATGGAAAATGAAGAGGCTGATGAATGAAAAATAAAAATTTATGGGAAGAAAAATGATTTTTGGGAAAGCTGCTGTAGTATTCCTTTCCCTTTCCTAAATTTTTATAATCTTTGGCTTCCATATTGACCTTCAACTAAAAGATTCCATTTCTATGGGGGGGCTCCTATTAAAGTTGGCATAAAAATTTCAACACAGTTTTTTTTCGGAGCAGAAGCATCAATATTAACATTTCATTTTCATATTGCCGCCGCCTTTCCAAAGTTATAAAACAAATACTCATACAAATACAAACACTGACGCTTTACATTAAAATTTATATGTGTTGCCTAGAAATTTTATTGGTATTGGCTGGCTATTTGCCTTAATTTTGTTTTAGTCTGGTTTAAAGGAATCTTTTTTTTTTGTTTTTTTGCTGCCACAAAATGTTGCAGCTTAATACGCTGTTGTAGTTCATAATCTTTGTTGCCAGTTCTACTCTTTTTCTGTTTATTTTTGTTGATTTTTCCTTCCAAATGTTTATTTTACCATTACATTATGGGCGTTTATATTCACAGTGCTACACACTGTTTTCTTTCTTGTTTCTTTTACTGCCTTTTAGTTCGTACTACTACTACGGCTGATGATGGTTGGTCTCATCACAAGCTACACAATAAAAATATTATCTCGGCCTTTGTATTTGCTGTTGTTGTTGTTGATAATGCTTCTGTTGATGTCGTTGATGTTGCATAAAGTATTTTAATGTTGTTGTTGCTGTTGTCGTTTTTTATAGACATCCTCATTATAATAATTTTTTTGCTCTCTCTCTCTCGTTTTTTTTTCGTTTTCTTTCGCTATAAAATATTTCAAGTCCATTCATATCTTTGCTGTTGTATTGCATCCCAAAGAGTTACTATATTATTACAACTACAACTACAACTACAACTGCAACTACAACTACTACTACTAGTGCTGGTGCTGGTGCTGGTGCTGCTGTTGTTGCTTTTGCTGTTGGAATTGTATTGTCAACTATTAATTCATGCCGCGCAATTTATCACTTTTGGTTGTTTAACACATTAACAATGTTTATATAACTTGTAACGACAACATGCTTGTACGTTTGTATTTATCCTCCTCCTGCCATATTTATATTCATGCATATGTCTAGTGATGACAATATATTCTCTGTGCCAATAGTTGTATTCGCTTAAAAGTATAACAAATATTAAGTAAATATGACTCGAAATGAAAATCATTCGAAGGCTCATAACAAATTTGGAAATTTCTTAAATTTATCGCTATTATAGGTCCCAGCATTCATGCACACATCATGGGTGGTGTACAATACTGGGTTGGAATCCTGACTAAAGGGTTGTGATTATAATATATGCACGTAATTGAAGGGACATGCCAATGCCATCTGACATCCTGACCACTATCTGTACATTCTTCTCTTATGAGTTTAACTCATAGGAAATAGGATTACCATCTGGTGGGTAACACTTCACATGGGGATTCACGGCAAGCAGCAATAAGGAGAGAAACTTCCACGCTATTGATAGGGTCAGAATTCTGCTACGGAGCGAAACGAGATGTTTGCAACGGTATAATAAACGATAGGCAAAGACTCTGCCAATGAGGTTTATAGACATCTAAACTTTGGTTGATAAACTAAAATAAGAGAGGTTTTAAGTCATGCATCCATGAACAACATTGAAGTCGTCGTAGTCTAGTAGGAAATGTGTTAGCTTATTAGACGTAAGGCCACGATTCAAACATCAGGTCAAACATCAAAACTAAAATATGAAAATATTTCTCTCGATGACTTCCTCTCAGCAGATTTCTGGCAAAAACTCTGAGAGTAAATAAAATTGCCATGAAAAGTTTCTCAAACATCTAAGAAGACAGAAGCTAGGTTGTAATCCTGCCTGAAGGGTTGTAAGGACCAATTATGTAGGTATGTATGTAGTGATGAAGCTTAAAAGAACCAATATTTTTCCTCTTGGATATGATAGAATAAAACCGGATATTGCTTTGCCTTTAAAACGCTAAGAATTGTAACGCTATGATTCTGTTTTACTTAATGCTTGACTCGTAGCATCAGCTGCTCTTAATCAACTGGTCATTACAATCCTTTAAGTCAGGATAATGACTTAACTTCTGTGTGCTAATATTATCCATGACTTGACGTGACCTTGAGTATAACAACGACTAGGAATAACAGTTTTTTGAAAACCTTTTTAGTCAGGATTACGAATTAGCTTCTGTGTGTTAATTTGTGCCATGGTTGGTGAGTTTAAAGTCGACTCAGAATGACAAATTTTTGAGAAACTTTTCGAGGCAATTTTATTTCAATCTCAGAGTTTTTGCCAGAAGACTGCTGATAGGAAGTCGCTGGGAGAAATATTTTTTTTTCATATTTCGTTACGTTCAAATTGTCTGTGCAAGATGTTGAACCATTTGGGCTGTCCTATGATAAGCCAACATATTATCGTTTAGACTACGGCGACTTCAAAGTAACATCAGGTATCGTATACAGGATGGCTGATATATAATGCAACAAAGTAAAGCGCTATATTTTTTTAATTTTTTTTTAATTTTATTGTTCAAAAGCAAAAAATGTTGGAAATAACATCAAATTTTAGAATCAGTTTAGATTTGTTCGAATTGGTCACCTTTGGTACGAATTATGGCCTCCAAACGGCCGACAAAGCCATCACAGGCTGCACGAAAGTGGCTCTGCGGTATTTTGGTCCATTCCCGGCTAAGCGCTGTCTTGAGATGATCGACACTTTGGTATTTTTTAGTGAGAACCTTACTCTCTAAAATGCCCAAGGCGCAAAAGTCCAACGGATTGAGATCCGGAGATTTTGGTAGCCATTGTGCGGTAGAAATGAAGTGAGGAACCACCTTTTTAAGCCATTCTTGGTTGACGCGTGCTGAGTGCGGTGGTGCTGAGTCCTGTTGGAATGTCCATGGTCTGCGGCCGAAATGTTTGTCTGCCCAGGGCTTCAGTACTGTCTTTAAGACATTTTCCCGATAATATTCGGCATTTATTTTGACCCCACGGTCGATGAATACGAGCGGGGAGCGACCATCGGCCGTTACGGCGGCCCACACCATTACCATCGGCGGCGCTTGAGTTCTGGTTGCCAATTGCAGTTGTAAATTTTCAGCTGACCTCTTTGGCAAGTAAACCCGATCATTTTGTTTGTTCACAAACTCCTAAATTTGGAATGGCTTCTCATCAGAGAAAACCAAATTCGGTAACTGGGCACTTTCGTGCAAGCAAAGTAACTCCTTGGCTCTTTCCAGTCTAACTTTTTTTTGTCCATTGGTGACCTCTTGCACTTTTTGGGACTTCAATGGCTTTAGTCCAAGCTCATTTTTCAATATGTGTTGCATCCGTTCTCGCGATATGTTCAGCTCACGAGCAATTTTTCTACCACTGTGGCGTGGATTTCAATCAAATCTGGCCTTCACTTTTCGGATCATTTCTGGTGTTGTTACCCTTTTTTTTTGTCCACTTTTTGGACGCAATGCAACACTGCCAGTATCACGGTAACGAGCAATGGTACTAGAAACAAAAGATTTATTCACATTTAAATGCTGGAGGGCTCTAACGATAGCCACATGTGGTTTTCCAGCCAAATATAAAGCAATCACACTATCACGCTTGAGTTCTATCACGAATAACTTTTTTTCTGAATGCAATAGATCATAATGCTTTTGTAGGCTTGTAAATAATAAAATGAACTGTCACTGGAATAAATCTGTCAGCTGTCAGACGAGCGGTTTACAAATGATAACAACCTGAAGTTGGTTGCAATACATATCAGCCACCCTGTATAATAGAGTTCGGGACGTTCGCTACCAAAAAAAAAAGATATCATGGTAGAGAGATCCCAACCATCGCTATTTACATAGCTGAACAGGTAATTTTGGTGTTACAACGGGACCTTAAGCGACACCAATTAGGCTGTGCACTGTGAGGTGGCTACCAGTGTATTCTAACTTAACTTTATTCATATGCAGAATAGCGTAAAAAGTGACTTAGAAAGCTATACGGCGTATTCCTAAATGTCGTTCAATTACCGAGATCGTAAATCGGAAAGATTGATAATAACTGTTATAAACTATTTTAGCAGCAAATAAAACGTATTTTTAACCATTTGACTCCTAAAAAGTAACCGGTTACCAAACAAAATAATGATAAAGTAATCATTTTTCTTCTTCTATTTGAATAAAATTAAATTAAAAAGGTCGTCATAAATTTAATTTTATTTGCACAAATTAGTTTCCATAAAATGTTCATCAAATAGTTTGCCTTGTTCCCCTGTTTACGGCCTTAATGCCTGGTGGTTACTTTAACTCTGTCAACTATTCTTTACTTCTTTACAACGCATTTATCATGTCATGCTGTACCCTGTGAGGAGACATTTTTATAATTTTTTGCAATACTTTTCTTAATTATTTATTCCGTGTATTTGTTTTTTATTTTTGAAATAAGAACTGCTTTAGAAATTATCATTTTGACAAAGTAAATACTGTGCCCCGAACAGTCATTAATAAAATTATTTGGGAATTCATCCAAATTTTAATACGAAATATTTCTTTGCCCGTGTAAATATAAATAAAAATTATGATTTACTTTCTTTAGGTCGAAATTCAGCAAGAGCAGAGGGGGGAGAAAATAATAATTACTACGTTACTGAAATTATAATTATGATGTAAGAAACTCAGATTTCTTGTTGGCAACAAGCATAGAATGCCGTTAAGTAAGTCACCAAGGCACCATTAAAATGGTACACTCTGTGGTAAAAGAGATATGATGGTACCGCGATGTCTTCGTGAGGTAAAACTGAAGACTAAGGAATGGAACTGAGTCAGCCTTTAACCATTTTGTGAATATCATTCCACAATCTGATGCCAATAGGGGTTTATATAGCTTACTTACTGTGGTTCGTTATTATAGCATATGAGAATATAAGCAACTATTCCTCGTAAGCATATACATACTTATCGGGCTCACTGTGTACGTACGTACGAACGTACGTAATTGGTTATTACAACCCTTCAGTCAGGATTACTACCTAGCTTCTCATACCACTTATGTTGTGTGTGTTAATTTTATACATGAGTGGCGCCACCTACAGTTTAAAGTCGACTCCGAACAACAGATTTTTGAGAAATTTTTCATGGCAATTCCTTATTTAATCTCACAGTTCTTGCCAGAAATCTGCTAAGAGGAAATCATAAAAAAGTACAAGCTTTGAAGATGCTTAAATTTTTTCGTGCGCACTCCTTAGAAACGCCAAAGTTTATAGAAGTCATAATATTTCTATGATCTGTTGATGCTCTAAAGTTTACATTTATAAAGTTTATATTTGTATACAAGTGGCCTTACGTCTAATAAGTCGACACACTACCTACTGCATTACGGCGACTTGATACCGCTGGAAATCGACGTTACGATATGCGACGCGGAAAGTAGTTAACTATCTTGGTATTCGACTGGACCCTAAACTGATGTTCTGGGCTCAGATACAACACGCTGCAACCAAAGCCGCTAAGGTTACCTCCTTACTTAGCAGGCTTATGCCCAATACTGGTGGTCCTGTACAGAGCAGACGCAGAATGATGATGTCAATAACGGACTCTATTCTGTCATACAGCAGTGAGATCTGGGCAGACGCATTGAAGGTCGACTGTAGGATGAAAATTTAATCATCGGCACAACGAACCGCTGCACTTAGAGCGGCATCGGAATATAGAACTGTATCCAAGTCAGTAATACTGGTAATCAGTGGTGTGATACCTATAGGTCTACAAGCAAGCGAACGGAAGAAAGTGCGGGAGACTAAAAACGTGCACGAAGAGTCAGTAAACGTCGACGACGCCAGAAAGCGAACCATACAATACTGGCAAGAGAAATGGAACACTGAGACGAGTGGTAAGTGGACGGCCCAGATATTACCCGCTGGATAGAGAGGAAATTTGGTAAGGTTAACTACTATTTAACACAACTGTTATCCGGACACGGTTACTTTTGTAAGTACCTGTTTAAAATGGGGAAGATGGCACGACCAGATTGCATCTATGATGATGCGGAACACACTTTCTTTCATTGTGAGAGATGGAGATTGGAAAGAAGGAATCTAGAGGCCAAAGTCGGCGTCTGTACTGTCGAGAACTTCTGCGATGTAATTCTGAACAGCGAGGAGAATTGGAACAACATAGCCAGTTACACTGAGGCCTTACTGAAATCAAAGAAGATTGACTTGGACGAGAGAATTAGAATAGATGTTGAGACACCTTCTCGGATTTTATTGCGCAATCCGGACGCGGATATGGATATAAAGGGGCCAAATGGCCAGACGGACTCCACTTCGAAGTAATACCACAGTAGTTCCTGAGTGGGCACAAAGAGTCAAAAAGAGGAGGGGGAGATTTAGTGGGTGAGGGCCCCACGCACGGGGGATAGTGACGACTTCCCCTTTGGTGCGGTTAGGTACATTTACTCCTCCTCGGCGTAAAAAAAATAAATCCTTTATAAGTATTATACGTATTTTTCTAAGGTTATGAATCTAAATGAGTAGGTTCTTATGAATCAAACATATTTCGAATGGTATGAGTTTGATGTCAACGTTGTATGCATACCCATTGCAACCCCTGTACTTATAAATCAACGTTGTAATGAGTATGAATGAATCAGAGTACATAGTTAAATTTCAATATTGTTGACTCACTTATATTCAATACTTCATGAGTGCTTATGAGTAGCGAAAAAACGATTCATTGCTGATCTCTGGTTATTGCACCAAAACGCTTATGAATTCATTAATTTTGAATTAAAATTTTTTTAAATTTAACTGCTTTCACAGCCACTAATCTATACTTTCCAGCTCATTTCCAATTAATGACGACGATTTCTTTCATTCCAGAAGCTTTCAATCTGGCCCACGTAAAATTATAAATAAAAAAAATTCAACAGAAATTTAATTCTCTTTTAATTTTTAATATTCGTCGTGCAGATTTATTTCACAATTTAAGTATCACGCATAAAGACATGGGGCATAGGAAGCCAACCAAGTTAATTATTGGAACATTAAAACGGGTCGTATATCAAAAACTAATTAACTATTGAGAGCTGAAATGAGAGTTTAACCATAAATTATAAAGTTTATGATCTCCCACATACAACATACATACGATATTTATTAAGCAGTCATCGAAATGCATACACACACACACATACACAGCAGCAGAGGTGGTGAATGTTTATGGCCAGCAGATAGAGAGAGAGAGAGAGAGCGAGCGAGGGAAGTATAAATCCTTTTACATGCTTTATTTTACGTTTCATTAAATGGAAAAATCTGATAAGAAACCGAAACAGAAACAGAACTGAACTGAACTGCACGGAAGATGGTCATCATAATACACACACACCACAATAACATACAAACACAAACACAAGCATTAAAAGAGTATAATGTTGATGACGGCGGTGATGGTGATGGTAGCGTTATTGATGCTGCTGCTGATAAAACATATGAGATTTGTAAAGATGCCACATATAATTTATAATTTCAGTTTTAATAGCCACTTGTATAGTCAAGCGATTAAGTTCAGTATTCTGTTTATTCTGTTTAGGCATTCAAGAGATTGTAAAATAAAATATACAGGAGCTGAGTAACACTTTTCTAAATATTGTTACGAAACTGGCCTTTTGCTATTACATCGCTTAACATTAAAATTATAAACAAAAGCTACAAAAACAAAACAATGCAAGTAAATAAAGTTGTTTACAAATTGTTGTTACAAATTATAAAAAAATGGTAAACAAAAATACACAAACAACATTACAAGAATAAACGTAAATATCGTTGTTTACATTAATAGAGATTTCGAGAGGGCGAAGTCATGAACATTGGCCTTCAGGACCATTCGTCAGACTGTTCACTCTGCCATATAAAAGGCAAGGCAAAGCAGGCGACTGAGTTAGTGAAGCTCAGTCAGTCTTGTGTGAAGACGCGGTGTGTTTGAAGAGAATAATCGTGATTTGAAGATCTCCGTTATAAAGGCCTGTCGAATAATTGCCTAGTAATTGTTATTGTTTATGCAACGGGTATAAACAGAGGAATAACAAACAAAGCAACTGTTGTTGTTTACATAAAGTTGAGAACAGCGGTACACAGAATTGTGCGAATAATAAAGGATTTTAATTAAAACTAAACACAAATTTATTTTTATTTTATTTGCAACATACCAGCTTGTCTTAGTCGTATCGGATCCCACATTACGGGCAATAACGATACTCTCGATGTTGTTAATGAATTGTTGCGTCGCAGTCGAGCAAAGCAAAAATGATGTCAATGTGGGAGCATCAAGCGATATGTTACTACTGCCTTTAGCGCTATTGAACGAGAATAGATCGAGATTCTTCTGGGAAGAAATGAGAACAAAACGAAGTATATGTTGTCGACAAGTAGGAACATATGGCGTATTAAATCCACAATTACGGCCGATAACTATGATTTCGATTTTGGCCGTGAATTTCTTTATCTTGGCTCCGCCGTTACCAGCAAGAAAGATGTCAGTCTTGATATCAAGCATAGTATTACTGTTGCCAACAAGTGCTATTATGGTCCCAATACTAAATCGAGTAGCAGAGGGTCGTACAACTAAACTTATACTTTGAAAGTTACTCAACCTCCCAGTGTTTCTTTATGGCGCAGAAGTATGGACACTATTAAGCACCAATGAAGCAGCCTAGAAAGCAAACGACAGAAAAGTTCTACGTAAGATTTTAGATTCGTTGGGAATTCGCCACGATTTCCTCATTTGGTTGAATAATGAGCTGAATAAGCTCTTCAACGACATGGACGTTGTCATACAGTAGCCTTGACAGTATTCGGGAAAAAAGTTCTTCGTTAGATATTCACTTCAATAATAGCTGGCGATGATTTCCGTATCCGATCCAACAATGGATTGTATGAACTCCTCAACAATATGGACGTTTTGCAGTGCATTAACATCCAGCGTTTGCGTTGGCTCGTTCATGGCGTTCGGATGCAATAGAATGTCCCGGCAAGAGTATAGTATTCCGGAAAAAAAGTCCTTCGTTAGACCTTCGCTTCAATAAGAGTTGGCGATGATTTCCGTATCCGATCCCACAATGAATTGTATGAACTCCTCAACAATATGGACCTTGTGCAGTGCATTAACATCCAGCGTTTGCGTTGGCTCGTTCATGTCGATCGGATGGGAGAGTATGTTCCGCCGAGACACGAATATTTAATACGATGATTAGTGGCAATTAACAAAGAAAACGACCTTGTCTACATTAGAGGGACCAAATTTAGAAGCACATGGACATCGACGTTGTGCAGAGCATTAACAACTCGTCTATATTCTTCTGGATATTTGATACAGGGATTTGCTAGAGTCGGCATAGGGGACGACTTTGCCTGCAGCGGAAGGACCAAATTATGGAAACCCTTTCATCAATTGGTCTGACCAACTTGCAAAGGAGCGCAAGAAGCAGAGCCGAACATTTTTTAATTGCTAGAATATTTGCTACACTCTCTTTCTACTACTATTTTATACTTCTGCACTTTCCATTTATGATCTACAATTTCTTCTGTAATTACATCAAGCTCATGTCACTGTATTGTATCATATTTTCATCTGCAACATTAAATACTCATGACACTGACAATTAATGCAGGCGTTGACTTTAAAAACGCTGCAATCATCAGTGAACGACATTTCCAATAACAAATGCCTGGCATTGTGATGAAATATCCTAAGAGCTCGCAAAGAGTTGTGGGTCCAAACGCAAGTTCCCCCCACTTGAATTATTGTTATTATAGGACAACGTCGTCGCTGTAATCTAGTAGGTAGTGTGTTGGCTTATTAGACGTAAAGCCGGGGTTCGAGCCCCAGGCCAGATATCAAAACAAAGTACAAAAAGTATTTCTTCGGCGACTTCCTGAGATTTCTGGCAAAAACTCTGAGAGTAAATCAAATTGCAATGAAAAGTTTATCAAAAATCTGTCGCTCAGAGTCGACTTTAAACTGTAGGTCCCACCACTCATGTATAAAAATTAATACACACAATATAAGTGGTGTGAGAAGCTAGGTCGTAATCCTGACTGCAGGGTTGTAATGACCAATTATATATGTATGTATGCAAGGAGTTGTGATTTCGAACGCGCTGGCTCGGTCATGTTGTTCGAATGGAAGAGAATGCTTAGGCGAGATGGGTACAATTGTTAAGCCAGTTCAATAGGAGGCTTTCGAAGTCTTTTATTAAACAATCTGCTCTCGAATGACATTAAATTCTGATTTCATTTAAATCTGGCATCTCTCTTAAGCCCTAAATTAAATGAGAGAAAATAATGACAGCGTATGTAAACTACAAAACAGAGACACAACAGTGGAGAACAGACAAATATGATGATCATCAACATAATTTCGTAAAGCGATAAATGAGTCAAGATATTGAGTTGACAATACACAATGTTTGCAGAAAACAACAAAAAAGGGGCTCTACTGCAAAAGAAAAAATATGTTACAATAACAGCAACAATAATAATAACAATAACAACATGAACAATGTACATAATTAAATGTCGACAATTAATCAAAATGTTGGGAACACAACACAACGCAACACCATACCACAACACAACAATACACCACAACACTACACTACCAGGGCAAAACAACAGCATAAGAGCTGGTGAAATTAATACGCTTTAAAATGTAATGGTCAAACACAGTACAACAAGATGTATTAAGCCAGATAGAGAGAGGGAGAGAGAGACAATGACAACAATTGTACTCATTAAAATATCTGTTGGTCACAGCAGCAATAACAGCCAGAACATACAACATAACTGCTGGAAACATTTTCTCAGTGGTAATAAACTTGTGTTTCTTATTTTGTTTGTTTTTTTTTTGTTGTTGTATTAAATCCCTGCAACATTATACTTTTTCAGTGCAACACAACATATTGAGAAAGCAAAGTCGTGGGAGCAATTAAAATTATTTTTTTTTTTTTTGGTTCGTTTCCTACAGATTCCGACAGTATCATACAATATTAATACTGTAGACAAACATGCCATAAGATACAGTGTTACAACAGCAACAATATGTATAATTTACACTCACATTAATTTAGCTTTCGACGAAACACATGTAAAACAACGAATAAGAAGAAATATAAGGATTTACTTCGTATATTCCATCCATCCATCCATTCTCCTTCTGCTTCTTCCAGTTCCACTTGGTATAAGTATTTAAAGAATTGTTTGTTTGTTGCCCCTTTTAATTTAAGTGTGTGTAAATGAGCAGTTTATCATTCGAAATAAAAGAAAAGCACACAACTGTGAACGAACAACTGTGATTTTTATCTGTTTCTTCTGCAGCAATACCCAATCCAATCCAAGCCAACCCAACGTTGTCCTATAATAACAATAATTCAAGTGCGGCGGGAAGTTGCATTTGGACCCACAACTCCTTGCAAGCTCTTACAACAGAGCATCACAATGCCAGGGATTTGTTATTGGAAATGTCGTTCACTGATGATTGCAGCTCTTTTAAAGTCAACGCCAGCATTAATTGTCAGTGTCATGAGTGTTTAATGTTGCAGATGAAAATATGATCCGGTACAGTGACATGGGCTTGTTGTAATTACAGAAGAAATTGTAGATAATAAATCTAAAAAGGGTGAAGAAAAAATTCAAAGCAATTCAAAAATTTTCGATCTGCCGCAATGCATTCTTCAAAGCGTCTCTGCTTCTTGCTTGGCTTCGCCAGTTGATAGCAGGGCTTCCTTAATTTGCTCCTTTCAACTCAGATATGACTGACCTCTATTCTATGCTGGCTTTCGGTAATCATCGCGTCAAATATCCGTCTCTTCCGAACATTCTCTTCCATCCGAACAACATGATCGAGCCAAAGCAGCCGCTGGATGTTAATGCACTGCACAACGTACATGTTGTTGAAGAGTTCATACAACTCATTGTTGGATCAAATGTGGAAATCATCGCCAACTCTTATTGAACCAAAGATCTAACGAAGGACTTTTTTCCCGAATACTAACAAGGCTGCTCTGTAAGTGCACGATAGCGTCCTTGTTTCTGCGCCATAAAGAAGCACGCAAAGGCTGAGCAACTTTCAGAGTATAAGTTTAGTTGTACGAGAGAGGACTTTGTATTGGTGTATGAGAACTCTCATGTTGTTGAGGAGCTTATACAGCAGCTCATTATTCGATCAACTGAGGAAATCGTGGCCAATTCCCAAAGGACCTAAAATCTCTTACATAGAACTTCTCTGCCGTTTACTCTCAAGGCTGCTGCATCGGTGCTTAATAGTGTCCATACTTCTGTGCCATAGAGAAACACGGAGAGGTTAAGTAACTTGTAGAGTATAAGTTCCGTTGTCCGAGAGAGGTCTGTGCTATTCAATTGCCTATTGAAACCATAATAACACCTGTTGGCAAGTGTAATCCTATGCTTGATCGCCAGACCGACATCATTCTTGCTGGTAACGGCGTAGCCAAGATAATTAAATTAACGGACAACATCGAACGTATAGTTATTGGCCGTTATTTCTTGAATTTAAGAGCGCCTGTCTCTCAGCAGATTTCTAGAAAAATCCCTGAAAGTAAATAAAATTGCCATGAAATGTTTTTCAAAAAATCTGTCATTCGGAATCGACTTTAAACGGTAGGGCCCGCCACTCATGTGTAAAATTAACACACACAACATAAGTTGTGTGACAAGCTAGGTTGTAATCCTGACTGAAGGGTTGTAGTGACCAATTACGTACGCATCTAGGATGTAATACTTCGCACGTCTGTACTTGTCGACAACATATAATTCGTTTTGTAATCATATACTGTCAGACCTATCTTGATTGAATGTCGTTCTTGCTTGGTACGTCGTATGATGTCAATCTCGTTAGCGACCGAAGCAACTGGACAGTTTTGTTCGGTTCATAACGTTCAATACGACGCAAAAAAATATAAGTTTTCTTACAGCCATAGCGCTCTTCCAAGGTCCAAACATACCTCCTGCTCATAATGCACAGCAAACAATACCTTTTTTCTCGATTCAAAGGCTTTTCCGCAATGACTTCAGGCTTTTCCAAGCCGTACAAACCACATTTTTGTCTGTGGACCATTAAATGCTGTGAAGAACTCGGAGTTTTTAAGAATATCGGAACTGAACTGGTCTCCCTAACAATAGTTGCATCATTCTTGGAATGTATGTCTACGGCACTAGAAAATTGAATTCTGGAGAGTGAAAAAGAGGGAGAAGTATTGGCAATTAAATGAAAGTCTGAGCACATTTTAAAAGCCACGCAAAGCTGTGACGTGTATTACATGACAGGTACCATAAAGTCACCTTAGAGACTAGTAGGTAGTGTATTAGCTTATTTTATAAGGACACGGTTCAAGCCCCAAAACAACGCTGCATTGCATATCACGTCGGCATATCGTACAGTGTTCGCTCCAGCCGTACTGGTGATAGAAGTGGATCTGCTGGCAGCGGAGCGGATTGGAGATTTATAAGGCGAAATCGGCTAGAAATCACATAATCGGTTACTTCAGGGAAAACACCATTTCAAAATGCAACAACGATGGAACGAGGAAGATAGAGGAAGATAGACGATGAGACTTAATCCGGACATAAAGCCATGGATTAGTCGGAAATTTGGAGAGGTAAATTACACATATGCTATCAGGTTACGGATATTTTAGAAAATTTCTGCACAGATTGGGCAAGACCGCCTCCATTTACTGTCTTTACGAGGAAGGGGATGTAAAATATGACGCAGAGCACACTGTTTTCGAGTGTACACGCTGACAGAGCTATCGCTCTGTACTGACTTCAACAGTTGGAACGATCACAGCCGCTAACATTGTCGGGGTTATGATTGCGAGTAGTGGAAATTGGACCTCGGTGTTGAATTACGTAGATCGCATTCTGAGACGGAAAAAGAGAGATCTTGAGGCTGCAGAACAAGTAAGCATGTCGGCAAAGGTGATACTGTCACATGTGCCAAGCGTAACCGAAACGATGAGTTAGACGAAAGGAATAGTGGAGACGCTTAGATGTCTCCTCAACTTTCGATACACAATCCGGACGCGGATATGAACATGGAGAGGCCAAACAGCCAATAGGACTTCACTCCGAAGTAATAACACCGTAGTTCCGGAGTGGGCACGAACAAGTCCACAAGAGACGAGGGAGGGATTTAGTGGGATTTTAGACGAAAGGAATAGTGGAGACGCTTAGATGTCTCCTCAACTTTCGATACGCAATCCGGATGTGGATATGAACATACCGTCGTAGTTCCGGAGTGGGCACGAAGAGGGAGCGATTTAGTGGGTGAGGGCTCCACACCCGGAGTATGTGACGACTTCCTTTATGGTGCGGTTAGGTACATTTACCCCCTCCTCGGCGGAAAAAAGAATCCCAGGTCCGACATTAAAGCGAAAATATGAAAAAGTATTTCTGCGGCGCCTTCCTCTCAGCATATTTCTGGCAAAAACTCTGAAATTAAAATAAAAATTGCCTTGAAAAGTTTCTCAAAAAATAAAAAATAAAAATTCCATGCAAACCACTGTGCATTTAAGTCCACATACGCATATAATTTTTATAGTTTTGTTCGCTCTCTCTCTGTGTGTGTGCGTTTGTGTATATATGTGTGTCTTTTCTTATTTATTTAATGAAATTTTTGAAGTAATTTTTTGCCAAACGAAAAAAGGCGCCAGCGCCAGCCACTCTTTTTATACACAAATCGTTGGAGTATCATCTTGATGTCTTGTACATGCATTTGAAGGAATTTTTTTGTCATTCCCTTTTCCACTCGTTTGTGTAGATGTTTGATTTTTATTTAAATTGCCACACACATACAGACACAGGCAATATGTTTTTATGATTTTGTATTGCAATTTTTCTTATTTCATTCGAAAAAAGGTTGAAGGTGGCTTGATACCATAAGCAAATGCCTTGTGCTTGGTGCTCTAACAGTTGTCGTTTTGCGAGGCAGACTCAAATGGGGACCCCCTGTCGAAGTGGCAATGGGCTGTTAATGATATTTTAATATTAAAAAAAGACGAGAAGAGAAAAAGCGAAACAAATAACATGAAAGAGTTTAACTTAAATGAACTGGGAATGCTGAAATGCTGAAACAATAAATTTCAAAATAAATCCTTTATTTATGGTGGGGAGACATTCTTTTTACTTATTTTTGAATATGTTTTTTTCGTTTCTTGTTTTAAAAAACATTGTGGGAAGCTTAAAACAAAGAAACCAAATGCCTATCATAGCATATTCTTTTAATTGAAATGATTTTGCATGTTCATGCAGTTTTGTCGTACCGTTTGGCAAAATACTTATCATTTTGCGTTTAAAATTTTTATTTTCTTTGATGACCAGCGACTTTATAATGTCTTTTCATTTTTCATCTCTTTTTTGTGTTTGCAGCAGCAGCATCAGCATTATTTTTCCCGATTTTTCTTTGAAGTCTTTCCACTCATCATCGTCTACAATTTAAATTATTTTGCGGCATCAATCTTCAATTACAGACTTTCGATCGTGAATGACCATCATTTAAGCGTTAATCGTTTATGGTGTAAAACTCTAATTGTATTGTAATTAAATGAGACTCTCTCTCTCTCTTTCTCTCTCTCTCTCTGTTGCTTTTCATTTATGGAAAATGGGAAAAAAAAACCATGTGATAGATAGGCAAGTGAATGTGATTGACTGTCAGTCTTTATCTGCTGTGTGATTGGTTTTTAATTTTAAAAGACAAAAAACTAATACAAGTTGTGCTGTGTAATTATTGTTATCAGTTATGGAAATTCTTTATAAGAATATTTTAAATTTATCATAAAGAAATTCCGCTAAAATGCATCTCAATCTAGTTTGATGAAATGATTGATATAATGCTTGAAGGTAGCTGATTGTTAGGCAGTTTAAGTTACATGTACGGACACATAATTAAATAAAATTGTGAAGCAACATGATTTCTTCATCTTATAAATTCTATAAAGTATAGAAGAGAGTAAATGGCTCGATATAGGCCAGAAAGCCAACACCAGTATTCGAAACTAGGCTGCTAAATCATATTCCAGAAGTCAAACCGTTTCAAAATGCCACGAATCTAGGGTACTAAATTGTGTTCAAAAAGTAAAATCATTTCTAAATGCCACTTGGTATGTTTATTTTAATTAAAAAAATTCTGAGCTCTGTCATAAACCGTGGTCACAGGTTTTTCTTCGCAACAGCCTAATTTCTATAAGAAAACTTATTGGCAACATTCTAAGTGCATGTTTCACCCGCACGCATCTTTCTGAAGAGTACTCAGCTGGCACAAACTTACTTAATTAACTATTACAACTCATCAGCCAGGTTTACAACCTAGCTTCTCACACCACACTAATGTTGTGCGGGTTAATTTTATACTCATGAATAAGCAGGACGTACAGTTTTCTGAGAAACTTTTCATGGCAACTTTATTTTACTCTCATAGTTTTTGCCGGAAAACTGCTTGATGAGAGGCAGTCGCTGTTAAATTCAAGATGCCTCAGCCAGAGGTGAAACCGTAGGCTCTCGTCTAATAAGTCAGCACTAAACTAAACTACAGAGAACTGGTACATGATAATATCATAACCATAGGCAGTCGTACCAAAGCTAGATTACCTACAAACCAAGATCGAAAGCAGCATGTGGAGTTTAATTACATCTAAATACTGTCTTGCAATTGCATTCTATATACAATACTTAGAGGGTATATTCTGGTCTAACCCATTTGTCTGCCACTTTTCTCTCAAGTATCAGCATTCATAATGTTCTTACTGGATATCCAAATGTTAGCTCCTTACGTCGATATCGTACTAGTCGTACAACTGGTAGCTTTTTGCGTCTTAACCTTTACATGTCGCAAACCGTATACCAAAGCTGCAATTCCTTATCGGTGCATAGTGGTCTGGCAACCTCCCCTACTGATAATTCCAATGATAATTATATCCAAGAGGAAACTAATCTTTTCTGAATAACCTATATACAGCGAACAGCTTCTAAAAGACTGAATCCAATCTTTTTTGTGTGGCTAACATTCATCGGACGATACTATAATGGGAAAGAAATCCGTAATCATTACAAGATTCATCTCACCGATGTTACTTAACACAACACTGTGAACAAAACCGTGGTTCAACATCTAGCTAAGACATCTTGAGCATAACGAAATAGCAGTCTTCTGGCAAAAATTTTGAGAGCAAAAATAATAACCATGAAAAGCTTTACAAAAACTTTTACTTTTTTACTTTTACTTTAAACTGTAGGTGCCGCCACTCATGGATAAAACAAACACACACACAACATAAGTGGTGTGAGAAGCTAGATTGTAATCCTGGCTGAAAGGTTGTAATGACGAAATTAAGTATGTTGTACTATGCCATGAACACTCTGATCCGCTGACATAAAAGTTCTTTGAGTGGAGTTATGGATTACAATCTGGAGGGTCTATCAATCGACCTCGTCAGTTTAATTTTTATTTTTTCACTTTGGCCAGAGGCATGTCGGTCAGGTGCTGTGGATGTGAATACAGTACAGAAGATCCATCAATCGATCTCGTCAATTGACTTTTTTCATTTTGCCTAAACGCATTCGGGCTTGAAATTTGAAATTTCATTCGAAAATAGTTCACTTGCATGTTATAAATCGTTGACTTGAAAGCAACATATTGTTACGAAAGTGGAAAAATCTAGATACTGGTGTTTTGCTTTTACATCGTTTAACATTAAAATTATAAACAAAAGCTACAAAAACAAAAAAACATTGAACTTGTTCACAAATTATTGCATTGCGTAATATAGCAACAAACATCAGCATAAAAAAGTGATAAACAAGTAAACAAAAATACAACAAACACTACAAGAATAAATGTAAACAAAAAACACAAACAACAATAATGAAACAACGATGTTTACATAGACATAGATGTTTATATAGACATCTCGAAAAGCGAAGCCACGAAAATTTTACTTCAATAACATACATCAGACTGTTTACGTTGCCCTATAAAAGGCACCGCAAAGCAGGCGACTGACCTAGTGAAGTTCAGTCAGTCTTGTGTGAAGAGGCGGTGTGTTTGAAGAGAATAATCGTGGTTTGAAGATCTCCGTTATAAAGATCTGTCGAACAATTGTCTAGTAAACAAAATAACAAAGCAATTGTTGTTGTTCACATCAAGTTGTGAACAGTGGCACACAGAATTGTGCGAATAATAAGGAATTTTAAATAAAACTAAACACAAATTTATTTTTATTTTTTTCGCAATCTACGAGCTCATATTTTAATCGTCTTTAAAAGGTAAAAACGTAACAATATTTCTGAAGTGTTATTGTTATGAAAACGTTTCAAATTTGAAATAACATTTTGCTTCGTCGAAAATGTGTCATCCGAAGGTGGTTTTCTCTTGTTGATAACTGTAAATCCTTGTTTAAAGTCCTGATTTTTATTGCAATGTTTTCATTTTGTCGCTTAACATCTCAACGTGAATAAAATGCACACACAATAAAACAAAATAAGTAAAGGGTAAGACCCCTAGAATAACAACAAGTCTGCACACGATTCATATAAATTCATATCATTCATGTAAACCAGTTACAATGGATGTATCCTCGCATAAGTATGTATATTTCCAACACAAAAAAAGGAAAAAGAAAAATTATTTTTGGCAACTATTTGCCGCCAAAAAAAAAGAAAAAAATAAAAACAATTTGTAGGTGCCCGTTGCCGGTTAATTCTATACATACGCTCTGCTACAAAAAATGTTTCGTAAGTTCATAGAGTATAGACGGCTAAGGTTATAATTTCTTACTGAGTCTGTGTCTGTGTCTGTATCTGTGTTGTAGTATTTGAATTCGCCTAGAATTTCCGGTTAATAAAACATATTCTCTTTGCTTTTTTATTTCCTTGTCTTGTCATTCCTTTAGTGTGGCAGCAAAGAAATATGTTGCAATGGCAGTAAGGACAACAAAACCTTTGCCAAACGAAGAGAAAAGCGAGAGAGAGAGGGGGAGAGAGAGAGAGTTGGAATCGTTGGAATCGTTGCAATAAAACACGTAGTAAAACATAACGATGATGAAAATCTAAAGTAATAATGGGGAAAATACCACAACAGCCAGTGTAAGAAGATGAAGAAGAAAAAGGAATAAAAATTCCTGCTGCATGTATGCCATGATGCCACCGCAAAGTCATGCGACACAACACATATGCGGATGCCACATATTCAGCTCAAAGCCAGTATTTATGTGTGTATGGAGTGAATATAAAAACGGTTTTAAGCCTTTCCAGGATAATTGAAGAAATTGTACACGAAAAAGAATTTATACGAGAACGTGTTCCCATTACTACATGCATTACTCATCCATATTTGGCCGTAGTATTTGCCCACCAAAAAAAAAAAGAAAACAAATAAAAGTAATGCCTAGTAATAGATTTAAATAATTTGATTATAACCAAAATCTTAATAGTTTCCTCTAGGCTGTATGTGATGTATAAAAATTGATTTAAATTGTCTGATAAGCTGCAAACAGAGCACTGGTCCACGGCATACATAAAAGTTATAAATCATCTCCTCCCTGGTCTACGGTAGTAGGTAGTGTGTTGGCTACTTAGACGCGAATCTTTGGTTCAAACTTCAGGTCACTCTTCTCCTACGAAACAAAATATAAAAATATTCCATCAGCGGCTTTCTGGCAAAAACTCTGAGAGTAAATAATAAAATTGCCAAAAAAAATTTCTCAAAAATCTGTTGTTCGAAGTCCACTTTGAACTGCAGGTCCTCGCCACTCATGTATAAAATTAACACACACAACCTAAGTGCATAAGACTATCCAGAAATAACCTGAAGTTGCTAGCCGATCTTAGGACAAAGAACACTTATTCAGAATGTGGATTGTTTCGAGCCCAACATGTAGATTCTGTGACTAAGAGAAGCAATCATTTGTAACACGTTTTTAAAGTATGCGAAGCATTAATGCATACAAGTTGCTGAGCATGAAACTGGTATTATTGACACCAAGCAGCATACTGAAGTTCGGCAGGGCAATGGGCGACAAGAAGTCATTACAGGAATACCATATAAAGTATAAGGGCTGTACAATAGATCGTATGGTAGCAGTACTAAGGCTTTTCATTGCCACCATAATAATAATAATGCTGATGACATGTTATTAATGACATGGTATAAACGCCGTATTCTTAGAGATCGTGTATTGGCTACCTAGAATTTAGCCAGTGAGTACAAACTAGAGATCAACAATGAATCGTTTTTTCTTTACTCATAAGCACTCATAAAATTTTGAATATAAATGAGTCAACAATATTGAAATTTAACTACGTACTCTTGATTCATTCATACTCACTAAACGTTCATTTATAAGTACATGTTGCAATTAGTATGCGTACAACGTTGACATCAAACTCATACCATTCGAAATATGTTTGCTTTATAAGCCTACTCATACTGGCTAAAGGGTTGTAATGACCAATTATATTTGGATGTATGTATGCATGTATGTATTCATTAACCAATCGCTATGACTTACTCTAGACTTTTTGCCGATTTTTCTATAAAAACGCTGGTAGACTGTATTTTGCTGTATTGTAATTGAGCTTTCCAGTCTTTCTAATTTACCAATTCCAGACGGAATGTATAGTCCCTAATTATTTTCTTTAAATTTTATCGTTTTTTATATATTTTTAAGGAAATTAGGTAAGGTTAGCGGGTTGCTTGTAGGTCACTAGCAAGTTCAGTCAGTGGCCCATATGGCTCATTGTGTTATCCAATGTGGAGTAAGCCCTCTTGTCATCATCCATTTGTGGTGGGTTTGTACCATCCCGAACTCCCTTAGTGGCACGTTCACCACATTGCCCAAATGTGCTTCAAACGTTCTGTCACTTAAGGACGGATGTGGTCTGTTCCGAAGTGCAGGGCAATCGCATAAAAAGTGTTGCACCGATTCCGTTTTCCCCATATTATGGCAGCTTTTGCAATAATCCTGGTGGATCAGACAGAGCTTGTCAGCGAAACTGCCAATAGCGCAGTACATACATACATAATTGGTCATTAAAACACTTCAGTCAGGATTACGACTTAGTTTCTCATTCCACTTATGTTGTGTGTGTTAATTTTATACGTGAGTGGCTCGTCGACTCCGAACGACAGATTTTTGAGAAACTTTTCATGGCAATTTTATTTGCTCTCAGAGTTTTTGCCAGAAATCTGCTGAAGAAGAAATACTTTTTGTATTTTATTTTGATGTCTGGCCTGGGACTCGAACCCTGGCTTTACGTCTAATAAGCCAACACACTACCTACTGGACTGCGGCGACTTCAACAGCGCAGTATCCCGTTAAAAAAACATGCTAGAATGTGAACCGTTCTCTTGTCGAACTCAAGTAATTCCCTGGTTCTCCCGCTGTACACTCTTGGACTTAGCAGTTGAAAAATTCGGCAAACAGGTATGTCCAACGACTCATGATTTGTTGAACTTCATGCTGTTTAAAGGAACTTAAGTGTAACAAAGCATTCTCCCTTATGTTCTTATTACGTTGCGATTTGTTGCAATTTTTCGACAAAGTTTTTTCAGCTAAACAGGCAGCTAAGCTCGCTGCAGTAGGAACTTTACTGGTAGATTTATCACCCATCAGTTTTTGCTTAGAAACAATATCCTCTGTATACATATTGTTACGCTTTTACCTTCTTAAATACGTTTAAATATGAGTTCGTTAATTGCAAACCAAGTAAAAACAAATAAATGTTTATTTCCTCTTAAACTCTCTTTATCCTTTACACAAATTTTGTGTGCCACCGTATACAATTTAACGATACAACAACAATTTGCTTGTACACTATTCTATTTCACACTTCTGTCCGCGTTAACACTAGCAACTGTTCGTTAATCTTCTCTGCTTACAACCTTTTTGCAAGCAATACCACTTGTACGTTGAAACCGCAACGCGTCTTCCCACAAGGCTGACTGAATTATAACTCCCTGCTGCCTGCTTTGTCCAGCTCTTCTATAGTCCAACACAACCAGTCTAACGAACATTCTTGAAGTTTAAGATTCGTGATCTCGCCTTCTCGAGAGCTCTATTGCTAACACATTATTGTTTGTGTACCTTGCTTACGTTGTCCATCCCTTTTTGTCACATGCATGTTGTTGTTGGTACCAGGCGCAACCAGGTTCGTTGTATATATGTACGTGTGCAGCTTTAGAAACGTTCATTGTATTCTTAGTGTTAATGTGTATTTGTGTCGTGTGTATTGTGTTGGTGTAGCTGGTGGCTTTTGTCTATCGTTTTTATTGTTAAACGATATTAGGTCGTTTCGATTTATGTAACAATATGTATTGAGTGTTTTGACGAGGAAGTTTGTTGGTCGAGAGCTACTCATTCGCAAGAATTAGAGTTGATGATCTTCCTAAGATGTTCGACGTTCGATGTTCAAAGGATGTTCACGAATGCAAATTTTAGTGAAATTTAATTGATTTAAGTGTTCCTTGAATATACGATTGCATATTAAAATATGCAGGAGCAGTAAAGAAGGAAGTCTTGCAAGTGATTATTTGCATGTGGAAATCATAAATCATTTACACTCCTCCTTCCATGACAATGTAAACTACAAAGTAACACTTTAACGTCCATATGAAAATCTTGTTTATTTTAATATTTCTTGTAAATTTTTTTTAAAAATCCAAAAGAAAGTCATCTTATCTATTTAGTTTTAATAAAATTCTCTCAAGTGTTTAAGCAGCTTCAATAAATTCATCTCTGCAACGTGAAAAATCTATAAAACTGCATCCAACATTGTGTTACGTGCCGTGCCACAAATTCCTCCACTATTACCCAAGGCAGCCCTCACAATTTCGAAACAGAAAAAAAAAGAAAACAAATTCCCAACAGAACGTTTCTTAGCACAGACAGTGCTGTTGTTGTTGTTATTGTTGTTCTGTTTTGAGGGCGAATTATCCTTTCAATTTAACTTGGCATATGTGCTGCATAAATACATCTTTTATAAGGACGAGAGTAAATATTCCATTTGGAATTGGAATTGGTTTCAACTGGCATAGCCAGCCAGCCACTATAAGCAGCACCACCAGCAGCAGCAGCAGTTCTCTTTCTTTTATTATAAGAAAATACTTTAACTGAATATAAATGTAAATGTTATGTTATGGTAGAAGGACGTTTCTACTGCCAAAGGACGACACACACAGAAAAATTATACCAAAAAAAAACCCGGCTAAGAAAGAAAAAGAAAAACTAAAATTGTTACAAAACATTCTTGACGTTTACTTAAGATTTTCTCAGTTATTTTTTTTTCTTGCTATTTTCCAAAAGGGTGGTAAAATATGGAATTCTTTTTTAGCATGCCAATGTTCCTTATACTCTTTGCACACATGTCAGCAGGCATTTTTCCATGGCATTTGCAAATGCACCAAAAAGTAGTACGTCTCGTTGCTTGTAAATCGTTTTCTTTTTTTCTTTTTAGAACTGAGAAGACTGAGAAATTGATTCATATTGAAAATGTTAAGACAAGAAAATAAGCCTTTTGAGATGAGACATTCAACTTAAGGAAGATTTTTTTTTATTTATTTTCTTTAAGAAAATATTTCAGTTTCTTTTGATACTTTTAAAGATTTAAAGCTCTTTTTGGACTTTAAATGTCTTCCGAACAGTGTGTTTTCTAATTTCCCTCTCTTCTTCCAGGGTTGATAGATGTTTTGACAAATTCCTTACCATTTTACTGCAAAATATTTCATCATTACAATCCCTCAGTCAGGACTACAACCTAGCTGTTGTGTGTATTAATTTCATCTATGAGTAGCAGGATCTAAATCGACTCCGTACTACAGCTTTTGAGAATCTTTTCAGGGCAATTTTATTTACAACGCCTTAGTCAGGATTACAATCTAGCTTCTTACAAAACCCATGTTGTGTGTGTTAATTTTATACAAAGTCGACTCCGAACGATAGATTTTTGAGAAACTTATCAGGGCAATTTTACTTACTCTTCAGAGTTTTTACCAAAAGACTTCTGACAGGAAGTCGTCGAAAGCCATATTTTTTTTCATATTTCGTTATGTTTGAGCTGTCTTAGCAAGGTGTTGAACCACGAGCCATCTTCTTAGGATCCAACAAACTACCTACTAGGCTACGGCGACTTCAAAGAGGAAGAACTTTTTTTATAACTATTGAAACAGTTTTTAGCATAAAGCCAGTAATCTTGGTTTTGTTTATTTGTGGATGAGGCGAATTTATACTCAAAATTCCAATTCTTCGTTTACACGATTCAAATTGGATTTCGATTTTCGAAAAATCAAGTTTTTTAATCAAAAAGAAACTTTAAGCATACTGAAGAAGATAATTAATAGAAGCGAAATAACTGTTATTTATTATTTAAACATAAGTCGCCGTAGTCTAGTAGGTAGTGTGTTGGCTTATTAGACGTAAAGCCAGGGTTCAAACCCCAGGCCTGACATCAAAACAAAATACAAAAAGTATTTCATCGGCGACTTTCCCTCAGCAGATTTCTGACAAAAACTCTGAGAGTAAATATTAAATTGCCATGAAAAGTTTCTCAAAAATATGTCGTTCGGAATCGACTTTAAGTTGTAGGTCCCGCCACTCATGTATAAAATTGACACACACAACATAAGTGGTGTGAGAAACTAGGCCGCAATCCTGACGGAAGGGTTGTGCTTTGTGCTTATTTTGTTAAGCAATTTTGGACTACAATCGCGAGATTTGTGCGCAAATTTCAACGGAGCGGGTCTGTAGGAAATGTAAAAACACATGTATATGATCCCCCAGTTCGTTCTGCGGAAAACACTGCTGTTGTTCGTGATAGTGTAACAAAAGAGCCTCTAACCTCGTTCCGTCGTATCGGGTCCGCCATTTAACGTTTTTTTTTCAACTAGTGCTTATTTCGTGAATGGTAACACTTAGCTCATGTCTGATTTGACAGATAATTAGTTTTATCCTTCCGCTGAACGAATATGGTTGTGTATACGCTTGAACAACGCTGGAAAATATTGCGACATTACTTTGAAAATCATGGTAATGTTGCAGAATGTGTGGGAAAATTGCGTACGGATTTTGGAAGAAGAGAAGCACCGTCAGCTCCGTATGTTCATTATCTTGTGAAAAAAGTAAAAGTAACTGGCATCCTCATCGATAAACCGAAGCGTGAAAAGCCAAAAACAGTGCGTACACCCGAGAATATTGCTGCTGTGGCAGAAAGCGTGCGAGAAGTGCCATCAACATCAATTCACCGTCATTCTCAACAATTGAATATTTCGGAGACATCATTGAGATGAATTTTGCATAAAGACCTTGGTATGACGCCATACAAAGTCCAATTGGTTCAGGAGTTGAAGCCAATTGACCATCCAATGCGTTTTCGCTTCGCTAAGTGGGCCTGCGATCGACTTACAGAAGATGCCGATTTTGGCAAAAAAAAAAATCATCTTTTCAGATGAAGCTCATTTTGATCTTGGCGGGTATGTAAACAAACAAAATTGTGGCATTTGGGGCACAGAAAACCCGCACGCAAACATTGAAAAACCAACGCACCCAAAACGAGTCACTGTTTGGTGCGGATTTTGGTCCAGAGTCATAATTGGGCCATTTTTCTTCGAAAATGAGCAAGGAGTGGCCGTTACAGTCAATGGCGATCGTTATCGGGCAATGTTGAACGAATTTTTGTTCATAAAAATTGAAGAGGAGGATATTGGCAACATTTGATTTCAACAGTACGGCGCTATGTGCCACACAGCCGAAGCTACACTCGATGTTTTGCGCCCTGTTTTTGAAGATCGCATTATCAGCCGCAGAGCTAATGTGGTTTGGCCACCTCGAAGTTGCGTTGTGACACCGTTGGACTATTATTTGTGGGATGTCGTCAAAGATAAGTGTTACGCCGACAAGCCAGAGACAATTGACGCTTTAAAGGACAATATTCGTGAAGCCATTGGTGAAATACAGCTGCACACAATCGATAATGTGTTTAAAAATTGGACCGATCGTGTACGCTACTGCATGGCCAGCCGAGGCAGCCATTTGAATGAAATTATTTTCCATTATTAACCGGAAGGATTGTACTTTCAAATAAAAAAAGGAAATTTGAGAAAATATTCAGTAGTTATTTTTTAAAGCATTTTCAAAAAAAAAAAGTTATTTGGCGGACCCTTTACATTACTGATCGATTTTGGAATTAAGATTTGAATTTACACGCTTACAAGGTTCAATTAACTCTAGAGCTGGAGCCTACTTACCAATTCAAGTGTCGTCAATACGGCAATGGTTAGTTGAACTGAGAAAAGTAAGAAAATTATCACTTTCACTTCAGTTTATTCGTCAAGAAGCAGAATTGCCACATT
The DNA here is from genome assembly GCA_932273835.1 of Sarcophaga variegata. Classification (NCBI taxonomy): domain Eukaryota; kingdom Metazoa; phylum Arthropoda; class Insecta; order Diptera; family Sarcophagidae; genus Sarcophaga; species Sarcophaga variegata. Next base: position 61,269,446 of record OW026362.1, read on the forward strand.
TAGGCAAAACCACGTGAGATTGTTGAAAAGCCAATACATCCATAAAGAGAAAGTAAATGTACGTCAATAGGTCAAGAATAATTCAAGAGCTAAAGGATTGAACCTCAATTATGTCTCAGAGTCATGGAAAATATGGACCATCGGATAACACTGAGGTCGTGGCGAGAATTTGGGCGATATTTTATTTCACGCATAATTGTTAAGGATTCTTCTACCATAATGAAAAAAATTTGGAGATAATTCTTTGAAAACTTTTTATTTTATTTACAATTAACATCATGCGTTTTGATTGGACCTGCCTTAATAGAGGGTTTCAATTGCGAAATATTTATAGAAAAATTTAAATTCTTTTTCTTAAACAAGAAGTTTTTTTTCTTTAAAAAATCAACTTAATTTACTTCACTTTCAAGAATAAAGCAATTCAACCAAAAAAGAAAAAGAAAAAAATTAAGATGCCTCGTCTAAACAAAACTACAGAAGCAATAAGTGAGTTTCCAACAAACATTGGAAATAAAATCCAATAATTTGACTGACATGTTCAACATTTTTTTGTTCTCCATCTTTTGTTTTTACTTCCTTGATTCAAAAAAAAAATAAACGAAAATGAAAAAATTTCATTCATGCACAGGACATATAGACGTACGTACGTACATATACATAAATAAACAGGGATATGCAAAGGAAAGGCATGTAACAAGAAGTGTCAGTATTTAAGAACTGCCAACGAGGTCGTCACTTGTCACACAAAAGTCGCGTAATATCCATGAATATTTTATAAGATGTTGCCACAAGAGCCTCTATGTCAACATACAACAAAACAACAGCAACAACAATTTACATAGAAACACACATACACACTCTAAAGACTACAGTGGTAGTAGTTTAAGAACTAAACTACTTGTGGTCCTTACAATATATTTATTGTGTTGTTTCTTTTTTTCTTCCTTCTTCTTCTACTTCTTCTACATCTACTTGTCGTTGTAACAGTTAACATTACAAAGAGTATAAAAAAAAGAGAAAGAAAATGTTTTTTTTTTTCTTCCATCCAATATTGTTAAAGTCAACCGCAATATGCCATTTGGGAGGCCATCATCTCCTTACGTATGCTGTTAGTCAACACATAACGGTCTTCAGTTATTTTTTTTCTTTTATTCTCCTTTTTCGTAATCCTTTTGTAGTAATTTTGTTCAATTCCTCTTTTAAGTTTTATTCTTACAGGCATTTTTTCGTACTTTTTTTGACCGTTTGTGGCCTTATAATGGAGAGCAAGTGTATTAACCGAAAAGAATGACTTCTTAGTCCTTTACCAGAACCCCATTCGACTCAATTGTGGTGGAGTAAAAAAAAGAAAATAAAAAAGAAAAAAAGGCTGGTAAAGTATCAACTAAATTGGTACTGTATTCCTGTAGAGATGACACAAAAAAGTTTTTTGTTAGGGAAGTTCAGCAATGGAATCTACCTTTACAAGAAGAAAGGAAATTCTATTTAAAAAGAAGACAAATATTTTACCAGGCATAGACGACTTTGAAAGCGTAAGTAACGTTTCGTTATGATTTATAAAAATGTAAGGAATCGTAAATTGGATTGGCTTTAATCCAATGACAAAAAATGTCCTCTGATATCAATTCAATCATACATTAAAAGCATGACTTACAAGCCTGTCTTCACTGAGGAGTTTGAGTTTGAATAAAAACTCGAGCATATCAGATACAACATTGGGAAAGAAAAACTTAGAGACTTTTAGTACTTACTTACATACATATACATATTTAGATTATGTTTGTGGCAAAAAAAAGTTACTAATTCAAAAGCCTGCATGTTATAATATATTTAAAGTAGGACGAGTATACTCGTTTTTGACAGGGTATACCGCACTGCCAAGACGAGTATACTCGTCCTTGGCAGCAAATGGGTTAATTGGTCAGTTGCTCACACCAATCGATGACAGGGCTTCCTCGATTTGGCCCTTCCAACGCAAACAAAGTCGTCGTCTTCGCCGACCTCCGCAGATCCAAGCATCAAATATCCGTCTAGACGGAGCATCATCTTCCATTCCAATGACATGGCTGAGCAAGTGCAGCCGCTGGATGTTATTACGCTGCACAATGTCCATGCTGTTGAGGAGTTCATACAACTTATTGTTGGATCAAATGCGGAAATCATCGCCAACTGGCACTGGACCGAAGATCTTAAGCCGGACTTTTCTCTCAAGAAAAAAATACTCTCAAGGCTGCTGCATCAATGCTTAATAGGGTCCATGCTTCTGCACCGTAAAAAAACACAGGGAGCGTCTTGTAGAGTATTAGTTTTGTCGTACGAGAGAGGTCTCTGCAACTCAACTGCCTACTAAGACCATAGTAGCACCTGTTAGCAAGATTAATCCTGCGCTTGACCTCCAGACCGACATCCTTTTTGGAGGTAACGGCGGAGCCAAGATAAATAAATTCTTTGAATATATCGAAAGTTTAGAGGCTTTCAATACCCCTCTAAATATCCCATTCAGAAAACCAACTGCCCTTATCTAATCACAGAGTGAGGCACCTTTTGAGAAGGATAAAGACTCATAAAAATCCCGAGCTAGGATTGAAAGTTGATCTCCTTACACTACATACATAATTGCTCTTTACAACCCTTCATTCAGGATTACGACCAAGCTTCTCTCTCCTTAAACTATCCCACATCAATTTCATAGGCGTCTCTTTTTCTAAATAACTGTGTATGGCAACTCTATGACCCAAGAACTTTCCACAGCTGTATAATAGGCTGCTTAGCTGCAAAATCTTTGTTAATAAAACTGAAACAAAACAAAAAAATTATAAGCTGATGAGTGAGATGCCTTTTACGTGAAAGAAATACTTAAGGGTGCACTGTCCTTTAATTCTAGGAAATTTTAGCAAAGTCTGGTATAACAGACTAGAGTCTCTTGTGGAAATCAAAGTTACAGTCTCCACACTCGCAAATTAGCATACTACTTACTGGACTACAGGGGCACCCTGATAGGAATAATAGTATTACACTTGTACTCACGAAGTCTTTAAGTTCATCCTCAATACGCAAGCGTTGCAATTGCCTTTGTTTCTAAGTAACTGTGTATGGCAACTCTATGATCCTAGAACTTGCCACAGAAGTTTAATCAGCTGGTTAGCTGCAAAAACTTAGTTAATGACGCTGAAACAAAACAGGGAAATAATAAGATAAGCGAGAAAGAAATACTTCAGGGTGCTCTGTGATGTAATCCGGAAAAGATAACAAAGTATAATAGACTAGAGTCTCTGGTGGAAATGAAGCCCACAGTCTCCACACCCTCAGATTAGTACACAAGTTATCGGACTACAGGGACAGCCTGATAGGAATAATAATGCTACACTTATATTCAGGATTTTTCCAATTCACGAAGTTTTTACGCTCATACGCAATCAGTACACTTGCTCTCCCTTTGAATAGATTTGAATAATATTTGGAATGGAAAAAAAGAACGCGTAAGAACAAATGAAGCGAATATGGTGGCTGATGTTAATGAGGTCGTAGTGTGTTGGCTTGTTAGATAAGAGCCCGTGGTTCAACCCCTGGCTCAGGCATCTCGAACAAAACGAAAGATGAACAAATATTCCTTGGTCAACTTGCTCTCATCAGCTTTCAGGCATAAACTCTGAGAGTTAATAAAAAGTTGACTTGATAAGCCTTTCAAAAATTTTTGTTGTTCGGAGACGACAAGTGCCGCTTCTCAGGCATAAAATTAACGCATACAACATAAGTGGTGTAAGAAACTAGATTGTAATCCTGACTGAAAGGTTGTAACTATGTTGGTATGTATGGAGATTACTAGACTTCAGTTACTAGTTCGATGATAATATGATTATCTGAGCATCCCAACGTGCTAAACGAACCGAAATTTTAATTGCTAGTAAATCGCTAGGTGGTCTATGACCCTCAAAAAGCAGCCGATTTCTTGCAACGTCGTTTTATTTTATTAAATACTACCGTTGTCCTGATAATTCAAATGAACGGGCCTGAGTACTACGCATTCAATCAGTTTATAATCTTACTTCTCGTTGTTCAAGTGGTTCAAGCGAACGGGTCTCAGCGGCATATACTCGAAGATTTTCCAATTGCTTGTCATTCATTTTGAATAATTTTCTTTGACGCCATCCATCGGAAATTAATCGCACCAATCACCGTCGACTCATGCGCAACAACTTTGTTAATTTGCGATTTAGTTCATTTTGAGTAATTTTCAGTGGCGCCACCTGTCGTAAATTGATCATACCAACTTAGAAACCTTCCCCGGATAATGCGCAACAACTTTGCTAAAGATCATAACATGATCAAATCCAAAGTTTACGATTCTGTAATGTATATACAAACAAACATTAATTTTTATATGTATATATAAACTATAGGAAGTGACACGCCCACTATAGCCAACCCGCCCATTTTGTTCATATATACGTCAAAGTCGTCCATACAAAAATCAAGGACTCTAGCTGTTGCAGTTTATGAGATATGCGGCATTAAATACTTATTGGGTATGGGGGCGTGGCACCTCGCCTACTTGAAATTTTAAAATAAAAAGTAGCCTATAGTTCCTTCCAGACATATAGCCGTTTAGCCATCTATAGACTTAAAAAAAACCCACAAACAAATAAACACACATTCATTTTTATATATAAGAAGAGGTGCCTTTTTGATTTCTTCCCGAATAGTGGGAATGTTGAAATCCCAATGGATGTTGTTATTTCTAATGTACCATGGAGCACACGGAATCATTGTTAAAAGTCTTCTCTGCAATTTTTCTACATTCGATGATGGGGCCAAAACTGGATGCCATATGACCATATTGGCCTTATAACTGCTTTGTACAGGAGCGCTTTAAGATTCAAATCCATAGTTGACCGTGGTCCAATAAGCTAGTGCAGTTGGGCGGATTTTAGATTTATCTGAGTCCATGTAAGACAATGATCAAGGTGCATTCCGAGGTAGTTGATGTGGTTTTGTTCCCGTTTTCTACATACCAATTGAGACTTGATTTTTAGAAATCAAACTTCTCGGCTTGAAAGAGTTGCAAATGTTGCATACTTTCCTTTGAATTCCAAATGACCTACAAAACTTAGAAGAGGTGTATGTATGTGATATAAAAATCCAAAACCAAATCACCACACATAATTCAAGTGAATATTTGAATTGTTGACTGTGTGTGGCGGTTACAAAAAACCAAAACGACCAAACAGTTAAACAACCAGCCAGCCAGCCAACAAGGACTCGTGTGTTGAGCATAAGCAAGTTATAGTTTCAAAAAATTGTCTTTCATACTCTACTTTTTCTTTATTAAGGCCTCTCACCGTTTCTTTTTAGGGTTTATGCCTCCTGAGCAATGTTATGAACTCGAGTGCCAAGCACACAAGCAATGTGACAGCCTAAGTTTTGGTGGCGGCGATGGTGGACCATGCCTAATATACTGCTACTGCTGCTATTGCTGCTGCTAATGCAGTTGAACTGGAGGGATACAACGAAATTTTTTTTTCCTTTTTTGCCATATAGCGGCAGTACAAAAGAGGATTTAGAAACAGAACACAAGAGAGCAGAAGTGAAAAAATATGTGAGAAATTTTCACACAACAAATGCAACAAAAAAAAACTTGCAAAAGAAACAAGAAATAAACGAACACAATACAACGTTGAGAAAATATGCTGCACTGCAGCACGTCACTACGTGGTTAGCAAATTTATTATGGTAAACGGAAGTTCTCGTACCCGAGGAAGAACAAAACTATATGAGAAGAACAAAAAAAAAAAACAACAAACTTCGAAGAAGAACAAGACTTATAGACTTTGTTATGAAAGTATGTGTGTGTACACATAAACTACAAATACTATGAATATTTACTTCTTGGCGTTGGATAACAATTTTTGTACACACACACACAGATAGTCAGCAGTCTCCTGCTCTGTTGTTGTGTGTATACAGTGTAGGGAGAGCAACAGAGACTCATTTTATGGCTGCCAAGTAACAACAGTTCAAGCAATAATAACACCAACAAAATGGATTTTTTAAAAAGACAAAATAACAACAGCAACAACAACAAGAAAAAAATCCTAAACAATTTGTTTCTTTAACTGTACCAATATATCTTTCAACAAGAAGAAGAACAGCGACAATAACACCTAAACCAAACGCTGTTGTTCAGATAAGAGAAGGATGCCCAATGGATGAAATTTTTAGTGCAATTCGGAAGGAATTTCTCTTAAACAGTTGTAAGAACTGAAAAATAAAAGGTACCACAGTGAATTTAAGATTTATTAGATCTGAAGGCGAAAATTATGCACCAGAATAAGTAGTCCAATGACCATTAATGGTCAATCGTTTGTTTGTAGTTACTCCCCTGACATTAATTTAATAAAATATCAATGGAAGCATTTCTTTTTTTAATAGGTCTGTACCTAATGCCAATATATTTACATAACCTAACATAACTGGTCATTAGCGCCTCACCCCATTTATGTTGTGTGTCAATTTTATACATGTGTGGCAGGACCTACAGCTTAAAGTCGACTCCGAACTACAGATTTTTGAGAAAGTTTTCATGATAATTTTATTTACTTTCAGAGTTTTTGCCAGAAATCTGCTGAGAGGAAGTCGCCGAAGGAATATTTTTTCATATTTTCGTTTTGTTCGAGATGTCTGACTTACGCGTGTGATTATCCAGTGAAAGGAACAAGTGCTTCTTGGTAAACTTCAGCCAAAATTTTGTCCTTCTGTTTGCAGAAATGCAAGTCAATGGCCACCAAATCTCAAGTCTTGTTTCATAATTCGACTCATGAAAATTTTCGGCACTTTTATCTCCCGGGATTAAATTTTTGTTTCTGGATTTCCTGATCCTGAACGTTGATATATTGGCTTTTGTCGCCGTAGCCTTGTAGGTAGCGTGTTGGCCTATTAGACGTAAGGCAACGGTTCAAACCCCAGATCAGACATCAAAACGAAATAAGAAAAAATATATCTTTGGCGACTTCCTCTCAGCAGATTTCTGGCAAAAACTCTGAGAGTAAATAAAATTTCCATGCAAAATTTCTGAAAAATCTGTCGTTCAGGGTCGACTTTAAACTGTAGGACCCGCCAGTCATGTATAAAAATTAACACACACAACATAAGTGGTGTGAGAAACTAGGTCGTGATCCTGACTAGAGGATTGTAATGACCATTATGTATGTATGTATGTAAGTACACATGAAATTTTGAGTGTGCGTGAGGCAACAGTATTGAAATTTATCTATGTACTCTGATTCATTCGTACTCAGTATTACAATGTTGATTTATAAGTACAGGTTGCAATGAGTATGTGTACAACGTTGACATCAAACTCATGCCATTCGAAATATGTTTGATTCATAAGCCTACTCATTTAAATGCATAACTTTAGAAAAATACTTATAACACTCATAAATGATTCAAGTGATTCGAATCATTCATCAAAATTTACAGTCTTTGTTGTTGCATTAAAAAAAAAAAGGACAAAGACAAAGACAGCAACCTTCTAGTGAGTATTGAATTGTTCGTACGCGATTCAGACTTATTTTGTGATTCGTGTATATATTGAGTTACGAAGAGTCGAAGTCAACAACATCATACGTGTTGTTAAGTATGAATATGATGAGTACTTCAAACTTTGAATATCAGTAGTATGAGTATGTTTTTAAAATAAGTATGAATGTGTATAAGTATCACAAATTATGAGTATGATTCGATTCTATTCATCTTTTTGAATACTCATTGCTGATCTCTGGTATAGAGCAATACCTGCAACCGTAAGGTGGTATTTTTCTACTTATAAGTTACATACATACATATGTACATACACACATACCCATAAATAATTGATCATTGCAAAAATTTTGTCAGAATTACGCCCTAGTTTCTCACACTACTTACATATGTTGGGTGTGATGAGTAGCGGAACCTACAGTTTTAAGTCGACTCCGAAAGACAGATTTTTTGAGAAATTTTTCATGGCAGTTTTATTTCCCTCTCGTAATTTTTGCCAGAAATCTACTGAGAGGAAATAGCCAAAGTTTGTTGTTGTCGTTTTGTTGGAGATGTCTGACTGTGGCCTCAAGTCTACTATGCCAACACACTACATATTAGACTACCGCGATTACTTACATTTACAGCAAACAAGCAAGGGGATGTATGGCTTTACTTATCGTTGGTAGTCTTAGGAGCTAAGTTTTAATTGAATGAATTAGAATTCCATATTTCTCTTACAAGTACTTGAGTTGCAAATTGCAAACAAGCAAGTTGCGAATGGCATCAGCATAATGACGTATATTTCATATAAGCAAAGCATACATAGTAACATGTGGAAATCTGACAGAATATGTGAATATTGAGACTTCTTATGAATTTCAACAGGTTCCAAGACCTTAATAGCCTGTTTGTAATTACTCAAGAGAGCGTGAATACGCAGTAAGCTGACCAACGCGAAGTAGCAGCCAAACATTTTGAAGAAGAACAATTTCTCCGGCTACAGCTTGAGCATCATTACCTTGGGAAATGGCTTCCAATTGTTTCTTGATATTAGAAATGTCGACCAAAGAGTGAAGCACATTAAATATACATACATAGAATGCTCCAAACATTGCTGTGGTTAACACACAATTGATGAATTTGATCTTGGGTTTTGTCAGTAAAAGAGGCGTTTTAAAAATTATATTCTGGAACTTTCTCAAAGTATAGCAAAGCCTCAAGTCTAAGTTGCAGGTAACTTTCTGTCCTACAAAATGGTAAAGATAGTTCGTAAAACTTAAGTTTCAGGGAAATCACATTTCAGTTAAATTTTGTTTAAAATAGTTTTCTTATCTTAATTTTTTAACTTAAAATTTAAAAATTCAAAACCTTTGCCAAAAGCTTGTTTCAAATATTTCGCATGTGATTATTTACTCAATGCATTTTAAAGAAGCCAATTTTTCCTTCTTTTGCTTTCATTGGTTTTTTTTTTCTTTTGTGTTGCAGCCAGTGTCATCATTTTTGTATGAAATCAAGACAAGACTTGGAAACAAAAACAATTTCAATGTCTTTGCAACAATTTAACAAAAATTTTTGCTTGATGTTGTTGCAACATTGAGTTTCAGTTGTTATTGTTGTTGACGATAGTAGTTTGCATATTAAAATCGAATAACGAAGACAAAATAAAAAAATAAAATTTTTTTTCTAAAAATTGTCGGACTTCCGCCGCCAATATCCTGTACTGTCATGTTCAAAATCATTTTTGTTGGAAGAAAAGAAAGCAAAAAAAAAAGAATGCAAAAAACTGGTAAAGGATAAATACATATGTACATACATAAAAAAGAGAGCATTTTTATTAGTTAAGTGGGCCGGTCTTAACATGCAACATTTTATATCGCTTCTGTTCTGCTTGAAGATTCGTTTTTTGTTTGGTTTGTGTGATCAACTTTGGCAATGAAATTTTTCTTTTTATTTCTTTTCCATTGAATTCATAACAATTGTAGCGTAAATATTGGAATTAAAAAAAAACTAATTTTTTTTATTGAAATTTTATGGAAATTGTTATGTTGTTTTAGGAGATTTTTATGATAATTGCAGTTTTATTTGTATTTAAATTGAGGGGGAAAAAACTGAAACAGTTATTGAACGTTATAAAAAAAATTTTAAAAAATTAAATATGAAACGTCAAAGACTGTCGAACCCTCAAAGGGAGTCGTAATCAGCATGGGTCATTATATTGGGACGTTTTAGCAACGTAATCTTTTAAGCTTCATATACAGACAGTTTTGTATCAAACGAGCATAATTTGATGAATGCTTTACTGCAGTATAGGCAATCTCCTGAGCGGCAGAACAAATTTGAGGAACAATATTTGAATACTTTACACGATCAAGAGCAAGCAATTACTTAAAGAAACTTTTTTACCGATGAATATACACACAGTTACTAAAGTATACATACAGTTAACAAATTTCAGAAATTTTTTAACCAATCCGTTTTCATTGAAAATCTTTATAGTTTCCTTGATTTTAAAACGGTCTTTTGCTTTGGTTAAAAAATTTCTGAAATTGAACTGAATTGTGGCCCTGCACGGGCCCACAAATATATACATCCGATTAACAAATTTCACAAATTTCTGAACCAATGCAAAAGACCATCTTAAAATCGAAGAAAGATGTCAGACAATTATAAAGATTTTTAACGAAAAGGGATTGGTTAAAAAATTTCCGAAATTTGTTTGTTAACCGTATGTATACTTTTGTTGTAGTCGCCGTGGTCTAGTAGGTAGTGTGTTGGCTTATTAGACGCAAAGCCAGGGTTCGAGCCCCAGGCCAGACATCAAATAAAATACAAAAAGTATTTCTTCGGTGACTTCCTCTCAGCAGATTTCTGGCAAAAACTCTGAGAGTAAATAAAATTGCCATGAAAAGTTTCTCAAAAATCTGTCGTTCGGAGTCGACTTTAAACTGTAGGTCCCGCCACTCATGTATAAAATTAACACACACAACATAAGTGGTGTGAGAAACTAGGTCGTAATCCTGACTGAAGGGTTGTAATGACCAATTATGTATGTATGTTATGTATGTATACTTTTGTGGCTGCGTGTACATTCAATAAATTTCCCGAGCCTTGAAGGTGTATTGCTCACTATTTAGAAAACTAAAGAATAGCTGCTTAAAAAATAATAACAGTGTGTTTACTCCAATTGGTTCTACCGTGAAATGTTCTTGGAACTCAGAATTTAAATGCCCCAATCGCCGTACCCTAGTAGGCTTATTAGATATGGGGCCACGATTCATTCTTCCAGGTCAGACATCAAAACGAAAATATTGTTACGTTTTTACCTTTTTAAAAACGTTTAAATATGAGTTCGTTAATTGCAAACAAAATAAAAACAAATGTGTTTAATTTCAATTAAACTCTTTATTCTTTACACTACTTTTGTGTGCCACCGTATACAACTTAACGATACAACAATAATAATCTGTTTATTCACTTTACTAGTTCACACAATTATTCACTTTACAACCACGACTTGTTTTGTTCACACGCAACTTCACACAAGGCTGACTGAATTGACACTAACTGCTGGCTGCTTTGTCCAGCCCTTTTATAGTCCGACACAACTAGTCTAACTAACATTCTTGAAGTGGAAGGTTCGTGATCTCGCCTTCTCGAGAGCTCTATTGCTAATACATTGTTGTTTGTGTATCTTGCTTACGTTGTCCATCCCTTTTTTTCACATGCATGTTGTTGTTAGAACTAGGCGCAACCAGGTTCGTTGTGCATATGTGTGTGTGCAGCTTTAGATAATCAACACGTTCATTAGTGTGTATTTGTGTAGTGTGTATTGTGTTGGTGGAGCTGGTGGCTTTTGTTTATCGTTTTTATTATCAAACGATATTAGGTCCTTTCGATTTATGTAAAAATATATTCAATAAATTTCCAGAGCCTTAATATGTGTATTGCTCACTATTTAGAAAACTAAAGGATGGCTGCTTAAAAAAACAATAACAGTATGTTTACTCCAATTGGTTCTACCGTGAAATGTTCTTGGAACTCAGAATTCAAATGGCCCAGTCGCCGTACCCTAGTGGGTTTCTTAGACATGAAGTCACAATTTAAGCCAATTAAAATTAATTAAAATTGTAATGGCCAATTATGTATGTATGTATGTAGTTTCCTTAGACATTGAAAAAGATTCGAATATCTTTATTAGCCGGTAATAAAATTTATATCTCACTATGGTTAAGGAGTCATAGTTCTCTTGCATGAGAAAAAATTAAGGAAGAACTCAATCGAGACAGAATTTCCTCAATGTGAGCCAGACAGATGATATGCTAAACCTAGCTAAGGCTACTTAGCTTACATACTTAATTTGGCATTGCAATCTAGCTTCTCCCACCACCCATTAATTTTAACCATGTTTGGCGGATGCTACGGTTTAAAGTTGACTCAGAACGACGCATTTGAGATACTCCTCATTGAAAGTTTATTTAAGTTTCAAAGTTTTTGCCAAAAGACTTTTAAGAAGTCGCCGTAAGAAATATTTTTTCTTAGCAGAGACTTGAACCACAAGCATGCATTACACTGACAATACACTGTCTAATAGACATACAACGAGTTCTTTATATGGTCTTAATTTTTTATTGGCATAGTAATGAGATAACTTTTGTGAAACTTACTTGCTGACTTTATTAACTTTACGGAAACTTTATTTATTATCTTTCACTCCGTCTTAATATGCTTGCCTCTTACATATGTAAGTTCGAAACTCCAATATTTTAGATATGGCATCATACCAGACACAGCTCGTTTCAGAGGTATGGGCTGGAAAAAGTAAATGAAGTTACATACATAATTGGTCATTACAACCCTTCAGTCAGGATTACGGCCTAGTTCCTCACACCACTTATGTTGTGTGTGTTAATTTTATACATGAGTGGTGGGACCTACAGTTTAAAGTCGACTCCGAACGACAGATTTTTGAAAAACTTTTCATGGCAACTTTTATTTACTCTCAGAGTTTTTGCCAGAAATCTGCTGAGAGGAAGTCGCCGAAGAAATACTTTCTTTGCATTTTACTTTGATGTCTGGCCTGGGGCTCGAACCCTGGCTTTTCGTCTAATAAGCCAGCACACTACCTACTAGGCCACGGCGACTTCTAAATGAAGTTCGCAGAAGATAAAAAGCTTTATTGAAAAGTATGGTTGAAATCTGTAAATGATTAGCGCACAGCAAGCCTACTTTACGGTTTAGAGGTATGAGACTTTGAACTCCATAGTTGGTGTCCTTATAACAGCTTGACTATCGATTTCCGTATTCATGCATACATATATAATTGGTCATTACAACCCCTCAATCAGGATTATGGACCAAGTTTCTCAAAGCACTTATATTGTGCTCGTTAACCGCGCTGGACCTACAGTTTAAATTCGACTCCGAACGACAGTTTTTTGAGCAACTTTTCAAGGCAATTTATTTACTCTCAGAGTTTCTTTCGGTAATCTGCTGAGAGGAAGTCGCCGTAGAAATATTTTTGTTTTGATGTCTGACCTGGGATTTGAACCGTGTTCTTACGTCTAATAACAACTTCCGTACTCATGTATCATAAAAACGGTTACAGTACGTTTTAAGAATCCAAATACGTTCTAAACTCCCTTTTAGCTTGACAGAACTCTCCAACAACTCTAGAGTGGTAAGGTTGTAGATATTGACTCTCAATTTCCATATTTTCCAAAATTAAATATGAATTTATGTTTTCAATCGACTGATGTATACTTTGTTTTGCAATAATATCATGCAATAATGTCATGACGTACATACTCGTCTTTAACAAAAAATGAAGGAACTTTAATTTGATTGAATAACAAATATTTTCTCGCAACTTAAGCCTTTATGCCCTTTCATATAAACCTTTCAAATCTCTTAATTTATCGTGTGTCTAATATTACTTCTTTAACTTTCTGCTCTTAGGGAAAGTAAAAGAAGAGGAAGGAAAAACATATTTTTTTTTTCGTTTAATTAAGGAAAATTGTTTATTAAATGTGTACAAAACATCAAATGACATGCGAACAGATTTGTTATAATTAACACCGCCAGAGAGTGTCATCAACTAGAAATTATTAAATATTCCCCCCTTCGAACATCAGCCAAACAAATCGTTGACTTGGTGGTGGACACCAGCTATGGTAACAACAATATTTTGTACATTGTGTGTGTACATTGTCTGTCTGTCTGTCTATCTATTTAATGATTATGTTCAAAATCATTACAATAATTAATATTAAGCATGTGAACCTAATGGTTATGAAGGTAATTTTCAATGACTAAAACGTTGAAGAAAATTTTTAGAAATACGAGGGTCCTTATAATAATATTGTCACGTTTTTACATTTTAAAAACGTTGCAAATAAAATAAAAATAAATTTGTGTTTAGTTTTAATTAAAATTCTTTATTATTCGCACAATACTGTGTGCCGCCACTATTCACACCTTGATGTAAACAACAACAATTGCTTTTCTTTGTTATTCCTTTGTTTACACCCTTTCCATAAACAATAACAATTACTAGACAATTGTTCGATTGATGTTTGTAACGGAGATCTTCAAACTACGATTACTCTCTTCAAACACACAGCGTCTTCACACAAGACTTCTGCCAAAGTTTACCAAGAAATGTTTTTGAAAGCCATTTCTTTCACTATATAATCATAGGGCATATCAAATGAGATGTTACTGCTGCCTTTAGCATTATTGAACGAGAATCAATCAAGATAAGTCTGGCAGTAAATGAGGACAAAAGCAAGTATATATTGTCGACAAGTAGAGACATGTGGCGTATTGAATCCCAGACCGCGGCGCATAGCTTTACTTTCGATGTTGTTATGATATCAGTGGCAGAGACCTCTCTCGCACAACGAAAGTTTACAAGTCACTCATCATCCCCATTCTTCTTTATGGAGCAAAAACAGGAACACTATGAAGCACCAATACAACAGCCTTGAGAGTATTCAAGAAAAAAGTCGTAGGTAAAATCTGTGTTAATTTTTAATTTGAGTGGCAGGATCTACAGTTTAAAATCCACTCCGAACGACAGATTTTTTTGAGACTGGCTGAACTTAAATAACTGCAGTGGCCTGCTTTGCCGTGCCATATGGCAGGGTAAATAGTCTGATGACTATTTTTGAAGGCGAATGTTCATGACTTCGCCTTTTCGAAATCTCATCGAATCAACATCGTTGTTTACATTTACTCTTTTAGTGTTGTTTGTGTATTTTTGTTTACATTTATTCTTGTAGTGTTGTTTGTGTATTTTTGTTTACTTGTTTACCATTTTTTATGCTGGTGTTGTTGTTTGTTGTATAGTATTTGGTGCTTACTGCATTGTTTGTTTTTGTAGCTTTTGTTTATAATTTTAATGTTAAGCGATATCAGCATCTAGATTTTTCATTTTCGTAGGCTAGGTTAGGTTAGAGGACGTGTACTTGTCAATTAAGACAAGTACAGTAGCCGGAGATCGAATTGACCCATTGTACAACGTCCTAGTTTCTCACACCACTTATGTTGTGTGTGTTAATTTCATAAGTGGCGGGACCTACAGTTTAAAGTCGACTCCGATCGACAGATTTTTGAGAAACTTTTTCATGGCAATTTTATTTACATTCAGAGTTTCTTTTGCCAGAAATCTGCTGAGAGGAAGTCGCCTAAGAAATAATTTTTTTGTATTTTATTTTGATGTCTGGCCTGGGGCTCGAACCCTGGCTTTACGTCTAATAAGCGAACACACTACCTACTAGACTACGGCGACTTTAAAATTTCATTTTCATTACAATATGTAAATATTTCATGCTTCAACCCTCGCATATAAGTAGTTTTATAATGTACAAAGTAATCTTTTTTCTGGATTTTTAAATATTTCGACGTGCAAAAATTCGTAGCCACTCATACACCAACCATTGGATGATGATGCTGCAGCAGCAGCCGTACAGCAACATGAGCGTCATAATTATTATTATCAACCACCTAACGAGTTTGTGGCAGCAATATTTTGATGTTGTTGTCACGTCTTCACACACAGACTGCAATTCAGCAGCATTATAAATGATAAACAAAAAAAAAACAAAAAACAAAACCTTTATAAAATAAATATTGCTGACTTTTTAAATCAACAACAGCAGCAAACTATACACGTGAGGTCCTCCCCAACCATACAATACCATACCATACCGTGCAACAGCAAATGTATAGTGTTTGTTGCAATTATAAAAAACTTATTATGATGCCATGTAATTCGTTTGGTGGTAAGTGCATCATTGCTTTAGTTGTGTATGCCGGGCCTCCTTCGTCCCATCTAATTGGCGTTGCTGAAGCTTCTGAGTACTTTTCTGTCTTCGTGAGTACTTTTCTTAAGCAGAGAAATATATGTATTTATGATGCCATATTATTCCACATTGAAATTAATTTAATTGCTTAACATGTCATAATAATACAGTTCCCCAGCCATACGTACTTGATGCCATGCAAACGGAGGGGAGGGGGGAAACCCAATTAGCCATGGCTGTGTTGAAGGTGGCCAAACATTTGCTTAGATTTTATTAATGTTTTCTTGTTGTTGTTGTTGCTGTCGTTGTTTCTGTTAAAATCTATAAAAATTATTATTGAATAGAGAGGAGCATGAGTCATTATCATTTCCCCATCATAACTTTAATAGTGATTGTTGCATGTACATACATGTGCATGTTTTTCTTCATTTTTTTATTTTTTTTTATTTTTGTCTAGATTGAGTTTCATGCACCTACAAAAATTAGTCTAGACCAGGGGTGGCCAATAATCTTTCAAGAGAAATGTTTTAAAACATTTTTTAGATTGAAAAGTAAGTATTTTGGGCACGCGCAGTGTTTGCAGATGTAAATAAATGATATCAGCAGAGTAGGCGCCGTAGTCTAGTATGTAATATGTTCGGTTATTAGACGTAAGTCTCGGCTTAGATATCTCGAATAAAACAAATTTGTCGACTTATTAGAAGTAAGACCGTGGTTCAAACCCCCCCCCCGGCTTAGATACCTCAAGCAAAACGAAATAAGCAAAAAAATTTTTTTTCTGCGAATTTCTCTCAGCAATAATCTGACAACAACTCGCTGAATGAAATGAAATTGCCATGAAAAGTTTCTCAATAAGCTGTCGCCGTTAAGCTATATCAGCCGCCACTCATGAATAAAATTAACACACATAACACGACTACTTCTACACTGCCGTAGTCTAGTAGGTAGTGTGTTGGCTTACGTTTCAAATCCCAGGTCAATTATCTGGAGTAAAACAAAAAATGAAAAAAGGAAATATTTTTTTCGGCGAATTCCTCTCAGGGGTCCGCTTTCTACAACTCGGGGAGTGAAATAGAATTGCAATGAAAAAGGTTACTCAAATTTATTACTAGGAATCGCCATGTATTGATTCCGCCACTTATGAATAATTTTAAGACACAGTAGTCGCCGTACACTAGTAGATAGTGTGTTGGCTTATTAGACGTGAGACCAAACCTCAGGCTGGTCATCTTCAACAAAACGAAATCTGAAAAAAATATTTCTTCGCCGACTGCCTCTCAGCATATTTCTGGCAAAAACTCTGAAGAGTAAATAAAATTCCCATGAAAAAGCTTCTCAAAAATCTCTTATTCGGAGTCGACTATAAACTGTAGGTCCCACCAGTCATGTATAATATTAACACACAGAACCGTAAGTGCTAGGAGAAACTAGGTCGTAATCCTGACTGAAGGGTTGTAATGATCAATTAAGTAAGTAAGTAAGTTTCTTGTTTATTAAGTTCTAGTCATCTTAAATCAGTAGATTCAAGTGATTAAACTCAACTGCTAACTAATTTGCAATTATGATCGCAATTCCCATCCACACAAATAATATCGAATACTCCAACCGATATATTCACACTTTGAAGCGTTAAACGATAACATTATTAGGCTCTTGACCTATTTCTCAGTCATCGCTCTGTCTTGTGCCTTTTCATCAATTTGGATTATTCCTGAACTCCTTTGAGTTTGATTCCTTAGAAAAGAGCTCAAAAACAACCAGAACAATAAAGTTGGGAGAATATTAAGCCAACTATAACAGCAATCAACGGTTAGCAAGGTTCACCACCACAACACTAACGATAGATGGCAGCCCTATTATTCTAGGAAATGCTACAGCAGACTAATAACCAATTTAGCTGGAACAACAAAATAATAACGAAACGGAAGCAAGGCAAAAAGCCTTTGCCTTTGAAAAGGCGAAGGTAGTAACAATAAACGCCATTCTGAAAAAGTCTTTGTGGAAGCCTTATGTCAAAAACTAGGTTCTGTTAGAAGATAAGTTGTGTGAAAAGCTAGGTTGTAGTCCTAACTGAAAAGAATTTGGAAGCAAGAAAAGCAGTTCAAAGATCTGTAGTAATTAAGCTGTATGTCACGCCACTCATGTATAAAATTAACACATATAACACGAGGGGTATGAGAAGAGGGATTTAAAATCATGTTCAGATGGAAAAACAGGTCAAAATTTGATATGCCTAATTGATTCAGAAATTTTGTTCCTCCACAAACTTGAAGAAAGAAATCCTCTTTTTACCACACAAAATCAAAACTTTCTATCGCGAAATGTATACATAACATACCTTATTGGTCATTACAACCCTTTAGTCAGGATTACAACCTAGCTTCTCACACCAGTTTAAAGCCGATTCAGAACGACGGATTTTTTTGAGAAACTTTCCATGGCAATTTCATTTTGCTGTCAGAGTTTTTTACAGAGATCTACTGAGAGGAAGTCGGCGAAGAAAAATTTTTCATATTTTCGTTTTGATGTCTGACCTGGGGTTTGAACCGCGGACTTACGTCTGATAAGCTAACACATTACCAACTAGACTACGGCGACTTGCGTAGCGAAGTGTATACTTTTGAAAAATTTACTAAGGCGAGCGATTGAATCATTATTTTCGCGTATGATAGCAGCTATGTAAAGAAAAACGAAATGAAAGAGAAACACAATTTAAATAAACATTTGCCGTCATTTGTTGCATTAAGTTCAGTTTATAAAGAAAAAATTTTTTCCTGGGCACTCCTTAGAAATATGTAAACAAAATCATATACTTTGAAAGTATTTGAATTTAAATTATGATGGTTAACTACTATGTGAAGAGATTTATTCAATCTAGAAAACAAAACCTAATATCGTATTAATGTTAGGCACCCCATGACATACGACATTGGACTGATCTGTACGATCATAATATTAAACAATCATAATTATTTTGTTGTTTTAGTATGAATAGGTACTCATTGAATTGCAAGTGAATGAAATTTATTACAAATTAGTTTTGGCAATCGATTGTGACATTGATTAAGTATTTTATGGCATTCGCATAATTATCGTGTCATTACGTATTTTCAGAATAGATTTCGTCTCTCTTTGGCAATGTTCACGTATTGAAAGTGTTAATTACGAGGCGACAACAGCAAAAAATCTATAATTTTCGATACTTTAGCCATCGTATTCAATTAAATATTTAAGACGGGGGATGGATAAATTATCATTAAAATTACGAATGAATCATTATAACAACATCAACAACAAGAAAATAATTTTGTAATAATTTTAGAAAAATTTTATAAGAAATTAAATAAAATTGGCGTAAAAAATTTCACAAATTTGATGTTCAAAGTAGACATTGAACTGGTGACGCCATTCATGCATAAAATTAACTAAGTTGTAATCCTGATTAAAAATTTGCAAGTACTAGTTGTGTACTTACTTGGTTAATTGGTCCATTAACAGGCGCCTTTGCTTTTTAAGCGCCTTCGTCATACCAATCAATGACAGGGATTTCTCGATTTGGTATTTCCGACGCAGACAAGATCATGGTTTACGCCAAGTTCCGTCAATCACCGCATTAAATATCAGTCTCGCTGGACTATCTTCTTTCATCCGAACAACATGGCCGAATCAGCGCAGAATCTGGATGTTAATGCTGTGCACAACGTCCATACTGTTGAGAAGCTTATACGAGAACATAAATCAGCTACAGAACGTAATCACAAGCTGAATAAAGTAACAATAAACAGGAACTACATACCTATGACAAGAACGAAAATACATTTCTATATAATAATTTACAAATTAATACCAGCATATAAGCTACGTTTTATATTACAAACACTACAATTAAAATCAATCAAATCATAATATAAATTAAAATCATTACATAATCTACGAAAAGGAAAATTACATCCATAGTTCGTTCTAAAAAAATCTAAAGAAAAAGGACGATAGTGCCGTGAAAATCTTGCAGGAATACTGAAATTCAGGTTACAAAACAAAAACTCAGAATCGATATCACCTTTAACCAGATTAAAAACAAAACAAAGCCCTAAAATAGCCCTTCTACGTTCTAAAGTTGGAAGTTTTATCAAACCTAATCTAGCCTCATATGACGGAAACCCATTGGCACAACCCCATCCTAAGCCACGTAAACAGAATAATAAAAACTGTTTCTGCACAGACTCTATTGAATCACTATGACAACGATAGTATGGATTCCAAATAATAGATGCATACTCCAAAATAGGTCTAACAAGTGAAATGTATAGCAGTCTTGTTATATAAGGATCAATGAATTCCCTATGCCATCTTTTCACAAAACCAAGAACAGCCTTGCCAATCATCATACTAATATGATCAATAAAAGACAGTTTCATATCCAATAATACTCCCAAATCAAGAAATCTAGTCACAGTTTCCAAAGGGCAAGAATTAATCACATAAGTGGACGAAATTACGCTTCCGCGAGAGAAAACCATGCATTTACATTTTCTCAAGTTAAGATCCATTAAATTAATTCCACACCAAGTAACAAACAAATCAATAGTAACAAACAAATAAATTTTTCACTGAAGAACAGCCTGACTATGATCATCATCAAAAGTATAAAATAATTTAACATCGTCAGCATACATCAGAATATTACAATCAGAAATAGCACAAGGAAGATCATTAAGAAACAATAAGAACAGTAAAGGACCCAAATGGCTACCCTGCGGAACACCAGAAGTAACATATACAGTCTTAGACAATACATTCCTAAACATTACCCTCTGAGTCCTAAGGGAGAGGTAGGTGTCTAGCCAACGATGAATAATATCAGGAATACCGATTAATGAACGTTTAAGAAGCAAAATTCCATGATCAACCTTATCAAAAGCTTTATTTAAATCAGTATAAATTACATCAGTTCGAGCTCTGGCAAGAAAACCCCTGAAAACATGTGTAGTAAATTCAAGAAGATGAGTGACCAACGACCTACCTTTAAAAAAACCATGCTGGAAAGGGGATATTAAAGATCTCGTATTAAAAAAGAGATAATCCGTCACCAGTTTCTCCATCAACTTGGGAATAACACAGCTCATTGTAGAATAGGCTGTGGAAATCATCGCCTACTCGCACTAGACCTAAGATCTTACGTATAACTTTTCTCTCGAATACTATCAAAGCTGCTACATTGGTACTTAATATCGCCTATGTCTATGCGCTATAAAAAACGTCTGTGTCGTTGAAGACCTAATAAAGCTTATTTTTGAATCAGATGCGGAACTCAGCTCCAATTCCCAATGGACCTAAGATCTTACGTACAATTTTTCCCTCGAATACTCTCAAGGCTGCTATATCGGTGCTTAATAGCGTCTATGCTTCTGTGCTATAGAGTATTCGAGAGAGATCTCTGCTACATACATACATAATTGGTCACTACAACCCTTCAGTTAGGATTATGGACCTAGTTTCTCACACCACTTATTTTGTGTGTCTTAATTTAATACATGAGTGGCGGGACCTACAGTTTAAGGTCGATTCCGAATGATAGATTTTTTGAAAAACTTTTTCGTGGCAATTTTTGCCTGAAATCTGCTGAAAAGAAGTAGCCGAAGAAATATTTTTCCATAGTTTTGTTTTGATGTTTGACCTAGAGTTTGAACCGAGGCCTCACGTGTAATAAGCCAACACACTGCCTACTAGACAACGGCGACTTTACATCGGTGCTTAATAGCGTCTACGCTTCTGCGCTGTAAAGAACCGCGTGGTGAGAGGACTCTGCTACTCAATTGCTTATTGTGACCATAGTAGCACCTGTTGGCAATAGTGATCCATCCTACCCTTGATCTTCCGACTGACATCATGTTTGCTGGTAAAGGCAGAGTAATTGGCCGTAATCTGGTATTCCAATAAGCCACATGTCTCTACTTGTCGACAATATATTGTTACGAAAATGAAAAATTAAGATACGGGTGTTTTGCTTTTACATCGCCTAACATTAAAATTATAAACAAAAGCTACAAAAACAAAACAATGCAGTAAACAAACCTGTTTACAAATTATCGTACTGCTTAACATAACAATAAACATCAGCATAAAAAATGATAAACAAGTAAACAAAAGTACAACAACAAACACCAAAATCAGAAAATGGTAAACAAGTAAACAAATATTCAACAACAACACTACAGGAATAAATGAAAGCAACGATGTTACATTTATAGAGACTTCGAGAAGGCGAAGTCATAAACATTCGCCTTCAAAGACATTCATCAGACTGTTTACCCTGCCATATAAAAGGCAAGGCAAAGCAGGCAACCGGAGTTAGTGATGTTCAGTCAGTCTTGTGTGAAGACGCGTTGCATTTGAAGATAGTAATCGTAATTTGAAGATCTCCGTTACAAAGATCTGTGGAACAATTGTCTAGTAATTGTTATTGTCTATGCAAAGGCTATAAACAGAGGAATAACAGAAAAAAGCAATTGTTGTTGTTTACATCAAGTTGTGAACAGTGAACAGAATTGTGCGAATAATAAAGAATTTTAATTAAAATTAAACACAAATTAATTTTTATTTTATTTGCCATCTAAGAGCTCATATCTTAAACGTTTTTAAAAGGTAAAAACGTAACAATATGCATCGTTTTGTTTGCATTCACTGGCAGACCCATTTTAATGTACTCCCGCTCAATAGCGCTAAAGGCAGCAGTAAGATCTCACTTGACATGCCCTATAAATGTCAATGTGGTCAGCGTAGGCCTGTAACTGGACATTTTACAAACTCTGATGCTATGTATTCCCTGAAGCCAATTGTTTCTTAAGATCCTCAAGAATTTCTTTCACTTTTCAAATTTACAAACAACTTTAATTACAAAAACAAAATCTCTGCATTTAATTGTCTCGTATGATATTCGAATTAATCAACATTTTTTTTTGTTTTTTTTTCTTTTGTTCACTGCATTTATTGTAATTAGATTTGTATCATTTTAATTTTATTCTCGTTCCAAAGCTAAAATCCCTGAATGACCAGCAAACAGAGAAAACGACAATGAATTGAAATTTTTTTTCAAACTCATTTAAATTCATGAAGTTAGTGGCAGTTGTGGCAAATGAAAAAAATGAAAGAAAAAATGTTTCGAAATGCAAGAAATTAAATAAAACAACTGAAACTAAATAAAACACTAAATACAATTACAACAACAACAACAGAAAATATTTTTTTTTTTTTGGCAACATTAACAACATTTGAAAATAAACGGCTGGAAGGAGGAGGAAATGACAAGAAAAAAAAACAGAAATT
Organism: Sarcophaga variegata; assembly: GCA_932273835.1. NCBI lineage: Eukaryota > Metazoa > Arthropoda > Insecta > Diptera > Sarcophagidae > Sarcophaga > Sarcophaga variegata. The sequence goes on from OW026362.1 coordinate 61,292,596, forward strand.
CAACAATGGAAAGGAATCATGAAGTGATGCAAATAAAATGAAAAAAAAATACTAAAGCGGACCTGACGACTTACTGTTGAAGGAATTAAAAAAAAACTAAAGGCCAGCAAGTACATTAAAAGCATAAAATAGGCTGTAGTCGATTGGTAATTTGCCCGTTTAGAAGTGTTTTTTTAGTCAGTAAACGATATTGTAAGAATATAATTTAATTTCATATTTATTTAAAGAGAGGGCCTATTCAGTGTAACGATTTTTTAATTCTTTTGCACTTTACAATAACAAATTTAATTATTTTAATGTCTCCTGTAGGGTACATTTTAAAATAGTGGAAAAAAACTCTTCGACCACATAGACTAGTAGACATTATTTTCGCTTTTTTTTAGTCCAACGAATTTAAATTTGTTTGCTCATTTACTCTGTTTAACTTTCACAGAACGACCACTGCAGCGTATAGTTTTTTTCTTTTTTTTTATTCGCTTATATACCCTACACCCCTACACGTCAAGCTTGTTGATCATTCGCTTATCAACTTATCAGATTACAAATATTATTTACACATGATCTGGTATCCACCAGATGTGTAACGTTATTTTCTCATACTATACTCCAGCCTCATAACGGCTGAATGCTTAAATGACGGCCAGACCACCAGATAGTATTGCTTTTTCCTGTCCTTTGTACTTCCCACCCAAGTTGAATTGAGCACATCTTTCGATGGCATAGACATACATACATCCATAATTGGTAATTACAACCCTGCAATCAGGAATACGACCTAGTTTCTCACACTACTTATGTTGTGTGTGTTAATTCTATACTTGAGTGGTGGGATCTACAGTTTAAAGTCGACTCCGAACGACAGATTTTTGATAAACTTTTCATGGCAATTTTATTTACTCTCAGAGCTCTTGCCAGAAATCTGCTGTGAGAAAGTCGCCGAAGCAATATTTCTCATATATGCTCTTTAATGTCTGTCCTGGGGTTTGAACCGTGGCCTTTCATCTAATAAGCCTACTAGACTACGACGACTTCATGGTATAGACTTCCGCTAAAAAGAAACCCCTTGAGTTTCTACCATGTGTTCGGAATACAGTCAAAGCTCGGTATAACGAACGATATATTGTCAGGTCCTTTCGTTATAGTGAAAAATTCGTTATATCGCAAAGTTTTTTTTATCAAAATTTTATTAAAAAAAGAAAAGTGCATTTAATTCAATTTATTAAAAATATATTGATTAAGAAACCACTGATAGAGTTTTCCTCATTACGGGATATTCTTCCTTTCTGAGGGATCGACGGTTTTTTGATCCATTGTTTGTAGTTTCAAGATTGAAGCGATTTTACTTTCCATTTTCTTTAATGTCATTGATATTTTATATTTGTTTAAAATCACTAAAAGCGATAATCCATTTTTGCGCTCTTCTAAAATTTATATTTTTCCCCTTAAAGATTTTTATGACCACTTGTTCAAAAGCACTGTGTGTTTGTATACAATAAAAACCAACGGTACTTTAACGAACATTTTTCGTGTTCTCTTTTGTTACATTCTTTTTGTTTTTACCATTTTTTAAATCATTCGTTATACTGAGCTTGAAAATTATAAAACATTCGTTATATAAGGTAGTCAATGTAAGAAATTTACTCATTCGTTATATCCCGAATTCGTTAAAGTGAGTATTTGTTATACCGGGCTTTGACTGTATTTTATTCTGAAACCAACAACTGCTGTTTCTGTGCCAAAATCTTCCTCTTTATATAGCTTCCAGCTTACTCCATTCATTTTTGTTACTTACACTCGTTGGTAAGCATTTTTAAAATCTGGTTCTCTCCCGAAAACAGTTTAGTAGGCAGCTGCCACCCACTCGATTCAATTAGTCACTAATTCTCTTAATGAATTTCATTTAAGACTTGTCTACCATCAAACTACCTTGATGTGGAGGAAATGGAAACGTTCCACCGATCTTTTACACGAGGGCCCTGCACTTCAGAACAAACGGCATCGGTTTTGGATGGCAGAACGTCTGAAGATCTAAGCATGGTGGCCAAGGTACCACTAAGGGAACTTGCTGGTTTCATATGGAGGTCGGGTTCAAACCCACTACTAACGGATTATAACACTGGGTAACATAATGGATTATATGGCCGCCAAGTGAACTTGCCTTTGAATGGTAAGTTACATGCAAACCTAACCTAACCATCAATCTAAACATAGACGCAAAAATTTTGGTCTTCATTGCCGTGTACATCGGTATTAACTCCAGCAGAGCCTGCAGCGCTGTTGTAGGACAGGTTCTCATAGTCCTGCTTTGGCACCATTCCCTTGTCTTTGTATCTAGTTCATTTGAGATCTTTCCAGATTTGTTCCATCTGCCCAGAAAATGGGCGCTTAATTCACTATTTGATGTAGACGTCATGGTATATTTACTTACTTACTTAATTGGTCATTACAACTCTTCAGTCAGGACTGACTAAGGACTAGCGATTCACATCACCCATATTGTGTGTGGTAATTTTATCCATGAGTCTTGGGAACTATAGCTTAAGATCGACTCCTAACGACCGATTTTTAGTAAAACTTTTCATAGCAATTTTCTTTTACTCTCGAGAGTTTTTGCCAGCAGCCTGCTGAGAGAAAGTTGCTAAAAGAAATTTTGTTTGTTTCATCTTCGTTATGTTCGAAGTGTCTGAGTTGATTCACGGGCTTCCATCTAATAAGCCAACACACTACCTACTAGACTAAGCCGGCTTCATGGTATATATTCACTGCATAAACCCAGAGTTGTATCCCCAGACTTTTCTTGCAAACGTTCTTAATACCATTATGACGGGACTGGTCTTGGACTACGGTGCTCTCTATAAGAGCTCTTCAGGTCAAATTACTATCCAGTGATATTTCAAGATATTTGATCTCTAGGTCCAGTGATATTTCATTCAGTAATCGAATATTAATGCATTTAAGAAGATTTCTTCTTCTTGAAAATGGTATTATTGTAGTCTTCTTGGCTCGCTGTCACGCTTCAACGACTTAGAGTTCTAGGAATGAGGTCGCAAAGAGTCTCTTCAAATCTGCCTTTAGCCATCAAGACTATATCATTTGCATATCCTTGGCTGTCTATGTCTGCCTTATATAGTTAATCCACAAACCTTTTAGTTCATCAACAAACCATATTCCACATTAGTCGTGAAGGAACACATCACTTAGTTGTAGTGTTCCATTTCCGGTTTATGTTACTGTAGATCAAATGTATAAGACATTACCATGTTATCTCCTACAAAAGGTCGACTTCCAGCATATCTGTAGAAAGCTTGGTTAATAGTACTTAAGCAACAGGTCGATCAAAGTCTCTTTAAATTTTCCTCTAGCCATCAAGACTATATCATTTGCATATCGTTGGCTGTCAATGTCTGTCTCAGATAGTTAATCCACAAACCATGTAGTTCATCCGCAAACCAAGCATTATTCATAAAAGAACATCAGCCTGTGGGTGTTACTTAGTTGGAGTATTCCATTTCGGGCTTATATTTCCATAGATGAAATGTATAGGTCATTACCATATTATCTCCTACAATAGATCAACTACCAGCCTATCTGTAGGACGCTAGGTTAGTAGTACTTAAGACAGAACAGAAGCGAAATAACAATAGGTAGGTGGCAGCCTTAAAATAAACTTAAATCCAAACGATAATGAAAGCAAGTAAATCCATAAGAATTTAGAGTGTCATGCTGTCTGCCTTTACCCAGCAATAAAACTTCCGCAATTGCTTTTTTCAATTCGGTTAAGGACAGTGATTTTTTCTTTAATTTTTTTTTTTTTGTAAATTTAGTGGGCACTTAAAAAAATCTGCGAAAGAAAAAAAACCGAATTGGACCTATGGCGCCTGGTAAGAAAATTTATGAAGGGTGAAAATAATTGCTGGGAGTTTCTCTATTTTAAAAATGAAAGATTTAATGTCACTTGTTAGGAGATTTAAGAGAATTATTCCTTTCTGATTTTTTTTAAACAATAAAAGGAAGAGTATCATTAAACAAATTGCTGTTTAAAGTGTGATGAAATTTTTATTTAAAATTTCTTGAAAACAATACCATGTTGCCACATTCTTTTTTTTAACAATTTTACTTTTTAAGGGAAACATGCAATCAAGTAGAGCGAGAGGCCGTCACAAAAGGTGTTATTTAACCCTTGATGCGCTTAATTTTGTTTCAAAAAACTTTTTCGTTCTGCTTGATTATTTTTCAGCGATGACGAGTATACTCGTCAGAAACATACTGTTGATATTGCCACTCCTCTACTGCCCTACTGATTGAAAGTGATTATCATATGTTACTTTAAGCTGGCAGCCGCCTTACAGCTTACTTGAGACCTATAAGATTTCATTGTAACACGTATATTACCGTCATCTAATTATAGCTGCTGGTTGGTATCTCTCAACCATTCCGAGAGTCTTATGATGGTGTGAAATTTTCTCATTTTTTCTTCTTTCTGGACATGTTTTGCCAGAAAATTCTGAGCATGCCAGAATTCTACAACACAGCAATTTGTTTGTTGCTTTGTAGAGGAGTGCATGTCTATCTCATGTAGGAATTCATTAGAATTTTTCGTGGTGGAAGCTTTAGCAAGTGCTTTGGCTTTGTTGTTACCTTCGCTGTAACCATTTTCAGGAAACCAAATAAGGCCAAATATCGAATGTCTCACTGTCTCCTACAGAAATAGCCGGCATTCTTGGACGATCTTAGAAGTGGTATACACACCCTCTAGGGATCTAATGCTCTACTAATATCACCATACGATATACTCTGATACCAAATTCTCACGGCAATAGCAATTATTTTACCGTGTAAAGTACTGCAATAATCTATGCAATAACGATCTAATGTTCGGTTGTTCTGAAAAGATTCCACATCCAACTTTCTTGTCTGATATGGATATGCCAGCAAAAACCTGAGTGGCCTTTCTTGGGAGTTGTAAACCATTATCATAACAGGATCTATTCGGTATCTGAGTCACAATATCTGAATCGAAAGCAGATTCAGGTATCGGGTAGGCGATAGGTATATACATTCATACATAATTTTGGTCATTACAACCCTTTAAGGCAGGATTATGACCTAGTTTATCACCCTACTTATGTTGTGTGCATTAATTTTATACATGTGTGGCGGGACCTATAGTTTAAAGTCGACTCCGAACGACAGATTTTTTGAGAAACTTTTCATAGCAATTTTTTTTTTACTCTCAGAGTTTTATGCCAGTTTTATGCTGAGAGGAAGTCGCCGAAGAAATACTTTTTGTATTTTGTTTTGATGTCTGGCCTAGAGCTCGAACCCTGGCTTTACGTCTAATAAGTTAACGTAGGTAGTGTGTTAGAATACGGCGACCTCAATAGGTATACTTAGACCAATGATACCAAAAATTTTTGGCATGACTTTAGCTTCCATTCTTGCATGCTCTTATGATGCTCATTTTCATTGTTGCATTCGCAGCCACTTCTTGCATCTACATCTGCATCTGGTGGTAGCTAGTTAAGGCTAGTAAACAATGCCTTGGATGCATGATCGCCACCATTCTTATACCCATACCCACTCGAACCAGGTTTGAACATTGCTTTACTCTAAGGCCAATCATCAAACCGAGGCCCCGCAAGATAGAGTTCGTTTGATTAGAAAGTTGTCTAGCCAGTATACCTTTTTAGGGTTAACACCCTAGTTCAGGCTTGTCGCTCTCTTGGAATAATAAAGAGGAGTAACCACCTTAGTAATTCAGAATTGTGTATTCAAGTTGCAGTTGAATTTTTTTATCCAATATGATCCCCAGGATATTTGTGCACTACGGGATAAATTAAGAGCTCCTCCGTTGAAAATTTAGGAACTTTGTATCTCTTTGTGGATAAAGGTGGTAAATTGAAACAGAAACTATATATACATACATACAGACATACTGAAGCTAGTAGTGGACGTAGAGAGGAGGAAACATGGCACAAGGAGAGGAACAGATTTTTCGAACCCCGTTCAATTAGCTGATGATGCTATGTGATGCTATGGATAGATGGCAGCAAGATTGGTCCAATTCCACCTAGGGAAGACAGACCTACAGACTTATACATAGTATAGGCGGATGGACCAAAAAGAAACACGGCCAGGAGAACTTCCACCTGACACAGTTGCTAACCGGCAATGGATGTTATGGAGCATGTCTCTATAAATATGGCCACGACATAGATGAAGCATGCCCTGAATGCCGGAATAAAAAGGGAAACGGCGGAGCAAGTTTTCTTTACTTGCCCGCGATACGATGATCAACAAAATTGCCTGGAGAGGACAATAGGGTACCAGGTAATGCCCGATAATGTAGTTAACCTGATGTTAACTTCATATGACAATTGGAACACAGTATGTGTTTTCGCAAGGAAAGTATTGATGCAGCAAAGATTGGCTGAGAAAGCAAGATCAGCAGAATTAGAAGACGGCACTCGCTGAATCTCCACCACCCCGAAGTAATACTTGATTGTGGTCCCGGAGGGAGCGACTGTGACCAACGAGGTTGGGTTTAGTATGTAGGTGCTCAGCAAGCCGAGAGTAAGTATTGAGGCGAATCGTGTACATTGGGTAGGCCGGGCAATCAATGTCTTTTGAAGAATCTCAGCCTTTAGCTCGTAAAGCTATAAAAAAAACATACATACATACGCAATTCGCCTTTACAACAATATTGTCAGATTACGTCCGAGTTTCTCACACCACGTATGTTGTGTGTGTTAATTTTATAAATGAGTGGTGGGACCTACAGCTTAAAGTCGACTTCGAGCGCCAATTTTTTTAAGGAATATTTCATGGCAATTTTATTTTACTCTCGAGTGCTTTTACCAGAAATCTGCTGAGAGGAAGTCGCAAACTATGCTGTGACCATAAAATGGAATGAAAATCACAATTTGTAACTCCCTTTATATTCAGCTGAATACATATGAAATACTGAATGACAACAACTACAATGTAAAAAAGGTATTAAATGAACAGCCAACAAGCCAATACGAAAGAAAATGAAGCGAAATGAAATGAAATGAAATGAAATGAGAGGAGAGAAGAGAAGAGAAGATGAAGCAAAAAAAACGTAAAATTATAGACATAAGATTGGCTTCATTTGATAAGGTGTCATTAAAAACGATCGATTTTGTAGTTTTCCGCAATGCGTGGATCTTTACATTCGACATATTTATGGGTTTTCTTGTATTCTGAGATGTAAACTTTACTGTTGCTGCTGTTGTTGTTGTATAGTGCGTACAACAAACAATATTGGTATGCTTCGAACGACAACAAGTAAAAAAAAAATACGAATACATTGATGATACCACCACGCACCATATGTGTGGAGGTTGTACAATGTACATGGCATCCAGCATATGCATATTCATGTTGCAACTATTTTAGCTGCTGTTGGCGATGGCTACAATAATAATAATGTTGGTGTTGTTGTTGTTGCTGCTGTTGTTGTTGATGATGATGACGATGACGATGCTGCATTAAATATGCATAAATACACGCACAAGTTTACAATCTTTCTTTGCCAACCAACTCTTCTTCTTTCAATATGCACACGCATCATATAATACAACATAACATGCAACACCGAACAAGAAGAATCAGAAGAAGAAGAAGTATTATATTTTACAGACAGATACGTATATTAAATCGTATAACTTTTTTATACTCTCTCGTCGTCGTTGGGTTTTTAGCAGAAGCTGTGTTTATTTTTTTCTGTTTTACTGCAGCAGGTGGGTGATTAAATGAAATTAAGAGAACAAAAAAAAAAAAGAAAAAAACAACAATTTTATTTATTTTCTATTTTCTTCTTCTTTCCTCAAGCTTCATGCCATCTTGCCAAGCATCATCACACCGGTAATACCAATACAACGGGGACATACCAACCTACAACCTGATGGGAAGGGAAGAGGAGCAATCAAAAGTAATGCTATTCGATAAATTTACAGAGACGTACTCAGTTTAAATGTCTTCATTCATTTATTTTAAATCGCATTAATAAGGTTTGTCACCCCCAAAACTGTCACCCCTCCTAGTGGGACTTACCAAATGCTTTACATTAAATAACGCCACCAGATTTCATATGGCTGCATAGGAAATTACAAGAAAATCTATCGCAAGTTTCTAATCAAAATCTATGCCATGGAAATTAAATATTTTTTTACGTCTCATAACCATTTCTACAAGCCGTTCAGATCTATACATGTCTCTCGTAGAGACCTTCGTTCCTTTTGGCCAAACTCTGGAATTATTGATTATGATAAGGCTCTATACTGGCCTCAATTCGACAGAAACACTTGGAACTCGTTAAATACCAGGTTTGAACTGTGCGAGCAGAATGCATAATAATTTCATAACCAAACTTCCGAAGCTTCATACATACATAATTGGTCATTACAACCCTGCAGTCAGGATTACGACCTAGTTTCTCACACCACTTATGTTGTGTGTGTTAATTTTATACATGGGTGGCGGGACCTACAGTTTTAAAGTCGACTCCGAATGACAGATTTTTTTGAGAAACTTTTCATGGCAATTTTATTTCCTTTTCAGAGTTCTTGCCAGAAATCTGCTGAGAGGAAGTCGCCGAAGAAATACTCTTTGTATTTTGTTTTGATGTCTGGCCTGGTGCTCGAACCCTGGCTTTTCGTCTAGTAAGCCAACACACTACCTACTAGATCACGGCGACTTCGAAGCTTCATCATACTCAATATCCAAGTGCTTGACCTGACGCTATATTATGATAAAGATGACCTCTTGTGAGTGATTGCTTATGTCAGCTGGAGATATTGTTCACAGCAGATGTCTAAGCCAGAGATTAGCAATGAGTAATCAAGAAGATGAGTAAAATCGAATCATGCTCATAATTTCTGATACTTATACGCATTCATACTTATTTTAATATCATGGAACCTGTACTAATATTCAAAGTTTGAAGTACTCCATCATATTCATGCTTAACAACATGTATAATGTTGTTGTTGATTTCGACTCTCCATAACTCAACACATACAAGAATCACAAAATACGTATGATTCACGTACGAACAATAAAATACTCACCAGAAGGTTGTGTGTTTGCTCTGCTTGCTGCTCTGTCGTGTTTGCTTATGAGTCTGTTTTCTTTTGTTGTAAATGCAACAACAACTAAGACTGTAAATTTTGGTCAATGATTTGAATTACTCGAATCATTTATAAGTATTATGAGCATTTTTCTAAAATTATGGATTTAAATGAGTAGACGCTTATGAATCAAACATATTTCGAATGGTATGAGTTTGATATCAACGTTATACGCATACTCATTGCAACCTGTACTTATAAATCAACGATGGAGTGAGTACGAATGAATCAGAGTACATAGTAAAATTTCAATATTGTTGACTCACTTATATTCAAAATTTCATGAGTGCTTATGAGTACCGAAAAAACGATTCATTGCTGATCTCTGGTCTAAGCTAACAGTACAGTATCAGCTTATAGTATATAATTTGTCATTAAATCTCATTACTCAGGATTACAGCCTAGTGTGTTACAGCACTCATGTTAAGTGTGTTAATTTTATGGACGAGTGTGTAGCTGGTGTAGGTCCCCCAGCATTGAGAAGCTTTTTCATGGCAATTATTTACTCTCAGAGATTTTGTCAAAAGACTGCTACGAATAGGTTTTTTTCCAAGATGTCAAATGCTGAGGTATGAACCCAGGAGTTCTCATCTAATAAGCTGCCTACTGCTACATACTAGGCTACAACGACTTCGTATAGTACATAAACAGCTTAGAGTTGCTAATAATTTTACCACAGAAAGCAAAAATTTCGTGTATTTGGCATGGACTGATTCCGCTTTAAGAACTTAATTTTTCTTGCTAGCCATTATCCTCAACACATAAAAGTTATGTCCATTAAGGTCATGTGTTTACTTGTGTCGCTGTAATCTAGTAGGCAGTGTGTTGGCTTATTAGACGTGAGGCCACGGTTCAAGCCCCACATCAGGCATCGCGAATATAATTATGTCTGATCTGGTAACTACCTTTCAGCGTGTTTCTAGCACAAACTCTGAGAGTAAAATAAAATGGCCATGAAAAGTTTCTCAAAAAATCTGTCGTTTGAAGTTGACTAAAAACTATATGTCTCGCGGCTGGTAGATAAAATTAACACACACATCATAAGTGGTTTGGGAAGCTAGGTTGTAATCCTAACTAAAGGGTTGTAATACCTAATTAAATAAGTAAGGAAGCCAGTAATTTTACTTGTATCGAACCTGTACACAAACATTCTTTAGTATTCAGCGTTATTCGAGAGATTCTAAATGAACTGTTGTGAAGGAGCCGTGCGTGTTTTCTCAGAGTCCACCACGGTTCCTATGTACCTTCAGTATCGTTTATAATTTTACCTGTTGTTGAAACTTGTCAAGTTTTCCTTACTGCTTTTGTCCTCGGTAGTAAATTGGATCATAGTTTATAGTATAAGGACCTTTGAATGCCTCGCATGAGATAGAAAGGTTTCTTTACGAGCAAGTTCTTTACTTCGTCATTAGAGTGTCACAGAACAGAGTTATATAACTGCCAGGATTCAACTGCGCCAATTCTATCTTGAAAACAATGTGTTACATTGAAAAACTCACGGTCTTATTGGCATCTTATGAAAGCAGAACCAAAAGCTCACTGAATACTAACAGATTGGAACAGGAGTAACAAAGAACAGAATATAGTAATGCCATCTGACAGTCATGCCTTCATACTAGCATTTAAGTCTTATAAGATGCTCTCCAGGTAAGGAAAACAAGTTTATCCTTTTGCTGGATCGCCAGCCATGTGGGAATTAAGGCAAATGAGTGTACCAGCATGGAACACTGCTAATTGAAGAAGACTTCAGAAAGGCAAGATAGAGAGAACGAGGCAGCAAGACTGATTTGATACAATCTAAACATTTGTGAGGGGAATTAAATTGGGAAAGGAGTACAAACTTTCCACAATAGGTACATACCTTCTGACCATGCATTGTAGACTTCAAGAGCATTTATTCAAAATGGGAGTCATTACAGAGCCAATATGTTAATTTTGTAATGAGGAGAACCACATACTTGGAACCTGTGTAATGCTAATATATTTTAGAAAAAATTCATGGGTACTTATTAGGGATTGAAAACCACGTAAATTTTGGATTATAAACTCAAATAATATTTTCATACGCACTGCTGGTCACTGTCTTCGCTTTTATCGAGGAAAAACTATACTAAAATATGGCGTATGTTCTCTTTACTTGTGTGTTTAGATCAGCAATCACAGCTATGGTGTTGTAAAGGCATCAGCAATCAGCCAAGTGGTGTTGCATGTCGTAGTCCGCAATTAATTATTAAAGTGATGAGCTAAACTAATTGTCAGGCTATCCACTGAAATGCTTATGAGAAGGTTTTCGCATCACAATGCCTAGAAAGGAATTGAAACACAGATTGTACTCTTTGCAATGTAATTGATTTGAATTGAAATAGAGGGGGATAAAGTTTTAATTACAAAGGAATTACAAAAGAAAGAAAGAAAAAGTGAACGAACAACGGTGACATAAAAGAAGCCCTAAGAGCGAGCAAAGGGCCACATTGGCAGGCATTCCTACGAACGAAAGACCTAAAGTACTTATTAGATTAGGTTTTCACTTGATTGATGGCATGGTTATTGGTTATCTCTATGGACTCTATGGACAAATTGGACCAGATTCGCTGCGAGCATAGCTCAGTGTGCTACGTAATTAAGAGCATTTGACCATTTATTGGCGGTGACAGAACTAGATCACTGCTGGAACTTAATAAGAGCCTAAGGGACATGGTCAGGTATGTCAGGAATCTGATACATGTCAACGTTGTATTTCTTGCATGTGAACTGCATAAAGGATGACACGCTTCGATAAGGAAGATTTCTTTTAAGAAAAAAAAAGGGAAAACAACTTTCCTCACAGATATTAAACCTCTAGAGTGAATGAATGCATACATAAGTGGTCAATACAACCCTTCAGCTAGGATTACGACCTAGCTTTTCACACCACTTATGTTGTGTGCGTTAATTTTCTACACGAGTGGCGGGACCTACAATTTAAAGTCGATTCCTAGCGACAGATTTTTGAGAAACTTTCCATGGAAATTTTATTTGCTCTGAGAGTTTTTGCCAGAAATCCGCTGAGAGGAAGACGGCGGAGAAATATTTTTTCATATTTTCGTTTTGATGTCTGACCTGGGGTTTGATCGTGGTCTTACGTCTAATAAGCCAACATACTAATCAAGGTCATTTTCAAATTAGATTAAGCCCGTCTTTATCACCCCTGTAATTACGTTTCCCGGTACATCCGAATGGTGCAGTTTTTATTCTTTCATCTCCCCTGTTAGAATGTTGCAACTTTTTAAAGTGCCGTTCTCTTTTCTTCTTGTGCTTTATAGCTAAATAAACGCCTTGACTCCAGTTTAAAGGTCACATAATAAACTAATTTGGCTGTAATCGTTTCAAACCGAAAAAAACTCTTTTTTGTGCAAATAACTCTGCTCCGTTCCTGCATAGATTTTGAAGGGTTTGTAACCCACACTTTTCAATGTGGTCGTGCTAATGTTATTCTTGTTGCAATTGTAAAAGATATTTCTTTCAAGTATTGTTGTAGTTTTTGTTGTTGTTGCCAACCATTGCCAAACATTTCCAAAACCAATATCAGATCAGATATTAAATCACAAACACACACACACACACACTCAGACACACACGTACATGAATGTATGAGCAAGCAACCAAACGGTAGACATTGAACAACGAACAGGGAATATGAGCCCTGACTTAAAATCTGACTCGATATGCAAATAACATCGTTGTCACTTGACTACAAGTGACAAGTTGTGGTGGTGGTTTGGAACATGTTGTGGGCTTTTTTAAAAAAGTTTTTTTTTGTTTTTCTTTTTTTGTTTTCATTGAAATTCTTTATCCTGTGCTGTGGTACAAAAGAGGAGGTTGTTTTACACTCATATAGTGGGCGGTTATTGTACACGCGATTACTAAGCAAGAGTATTAAAAAATGCACTCGGCTATCGTAATGTGTATGGTAGTAAACGAAAGAGCAACGAACAGAACGAACAGGCTTAATACCTGCTGTGTTTACCATGTAACAACATACTCATCCGTTTGTAGCACTCGTACTCGTTCGTATAAACTAAAGATGATGAAGATGACGATGAAGATGACGATGACGATGACAATAACAGCAACTACAATAACGACTAATACGCGTTGATGCTTTAATAGCAAGTGATAGGAGTAGCAAAAGGGATTAATGTTACACGTTGCACGTTGCTCAGTTTCACAAACAAACACACGTACCAACAATTGTTTATCGGTTAACCACAAAACGTACGTACGTATATCTTGTGTACAAATATTATTTGTTTTGTGTTACAACCTGAGCGTAGAGCAAAGTGCGAGGAGAACCACTCGTTGTCGGTTATTGGAGTATTAAAGCGAATACATGTACCGGTCAAATGAGATAAAAATGGAAGTTTGTGGATGAGGTATTTAATTTCAAGGTTATGTTCAATTCTGTTCCGTTGTGTTGTTGTGTTGCTGCATTGTGAAAGCGTAAGTGTTGTTTATGTTGCTGCTTCAACCTGTGTTGTATTGTAATTAAACACGATTTCTTGTGTTTAAAATACAAAAAAAAAGTGATGATGATAAGGATGCCAAATTTGCTCTGATAAATAAATTTTTAAAATTCTGAATGGAATTTAAATAGCAAATCTATCGAGTATTGTAAAAGAGGTTGAATTAGAATACAGGGGGGGTAAGGTCTTAATTGCAAAGGATCTACAAGAGAATCCTAAGAAGTAAGCGAACAATGGTGACATAAAAGAAGCCCTAAGAGCGAGCAAAGGACCACATTGGCAGGCATTCGTATGAACGGAAGAACTGAAGCACTTATTAGATTAGGTTTTCACTTGATTGGTAATATGATTGATGTTCCTTCATCAACAATCTGCTATCCCTATGGACTTACCTGAAAGTGAGTACGAAAAATTGGACCAAATTCGCTGCGAGTATAGCTCAGTGTGCAGAGTAGTCTATTCCTTCACTTACCACTGCCGAAACGAAATTGTAAAAAAAATATTTTTAGCGGCTTCCTCGGATTTCTGTCAAAAATCACTGACAGTAAAATAAAAGCATGGGGATGATGTGAGAAGCTTGATTGTAATCCCGACTGAAGGATTGTAATGCCCAATGTTATGTCAAATCACCTTCTGAATGACATCATAGACAACGACGTGTGTATGCTTATTTTTTATTTAAAATTTTCCAGATGAATAGATACGTAAACAAACAAAATTGTGGAATTTGAGACGTTACCAATTCACATTAGAACCAAAAGCACCCTAAAAAATCGCTTTTTGCTGGGGATTAAAGACTGGCAATATCATCGTTCCATATCAGAGATCAGCAATGAATCGTTTTTGCGCTACTCATAAACACTCATGAAATTTTCAATATAAATGAGTCAACCATATTGAAATTTAACTATGCACTCTGATTCATTCGTACACACTACAACGTTGATTTATAAGTACATAGGTTGCAATGAGTATGCGTACAACGTTGGCATCAAACTCATACCATTCGAAATATGTTCGATTCATAAGCCTACTCATTTACATTCATAACTTTAGGAAAAATACTTATAACACTTATAAATGATTCGAGTGATTAAAATCATTCATCAAAATTTACAGTCTTAGTTGTTGTTGTTGCATTTACAAAAAAGGAAACAGACACATAAGAAAAAAAGACAGAGCAGCAAGCAGAGCAAACACACAACCTTTTACTGAGTATTTTAGTGTTCGTATTCGAATCATATTTATATTGTGCTTCGTGTAAATGTTGAGTTATGGAACATGGAAATCAACAACAACATCATACGTGTTGTTTCGCATGAATATGATGGAGGACTTTAAAACTTTGAATGTGAGTAGAGTTTCCATGATATTAAAATAAGTATGAATGCGTATAAGTATCAGAAATGATGAGTATGATTCGATTCTATTCACATGCATACATAATTGGTCATTACAACCCTGCAGTCAGGATTACGACCTAGCTTCTCACAGCATTTATGTTGTGTATGTTAATTTTATATATGAGTGGCGGGACCTACAGTTTAAAGTCGACTCTGAATGACAGATTTTTGAGAAACTTTTCATGGGAATTTATTTATTCTCAGATTTTTTGCCAGAAATCTGATGAGATGAAGTCACCTAAGAAATACTTTTTTGTATTTTGTCTTTATGTCTGGCCTGGGGCTCGAACCCTGGCTTTACGTCTAATAAGCCAACACACTACCTATTAGACCACTAGTGTTCGTACGCGAATCATATTTATTTTGTGCTTCGTGTAAATGTTGAGTTATGGAGAGTCATACGTGGTGTTAAGTATGAATATGATGGAGGACTTTAAACTTTGAATATGAGTAGAGGTTCGTTCCATGATATTAAAATAAGTATGAATGCGTTTAAGTATCAGAAATTGTTAGTATGATTCGATTGTACTCATCTTTTTGAATATTTATTGCTGATCTCTGGCACATACCAAGCTTTTATGAAGGCAGAATATTCTTCTACCTGTGGACAACACATTGTCAGAAAAATTGTGAGTATGATTCGATTGTACTCATCTTTTTGAATACTCATTGCTGTTTTCTGTTTCATATTCCATTGAGAACAACGTTGACCAGGCCCACCACTGTCAACGGCGAGCACTATTGGTAGTTGATTACCTACTTCTGTTGGTTTGAATTAAATGCTCCACAGCCCAACGACATGTGGTTTGAATAGGTCAAAGCTACGTGCCACTAGCATATGCTTTGCAAAAGCGATTTGAGGACATGGTAGTTGGATTTGGAGGTGATATGTCCATCCTACTGCAATTAGAGACTCAAATAACCATTTAGACTGAATAAAAAGGGAATTTTGAGAATAGTTTTTGCAATTCAGTCCGAGTTAGGAGTTTAGAAGTGTTTTAAAAATGATTAACAATTCTGATATGAATTGCACTTTAAAATGCAATTTTAAAAACGTGTACAAACAGCCATCGAATTGGAACTCAAAAGAAGAGAAAGGGCAGGTATTGTTACCATTCGAAGCAAAGAAAAAAAATAAAAAATCAAACGAAAATTGAAATGCAGTTGAATATAATGTGTGTGTGTGTTGTGTGTTTTGCATAAAATATAAACATTTATCATAATACACCATGACCATGGACAACTATTTTCGGTGAATTGTGGAGACACATTTGTTTTATTGCAGCACTTGCAGCAGCACTTGCAGCACCACTTGCAGCCGCACCACCATTCAATAGGCGTTCGTAATACAATTCATAAAAATTGTCCTGAAGTGCATGTCGGTACATTTCGAATGGGTTTTTCGTTACGAGGTTTTCTTTTTTTATTTTTTTTTTTTCTTTGCGTTCCTTGCAATAGAGAACAGCAAGCAGCAACACACAGTTTGTGTCATTTTGTGTGTCACTTGCAACAGCAATGGGGCAACAGATTTGTTCGATATTTTTCAGCTGCCACATTAGCAACAACAGAATGCATGCAGCATGTAGAGGGAAAAAGGAACCAAAGGCAAAGGGTGTTTAGAAGAAGAAGGGAAAAAATTGGAAACGTTTTTATGCTAATTTTATCACTTTTGTGTGTCTGTCGTTGTGTCACTATCAAGACAGCACATAAATACTCATAATTTATTAATTTTTTCTCAATGAAGCCGGGGCAACAAAAGCTAATATAAGAGGCCACAAATGCAACAACAACAACGCATGAATAAACCATAAAATCGAAAACGAAAACGCAAAAAAAACGTAACAAACATCATCGATATACGGAAACTAAACTGATGAAGATGAAGCGGACCAAACGAAAAGCGAGCTGTAAAAAGGTGAATGTTATAACGCCAACTAAACGAACGAATAAACGCACCAAAAAAAAAGAAAAAAAAAACCAAAAAAAAATGTAAAGAAAAACCAAATCAAGTTTAAAAAGCAACAGCAACAGCACTAGCAACAGCAACAGATCAAACAATGAATGGTGGAGGCATAAACTGAAAGGGTTTTGTATGGATTGTGTGGTAAATACATGCCATTCGTGGCTGTTCATAGTGGTGCAATGCAACAAGTGTCGGTAAATCATAAAAAGGTATGAATGCAACCTCAAAAAAAAAAACGAAAAAACGAAAAGAGAATCGTACATATTGTACCTGTTATACTATATGATATGAAACTTACACAATGCTGTTGCAGACGTTTAAAAGTATTATTTCATCCTCTCTCTTACTTTTTATCAGAGATCAGCAATGAGTATTTAAGTAGTAACGATTTTTTTTTGTTTTTTCTTTGATTCGAATGGTAACAATAACTGCCCTTTCTCTTCTTTTGAGTTCCAATACGAAGACTGTTTGTAGACGTTTTTAAAATTGCAGTTTAAACTGCAATTCATATCAGAATTGTTAATAATTTTTATAACACTTCTAAGCTCGTAAATCGGAAAGCATTGCAAGAACTATTCTAAGACTTTTTATTGAGCCTTAACGGTTATTTGTGTTCCACTACAATTGGACTGTACATATCACCTCCAAGTGCAATGACCATGCCCTCAAATCGCTTATGCAAAGCATGAGCTAGTGGCACATAGCGCTGATCTGTTGAAATCTAATGTCATTGGGGTGTAGAATATGAAGCAGGAATCATTCAATCATACTCATAATTTCTGATACGTATACGCATTCATAATTATTTTAATATCATGGAACCTGTACTCATATTCAAAGTTTGAAGTCCTCCATCATATTCATACTTAACAACACGTATGATGTTGTTGTTGATTTCGACTGTCCATAACTCAACACATGCACGAAGCAGAAAATTAATATGATTCGTGAACGAACACTAAAGTACTCACTAAAAGGTTGTATGTTCGCTCTGCTTGCTGCTCTGCCTTTTTTGCCTATTTTTGCAAATGCAACAATAACAACTAAGACTGTAAATTTTTATGAATAATTGGAGTCACTCGAATCGTTTATAAGTATTAAAAGAGTATTTTTTCTATAGTTGTGAATCTAAATGCTTAGGCTTATGCATGAAACATATTTCGAGTGGTATGAGTTTGAAGTCAATGTTGTACGCATACTCTTTGCAACCTGTACTTATAAATCAACGTTGTAGTGAGTACGAATGAATCACGAGTACGTAGTTAAATTTCAATATTGTTGACTCATTTATATTCAAAATTTCATGAGTGCTTATGAGTAATCTCTGCTTTGCATGTAAGTTTCCAGACGGTGTTTAGTTTCCTGTTCGGAATTTGTAGCCTTCTCACGCAATCGTAAATCTTCAAAGTAATTTATTAGCATTTTATTGGCTACCAGAAGCAAATAGAGCTACCAAGGGAGAACAAAAAGTCAAAAGACCGATTACGATCACAGTAGAACACAGGAATTAGATAAAGGAGGCTTGCATGATGAAATGAAATGAAATAAAAGTGATGTGAATTGGCTTTGGAGCATAAAGAGTTCCTTTTGGTGTAGGTAGGAAGGTAGGTAGAGGTGGCTGCCCATCCAAGAAAAATTCTTGGATGGACTCACTTAGGCCGCATTGGGCCCATTGTGCTACCACAGTTAATGAAAAGATTTAGGCTGCCAATGTCAATCCTTGACAGTTCCTCCAGATCATCCATGTAGTAAGTGCCCAAGTACTTCCTTCTCCTTTGGCAAAGAGCCGGGCATGTACCCAGCAGGTGAGGGACAGTCTCCTCTTCCTCATCATCTCTGCAGCTTCTGTAGAAGTCGTTATCAAGGTGTCCAAAACCATCCTTTTGGTGTAAATATCAATTACGATCAATAAGGGATGCACAAGGATTAGAAACAGATGCAATTGGCCATTGCCACTTGTAGGACTTTAAAGTCTTTAAAATCTGTTTAGGATCATAAGTAAACATTGAAGCTGTAAAGATTTTAATTGACTTTAGTTAATAAAGATCCCAGTTCATAAGACATACATACATACATCACAATTGGTTGTTACAACCCTATAGTCAAACCTGTTTACAAATTATCGTACTGCTTAATATAACAACAAACACTATCATAAAAAATGGTAAACAACTAAACAAAAATACAACAACACTACAATAATAAATGAAAACAATGATGTTTACATTTATATTCGCCTTCAAGAACATTCATCAGACTCTTTACTGTGCCATATAAAAGGCAAGGCAAGGCAGAACCGTGAGTTAATAAAAGTTCTGTCAGTCTTGTGTGAAGACGGCGTGTGTTCGAAGAGAGTAATCGTGCTTTGAAGATCTCCGTTACAAAGATCTGTCGAATAATTGTCTAGTAATTGTTATTGTTTATGCAAAGGGTATAAACAGAGAAATAACAAAGAAGAGCAATTGTTGTTGTTTACATCAAGTTGTGAACAGTGGCGGCACACAGAATTAAGCGAATAATAAAGAGGTTTAATTAAAACTAAACACAAATTTATTTCTATTTTATTTGGAAACTACGAGCTCATATTTTAAACGTTTTTAAAAGGTAAAAACTATCGACTACGGCTTGTTTTTGATGAAGAGCATGCCTTTAAATTTCTGTAATTTTGGCATACCAATGATGTCAGCTCATAATGTTGCACACACTTCTTTCTCTCTTTACGATAAGTGCCAGACTTCAGCGCCTTTTTCGCAAGTACAAACGTATGTAATGTACTCCTTTTATCCGAGCGTGTGCGTGTATGTCTGAAACTAAGAAGCATTCTGAAAAAAAACCAAAAAAGAAAAATGAAAATGAAATAAAAATGAGGCGTTTGTTATACAGTTTGTACATCCAACCCTGTATTGGCTACTGGTTGGTGTTGCTTTTATGTTCTAAAGCTGCTCCTGCTCCTGCTCCTATTGATGCTGCTGCAAATCATATTTTTCTTTCGTTTGTACTGCTGCGTAGCTGTTTTGCTAACAACAGGTAAAAATATCTTCTTCTGGTGCGTTTTTCTTTTCTTTTTTTTCGTGTATAACTGGAGCACAGGGTACATAAATAATAATTTCATCATTTTGTGTGCGGCGGTGATTTATTTGGTTGGCGTTTATAACGTCAGAAACAGAAACAGAAACGAACGATATTGAACAGCAATAATATGGTGCTTTAGCAAACGCACTTTACAGTCCATAAATGGACTTGTTTTGGAATTTTTTTCTTAACTTTTTCTTCTGTTTTATCTGCTTCTTGCTTTGAAAAAATGTCTTTGGCTTTCTTTAGATCATCGGCTGCTGCTCCTGCTGCTGCCGTACGCTCTGATTCTTCTTCCCGATCATGTCATAATTGTGTGAACGATTTATTGTCATCTTTGGTGATTTATTTAATTATTCTTTGCAAATAATATTCTCTTGTCGATTATATTTTCTTTTTTTATTTTTTTTCTTGTGTTTGTTTTTCGGAGTTTTTTTTTTGCAAAAATGTATACGACAGAAAAAAAACGAGAGAAATTATTTTAACATGTCACTTAACTTTTACGAAACAATTGAGTGGACAATTTCACTTCAGCAAATGTATGACCAATACAATGGGTGGAAAACAGTGGTTTCCAGGTTTCAAAATTGTTTTTTGATTTGTTAAACGCAATATTTTATAAACGAAGAGATAATCTGAATGAACGTTTCCATGTAAAACCTGAATAAAATAAGAAATTTACATACCACTTGAGTGAACTCAAAAGTATTCCACTGAAGGATATTTTCATCATTGATTCGTTGGTGAAACACAAAACATTCAATTCGTATCCTAAGCTGTTGGAATTCAAAATTCCATGCTCAAATTGCCGAACGCCCGTGCAAATGATGGCAAAACCACGATTTTTGAAGTAGATTTCATCAGATTGGCACAGAATTAGGCCAATCGTTACGTTTTCATCTTTTAAAAACGTTTAAAATATAAGCTCGTAGATTACAAATAAAATAAAAACAAATTTGTGTTTAGTTTGAATTACAATTCTTTATTATTCGCTTAATTCTGTGTGCCACTGTTCACAACTTAATGTAAACAACAACAATTGCTTAGTTTGTTATTTCTCTGTTTATACCCTTTGCATAAACAATAACAATTACTAAGCAATTATACGACAGATCTTTGTAACGCAGATCTTCAAACCACGATTATTCTTTTCAAACACACTGCGTCTTCACACAAGACTGACAGAACTTCACTCCATATTTCCACAATGAAAAATCATTATTTTTTGTAAACTTCTTTTTGCTTCTTTTGAAACCAAATTTTTTTTTAAAACTTAAAAAATTTAACCGGTCGTGTCGTTTGTAACGTGAGCGTCCGTTGTAGGCATTCTTTGGGGGGCTCAACTTTCAACTCACAACTGTGCAGCTAACAATTTGACCATCTAACAGAACTATACGCAAGCAAATCCGTCAGCTTCAATTCTGTAAGAGATGCAATTTTCTTAAACTAGTCTGAAGATAAGCCACTTTCATTAGCTATCAGTTGTTTAAAGCTTTATCAAGGCATTATTTCAATAAGGACTTTTGAAAATCCCTTGTCAGCTCTTCCATAGCACATTAAACCTAAACGCATATTAAGTGAAGCATATCTTACATATGTCTTGAAGTCGCCGCAGTCTAGTAGATTATGTATTGGCTTATTAGACGTGAGACCACTGATCAAACCCCAGGGCAGACATCTCCAACTAAAATGAATCAACTACAAAAAAATTTCATTCGTCAACTTCTTCCCAGCAGATTTCTAGCAAAAACTCTGAGAGTAAATAAAAATGTGCCATGAAAAGTATCTTAAAAATCTGTCGCCCGGAGTCGACATTTAACTGTAGGTCCCGCCATTCATGTATAAAATTAACACACACAACAGACCAAAAGACCAATTATGTATGAATGTATGTCTTACGAGCTGGAATCTTTATTAACTAAAGTCGATCAAAATCTTACAAAATCGTTACTAGGTTTTAAAGACTTTAAAATCCTGCAGATAACAATGGCCAGCTGCATCTGCTTTTATTCCTTGTGAATATACTTACTGATCGTAATCGATATTTACAACAAAAGGAACACGGCTGTTATTTTGTGTCTCCGAATGTTCCAGAGCCAATTCACATCACTTACATTTCAACACATGAAAAGCTGAGACTTCTGACATTCCAGCTCCCTTTTTACCTTATTCCCAGCTACTGATCTACTGTGATCGTAAACGATCTTTTGACAGGCCAAAATAACGATTATCTTGCATGTAACATGTAGAATCTGTGATGATGAATAATCAGAACACATTCTATTAATCTATGAGGCATTAATGCTTCCTAAAAGAAAAATGTGAATGCATATCCAATGCTAGGCAGGGTAATGTCATGTCAATGACACCAAGCAGTGTACTAAATTTTGTAGGGTTAATAGGCTTGTAGGCGATATTATAGAGATGGCTTCACGTCAATAATAAATCTACTGCGATCGAAGAATACTGTTGTATATGAACTTTCCAAAGCCTTAATAGCTGCGTCCATAGTTCGTATTTAAAAAATCCAATGGTTTGTGGGAGACCCCTTAAATATCCCTTTAAATACCCATATTTGCGCCCTACGTAAAAGACTGCCGGTATTATTCTTGAAGGCAGAGATGTAATATGTTATCACTGAGCATATCAAAGGCTGTCACAATCAATCCTAAGTTCAGTCTAAGTAAACAGCAGTGTAGCAGCTTCTTAGGCGGCAACGAGTCTGGTAGATAGTGTGTTGGCTGATTAGACGTGAGGCCGTGGTTCAAATAGCAGATCGAACACTTCGAACAAAACGAAATATGAAAAAATATTTCTTTGTGGATCTACTCTCTTCTGAAAATAAAATAAAATTGTCATGAAAAGTTTCTCATAAAACTGTCATTCGGAATGGATTTTAAAATATAGGTTCCGCCACTGATGGATAAAATGAACACACACAACTTGGTTGGGTTGTAATCCTGACTAAGTGGTTTTCATGACGAACTAAATAAATTAAGTAATTACCAGCTTCTAAGGGTTTCAGTTCAATTTCTCATGAGTCCAGCTGCCATAGGGTCAGAGATCAGCAATGAGTATTCAAAAAGATAAGTACAATCGAATCGTACCCATAATTTTTGATACTTATCTGCATTCATACTTATTTTAATATCATGGAACCTCTACTCATATTCAAAGTTTGAAGTATTCATCATACATTCATACTTAACAACATGTATGATGTTGTTGTTGATTTCGACTCTCCATAACTCAACATATACACGAAGCACAAAATAAGTATGATTCGCATACGAACAATAAAATACTCACTAGAAGGTTGTATGTTTGCTCCGCTTGTTGCTCTGTCTTTTCTGCTTATGTGTCTGTTTTCTTTTGTTGTAAATGCAACAACAACAAAGACTGTAAATTTTGATGAATGATTCGAGTGACTCGAATCATTTTTCCTAAAGTTATAAATCTACATGAGTAGGCGTATGAATCAAACATATTTCGAATGGTATGAGTTTGATGTCAACGTTGCACGCATACTCATTGCAACCTGTACTTATAAATAAACGTTGTAGTGAGTACGAATGAATCAGAGTACAAGTTAAATTACAATATTGTGGACACACTTATATTCAAAATTTCATGAGTGCTTATGAGTAGCAAAAAAATTACTCATTGCTGATCTCTGCATAGGGTATTTATTAAATAATTTGCCTTTTAAACTAGCAAACTCTAGAGCTTTAACCACTGTCCAGAGCTTTGTTCCAATTCATTGACTACGATATATTAAATCATTCGAAAAAGAAAAAACGACTAAAAACTTTTAAAATTCACACGCTTTAAAGCTTTCGATGATTTATTAGCTGAACGTCTTAAAGACAGCACAAAAAGGCAAAAAGTGAATTAAAAATCGAATAAAAAAAAAGTAAAGAAATGAAATGAAATGGAATGGAAAGAATACTAAGGGAATAATGCCACGCAACTGTAAAACCAACACAACAGAATAATCCGACATTTTATGTACAATTTAAACAATTTCATAGAGATGGGTATCATTGCAACAATAACAACTTATTTTAAGAATAAAAATCCAGCAACAACAACAACAATAATGAAATAAAAAAGTATACGCATACAATTACACTTTATATGTACATACATACGTACGTAGGTATTTATAACTGAACAACTGAATGGCATTACAAAAGGAGTCAGTGTTTGGATTTCTTTTTTTCCGGTCTCTTTGGTTGCTTTCCAAGAAAATATAACAGCAACAACAACAACAACAACATTGAAACGAAGAAGAAGAAGAAGAAAACAGTCGAAAATCTCAAATCATCGTTTTACTAAATGCTCGATTTTTAATGCAACTACTTAATGTGGCGCTTGTCCTTGCAAAGCACAAAACAAACCCTCGTACTTTGACTGCATACACTCTCTCACTCACTCACTCACTACTTGCTTGTGTCTTTTGTTTTATGCCCCACAAACAATATACGATTCTCTTCCATTTTCTTTATTTCTTCTTATTTTTCTTGCCTCCAACTTTTTTCTTGAAATTGAAATGAAATAAAAACCGTACGAGAAAGATTTGTCTGGTGGTGGTGGTAGCACTTTAATGGTTGAACATGACTTTTGGCGTCGCGACACGTTGGTTTTTTGGCTACATTCGTCTCTAATGCCAACATTATTTTGTAAAGCAACAGCAACAAAAACGTATAACAAATCATTTCAAGAAATAAAACAATTGAAAAGCGATTTCTAATCGGTAAAACCATGCTAGAAATACTCTAAACGGTATACTTAAAACGATTAATTCCTATGCAGCTAGGACACGAACCCTACAATATATCCCATTGAATGGCGCTCTCGACTTTAATCAACTTTGAAAAGACGTGTAGCACATAAGATAACACGACAATCTAGAACGCGCTTTACGATACTAGAAATACTCTAAACGGTATACAGGAAACGATTAATTCCCATGCAGTTCGGACACGAACCCTACCATATTATCCTACAAATAGTTTCCATTGAATGGCTCTCTGGACTTTAATCGTGTTTAAGAAGACGTGTAACACATAAGATAACACAGCAATCTAGAACGCGCTTTACGATACTAGAAATACTCTAAACGGTATACAGGATACGATTAATTCCCATGCAGCAAGGACACGAACCCTACCATATATCCCTAAAACAAGCTTCCATTGAATGGCGCTCTGGACTTTAATCGTGTTTAAGAAGACGTGTAGCACATAAGATAACACGGCAATCTAGAATGTGCTTTACGATACTAGAAATACTCTAAACGGTATACAGGAAACGATTAATTCTTAGGCAGCTAGGACACGAACCCTATCATATATCCCTACAACAAGCTTTTATTTATCGCCCACCTTCTATTCAACGCAGTTGTGTACAATATTATGACGAAAGTCTGCTCAAAACCTTGGCTTATTATCCGGTAGTTAAGCATTTGTCTGGAAGAGTTAAGATTCACAGACGATATCTGCCTGCTTTCTTATAAGTTTAACGGCAACAACATCGAAGCCACAGCAGGTATGTATTTCAGTAAAAAGCATCCCGAAAACCAAAACTATGAGGTTCAAGTACGTTTGACGTTCAATATTGTTACGTTTTTACCCTTTTAGAAACGTTTAAAATATGAGCTCGTAGATTACAAATAAAATAAAAATAAATTTGTGTTTAGTTTCAATTAAAATTCCTTATTATTCGCACAATTCTGTGTGTCATTGTTCACAACTTGATGTAAACAACAATTGCTTTGTTTGTTTTTCCTCTGCTTACATACATAATTGGCCATTACAACCCTTCAGTCAGGATTACGGCCTAGCTTCTCAACACCACTCATGTTGTGTGTGTTAATTTTTATACATGAGTGGCGGGATCTACAGTTTAAAGTCGACTCCGAACGACAGATTTTTGAGAAACTTTTCATGGCAATTTTATTTGCTCTCAGAGTTTTTGCCAGAAATCCGCTGAGAGAAAGTCTCCCAAGAAATATTTTTCATATTTCGTTTTGATGTCTGACCGGGGATTTGAACTGTGGCTTCGCGTCTAATAAGTCAACACACTACCTACTAGACTACGGCGACTACATTCCTTTGCTTACACCCTTTGCATAAACAATAACAATTACTACACAATTGTTCAACAGATCTTTGTAACGGAGATCTTCAAACCACGATTACTCTCTTCAAACACACTGGCCAGACATCAAACAAAATACAAAAAGTATTTCTTCGGCGACTTCCTCTCAGCAGATTTCTGACAAAAAATCTGAGAGTAAATATTAAATTGCCATGAAAAGTTTCTCAAAAATCAGTCGTTCAGAGTCGACTTTAAACTGTTGGTCACGCCACTCATGTATGAAATTAACACACACAACATAAGTGGTGTGAAAAACTAGATCGTAATCCGGACTGAAGGGTTGTAATGACCAATTATGTATGTAAAAAGTCTGATGAATGTTCTTGAAGGCGAATGCCCTCTCGAAATCTCTATAAATGTAAAAAACGTTGTTTACGTTTATTATTGTAGAGTTGTTGGTATATTTTTGTTTACTTGTTTATAATTTTTTTATGCTGATGTTTGTTGTTATATTAAGCCGTACGGCAATATGTAAACAGGTTTGTTTACTGCATTGTTTTGTTTTTGTAGCTTTTGTTTATAATTTTAATGTTAAGCGATGTAAAATCAAAACACCAGTATCCAGATTTATTGCATTTTCGTAACAGTATGTATGTTTGTACAATAGATCGTATGACAGCTCTTTACGATAATGTGCCATGATTACATAACAATAAATTTTGCCACTCACTTTCTTTTCAGTTGACATTGTAAATATGCCATGCCACACAAAGTCTTCAAAATGACCATGTGTAGGGTGTATTACTAAGTAAAGAAAATTGTGTTTGTTGTTCTTAATGTAATTTCTTCTCTTTCTTGGTGAATGAGCGAAAAATGCAATACGAATTGTTTCATCTTATTTTAGCCATCTTGAGCTACTGTTTCCTTTAAAGGATTCTTCTTTGTTTTTGTAAAAAAAAATATTGTTATTGTTGTTGGTGTATGAATTAGTTTTTATGGCCAATGGATTTTATTTTCTTTTTTTTCTATTGGATTGCATTCATAAGTTGGTAAAAAGGCAAAAATGTATTCCGTATTTCATTTTAACTCCGCCGCCAACATTTGCCCGAAGCAAATGAATTATGAATTACCGTTTTATATAGCATAGTGTAGCCATGACATATAATGGTATGGGAGGAGGAGGTGTACCAGTGCCAGTGGGCCAGTGTATGGCATTGAATACCATCTTATTTGTTCATCCTTTTTTTTTTGCTTTACTTCGGGGTTTTTATTTCTTATTTAAGTTGGTGTGAAATTTCTTTCTCTTACAATTTTGCAATCTTTTCAAGCAGAAGTGTTAAGCAGTTTTACGCTTTTTTGCCTTCTTATTTTCTTTTGCTTTTAATCTCTTTTCTTTACATTTAGCTTTTCTTTTGCTATGTATGTATGTTTGTATGTATTGTTGGCATTTTTATTTATAGAAAATTATATTTTAATTGAATTGACTTTTTACTTGCTCCACATTCCATAGTTTTTCTCATGTTCTCAATATTGTGATACAAATTTTACAATTTGCTGGAGAGTTTTTCTAAGGATGCTACCATAATGGCTTCATTATTTAAAATCCACTTAAAGTGGCATTTATTTCAAGGAAATATTTGAACAGAATAAAAGAAAATTTATTTGAATTTAAAATTTTAATTTAATTTGTGAACATTTAAAGATGCATTCCCTTCTTTAGCGCTACATTGTTGTCTAATATTTGCTAACGTTGGTAATTCCAATTGAAATCCAAACAATCTGAATACAGTTTTTGATCATTGGCATCGTCTAATGCTTTGAGTGTTCCATTCATAAATTGTCTATGGAAAATATAAGTTATCGACAAATTTTCTATAGAAAATGCAAGTTATCGACAAATTTTCTATAGAAAATATATTTTATCGACAAATTTTCTATAGAAAATATAAGTTATCGACAAATTTTCTATAGAAAATATAAGTTATCGACAAATTTTCTATAGAAAATATAAGTTATCGACAAATTTTCTATAGAAAATATAAGTTATCGACAAATTTTCTATAGAAAATATAAGTTATCGACAAATTTTCTATAGAAAATATAAGTTATCGACAAATTTTCTATAGAAAATGCAAGTTATAGACCAATTTTCTATAGAAAATATAAGTTACCGACAAATTTTCTATAGAAAATGCAAGTTATCGACAAATTTTCTATAGAAAATATAAGTTATCGACAAATTTTCTATAGAAAATATAAGTTATCGACAAATTTTCTACAGAAAATGTAAGTTATCGACAAATTTTCTATAGAAAATATAAGTTATCGACAAATTTTCTATAGAAAATATAAGTTATCGAAAAAGTTTCTATAGAAAATATAAGTTATCGACAAATTTTCT
Organism: Sarcophaga variegata; assembly: GCA_932273835.1. Classification (NCBI taxonomy): domain Eukaryota; kingdom Metazoa; phylum Arthropoda; class Insecta; order Diptera; family Sarcophagidae; genus Sarcophaga; species Sarcophaga variegata. Next base: position 61,321,191 of record OW026362.1, read on the forward strand.
ATAGAAAATGTAAATCATCGAAGATGAATTGCAAACTGAAGCAAATGAATGTTTGTGTCCTCAAGTCTTCCATATTCTCTAAACATTCTTCCAAGAACTACCGGTAGAGCTTAGAAGCCATCTATAGTTTTAAGCCATATAATAGAAACGTACATTTATTCTAATCGAATTCACCTTCACAAAAAAGTAAGGCGCAATCACTCCGCCTCATCATAATACGTACATTGTAGTTGTATTTTATTGTATTCTTCTGAATCGTTTCAGAATTATTTCTAAGCCTTCCAGATGAAATTGCATTTTATCGAAAGAAATGACATTTTCTATTACACATTGAACGAATTACCGGCTAGTCTTAAGGTTTAAGCTCCTAAGTAAGCTACTAATATAAGTGGAGGTATTTTGTCAGAAACCACGTAGAGATTCGCCAACCTGTACGTTGACATATAGCCGATTTACTATCCATAACTGATCCAGGTGTTTTAACGCTTTGTAACCACTCTTCAAATAGTTGACACAATAAATAGAATTTCTCATTTGGAAATACTTCGAAGTTTGCAAGCGGTCTCAGCATAATTTTTTCCATACAAAATTTATCGATATTTAGAAAATAAATTTTTCGATTACTTGCATTTTCTAAAATAGAAGAAAATTTATCGATAACTTGCATTTTCTATACCACATTTGTTGATGACTTTTCTGAAGTAAATTTATCGATGACTTGCATGTTCTATAAAAATTTGTTATTATAAAATAAAAAATATAAAATTTGTTGTTATATTGCATTTTGTATAGAAAATTTTTCGATGACTTGCACTTTCTGTAAAAACTTTGTCGATAATCTGCATTTTCTAAATAAAATCTGTCGATGACTTGCATTTTCCAAAAAAAAATTCGATGTGTTGCATTTTCAAATGTAAATTTCTCGATGACTTGCATTTTCTGTGAAAACTTTGTCGATAACTTGCATTATCTATAGTAAATTTTTTGGCGACTTACATTGTCTATAGTACATTTGTTGATGACTTGAATTTTCTGAAGTAAATTTATCGATGACTTGCATATTCTATAAAAATTTGTCGATGATTTGCATTTCCTATAGAAAATTTTTCGATGACTTGCACTTTCTGTAAAAATTTGTCGATAACTTGCATTTTCTATAGTAAATTTGTCGAAGACTTGCGTTTTCTAAAGTAAATTTCTCGATAAGTTGCATTTTCTCTAAGTGAATTTCTCGATGACTTGCATTTAAAATGAATTACTCTATCGTAAAGCGTTCCAATGTTTAATAACGGCAATCAACATAAGTGACAACTACTAAATTTCAAAGTTGCCAAACTTAAAAAGGTACTCTTATTGAGGCGTCATAATATATATATTGGCCACACAAGGGTTCACAACTTTTCCGTGTTTGCAGGAACACACGCAATAACTCTTTTGATAACTTCCGTGATGTATTCTCGATGATATTAAGATCAGTTGCGATATCAGTAGCGATATGCTTAAAGTCAAAACCATGTTCGAAAATAATATACGCCGCCTATAATCCGGATTTTTTTTAGTGGTAGGTAAGTATTTAACGCTTAAAATGTTGACATAGCATACATATTGGGCAGACATCGTACTTGATACGTACTTTGTAGGCTATCCCAATCCTTTAAGCCTTGATGTAACTCCATACCATCATGCATCCACTGCCAGAGTTTATAATTGATCTGACATATTTTGCCTGCAGAATTTTTGGTTTTGGACTTCGCACAGGAATACATTTTATGGACGGCAGACGGCGGCTGGCTGAGAGAAGTTTATTTTATCGGGTGAAACCAAAATTAAATGTCTAAACACGGATGGCAAGGAATGGTGAGTGGCAACAGCCATTAGAAGCTTAGGTTAAGGGTTGATTAGAAGTGGTTATTCACTTGATTACTTTTTTTTGTGATGCTATTAAAGACAACAACCCTGCTTGGTATGTTCGTAATTCTTAACCCTTTGACGGACACCAGCATTTTAGAAGGCCTTCCCGTGGGACACTTGCTGTATCTCCGTTATTTGGCAAGATACGAAAATTCAACAATTTATGACGAGTATACACGTCATGTCTCCCCAGGAACCCTTGTTATGACGTCAGTGTCTGTCAAAGGTTAAATAAGATGGAAGCAGTCCCCTTAGAGCCCCACAATTGCTTAGATGCTACTGGCTTCGGAATAAAATACGAATATCAGTTCTTTGCGATCTGTCTTAGGATAACAGTGAACTTTCAATATGACTTCCTGTAAGCAAATACATACGTAAACTTACAAAATCAAATATTCACACACCAACACCAAGAACAACACCATCCATCCATGATGATACTTGAAATTTATCTAATAAACGTACGCATTGCATTTTACAACTCATTTGCATTCAAAGATTCCCAATTGTCTTGCATCATCACAATGCAGCATTGTGACCAAAATCAGAAAATTTAAAAAAAACAACAACAACAAAAAACAGCAACAATACCGGGAATCAAAAAAAAAACTAAACTTACGCACGCACTCATGCACTTGTAAGCCAGCATGGCTTGAAGGTGAACGAGCAAGCGTTGTGGTGTTAGAGAAGCCGACAATTGGGGCGCGATGTATACAGAAGCAGCAGTCATAGTCAAATGCATATCGTTTTGTAAAAATCTTTTCACTGTACACGGACGGTGTAAAATTCACCGCATGAGTTGATTACCAAAAATGGAAGCATTTAACGCTTTTAATTCGATTTTACTGGCCTTTTCGGCTACAAGCTCAAGCTCAAGCTGATGCTGCCGATGCTGATGATTTTTTTTAATTCTTTTTTTCGTTTTTTTGTTTTTTTATTCTTCTGTTGTGAATTGAAATGATTACCCTGGTTATAGAGAGAGCAGTTCTTTTAGCGGATTGGTATTTTGAACTTGAGTTGAGTATTGGTTTCTCGTGTTCGGTTTAGTTGTGCAAGTCAGTGTTGCAAAACTGAAATTTTTAAATGGTACTGAACTATAACTGAAAAAGTACTTTTTTGCATCAAATGGTACTTTTGTAAAAAAAGAATACATACATATTGGTCATTATAACCCTTAAATCTGGATTATGTCCTAACTTCTCACACCCCTTGTTTGGTGTGTGTTAATTTTATATATGAGTGGCGGAAACCTACTACTTAAAGTCGACTCCGAAAGACAGATTTTTGAGCAACTTTTCAATGCAACTTTATTTACTTTTCAGAGTTTTTGCTAGAAGGAAGTTGCCGCAGAAATATTTTTTATCATATTTCGTTTTGATGGAAATGTCTGACATGGGATTTGAAACGTGGGCTCAGGTCTAGTAAGCCCGCTCACTACCTACTACTGGGTCCGCCAAATAACTTGTTTTTTTTTTGAAAATGCTTTAAAAAAAACTACTGAATATTTTCTCAAATTTCTTTTTTTATTTGAAAGTACAATCCTTCCGGTTAATAATTGAAAATACTTTCAGTAGCCTACACGATCGGTCCAATTTTTAAACATATTATCGATTGTGTGCAGCTGTATTTCACCAATGGCTTCACGAATATTGTCCTTTAAAGCGTCAATTGTCTCTGGCTTGTCGGCGCAACACTTATCTTTGACGGCACCCCACAAATAATAGTCCAACGGTGCCAAATCGCAGCTCCGAGGTGGCCAAATGACATCAGCTCTGCGGCTGATAATGCGATCTTCAAAAACAGGGCGCAAAACATCGAGTGTAGCTGCGGCTATGTGGCACGTAGCGCCGTCCTGTTGAAACCAAATGTTGCCAATATCCTCCTCTTCAATTTTTGTAAACAAAAATTCGTTCAACATGGCCCGATAAAGATCGCCATTGACTGTAACGGCCACTCCTTGCTCATTTTCGAAGAAAAATGGCCCAATTATGTCTCTGGACCAAAATCCACACCAAACAGTGACTCGTTTTAGGTGCGTCGGCTTTTCAATGTATGCGTGCGGGTTTTCTGTGCCCCAATTGCGACAATTTTTCTTGTTTACATACCCGCCAAGATCAAAATGAGCTTCATCTGAAAAGATGATTTTTTTTTTTGCCAAAATCGGTGTAGGCTACTGCATGGGCAGCCATTTGAATGAAATTATTTTCCATTATTAACCGGAAGGATTGTACTTTCAAAAAAAAAAATTGATATAATATTCAGTAGTTTTTTTTAAGCATTTTCAAAAAAAAAGTTCTTTGGCGGACCCGTTAGATTATTTATTTCTTTATATTATACACATACGGAAAGGAGCAGAAAAACTAACTATTTATTCGTGTATCTCACATATAAGACAAAAGATGACGACAGCTGATTCGGAACGTAAAAAAAAACATTAAAGCTCCGTTTACTCAAATGTTGATGGAACGTAATGCAACATACGTTCGTTTTTAGCATATGAAAAGCAATGCAAATGCTTACCTTCCGAGTACGTTTGGCTAATCGGGGCTAAGGCCTAATTCTACTTTTAGCATTACGTGGAACGTGTTGCTAATGCCTTAATAGTAGCAAAAGCGCAGGATATAAAATATGTAACAATAAAAAAGTGCTAAAAGCTTCGCGGGGTACTGCAGAATTTTTAAAATGAAAAAGTACTGAAATAAGTACAAAAGTACAGAATTTTTCAACTCTAACCACCACTCAAAAGGCGTTCGTAATACAATTCATAACAATTGTTTTGAAGTGTATGTCTGCGCATTTCGAATACGATTCGGCAAGCGTTTTCATTGCTTTTCTATTTTCTAAAAACGAATGTACGTTCCGTGAACGTTTGGCTAATCAGGGCTAAGGCCTAATTCTACTTTTAGCATTACGTGGAACGTGTTGCTAATGCATTAATAGTTGCAAAAGCGTAAGGCATAAAATATGTAATAATAAAAAAGTGCTAAAAGCTTCGCCGGGGTACTGCGGTTTGTTTGAAATAAAAAAGTACAAAAGTATTGAATTTTTCAACTCTAACCACCATTCAAAAGGCGTTCGTAATACAATTCATAACAATTGTTCTGAAGTGCATGTCTGTACGTTACGAATACGGTTCGGCAAGCGTATTCATTGCTTTTCTACGTTCTAAAAACGAATGTAGGTTCCGTGAACGTTTGGCTAATCGGGGCTAATGAATAATTCTACCTTTAGCATTACGTTGAGCACGTTACTAATGCATTAATAGTTGAAAAGCGCAAGACATAAATTATTTAATAATAAAAATAAGTACTGAAAGCGTTGCGGGGATACTGCGGTTTGTTTGAAATAAAAAAGTACAAAAGTATTGAATTTTTCAACTCTAACCACCATTCAAAACGCGTTCGTAATACAATTCATAATAATTGTTCTGAAGTGCATGTACGGTTCGGCAAGGGTTTTCATTGCTTTTCTTGACCTAAAAATTAATGTACGTTCCATGGACGTTTGGCTAATCAGGGCTAAGGCCTAATTCTACTTTTAACATTACATGGAACATGTTGCTAATGCATTAATAGTTGCAAAAGCGCAAGACATAAATTATTTAATAATAAAAAAAGTACTGAAAGCGTTGCGGGGTACTTAAAAAAGTACAAAACTACTGAATTTTCCAACACTGGTACAAGTACTTGGATGAGAGATTTTTTTTCCTTTTTTTTTTGGTGTTGACCACTCTCGTGGATATAAAATTTTGTGGAAGCGCGCGTTAAATGTTATTTTGTTTTGAGATTTAATTAAGTATTTAACATGCGTATCTTTTGTTTGTAGTTGCCTCTCGATAATGCCGATTTAACGCTGCCGTTCACTATAACAGCAACAACAACAACAACAATTCCAATAATATGCGAGTAAATTTTGTATTTTTTTCTGTTTTTTTTTTGCTTTCAAAGCTTAATTTGCAGCCAAATCTAACCATCTAAACAACTGCCGAAACATCAATGATGAAATATTTAATGTGCGTAAAATTTCAGAGTATGTATGTATGTACATATGTATGTCTGTCTGTCCATCCATCCAACTGTACGTTTTATTCGTTTATTATTGTACAATTTAAAAATTGTATGTTTAAATAGATTTTTTTTTATTTATTTTTTTCTTAAATTTTTGGGTGTTTAACAATTTCATGGGAATAATTTTGTTGATTTGTCTATGAGAGAGAGAAAAAAAAATAAATTTTTTTGTTTTGTTTCTCGTTACTCCTATTGACTGTTTCCCACTGCTGCTAATTTAAGCACCAACTGTGTGCCAGCTTTCACCTCATAATGAGGCCTGATTATAGTTTGTGATGTTGCTAAGCACCACACATCAAGGATAAATTTAATCATTTGATTTTAAACATTAAATATTATAAAAGATTTTTGAGAAATTCTTGTCAAATTGATAAGATGTTAAGATGTGATTCATTGTAGCCAATGACTTTAGTCCAAGATCATTTTTCAATATGTGTTGCATCCGTTCTCGCGATATGTTCAGCTCACGAGCAATTTTTCTACCACTGCGGCGTGGATTTCAATCAAATCTGGCCTTCACTTTTCGGATCATTTCTGGTGTTGTTACCCTTTTTTTTTGTCCACTTTTTGGACGCGATGCAACACTGCCAGTATCACGATAACGAGCAATGGTACGAGAAACAAAAGATTTATTCACATTTAAATGCTGGAGGGCTCTAATGATAGCCACCTGTGGTTTTCCAGCCAAATATAAAGCAATCACACTATCACGCCTGCTATCCATCACGAATAACTTTTTTCTGAATGCTTGTAAATAATAAAATGAACTGTCACTGGAATAAATCTGTCAGCTGTCAGACGAGCGGTTTACAAATGATAACAACCTGAAGTTGGTTGCAATACATATCAGCCACCCTGTACGTGTTGTTAATTATGAATATGATGGAGGACTTCAAACTTTGAATATGAGTAGAGATTCGTTTCATGATATTAAAATAAGTATGAATGCGTATAAGTATTAGAAATTATGAGTATGATTCGATTCTACTCCTCTTTTTGATTACTCATTGCTAATCTCTGGTACAAACAGCGTCTTCTCTAGAGTGATAGTAGAAAAATCAGTTTTTATTCTCACTTTACCACTCCATTCACAGAGCACAAATTGGTTACCCGCGACTGTAATTTTTGTTTTTTTTTGTTTTTTTTTTTTGTATTCTGTAATTGACGTAAATAATCGCCGATTATTACACATATGCTATGTCGCGCCGCTATCAATACACGAATGATTTTTACTTATTGATTTGTCGTTGTTATTATTATTATTAGATGGCAACGCATACGTAAAATAAGAATCTTCTGGAGATTTAAATTTTTACAGACAAGAATTTTCATAATGTCCCCGCTTACAGCAAAAGAAAGATTTTCCATTTCGTTTACCTTTCGTATTATTCGCTTTCACATAATTTTTTATTGTTCTTAACAACATTTGTATACTTGCGATCACATGCATCTTGCATATGCATTTTCAACATGATTTTGTTGTTCTTTGCGGTGATTTGACTTTTGCCTTTTCGCCTTTCAAATTCCTCTAAGTGTTTAACCTTTAAAATATCAATTTTTGGCAGCTCATTCAACCCCCCTTGTCACCATCGGAATTATAAAATTTTCAAATTGCTTAGGAAGGCTAGATAGTAAGATTATAACTAGAAGTTCACTAGTCAATGTAATGTAGGCTTCTGCTAACTTTTCTACGAGATTTTCAAGCCATCTTCTAACATACGTAGGTTTAATAGAGCTTTATACAAAGTTATCTTTCGTGCAGGTCCCTTTGGTTTATGAAATGTTTCTAGCTTCTTCCAGGCTTCACTGGAAGTCTTACAATTTTTAATATTATTGAGTTACATCGACTTTACTAGGAAAGAGCATCAAATTAGAAACCGGAGTCCGTCAAGGTTGTGTGCTGTCACCACTCCTCTTTAACTGCGTCCTCGATGTAGTGATGCGAAAGTCGACAAATCATAGGAGAGGGATTACATGGGGTCTACAAGACAGATTAGAAGACCTGGACTATGCGGATGCCATATGTTTATTAAGCCATTCTTTCTCCGACATGCAGTCGAAACTGGATCTAGTTAGCGAAACCGCAAAGTTAGCTGGATTAAAGATGAGTATCCACAAAACTAAATCACTCAGAATGAGTGCTAATGCAACGGTGAAATTCCCAATATACGGCAAGGAAATTGATGAAGTGGAGTCCTTCTGCTATCTAGGCAGTATAATCGATAAATCCGGCTGTTCAACAGCAGATATTGCCAGCCGCATTAATAAGGCACGCAAAGCTTTTGCCCAACTTAACCCCGTTTGGAAATCATCTAATATATCGAGACGCACCAAAATTAAAATTTTCAACTCCAGCGTCAAATCCACATAACTCTACGGTTGCGAAACGTGGAATATGGCACCCCGAGATTCCCAGTCTATTCAAGTATTTGTAAACAAATGCCTGCGTAGAATCCTGCGTGTTTATAATTTAAAAAAAATAATATAAAATTATTGTTAATATTCGAATTGTTTCAAAATTATAAATTCATGTTTTAACACTTTTATTTATTTATTCACGAATTTTTTTTTAATTTAACTTTTTTTTCTGATATAATTTGAATGAATATCTTCTGGGCCAGAGTTGACATAGTATCAGTCAGTCTATTTAATAAACAAAATGTTGTAAGGAGGATAGATAAACTAGAAAACAAAGAAAAGAAAAGAAAATAAAAGTCAATGAAATTCAAAATAACACTTTAAATATTTCATTTTGTACTACATTTTGCTTTCCACTAAATTTTGCATTGCCCACATCTACAGATCGTTTCAATTGATCGCTTAAATCATTTCCCTGTTTAGTAATTTCATGATTCAATTCCTTTGTAGAGATTTCCTGTTTATCCAGAATTTTCTGAACAGCAGTTTGGGTAATATTTGTCAATTCTTCCACTTCATAGTTTGTCTCTTTGGCCACTTGTTCAATGTTTTCTAATTGCCCATTCAGTTGGGCCATATTGTCCTTTAGTATGCTTTGGAATTTTAATTCAAAGTCATTAGTGAACTTTTGCACAACATCAGATGGATTATTTGGATTTTTATTGGACGATTCCAATAATTGTTTTTCTTCACATACGAAACCGAATTCGTCACGACAGCTCCAATCACTCCATTTCTTATTAGCAAGATAAACGCAATGTTGATTACCATCAATGTTTTTAGGATTGTCTTCCTCCCAATTAGCGTATGTAAATTGTTTTCCAGTTGCCGACCAAAAGAAGGGCCGATCAGTATTAACACTGGAATGAAATTCATCATTAGCACCCAGCCAAAGGAAATTATCAATTAATTTTCCTTTAAACAGATCATTAATGACATCCTGTTTTTCGGCAGAATCTATTGTTAAAAGCTGTCGATTCCAACGAACACATTCATGCATAGCCTGAAACCAATTATACTAAAAAGGCATTCAATTTTTAATAAAAATTGTTAAAAAAAAATTCATTTTACCTTCTGATCGTATTCGATTAGATATTGCCGATCATCCGATCCGATGCGCGTTTTCGGAACAGAAACTGCTGAGACAATTAAAGCACAAAAAATTATTAAAATTTGCGTTTTGAATTTAAAAGTCTTCATTACGAATTATTTTAGTACTGGCATGCTTTTAATAAAATTCTCTCTTTATATACCCTTAAATGCAATGAATTTTGTGATAAACTTTTCGTAATTTTAATTCAAAATAAAACTTAGCAGCCTTTTAACACAAGCTTTAATGAAATAAAAATTTTTTTTTTATAATATAAGTTCAGAATATTTTATCATAATAACAGACCACTGACCACTGACCACAGACCACAGATTGATAATTACTTTGCTATCGCTAGCTACTGTTGCTTAACAAAAATACCAGACTTCCGTAAGTTTATTCAGTATTTTGATTTGACAGAAAACACTCTCCAAACATAATGTATGAGACTTAGAAAGAAATATAAAACAAGGAATTTTTTTTAAGTCGCCATAGTCTAATAGGCAGTGTGCCGACGTAATGATGTGACTCTCGAACGAAATGAAATTTGAAAAAAATATTTCTTTAGCAACTTCCGTTAGTTGATTTCTGCCGAAAACTTTGAAAATAAATAAAAATGTGTCATGAAAAGTTTCTCAAAAACAAAAAAAATTAAAATAAAAATCTGCCGCCACTCATGTATAAAAATTAACGCAAACAACATAAGTGCTGCTAATTGGTTATCTTGATTAAATGGTTGTAATGATCAATTAGGTAAGTAAATAAGTTTCTTGTTTATTAAGTTCTAATCAGCTTATATCACTAAATTCGAATGATTAAACTCTACAACGAACTGATTTGCAATTGTGAGCGTAATTCTCATCCATACGGCGTACATATATGTTCACACTTTCAAGCGTTAAACGATAATATTGTAAGGCTCTCGACCAGCGTTGCCAGTAATTTTTTTTTAAAACTTTTTATTATCAAAAAAAAACTTGTTTTCTACAAGAGTACCAAAATGTTTAAAGGAAACACCGGAACCCGATGCCCTCTGTTGATGTTTCATTGCTACTTTTGCCCGGCACTAATAAAATTCACAATATTTTATTTAAAAACATAAATATTTTGTGTTATTATTATTATTATTGTTTTGGTTAGAAAACAAATTAAATGGAAACTTTTTGGCATCTCAAAAAAAAAAACTTGGCAAATGGCAAAGCTGCTGCCCGACCTTTTTCTCCTTTAAAACTCTGTTTTGTGGCTTTCAGCAAGTTGAATTATTATCATTATTTCTGAACTCCTTTAAGTTTGATTCCTTAGAAAAGAGCTCAAAAACAACCAGATCAATAAAGTTGGGAGAACATTAAGCCAACTATAATAGCAATCAGTGATTAGGAAGGTTCACCGCCATAGCTGCCAGATTTGACGATTTTGTACTCCAAAAATGTCATATTGACGATTTGACGATTTATGTCCTTATTTTGACGATTTTTCGAAATTAAAAATTTGCAAACACCTGTGATGATACTACATAAAATGCTAAATAACCTGAGTAAATAAAAGCGTCAATTATTAAAGGAAACTTAAAAATAAATGATCAGATATTTAAATCATTTAGTGATGAGGAGCGTTTTAATTTCCATCGTACGGATTTTAGTCGTTTGAATACACTACTATCCTCTGTACTTATTTCACCACCATATGACTCTCTTTCACTTGACAGGACCTTAGATGGCTTTTATGAGGTATTATTTAAATGTTTTAGGGAGTGTGTTCCATTTGTAAATAGTCGTTTGGAGCGTTCTGGTCCTCCGTGGAATTCGGCTACACTGTCAAGGTTGAGGAATAGAAAATCGAGGTTATTTAAAAAGTTTGTTAGATCAGGTACTGATATTGATTATGCTCTTTACTCTAGGGCGCGTGCGGATTACCGTAGAATGAATCATTACTGTTATGGGAATTAGAGTCAGGTCGGACTTCGCTAGCGATCCTAATTCGTTTTACGACTTCGTTCGAGCTAAACGTAAATCATCTTCGTTTCCCACTGAGATATTTTATGGGGGCGTATCATCCTCTAGTTACCTTGATATTTCGAATATGTCTGCTGACTTTGTTCAGTCTACTTATAGGCAGTTGGACTCGGGCCCTGATCTCAGTAGCGGCCTTTCGTATCCTTACTCAGTGGGAAGTGTCTGTATTCCTATATATATTCATTTGATGAGGAGTCTGTTCTTGAGTCTTTGTCTGGACTAAAACTTACATACTTGCCGGGCCCTGACGGGGTATCGGCCTGTATTTTAAGAAAGTGCGCTGTTGTCTTGTGTGGTCCTTTGACCTTATATTCAATGGGCTTCTGAGGGCTGGTCATTTTCCCTCTATTTGGAAGAGTTCATTTATAATTCCTTTGCATAAGTCGGGTAATAAATCCAGTATTTCCAATTACAAGGGTATTGCCAAACTCAGTGCTATACCCAAGTTGATGGAGAAACTGGTGACGGATTATCTCTTTTTTAATACGAGATCTTTAATATCCCCTTTCCAACATGGTTTTTTAAAAGGTAGGTCGAATGTCCCTAATCTTCTTGAATTTACTACACATGTTTTCAGGGGTTTTCTTGCCAGAGCACGGACTGATGTAATTTATACTGATTTCAGTAAAGCTTTTGATAGGGTTGATCATAGAATTTTGCTTCTTAAACTTTCATTAATCGGTATTCCTGATATTATTTATCGTTGGCTAGACTCCTACCTCTCCCTTAGGACTCAGAGGGTATTATTTAGGAATGTATTGTCTAAGACTGTATATGTTACTTCTGCTGTTCCGCAGGGTAGCCATTTGGGTCCTTTACTGTTTTTATTGTTTCTTAATGATCTTCCTTGTGCTATTTCTGATTGTAATATTCTGATGTATGCTGACGACGTTAAATTATTTTATACTTTTGATGATGATCATGGTCCGGCTGTTCTTCAGCGAAATATTGATTTGTTTGTAACTTGGTGCAGAATTAATTTAATGGATCTTAACTTGAGAAAATGTAAATGCATGGTTTTCTCTCGCGGGGGCGTAATTCCGTCCACTTATGTGATTGATTCTTGCCATTTGGAAACTGTGACTATATTTCTTGATTTGGGAGTATTATTGGGTATGAAATTGTCTTTTATTGATCATATTAGTATGATGATTGGCAAGGCTCGGGCTGTTCTTGGTTTTGTGAAAAGATGGCCTAGGGAATTCATTGATCCTTATATAACGAGACTGCTATACATTTCACTTGTTAGACCTATTTTGGAGTATGCGTCCATTATTTGGAATCCATACTATCGTTGTCATAGTGATTCAATTGAGTCTGTGCAGAAGCAGTTTTTATTCTGTTTACGTGGCTTAGGATGGGATTTTGCCAATGGGTTTCCGTCATCTGAGGCTAGATTAGGTTTGATAAAACTTCCAACTTTAGAACGTAGAATGGCTGTTTTAGGGGTTTGTTTTGTTTTTAATCTGGTTAAAGGTGTTATCGAGTTTGAGTTTTTGCTTTGTAACCTGAATTTCAGTATTCCAGCAAGATTTTTACGGCACTAATAAAATTCACAATATTTTATTTAAAAACGTAAATATTTTGTGTTATTATTATTATTGTTGTTTTGGTTAGAAAATAAATTTAATGGAAACTTTTTGGCATCTCAAAAAATAAACTTGGCAAATGGCAAAGCTGCTGCCCGACCTTTTTCTCCTTTAAAACTCTGTTTTGTGGCTTTCAGCAAGTTGAATTATTATCATTATTTCTGAACTCCTTTAGATTCTTTCTTTAGATTTTTTAGATTTTTATAGAACGAATTATGGATGTAAATTTCCTTTTCGTAGATTATGTAATGATTTTAACTTATATTATGATTTTATTGATTTTAATTGTAGTGTTTGTAATATAAAACGTATCTTATATGCTGGTATTAATTTCTAAATTATTATATAAAAATGTATTTTCGTTCTTGTCATAGATAGTTCCTGTTTATTGTAACTTTATTCAGATTGTGATTAAGTTCTGTAGCTGATTTATGTTCTCGTTGTCATTAATTTTCCCTTACTCGCTACAGTCCGGACTGTAGTGTGTACGTGTCCCTACGTAATGGGGACGAGCCCTTCGCGGTCGGGTGAGGGTGGGTTAGTGTGAGGCCGGGTACGTAAAAAAATTAACATTACCCAGCAAATAATATCAATACCAAGGATTTTGAGGATAATTTACCATTCGCCATTGCAGACGATTTTTAAAGATTCGAATATAATTTCTAATATTACCCTAAGAGGACCAAAGGCAATTGCCATTATAGTGGATGGCCCCTACTTATGCAGAGCATTGTGTTGGAACTAGAAAAATATGTTATGGGAAGGAGGCAAGAGGGAGTAGCGTTTGTGGACAGTAGATTTGAAACCTTCTATACCATAATGGCAGGAGTCACCTCTGCAGAAGGGAGTTCCACATACAAATTGTACGACCAAAAAACAAATTTTGTCTGTAATGCAGTTTGCGATCTACTGGGCAATCGACCACAGACATAGGTGCTAGCCGAGAAAGACGAGTGTTACATGATTCTCGGGATTAAGTCCCCTTATTTCAGCCGATAGAAATCCGTTATAGTAGCGATAGAACAGTGAATCACAAGTCACATTGCATCGATGATCTAATGAATCATTAACGAGAACCTTCACCCTCTCCCGTACCCGGTCAAGAAGTCTCAAAATAGACGTTGAAGCACCAGCCCATACATGAGAGTTGTATTCCATTCTCGGTCGAATGTAAGTGGTGTAGATAGGAAGAAGCTCAGATGAAGTGAAATATTTCTTGCACCGTCTTAAGAAGCCAAGGCACTAAAAAATGTCTCAGTTTTAGCGAACATCACACTGAATTTTCATGCCCATACCGATCAATATCTTCTGACGCCCTAATACCACCCACAGAAATAGATAATGCAATATTATTGCCGCGCTTATGTGTCAATAAACAACACTGGGATAGATTGTTTAAAACTTAAACAATTTCTCCCTAAACTATTATTTAAAAAATATCAAAAATGAAAATAAAAGATGGTAGCTTTTAATTTCCAGCCTTGACTAAGTTTAGCAAGAAATATTAGTGTTATCACATACATATGTATGTACTTCAGCTAATGTAAAGATTTCTTTCTAATATTTGACGATTTGATGCTTTATTTATCTGGCAGCTATGTTCACCACATATATACCAATGATAGATGGCAGCCCTATTATTCTAGGAGCTGCTACAACAGACCAATAACCTACTTAGCTGCAACAATAAAATATATTAACGAAACGGAAACAAGGCAAAACAGGTTTTGTGGAAGCCATATGCTTCCAAAAGGGGTAATGGAAAGAGAAATGTGCGCAGAATAAATATCCCCAAGGCGAAGGTAGTAAAAATAAACGTCTTTATGGATTCAGATAAACCTAGTGCTCTAGTCGAAGCCAACAAGCATTGAGTATTAAGTTTCCTTTTAACATGTTTAATTAACGTGTACAATCTTTAATGATGTATTCTCATTGTCACTGAATCTACGAGACTTCTTAACCAGCTCAAACTAATAATGAATCTATGGAGAGACTTTATGTCGCATCTCGACACAGAATTCAAGCCCAAGAATGCCAACAGTCTTCAACCTCAACCTACTGAGGGCTGTACAGTTGCAAATCCTCCTTATCGCAACATACCCTGCAATAGCCTGGCTGGGATCTGCTCCAGATCCTTGTCAACGTCCTAATCTCGCAGTGCCCCGTAATAACTCCAATAACTAACCTTAAAATAGTCTTATCCAAACCCCGCAGCCAACCTGTTCTTACACTGTCTATAGCATATAGACGCCTAGAAATGTAACTATCCGATCCCTTCCCACCCCACCGATTCGGCACTTCTCCACTGAGCCATCCATTGATGAGACCGTAGAGGTGGCAGACTGGGGAATCTGGACCAACTATCACATTGCCCTTGGAAAGTGAACCTAAACTAGCGAGAGCATCTGCCGCCTCATTACCGATATGACCCGAAACCCAGCACAGACGGATTCGGTCTGGTCCAAAAGACCGTAACGATTCCTTGCACCCGCGTACGAGCTGTGATTTCCACCAAACCGCAGGAATGGCCCTTAGGACAGCCTAATTGTCAACCAAGATCATATAAGATTCCGTAATACCTTACTATCTTCGATTTAATCTCATTGGATCATAGCAAAAAAGATTTTCATTTCCACTGTTATCTTAACAACATCTAGTCTCTGTATCTTATTCAACTCCATTTGAATTGTTTTCAGATTTGTTCTGTCCTGCTTAGACATTGGTCCCATAGGACCAAAAATGTAAGTTAAACGTTTAATACGGTATTTCAGTAATCGTTTTGTATTCGGATGCTCAATCGAGCATCGGAGAATGGTGGTGTTTGACAGAGATCAGCAATGAGTATTCAAAAAGATAAGTAGAATCGAATTATACTCATAATTTCTAATACTTATATGCATTCATACTTATTTTAATAGCATGGAACCTCTACTCATATTCAAAGTTTGAAGTCCTCCATTATATTCATACTTAACAACATGCATGATGATTTTGTTGATTTCGACTCTCCATAACTCAACATATACATACACGAAGCACAAAATAAGTATGAGTCGCGTACGAACACTAAAATACTCACTAGAAGGTTGTGTGTTTGCTCTGCCTGCTGTTCTGTTTTTTTTTTTGCTTATGTGTCTTTTGTTTCTTTTTTTTTTTTGTAAATGCAACAACAACTAAGAGTGTAAATTTTGATGAATGATTCGAGTCACTCCAATCATTTGTAAGTATTTTTCTAAAGTTATGAATCTCAATGAGTAGTAGGCTTATGAGTCAAACATATTTCGAATGGTATGAATTTGATGTCAACGTTGTACACATACTCATTGCAACCTGTACTTATAAATCAACGTTGTAGTGAGTACGAATGAATCAGAGTACATAGTTAAATTTCAATATTGTTGACTCACTTATATTTAAAATTTCATTAATGCTTATGAGTAGCGAAAAACGATTCATTGCTGATCTCTCTCTGGTGCTTGATGCGTTTCTGTACGTGTACGATGTGCACGTACTTACTTCTTACTTCTTAGTTTTCTTTCTTGTTCTTCTTATTCTCTCACTCTCCCTCTCTCTCTATTTTTATTATGTGCGAATACATGCGGATTTTTATTGTTATCTTCAATAAAAAAATCTAAATTTCATTCTAATGCGTTTCTATCTGAGATGTTTGAAATGTTCAAAGAGACGTCCAACATTTTCTGCTTTTTTTTCCTTCGTTGGCCAATTCCCATTCCCAAGTATTTTTGTTAAGAATTTTTAGGATGATGCCTGAAGAGATGGTGTTGCAATTTGTGTTGCGCCGTATGTATGTTGTATGTTTAACTATTGCATGTTGTATGCTTGGCTATGAGCTCTTCAGCATCATTATCATCAACGTCATCATTTGCTGCATCGACAGGCATACGGCATAGCTTCTGCTGCATGTTAGCATTTTTTTTGGTGGTGGTGAATGAACGTTGTGTGCATATAAATTAATGAAGTGCCGAAATGTTCAATATCCAACTGTGAGATTAACTAGTGGTAGATTTGCTTTCGCCAACTATTTACAGCTCCTACCAGCCATCAAAAAACTATCGACTACCAGCCAGCCAGAGCATGTTTGCTGCCGCTTTTAACGCCTTTTCGTAACAGCCTTCTTTTCTTTTGTTAGTTGCTTGGTTTCGCTATGTTGTTGAGTTTTAATTTTTTCCCCCCTATCGCCATTGAAAATCTATGATCTAAATTGTTTATCTTTGTAAATCAATATTTGATTTGATTGCATTGACTTGCCCGAATGCCAGCCTCATTGAATAAAACCGAATGAATGGCATGAGGTGCCAAAGTAATAAAAACCCATGGTACGGCAAACTGATGTGGACGTGTTAAGGTCAATGGAAGGCCGAATGGAAAGAAATGAACGAATAAGATTTTAAGAATTTCAAGTAAAGAAGATCACAAGAGAAAGTAGTGGAAATAACTTGACAAAAGTTTTAAATCGGTGTTCCGGTTGAAACAGCTTTCGCTGGGTTGACGATCCTTGGCCGATGAGTAATCGGGTCGTTCCGGAGCATAGATACGATTGTCGTGGGATCGTTAATGTGTAGCCAATGGCGTTTAAAAGTACGAAGCTTTACGCTTAAATTCTTAGAAAGTTTCAAGCATATTCCATGTGCATAGGGGCTTCACAATCTTTCAATGCTTTTGATCAAGAGGCATTAAGCACTCAATTTGCCTCCGATGCCATCCTATAGAAAAAAATGCTATTTTCGATTTTTTTGCAAGTTTTGTGGCCAATTACAGATGGCCACAGAACAGATGTTCAAAAATGTAAACTAATAGCCAAAAACATTGGAATCAAAACCTCAACCTGCCAGTCTAATTTATTTGCTGGTAAATCTTTGGTTTCTTCAGCAGTTCCTCACCCCCGGGTAAATGGAAAAAGATAGCATCGTAGGTAGGTCAGGCAGTGCTACCACTTATTAAGAAAAAAGGTAGAATCAAGGATCAGCAATGTTCCCCACTTACTTACTTTACTTAATTGGCCATTAAGAACCCGATTAGCGCATTTCGGTCTGCCTTAACACATCCTTCCAAACGCCTTTACTTCTTGCGCGCCTATGCCAGTTGATCACACTAATCGATGACAGGGCTTCCCCCTTCCTTTGATCCTTCCAACGCAAACAAAGTCGTCTCCTTCACCGAATTCCGCTGATTCCCGCATCAAATACCCGTCTCGCCCGAGCATCCTCTCATTTCGAAGACATGGCCGAGCCAGCACAGCACAACATCTACGTCGTTGAGGAGCTCATACAGCTCACTGTTGTATCGAATACGGGAATCATCGCCAATTCGCACTGGACCGAAGATAAAGAATAAAGAAACGCGGAGAGGATGAGCGTCCTGTAGAGTATTAGTTTTGTCGTACGAGAGAGATCTCTGCAACTCAATTGCCCATTGAGACCATTAGTAGCACCTGTTGGCAAAAGTGATCCTGCGCTTGATCTCCAGACTGACATCAGTTTTGGTGGTAACGGCGGAGCTAAGATAAATAAATTCCTTGACTATATCAATAGAATAGTTATCGGCCGTTATTTGAGATCCAATACGCCCCACGTCTCTACTTGTCGATAACATACACTTCGTTTTTTCCCACCACGACAGCCAATCACCTGGAACAACAAAAAAATTATAGAAACCCGAACAAGACAGAAATGCTTTGTGGAGGCCATATACTCCCAAGGGAGGTAATTTAAAATTTAAACGGGTGGTATGGGGCAGACGTTTAAATATGATTTTGGCCATGTCGCACTATGTGGCATTTACCCTGAAAAGCTGGCCAAAAAGGCAAAAATGAATTTAAAGAAATTTAAGAAACTGAGAATGCAGTAGACAACAAAATTCTGCATTATTTAGCGAATTTTCACGACATTAGGTTGAGATTTGTAGATTTGAGACGATGTCAAGGTCAGGAAAGTGAAGAAAATTAAATGCGTTTTTGGTGTTTTTTGAAATTTTAATAGGCTTATATGATATTTTTTTTGTGGCTAAACGAATAGAGGTTTTATATTGATTTTTTTTTATTTGAAAGATATGAGCAACTGCTATTTTCAGTTTTTTTTTATATATATATATCTCATATATTAATGTTAAAATTATTCGTTAAAAATTTAAAAATAATAAAAATTTCACATTTTTTTACCCTACCCAAAAAAGATAAGGATTTTAAAGGTGAAAGTAGTTTTTAGTAGTTTAATGTTATATACCACAAGGAAATATGAACTCTCTACATTCAGGAACAAAAAAAAAAGTTTGCGCAAATTTGCGCAATTATTTTTGGCGATTTTTTGAAAATTTTACTTTTTTTAAATATTAAAAAAATTAGACACAGTGTAATAAAGCCATATGGCGTACGAATTATGCGAGGAAATTCAATAGAAGCGATACCAATCGAGAAGTCCTGAATAGGTTACTTTTAAGCAGTGACCCTTTTATAAGCTGCAGTACACAAAAATCGCGAAGGAATAGAAAAGCATTTTCATCAGGTACTATTAAATTGCTCCTTCCTGACATTGATAATGAAAATGATAACGATTTTAACGATTGTAGTTAGTTTCACTTTTTAAGTATTAAATAATGTAAAATAAATATTATAAATAAATATTAATTATCATAGAAGTTTAAAAACTTAATTACATATGTATGTATATCGACTATTATAACAATATGAGATGTATGTTTGATTTTCTTAATGGACCGTAGTAGTGGTACCTAGGGGCACTTATGATCCGATCATAATAAAATCAGCTAAAATGATTCACATTCATATTAAACATGTTCATGTCGAATTTCATCGAGGTAATAAAATTTTTAAGCCAATTATAATTGCTAAACATATTTTTTAAGGGGCCCTATTTTGGACCAAGGGGCAATTATGGACCGATCATAACAAAATTTGGTAATATGATTTAGATTTACAAAATGCACGTTCATTCCGAATTTCATCACGATACCGATGTTTTTAATCCATTTATAAGCGCAAACGTGAATTTCTAAAGAGGACTTTATATGGGGACCAGGGTCAAATGTGATCCAATTTTCACCAAACTTTACACCATGATTTCTTAGTACACAGAACTGATCCATGCTAAATTTTATCATGATTCTTGCATAATTACCATAATTATGTGTAAATAAGTGCAATTTTGAGGGGAATTTGTATGGGGGCTAGGCGAAATCACGGGCCGATTTGAACCAAAATCAGTTGGGTTCATCCTTGGGCCTAATTATCACTAACTCTATCACAAAATTCCAGCCATTAACTCATAAAACACTTCTATTAATTTTGGCCAGTTTTTCAGGCAAAATGCCACAGTGTGAATAACTTTACAAATGTTGATTGCTTCGCTGATTTATCGACGTAGTCAAGAGACTTTACATAACCTCAACAAAATAATCCAATAAAATTAAATCCCACGATCTTTGTGAACAATTTAATTGGACCATTACATGGCTGCAACTAAATACGGTACGTACAAATTTCTTTTCACTGTTTCGTTATTGAGGACAATATGTAGCAATAACTTTGTCCGCCAGTAAAATGCGGCAAACAGCAATTTTCTGTGTTTGGTAAGGTGTTTGGACACAAGCTTCTCCGTTATCCTCACTTCCAATGTGACAACCATTAACCTCATTGCATAACAAAATTTTTAATGGAAATTAAATTTTAATTTGTGCTTCAACCCATTTTTCGAAATGACTTCACAAACGATGATCGGTCGACTTTAACTCCAGCACCAGTTGAGTCTTGTAAACTTTTAAGTTGAAGAACATAACCTCTATCGCCGGGAACGATGGCAAAGCAATTGATTTGGATCTTCTCCAACACTCACTGTACAAAGGCTATAGCTTCTTCAATGTGGCGTTGACTCTTATTATACGTTGCACTGAAGAACAGTTATGTACAACATACATACATACATAATTGGTCATTACAACCCTTCAGTCAGGATTACGACCTAGTTTCTCACACCACTTATGTTGTGTGTGTTAATTTTATACATGAATGGTGGGACCTACAGTTTAGAGTCGATTCCGAACGACAGATTTTTGAGAAACTTTTCATGGCTATTTTATTTACTCTCAGAGTTTTTGCCAGAAATCTGCTAAGAGGAAGTCGCCGAAGAAATACTTTTTGTATTTTATTTCGATGTCTGGCCTGGGGCTCGAACCCTGGCTTTTCGTCTAATAAGCCAACACACTACCTACTAGACTACGGCGACTTCAGTACAACATAAAATGGACAAAATGCGAGATAAGTTTGACGAACAGAACTATTGTTCTGATATGAAAAATTTGCAAACATTGCTTTTGTATAAGACTGTCCGCAATTAAATGCCAAACCAACCTAAACAATTAGTCCATCATCGGCTGTTAAATCGTTTGAAAACAAAGCAACAGAAAGTTATGAAGCTCTATAAAAAAACACCGATTATGATGCTCCCCATTCCAACTGAGTTGAACAAAACTGTTTGAGACAATTCGGAATAAAAACAATTCCATAATCTACTTCCTTGGTACAGAAAATATCTCCATTTAGTTTATTTTATTTCAAAATGATAAGTTTAACTTAATGTTATACGTTTTACCGCTTTTCCTAGAACCATTACACTAATTTTTATATTTTCTAGAGACAGTTTTTATATTTACTACGGGAGAGAATACTTTTCATGTTGGCAATGCTTCATGTACTTATGAAACACAGTTTTCTCTTATGACGACCAGCAGCGCTCTCTAACGGCCTGCAAACGTACTACAATTGACAGTTCGCAGTCAAACAGAAGCAATTGATAAAGATAAAGAAGACGAGCAGAAGAAAAAAGAAAGAAGTGAAGTGAAAAAGTGCAAATTTTTTCACTTTTTCACAAGAATTTCATTGAGATTTTTGTGCTGCCGGTAGAGCAGTTAAAGTAAAAAAAAGAAAAACGTTTTAATTTTACAACAAATTTTCAACTGCGCTAAGTGAATAATTTATTGTAAACAAGTGTTTAAAAGATAACACGGCAACGTAAGGAAACTAATAAAACGTCAACAACGTGGTTAAAGAATAAAACTTATGCAAAAAAGTGTTTTTTCGTGTTGATACATAAGTGTGACAACGGGATTCCAAAGCCAACAAAGCAAACAATTTTCCGAAATTAACAAAGAAAATTTAAAAAATAATAATTAGAAAATAAAAAATTACTCAAATTAATACAGAATACAAGAAAGAAAAAAAAACAAAGAAAAGAAAAAACGACGTATAACCAGCCAACGCAAAGAGAAAAAACAAAAACCCATTTAATAATGAAGACAGCTGTTCGGTAGAAAACTCCAAAAGAAAACAAAAGTAAAAAGAAAATTCTCAATTTTGTTTCTCCTTGTTGTTTGTAACGTTTTTCCATCATTTTGTTTCCAAGCATATTTGACAAATTTTAAATTTAAGGGCAGAAAGGCTTAAATTCCCACACAAACATATGTATATGTACACACCTATCTACCTAACTTCCTACCAATCTACAGACAGACAGCATAGCGTTAAAGAAGCAGCATATTTTTGAGTATAAAGAATAAAAATAAATAAAACGTAAAAATTAAATAAATTAATACGAACAACAACAACAACTATTTAAACAAAAAAGAAAACTCAGACAAAAACCTCGAGCAAAGCAAAAACAATAACGAAAATAAAGAACAAATGCAGATAATAATCACGAAATAAACAACAAAACAAAAATATAGAAGCAGCAACAATTACATCAACTGACCCATAATAATAATAAAAAACAACAACAACGAGAGCTTAATCAGCCGACTAGCCAGCAGTCAGCCAGCTATAAAAAGAACACAACAAAAAAAACAACTACAAAAACAAAATGCTTATTTTGCAAAGTTAATTTTATTCTTCCCCCCTTTTCTTAACCATCATCCTATAATATTTTAAATTGTTTTTTTTTGTTTCGTTTTGTTTACCATTTTCTTCTTATTTTTTAATATCGTTTAATTTTTCTCTCCTTGCCCTACCCCCCACTTCGCCGCAAACAAACATTTTTATAAATTTCAATCAAATTTTGCACATTTTTATCTCTTTCTTTTCTTCTACATTTATTTACTTTTCCAATGCAAATCTAAAAAAGAAAACAATAACAAGAACAAATAATCAACAATCAATTAAAGCAGCAAATTCAACAACCTTTTTACACACACACACTCTATCTTTCTCATTCTTTTTCTGTGTTCTTAAGCTCTTGAGAGTGTTTTTTTTTCACTTGTAAATTGTTTTTGTTTTCATTATAACTCTGATCTCTTTCTGGCGTATGTTTGCAGTGTGATTTGCAAACATATGTTTGAGCGTATGTGTTTCATTTATAAAGATCAGTTTTATTAGTTGGTTTCTGTTTTTAACATTCTTTTCTTTTTTTTAAATTTATTTTGTATCCTTTTATTATAATTTTTGTTTTTATTATTATTATTATTTAAAGTAGAACAAATAAAACAAAAAAGAAAGAATAACAAAATCCTATAAACAATATTAACTGCTACTACAACAACAATACAACAACAACAGCAGCAAGTAGTAAATAAAGTAACCAGCTAAGCTAAAGAAAACATCTCACCCGCCGTATTATAGTCCTCCTTTAAGAAAACAAGAAAAAGAAGAAAACCAACAGCCTCCCAATATTTTTAGCTAAAAAAATAAATAAAAAAATAAAACAACAACAAATTTATTAAGCAGCAGCAACCGTATAAAAACACACAGCTAGCAAGCAAGCAACAACTAAACTTAATTAACAATCTTAAAGATTTAAAACAAAACAAATATTACAGCAGCAGTAGCAGCAGCAACCAACAGAGCAGTCAGTAAAACATTAATTTGCTACCAAAAAACAAAAAACAAAGAAGGAAATTCACAGCTGGATTAAAAAATTAAATTTTTTTTAAATCCTCTATTACAACTTTACACACGCCTTTATATATATTTTTTTAAACAAACAAACAAACAAGGTAATTGAATATATGCGTATGTACTGTAAATTAATTTTTATAACAATTTTTTTTAATATTTGTAAGGTTAAGAACAAAACTGTTTTGAATTCCTTAAGCTGCATGGCCACACATCAAATTACCTGATCAAATGCATCTTTTTGTGATTGTGTTGGCAAAAAGTATTCACACGTAAGGCCCTCGAAGTGAGTTCAAAGAATATTGAAAATCCTTTCGATTTTCACTACCTGCTGTGCAGAAATCATAGGCTAGCGTTCTTCTACTTCTTCTTCTTCACAATGATTGTAAAATGAAGTTTGATGGTCTCATTCAACTTTTTCACGCAGACCGCGTGCCAAATATTCAAAAGAATTGATAGCTGATGACATAGTCTGCAGGGAAAAGCATTTAAAATTTTGGTATCAATTTTCCTCTTCGAGATGGATTTTCATTAAGAAAAGAATTTCTCAGAAAATTGCTTTGCGTACTTACATATATAGTACAACTGCTTCTTTGTTTTTTGAAAGAAATTTAAAATCCACGATTGAAAGCAAAATTGTTTATCGATTTCGTTTCAATATTTGAATTTGTTGTTTACATACATACATACAGCATTGGTCATTACAACCCAGCTTCTCACGCCACTTATGTTGTGTGTATTAATTTTATACATGAGTGGCAGGACTTACAGTGTGAAGTAGACTCCGAACGACAGATTTTTTAGGAAACTTTTCAAAGCAATTTTTATTTACTCCTCAGAGTATTTGCCAGAAATCTGCTGAGAGGAAGTCGCCGAAGAAATATTTTTTCCATAATTTTGGGGTTAGCACCGTGACCTTTACGTCTAATAAGACAACACACCTACTAGACATCAGCTCTGCGGCTGATAATGCGATCTTCAAAACAGGGCGCAAAATATCGAGTGTAACCTCGGCTATGTGGCACATAGCGCCGTACTGTTGAAACCAAATGTTGCCAATATCCTCCTCTTCAATTTTTGCGAACAAAAATTCGTTCAACATGGCCCAATAACGATCTCCATTGACTGTAACGGCCACTCCTTGCTCATTTTTGAAGAAAAATGGCCCAATTATGCCTCTGGACTAAAATCCGCACTAAACAGTGACTCGTTTTGGGTGCATCGGCTTTTCAATGTATGCGTGCGGGTTTTCTGTGCCCCAAATGCGACAATTTTGCTTGTTTACATACATACCCGCCAAGTTCAAAATGAGCTTCATCTCTAAAGATGATTTTTTTTGCCAAAATCGGCATCTTCTGGTGTAGGCTACTGCATGGCTAGCCAAGGCAGCCATTTGAATGCAATTATTTTCCATTATTAACCGGAAGGATTGTACTTTCAAATAAAAAATCGACTTGGATCTACGGATTATAGGTTAGAGTGGTTTTTGATAAGATGGAAAAGCCTACGAAAAAATTTTAAAAAATATTTCCAGTGCCTTTAAAATTTTATTCAACTTCTCTGGTTTAATTAGTTTAATTTACGCTTAAATTCTTAGCCAGTTTCAATAATATTCTTTGTGCAAACCATATGCTCCCAAGAGTATGGTAATGTAGAATTTAAATAGGTGGTATGGGGTAGGCGTTTAAGTATGATTTCGACCATGTGGCCTCCGCGGCATGCGTGTACATATGTATATCGGCCGCCAATAACTTTTCAAATATTGATTCCTTGTTGTTCAGTTTTATCGCTGATTTATCGACGTAGTCAAGAGACTTTACATAATCCCAACCAAAGAATTCAATAAAATTAAATCCCACGATCTTGGTAAACAATTTAATTTTTTTAATTTCTAATCATGCCGCAACACCATTCACTGTTTTGTTTTTGAAGACCATAATGAAGCAATGACTTTGTCCTTGTGTAATGTGCTTCAAACAGTAATTGTCTGTGGATATAAGAGGGTTTGGACAAAAGCTTCTCCGTTATGCTCACTTCAAATGTGACAACCAATAATGATCTTAAACGAATAAACAAATTTTGAATGGAAATTAAATCATAATTTATATTTCAAGCCATTTGTCGATTTGGCTTCACAAATGATGATCGGTTGGCTTTAGCTCCAGCTTCAGTTGAGTCTTGAAAACTTAAGTACCAGAACATAACCTCAAATTTTCTTCAATGTACAATTTCTCCCTGTACAAAGGCTATAGCTTTTTCAATGGAACGTTGACTCTTATTGATAGTCAACGTGTTTCGAAAAATAATACATAGTTATACGAATTCTTTGCTCTGAGGGGTAGTTATGTATAAAGTTCATGGCGCTGATATTTATAAGAATTCTTTGAAGGTGCTCTTTATACAGTTCAGTTAATTAATTTTTGTAATTAATTAAACATTTAAATTTTCAATTCTATTTTCTTTTCTGTTTTTTACTGTGTTATTAATATAATAGAAACAAAAAGTCAACAAACGCCGATAATAATTAATAACATAAGAAACTGAATTGTGTTTGCCTTGTTATTAAAAGTTACGCATGACTGCCAACAAAGATAAGAAATAAATAAATTGTTAAATGTCTTCTTTAAAATTAATTAAATAAAATCGCAAAACGAAAAGCACAAAAACAATTTCATTTGATTGAAATTTTAAGCTAAATTGAAAGGCAAAACATTAAGCATGTTAATGATACAAATAAATAAATAAACATTCTATTGTGTTATCAAAATAAACATAAATAACATTTTGATTTTCAATCATATTTGCATTGATAACAACTTCGAACACACACAAAAAAAAAAAGAAAAAGTCATCAAAACTTTCGCAGCCAGATTTGATAACATTCGATTATTTTTTTTTTGTGCATGATTATGTCAAATTTTATATGATTTTTCCAAACACGTTATAGGAAAAGATTAAATTCCATTTCAAAGCCTAATTTTTTTTTGTTTTTTTATTCTGGTTGGCTAAATTTGATTTTGTTTCTGTTTTTATATTTTCTCCATACTTCTGATCAAATTAAAACAAATTTGAAATAACGATCGTGTAGACAGTAGAGAAATTTTAATGATTATAATAAAAATAATGCTCACGTGATAAAGGCAAAAATAAAAAATAAAAATATTAATAACTTTGTGTAAACGAAACGTATAATAATTAAAAAATTAAATTTATAATCTTCGGTACCCTATACAGAGTACATATCGTTGGTCTCATGTAGAAAGGCCTTAACTCACACTTTTTTCGAAATTGTTTTTTTTTTTGTGATTCCAATGTGTATTTCTGTTAAATGCAAAATCAATTTCGAAAAAAGTGTGAGTTAGGGCTTTTCTACATAAGACCAACGATATGAGACGATGTGAAGATAAATTCGAATTTAAAAACCAAAGACGCAAACTCATACTTTTAGCAGCGCCACTTCTTGCCTCTAACAGGGTAAACTTTGCTATTAACAGAGCACTGTTAACTGTTTAATAAAGGGTCCGCCAAATAACTTTTTGTTTTTTGAAAATGCTTAAAAAAAAATACTGAATATTTTCTAAAATTTCTTTTTTTATTTGAAAGTACAATCCTTCTGGTTAATAATGGAAAATAATTTCATTCAAATGTCTGCCTCGCTGGCCATGCAGTAAGTAGCCTACACCAGAAGATGCCGATTTTGGCAAAAAATCATCTTTTCAGATGAAGCTCATTTTGATCTTCGCGGGTATGTAAACAAGCAAAATTGTCGCATTTGGGGCACAGAAAACCCGCACGCATACATTGAAAAGCCGACGCACCCAAAACGAGTCACTGTTTGGTGCGGATTTTGGTCCAGAGGCATAATTGGGCCATTTTTCTTCAAAAATGAGCAAGGAGTGGCCGTTACAGTCAATGGAGATCGTTATTGGGCCATGTTGAGCGAGGAAGAGGAGGATATTGGCAACATTTGGTTTCAACAGGACGGCGCTACGTGCCACACAGCCGAAATTACACTCGATGTTTTCGCCCTGTTTTTGAAGATCGCATTATCATGATCGCATGTCGTTGAACTCTTATTTGTGGGGTGCCGTCAAAGATGATTATTACGCCGACAAGCCAGATACAATTGACGCTTTAAAGAACAATATTCGTGAAGCCATTGGTGAAATACAGCTGCACACAATCGATAATGTGCTTAAAAATTGGACCGATCGTGTAGGCTACTGCATGGCCAGCCGAGGCAGTCATTTGAATGAAATTATTTTCCATTATTAACCGGAAGGATTGTACTTTCAAATAAAAAAAGAAATTTGAGAAAATATTCAGTCGTTTTTCTTTTAAGCATTTTCAAAAAACAAAAAGTTATTTGGCGGACCCTTTAATAGCAATAGTAGATTAGTCTTGTACTGCAATTATTGCATTGACATAAAATATGATTCCTATTATGATCATTATTATTAGTGAAGAAAAGTGTTGAAATGTAAAGGATGTCAAAATTATTCCAGCTATCCCATTACCACAGTTCGAAAGAGTACCCTCTGGACTACCATTTGCATATAGTCTGTATGCTGTGCTATTTTTTATACGTTCCAAAATGGCCACTGATCTTCTATAGAATGTTCAAGCAAAAAATTTATATTTTCAAAGCCAATTCTCTCAATATTATATCACTTTATATGTGACTATGTTGTTGATTATATTAAGAGGCCTTAAAAACCTCCTTTGCTTATAGTATGGTACACAGAGACCTAGAGCATTTCCTAAAATTAGCTCCTAAACAAGTGGGCTTCTTCATATGGATGCTGTTAAATATCTAACAGTGCTCTGTTAAGGGCAAATTATGTTCTGTTATGTAAACAACAACAATTGCTTTCGTTTGTTATTCCCCTGTTCACACCCCTTGCATAAACAATAACAATTACTAGACAATTGTTCGACAGATCTTTGTAACGGAGATCTTCAAACCACGAATACTCTCTTCGAACGTCCCGCGTCTTCACACAAGGCTGACTGAAATTCACTGACTCACTGGCCTGCTTTGCATTGCCTTTTATATGGCAGGGTAAACAGTCTGATGAATGTTCTCGAAGGCGAAAGTTCGTGGCTTTGCCTTCTCGAAATCTCTATAAATGTAAACATCGTTGTTTCATTATTGTTGTTTGTGTATTTTGTTTACATTTATTATATTTATTATATCTTGTAGTGTTTGTTGTTGTATTTTTGTTTACTTGTTTACCATTTTAATGTTAAGTGACGTAAAAACAAAAGACCAGTATCTAGATTCCTCATTGTCGTAACAATATATCCATTCCATGAGGTTGTCCTTTAGTGTAATTAATATGTTATTGTTGTTTAATAGCTTTGCTGCTATCGATGGTATGTTACTCGAGGATCATTCACAGTGGTTTTAATACTTTATATCGATCTAATAGTCGACTCAAACTATCGAAAAAACTCCCCAGTATTACAATAGAAATATCGACACATAGGCGATTTTGATAATTAAAAAAGCACAAAAAATTTATAAAAAGTGAAGGAAATATAATTTCTAAAGATTATTTCATGCAAATGTTGACCGCATTAAAGCCGTAGTTGATATACACAGTTACTAAAGTATACATACGATTAAAAAATTTCCGAAATTTTTTAACTAATCCGTTTTCGTTGAAAATCTTTATAGTTTCCTTGATTTTAAAACGGTCTTTTGCTTTGGTTAAAAAATTTCTGAAATTGAACTGAATTGTGGCCCTGCACAGGCCCACAAAGGTATACATCCGATTTACAAATTTCACAAATTTCTCAACCAATGCAAAAGACCGCCTTAAAATCAAAGAAAGATGTCAGACAATTATAAAGATTTTCAAGGAAAACGGATTGGTTAAAAATTTCTGAATTTTGTTATCCGTATGTATAGTTTTGTGGCTGAGGGTATATCATTGCGTATCTCATCAACTGTAGCTATTAATGTTGTCTGCGAGGTGCTGAATATGTGACTGGAAATGGTCCAAAATGGCCAAAACAACTGCTCCAATATGTGAGATCAGTTGTTCAACAAACTCACGTGTGACATTTAGTATCGTCTTAGTGAAACCACACGTTATTCTTCCATTCATTAATCACCGCTTGGTGCCATTGGCTATGATATTACAATTTTCTTTCATTTTTCATGAGAAACTAAGGCCCACAAACAAAAGCCATCAAAGCGTAAATCTTCCAGTTTGGAAATTCTATTTGTTGACGTATTCATTAAGCCAAAAATTAAATTTTACGTTGAAAATAATTTATTATAAACGTTTTTCCACTCAACACGAATTTTTCTAAGCTTTGAAAGAGTCATATAGAATCTGTCATACATTGTACGTTGACATTTTCAACTGACATCAAAGTAACAACGTAAGAGGTTGTCACAGTCAATACTTTGACGTGTATTGAATTTACTTGCAAAGAACAAAACAACGCAGCTGATAACTGTTAAAGTACTGAACGCAAGTCAAATGTTAAAAGTTGAGCAAATTTCTACGTTACGTTAACGCAGACGTATCGATTGGAGCAAAGCACGTAACCAAACGTAAAAAAATCATTATTTACACAGCCTTTAGTCTATTTGTAGTAAAATGGCATTGCCACGTGAGGCAAATTTGGAAAAAATCCATTATCCGTTACTATGCTGTCAAAATACATAAAATACTGTTGAAGACGACCCCGTTGTATAGCTAAGTAAGGCTATTTTCATAAGGAATACAGTAAATATTGTGGCAAATATAGATTATTCGGATAAAGTAAATAATTTCAAGGTGCCTAGCTTGTGGACTATAGTGTGCTATTTTAGAATATTTTAAATAAAACTACAATATTTACTATTTGCAAACAAAAGTCATCGTCATCTCACCTTTTCAAATATTATCAGTTTACACGAGTGAAAAATTCGGTGATAATATTGGAAAAACAAATTCTAAATATTCATATGTTGCTTACATACCATGATAATTAATTAAAAAATATTTCATAAGAAAAGAAACATTTTGCATCACTAGCTAGTGCTGTAATTTAGGTGATTGATGACGCCTTTATGTTAGTTTTACTTTTGTCTGATAAGATTTATTTATATATGTATGTATGTACATATCAAGAGATCTAAATTTAATTTTTTTTTAACCATTAACACACAAAAATTCTGATGAATTTATGAGGTACTTAGCTTGTATTTTTAATATGACCAGATTAAATATTAAATTTATTTAAGAAATTTATAGTAGGGGGCTATTCCATTTAATTTATACTTCTTTCTATGCTCTCTTTTTCAATTAGTTACTATAGAATTAATTTTTTTATTTTTGAAATTAATTTCGAAATTTTTATTTAACTTTTGAAACAGAGATCAGCAATGAATCGTTTTTTTCGCTACTCATAAGCACTCATAAAATTTAGAATATAAGTGTGTCAACAATATTGAAATTTAACTATGTACTCTGATTCATTCATACTCACTACAACGTTGATTTATAACTACAGGTTGCAATGAGTATGTGTACAACGTTGACACCAAACTCATACCATTCGAAATATGTTTGATTCATAAGCCTACTCATTCAGATTCATAAATTTAGAAAAATATTTATGATACTTATAAATGAATCGAGTCACTCAAAATTTACAGCAAGCAGAGCAAACAGATAACCTTCTTATGTTAGTGTTCGTACGCAAATCATACTTATTTTGTGATTCTTGTAAATGTTGAGTCATGGAGAGTCGAAATCAATAACATCATACGTATTGTTAAGTATGAGTACGATGAGTAATTTGAATATGAGTAGTATGAGTATAATATTAAAATAAGTATGAATGCGTATAAGTATCAGAAATTATGAGTATGATTCGATTCTACTCATGTTTTTGAATACTCATTGCTGATCTCTGTTATGTAGAGTCGAAATCAACAATATCATACGTGTTGTTCAAAATGAGTACGATGAGTACTTCAAACTTTGAATATAAGTAGAGCTTCCATGATATTAAAATAAGTATGAATGCGCATAATTGTCAGAAATTATGTATGATTCGATTCTACTCATCTTTTTGAATACTCATTGCTGATCTCTGTTATGTAGAGTCGAAATCAACAATATCATACGTGTTGTTAAGTATGAGTACGATGAGTACTTTAAACTTTGAATATGAGTAGAGGTTCCATGATATTAAAATAAGTATGAATGCGTATAAGTATCAGAAATTATAAGTATGACTCGATTCTATACAAACTTCTGAATACTCATTGCTTATCTCTGCTTTAAAATTAACTTTTAAGCCTTTGGTTGCATTTAACTATCGAACTAAAGTACAATTTAAACACACTTATTATTATATTGATTATGTTCTTTTGTTTTTGCAGATGGTTAAGGAAAAGCCCAATTCAACACGTATTTACGATAAGGATGGCTTTCGTAGACGTGCCGCTTGCATTTGTGTACGTTCGGATGCTGAAACTGAGGTACACTTTCAATTTTATTTTATACGGCAAATCAATATAAATCAATTAATATTTATAATATTGTATTCTAGGTATTATTAGTTACCTCCTCCAGACGTCCAGAGCTGTGGATAGTGCCTGGCGGTGGTGTAGAACCGGAAGAAGAGCCTTCGGTAACTGCTGTACGAGAAGTTCTAGAGGAAGCCGGTGTTATGGGTAAATTGGGTAGATGCTTAGGTGTTTTTGAGGTAAAAATAAATTATTTTTTTTATTGTAATAAATAATAATAAAAAAATTTGTGCATTTTTTTTTAAATCAACAACAAGAATCGTGATCATATGCATCGTACTGAAGTTTTTGTTATGACTGTTACCAAAGAGCTAGAGGAATGGGAAGATTCTCGGAGTATTGGACGTAAACGTCAATGGTTTTCAATTGATGATGCCTTGACACAGCTGGCTTTACACAAACCAACACAACGACATTATCTAATGCAATTGCGACATTCAAAAAACAATTCAAATGTTAATTCAGCAACAAATTCACCAACTGCAGCTTCACCTACCACCGCATAAAATTAAATGTTTTTATCCTATCCCCCCCTACCCCTCCCTATCCCATTTTACTTACAATTTATTTAGTTTTGCAACGATTTTCGATTTGTTTTTTTTGTGGTTACTTTGTGCTAACAAGTAAAAGAGGAGGAAGAAATTTGAAAACACTTCTTCAGAGAGCTCATATTATTTAGTCGTTTTCGTTTACGTTTTCATTTTAATTTTTTTTCTTCTTCTTTTTCAAAAGTAGTTTTTAAGTTTATCATTATTAATATTATCATTATTTAAGAAGAATTCAATACATACTTACACTTTACGAAACACTTTATATATTTATAAATAGACTCAATTTAAATGGAACAATTTACTTATTTTTTATTATTTGTATGTGTATATACATTCATATACTATATATGTATATATATAGATATATATATATATGTATGTAGATATATGTATGTATAATATATTTTGTTTTCGATTTTGATATTGAGTTGATAAAGTACAGCTTATACTTATTATATACTTTAATATCGTATTATTAACAATAATGCTGAACGATGATAATAATTGAAACGCATAATAATGCTAAAACGTTAATGATGGTTAAAAAGAAATTCAAAAAAAAAAAAACAAAAAAATATTTATAATTTATTTACACAATACATATGGTAATTTTAATATCTTTTCCTTCATTTCAATATTGTGTTAATGTCTTAAAAATGCTACGATGTACGGTTGAAAAGTAAGGGATTGTATTTAACTTTTGGTTGGCTTTAAAATAACTTTCTAAGCAAGTGTTGAAAATATGATAGAGTTGAATTTAAATTATTCAACTGTTTTACAATCAATAAAAAACAAATTTTTGATCTTAAATGAAAGAATTTCTAAAGAAAATATATGTCTGCAAAATGTCTCCCCTTAATTTTTAATCCAACGGCGAAGAAATGTCACTTTCATTTCATTTTCATTTGTCAAGCATTGTTAAACAGTTTCAGAGAAATTTTGTCAACACTCTCCAACTAATTTGTAATAAAATTAAAATAAAATATAAAAAAAAATAAAATAAAAAGAAAATTTAAAAAAAAAATTCTTGTATTTCGAATTTTATTGCCAAGCAAAATTTTCATTAACAATACCAAGATGTTTACATAATTTGTCTGTCTTCTCTGTTATATTATGCTATCCTAGGGCCTTGTTTTAAATTTAAAATATTTTCAAATTTTTTTTGTAAATTTTTTTTATTTTAAAATTAAATTTTTTTTTTTAACAAATTAAGAATTAAAAAAAAAATAAACGAACATAAATTAACAAAACAAAAAACAACATAAAAACGATTTAAAATCAACTTTTTGCACTTCTTTTTCTACTGCTAAAAAAAAACAAACAACAAAAATTTTTTTTATATAAATATTATACATAATTAATGAAGAAAAAAAAACAAAAATCGAAAATTCGAAAATCTCTTAATAAAAAAAAATTTAAAATTAAATTTTTTTTTAAGTTTTCTTTAAAGAACAAAAAATGAATATTTTTTAATAAAACAAAATCAATTTGATTTAATGCTGCTCTGCTTTTTATGTGTGTGTATATTGTATAATGAAACGATTTCTTATTGTTACATTTCTAATTTACACAAAAAAAAAACACAAGAACAACAATAAAATTAATACTTTAATAGTTAAAAAACAAAAAAAAAACAACAATACTTTAATGAAAAACGAAACAAAAAAAAAAACAAAAACAAAAACTTTTGTAAGAAATCTAAAATGATTATTATTTAAGAAAAATATTAAATAAATCACATGTTAATGTTTTAAATTTAAAAAAAAACATTCAGAAATTATTCTCAGCATAAAATTGTTATCAAAAAATTCGAATTCGAAAATTGCAAATCCTTGAAATCTTTAGATTTACACAAAGCCAGCCTTATGCAAGATTATTCAATTAAGTTTTTGAGTTCTATAATCGAATCGATGTTAGAATTTTCGATATTGAATAATACACCAGCAAATAGTTGAGTTTAAAATAATATGTTACGATATGATGGGAAGTCGCCGTAGTCTAGTAGGTAGTGTGTTGGCTTATTAGACGCAAAAGCCTGGGTTCGAGCCCCAGGCCAGGCATCAAAGACAAAATACAAAAAGTATTTTTTCGGCGACTTCCTCTCAGTAGATTTCTGGCAAAAACTCTGAGAGTAAATAAGAATTGCCATGAAAAGTTTCTCAATAAATAAAAATCTGTCGTTCGGAGTCGACTTTAAACTGTAGGTCCCACCGCTCATGTATAAAATTAACACACACAACATAAGTGGTGTGAGAAACTAGGACGTTGTACAATGGGTCAATTCGACCTCCGGGTACTGTACTTGTCTTAATTGACAAGTACACGTCCTCTAACCTAACCTACGATATGATGAAATAAGACCACATTTCTGTAAACAATTTTGCGGATTTTTTAAACCCCAAAAACATATAAAACTTGTCAAATATATCTTCGTATTAAGATATTACCTAAGCCACCCCGTGTCGAATTGACTTCTTGAAGTGTAGAACGTTTCAATCCAGACGCTCACACCATCTTGAAAAATTCTGTACTTATGGCATATTGCCTATATCAGTATGGGCGTGTCTTTTGGAGCCACCACTTTTAGTGAATATGCTGCCGTTATATTAGAAATCCTCTACGGGCGTTCGGCATAGAAATAGAAACTTCACTGAGAAGCACCTTCTGGCCTAGCATCTAACGTGCACTGAGGCATTACCTTCAGTGATGTAATAGTGCCTGACAGATTCCAAGAATATGTTGCAATGATTCATTTTCCTTGCCACGGAATCTACATGTTAAGCTCTAGGCAACTTTTATTCTGAATAATTGTACTCTGAGACTACAGTGACTGGTGAAAAGATCGGTTACCAAGTTTTGGTTATTCCTGGAGAGTTAAACTCATGACTCAGTTCACTTATTGTATTTTTCCAACGAAAATTTTTGATTGCCTCAAACTCAGTTGATTTGAGCAGAGTATCTGCTTCTCTTTATCTTCGCACAGAAGGGTTCTGATCCAATTACCAGACCCTTGCAAGCTCATCTGTTTGATCATTGCCGAAAATTCTTACATAACTTGGGACCCAAAAGAAAAGTAACCTTAGTTTCCATACTTTAAAACGGCATACACGAATAACATTTCAGTTTTTATAGAATGCCTGTTATTTGAGGCTAAGGTTAAAGTAAACTTTATACGCTGCACTTATGTGGATTAAGGGTAATTGCGCTCACTGTCGGCTAAAATTAATATTAAGGATCAGTGATCAATTCAGTACTATAGTACTTTTTTCAGTACTTTTTCATTTCAAAAATACCGCAGTACCCCCGCGACGCTTTCAGTACTTTTTTATTATGAATTATTTTATGTCTTGCGCTTTTGCAACTATTAATGCATTATCAACAGGTTCAACGTAATGCTAA
Source organism: Sarcophaga variegata (assembly GCA_932273835.1). NCBI lineage: Eukaryota > Metazoa > Arthropoda > Insecta > Diptera > Sarcophagidae > Sarcophaga > Sarcophaga variegata. Next base: position 61,357,682 of record OW026362.1, read on the forward strand.
ATAAAGGTAGAATTAGACTTTAGTTTCGGTTAGCCAAGCCTATCGGAACGTACGTTCGTGTTTAGAATACGTTCCATCGACGTTTGACTAAACATGTTACGTTCCTAATCAGTTGTTTTTGTCTTGTATGTGAGGAACATGAAAAAGTCATCAGTTTTCCTGTTCCGTCGTCGTATGTGTACTAAAGAAGAAAAATAAATAAATAATAAAATATAGTGTGCTGGTTTACTAAATGTGAGTTGACGGTTCAAACCCCATGTCAGACAACTCCATCAAAACGGGATATGGAAAAATGTTTCTCCGGCGACTTCCTTCTGGCAAAAAGTCTGGGAATAAAGAAAATTGCCATGAAAAGTTTGTCAAAAAAATCTGTCCTTCAAGGTCGATTTCAAATAGTAGGTCCCGCCACTCATGTATAAGATTAACACACACTACATAAGGGGTGTGAGAAGTTTGGTCTAATCCTGATTACAGGGTTATAATGGCCAATTATGTATGTCTGCATGTATTTTTTAAAAAAGTACCATTTGATGCAAAAAAGTACTATTTCCGTTATAGTTCAGTACCATTTTAAAATTTCAGTTTTGCAACCCTGTTAGGGATATTAATCTTGTCTTATTTCTTTTGCGATTATTTTGCCTCCAGCGAAGAGAGAGAGAGAAAATTAGAAGAAAACTATAAGAATATGGCGATGATTGTTTAATGATTGGAAATTTCGAAATTTTTCTGTAAAGTATTAAGCATTTCGTGGACTTTGAAACAAATTTTCAAATGAAATTCGTTGATTGATCAATAAAGGCAAACGATGAAGTTTCGATGGCAGGTTGACTTCTCATCTCACAGTACAATTTTGTTTTGTGTTATTAGTACACTAGAGATTATTATGGGCCTGTTTCGATAAGCCAAATGGTTTCAGACGAACGTCTGTTTATGTGGTAAAAATCCACAAACAAAATTGAGTTTTTTTTCAAACATTTTCGAAATTTTCGAAAATTCTAACGATACAAGATTTATACCCTGTTCCTGTAAGACAAATGATTACAGAAAAACGTCTGCTTGCTTGGAAATATCGACAAACAAAATTGAGTGTTTTTTCATACAAAATATTTTCGAAATTTTCGAAAATATGTACACAAAATACAAGATTTATACCCTGGTTTTTTAAGACAAATGATTACAGACGATCGTCTGTTTGTATGGAAAAATCGACAAACAAAATTGAGTGCTTTTTCAAACAAATTATTTTCGAAAATAGAAACAATACAAGATTTATACCCCGTTTCTGTAAGACAAATGATTGCAGACGAAGGTCTGTTTGTATAGCAAAATCGAAAAACAAAATTGAGTGCTTTTTCAAACAAAATTCGAAATTTTCGATTTATACCCCGTTTCTGTAAGACAAACAATTACAGATGAACGTCTGTTTATGTGGAAAATAACCACAAACAAAATTGAGTGTTTTTTTCATACAAATAGACATTCGTCTGAAACCATTCGTCTTATAGAAACAGTGTATAAATCTTGTATTGTTTGTATTTTCGAAAATGTCGAATAAATTTCAATTGATTTCATTTGATTTAATTTTTTCGTATATAAAACTTAACTAATTGATATTTTTCTTACAATAAAAATATGCGAAAAACATTTATTTATTAAGGAATCAACAAAAATTATATACAAAAAATAATAAATAAAAACAAAAAATATGAAAATAAATGAAGAAAATTAATAAATAAAATTGAAAATAAATATCATGGTTGCCTAAAAATTAAAACAAAATAAAACAAAACATAATAACAAGTATAAAAAAAATAATTGTAATTATTTTTTATTAAAATCTTCAAATTAATTTTTGTTTAAAACATTTTTGTGTTTTAAAACAAACAAGCCTTTGCAAAAAATATTTCTTTCTTTTAATTTAATTTTTTTTTTTCAATTTCTATTAAAGGCTTGATTGTAATGTAATTCACATGTATTTCTAAGATTCATTATAATTAATTAAAACATTTGAAATGAAAAAGGAAGAAATAAATAATAAAAAATAGAAGATATAATATAAAACTATATATACATACAATACATATAAATATACAAACAAACAAAAAAAAAAGAGGAATACAAATGGAAATAAAAATAATATTGTTGCAATTATATCATAATAATAATACCGAAAAAAACAATAACAGAGGATTCAAAAACAACCTCATACTAAAAATAAAAAAAACGAAGAAGAAAAAAAACTAAAAAAACATATCTTATCCTAGATTTCTTTATATGGACCATCATTACTTGGGTAATGATATCTAATTCTGCTCTTACTTACTTGCTTAATTGGTCATTACAAGCCTGACTAGGTTTACAACCTAGCTTCTAACCACCACCCATGTTGTGTGTGTTAAATTACAGGCGAACCCTACAGTTTAATGTTAATAGCGAACGACAGATTTGAGAATCCTTTTCATGGCAGTTATTTACTCTCAAAACTTTGACCAGAAGACTGCTGAGAAGAGGATCGCAAGAATAAAATATTTTTTTTTCAATTTTACGTTCTTGAAGATGTTCGAACCAGAGATTAGCAATGAGTATTCAAAAAGATGAGTAGAATCGAATCATACTCATAATTTCTGATACTTATAAGCATTCATACTTATTTTAATATCATACTCATACTACTCATATTCAAAGTGTGAAGTACTCTTCATATTCATACTTAACAACACGTATGATGTTGTTGTTGATTTCGACTCTCCATAACTCAACATATACACGAAGCACAAAATACGTATGAATCGCGTACGAACACTAAAATACTCACTAAAAGGTTGTGTGTTTGCTCTGCTTGCTGCTCTGTCTTTTTGCTTTTTCTTATAAATGCAACAACAACTAAGATTGTAAAGACTCGAATCATTTATAAGTATTATGAGTATTTTTCTAAAGTTATGAAACTAAAGTCGCCGTAGTCTAGTAGGTAGTGTGTTGGCTTATTAGACATAAAGCCAGGATTCGAGCCCCAGGCCAGACATCAAAACAAAATACAAAAAGTATTTCTTTGGCGACTTTCTCTCAGCAGATTTCTGGAAAAACTCTGAGAGTAAAAAAAAATGGCCATGAAAAGTTTCTCAAAAATCTGTCGTTAGGAGTCAAATTTAAACTGTAGGTCCCACCACTCAAGTATGAAATTAACACACATAACATAAGTGGTGTGAGAAACTAGGTCGTAATCCTGACTGAAGGGTTGTAATGACCAATTATGTATGTATCTATGAATCTAAATGAGTAAGCTTATGAATCAAACATATTTCGCGATGGTATGAGTTTGATGTCAACGTTGTACGCATACTCATTGCAACATGTACTTATAAATCAACGTTGTAGTGAGTATGAATGAATCAGGGTACATAGTTAAATTCATATATATTCAAAGTTTCATGAGTGCTTATGAGTAAAGAAAAAACGATTCATTGTTGATCTCTGGTTTGTAAGCACTGGCTCTCGTCTAGGTAGCCAATACACGATCTCTAAGCATACGGCGTTCATAACATGGCATTAATAACATGTCATCAGCATTATTATTATTATGATGGCGATGAAAAGCTTTAGTACTGCGACCATACGATCTATTGTACAGCCCTTATACTTTATATGGTATTCCTGTAATGACTTCTTCTCGCCTATTGCCCTGTGGAACTTCAGTATGCTGCTTGGTGTCAACAATACCAGTTCCATGCTCGGCAACTTGTATGCATTAATGTTTCGCATACTCTAAAAACGTGTTCCAAATTATTGCTCCTCTTAGTCACAGAATCTACATGTTGGGCTCGAAACAATATGTGTTCTGAATATGTGTTCTTTGTCATAAGATCGGCTAGCAACCTCAGGTTATTTCTGGATAGTCTTCTGCACTTATGTTGTGTGTGTTAATTTTTATACATGAGTGGCGGGACCTACAGTTTAAAGTCAACTTTGAACGACAGATTTTTTTGTTGAGAGACTTTTCATGACACATTTTTATTTACTTTCAGAGTTTTCGGCAGAAGACTGCAGAGAGGTTGTCGCCGAAGAAATATTTTTTTCAGCTTTCATTTCGTTCGAGAATCACGTCATCCTGTATAGAATGCCCGCACTTTCTCTGCACTGGAGAGTGTTTTCTGTCAACGAAAGTTTGGTATTTTCGTTAAGCAACAGTAGTTAGCGAGAGCAAAGTAATTATCGGTCTGTGGTGTGGGGTCAGTGGTCTGTGGTCAGTGCTCAGTGGTCTGTTATTATGATAAAAAAATTCATTAAAGCTTGTGTTAAAAGGCTGATAAGTTTTATTTTGAATTAAAATTACATTAAGTTTATCATAAAATTCGTTGTATTGAAGGGTATATAAACAGAGGATTTTATGGAAAGTTGCCAGTAATAAAATAATTCGTAATGAAGAGTTTTAAATTAAATACGCAAATCTTAATAATTTTTTGGGCTTTAATTGCCTCCGGAGCTTCTACTCTACTAAAGGACATTGGAGTAGATGGTCGGGAATATCTTATGGAAATCGATAAGGAGGTAAAATAAAATTTTGTAAGAATTTTTCTTAAAAAATAAATTCTTTTTTTAGTACAATTGGTTTCAAGCTTGGCATGAATGTGCTCGTCGGAATAAACAGCTTTTAACAATAGATTGCCCCGAAAAACAGGCTGTCGTTAATGCACTGTTTATAGAAACAACAATTGGCCACTTCTGGCTGGGTGCTAATGATGAATTTAATACCAGTGGTAATGCTGATCGGCCCTTCTTTTGGTCGGCAACTGGAAAACAATTTACATACGCTAATTGGAAGGTAAACTATCCCCAAAAGACTGATGGTAATCGGCATTGCGTTCTGATTTGGCTTGGTAATAGCAAATGGATAAATTACAAGTGTGATGACACAAATGGTTTCATATGTGAAGAAAAACAATTACTGGAATCGTCCAATAAAAATCCAAATAATCCATCTGATGTTGTGCAAAAGTTCACTAATGAATTTGAATTAAAATTCCAAAGCATACTAAAGGACAGTATGGCCAAACTGAATGGGCAATTAGAAAACATTAAACAAGTGGCCAAAGAGACAAACTGTGAAGTGGAAAAAATGACAAATATTACCCAAACTGCTGTTCAACAAATTCTGAATAAACAGGAAATCTCTACAAAGGAATTGAATCATGAAATTACTAAACAAGGAAATGATTTAAGCGATCAACTAAAACGATCTGTAGATGAGCTCAATGCAAAATTCAATGAAAAACAAAATGTAATACAAAGTGTAACATTTAAAGTGTTATTTTGAATTTTATTGACTTTTCTTTTCTTATTTTTCTAGTTTACCTATCCTCCTAAAAATATTGTGCTCATTAAAAATACTGGCTGATAATATGTTAACCCAAGCCCAGATATTCATTCAAATTGTGCCAAAAAAAAAAACATAAAAATTTTGTGAATAAATAAAAGAAAAATTGATTTAAAATATGATTTAAAAATGAATTTTAATTCTACTTTGCTTTATAATAATAAAAAGAATAATTCAAATCCAAAAGTGATTTTATTTAAAATACAATCAATCGAAAATCTAGGCAAGACACCATTTTGACGACAAAAATTGTTTGGAACCTTTAACAAAGTTGATAAGGCTGAAACATTTAAACTTTGACATTTAATGATGGACATTATGAGGGTAATACTGGCACAGTATAAAACCAAGCTTAATGGTCTGTAATGGAAGTAAAAAAAAAATAAACTCAAAACAAATTAAAGTGCTGATTGAGCAGGATTTCTACCTATTTTCTCATACCGCCTATGTTTTGTGTGTCAATTTTATCCACAAGTGGCGGAACTAATAGAAACTTTTCACATAATATAACATAATTGATCATTACAACCCTTTAGTCATGATTATCACCTAGTTTCTCACAGCACTTGTGGTTTTGGGTATTAATTTTTATACATGAGTGATGGAACGTACAGTTTAAAGTCGACTTTGAATGACAGATTTTTTTTTGATAAACTTTTCATGACACATTTTTATTTATTTTCATAGTTTTCGGCAGAAGACTGCAGAGAGGATGTTGCTAAAGAAATATTTGTTTCAGATTTCATTTCGTTCGAGAATCATGACATCACGTACAAAAAACTTGCACTCTGCCTACAAGTCTGTGCAAACTTTAAACAACAAACTTGAGCCTTTCGCTCAATGATTGCAAATATGAATTCTTTACTTTATATTTCGTTTCATAAAATAAATCATTTCAGTTTATAGCTCTTATACAGTGTTTTCTATCAATGGAAGTCTGCGGTCAGTGGTCTGTTATTGTGATAAAATATTCTGAAGTTATTTTATATAAAATTTCCATTTCATTAAAGCTTGTGTTAAAAGGCTGATAAAATTTTTCTTTTTTTTTTTGTATTAAAATTTCGTCAAGTTTACCACAAAGTTTGCTGCATTTCAAGGTATATAAAGAGAGAATTTTATTAAAAGCATGCCAGTACTAAAATAATTCGTAATGAAGACTTTTAAACTGAATACGCAAATCTTAATAATTTGTTGTGCTTTAATTGCCTCAGAAACTTCTGCTCTACTAAAGGACATTGGAGTAGATGGTCGGGAATATCTTATGGAAATCGCTAAAGAGGTAAAATGAAATTTTATAAGAATTTTTCTTAAAAATTAAATTCTTTTTTAGTACAATTGGTTTCAAGCTTGGCATGAATGTGCTCGTCGGAATAGACAGCTTTTAACAATAGATTGCCCCGAAAAACAGGCTGTCATTAATGCTCTGTTTATAGAAACAACAATTGGCCACTTCTGGCTGGGTGCTCATGATGGATTTAAGTACAGTGGTAATGCTGATCGACCCTTCTTTTGGTCGGCAACTGGAAAACAATTTACATACGCTAATTGGGATGAAGACCATCCCACCAAGACTGATGATAATCAGCATTGCGTTCTGATTTGGTTTTTTAACAAGGAATGGATAAATTATAAGTGTGATGACACAAATGGTTTCATATGTGAAGAAAAACAATTACCGGAATCGTCCAATAAAAATCCAAATAATGCATCTGATGTTGTGCAAAAGTTTATTAACGACTTTGAATTAAAATTCCTAAGCATACTAAAGGACAATATGGCTGAACTGAATGGAAAATTAGAAAGCATTGAACAAGTGACAAATATTACCCAAACTTCTGTTCAGAAAATTCTAAACAAACAGGAAATCTCTACAAAGGAATTGAATCATGAAATTACTAAACAGGGAAATGATTTAAGCGATCAACTGAAACGAACTGCCGATGAGCTCAATGAAAAATTTAGTGGAAAGCAAAATGTAATACGAAATGAAATATTTAAAGTGTTATTTTAAATTTCATTGACTTTTCTGTTCTTTTCTTTTTCTTATAGTTTACCGATACACGTAAAAATATTGTGCTCATTAATCATACTGGCTGATACTATGTCAACACCAGCCCAGATATTCATTCAAATTGTGCCAAAAAAAATAATGTTGTGAATAAATAAAAGAAAAAAATGATTAAAAAAATGAATTTTAATTCTACTTTGCTTTATAATAAAAAAAAAAGATAATACAAATCCAAAAGTGATTTTATTTAAAATACAATCAATCGAAAATCTAGGCAAGACACCATTTTGTTGACAACAATTGTCTGAAACCCCTAACAAAGTTGATAAAATGCTTACTAAGGCTTAAGCATTTAAGCTTTGACATCTAATGATGGGCATAAGGAGGGTAATATTGGCACAGCATAAAACCAAGCTAATGGTCTGTAATGTAAGTAAATAAAATTAAACTCAAAACAAATTAAAGTGCTGATTGAGCAAGATAGATGCAGTTTCCTTGCTATCTGTTAAACCAGTTGAATCCTTTAGTCAGGATTGCTACCTTTCCACTCACACAACGCATATTGTGCTAAAAGACAGTATTTTGAGAATCTTTACATGGCAGTTTTATTTACTCTCAGAATTTTTGCCACAAATCTGATGAGAGAAAGTAATTTTTTTTGTATTTCGTTTTGTTGGAGATGTCTTGGCTGGGGCACGTATAATAAGTCAACCAATCACCTACTGGACTATATTGTTCTGATTTATTATGGCATTTTACTTATCAAATGCCTGATGCCATTTCAATCAGTACTTAGCTTATGTTACAAGCAAGTATAGATCCGTTGGATGTTCTAGCATAACTGCCATGTATTTCTGCATCTGCTTAAGTGTGTTTTGCCTGCGGTATTATCTTCAAACCCTGACGATTAAAATCTTTTGTTTGTAAACATTTTCAACCGTGAGTTTATATATTTTTTTTATTTGATTATAAATTAAACCTTTTTTGTTTATTTAAATTTATTTAATGATGTTTGTATATGAATATATATATTCAAAGGTATTTAATGCGTAACGTATGTGGAATAAACAGTCTTCAGAATCACTAAACAACATTGAATTAAAAAAAATTTGCTGCTGGTCCAGAACATCACTGCGATAAATTCATCTGAATTTCTTCTCACTTAAATATTCACTGAGCTTTCGAAACAAATATTTTTGGAAGCTAAAATTCATAGCAAAGGGACCAAGGAAGATACCCTAAACTTTGCAGAGACCTAAACGCTTGGTTCAGTTATTATTTATTGTGATAAGTACTGTTGTCTGAGCACAGTAAAATTCACTTTTTCGAGAATCTCGCTTAAGAATTGAACAACTTTTTCCAATTTTTTGTTTGGTATGATCAATTATGGACTGGTATTTTCCGAAGGCGATATGACACCGTTCTCAATTGGAGTTAATAGTCTTCAGTGAATATCAGTTCTGTTCTTATCGCATATTATTGAACTTTATTCCAAGAGCACAGCTTTCCGCTTGTATTTTCTATTGAGTAAATATTTTGGCGATATGGTATCGGAAGACGATTATAGTGCAGGGTTGCTAATGTGGTTGTTTATGAGAGGAAGACATAAAATAACTTCTAGATCCAAGATCCTAATACAAAATTTGTCATTACAACCTCTTAGTCAGGAATATAACCTTGCTTCCTATACCACTAAATATGTTGCGAATGTTAATTTTAGCTGGAGGGAGCAGTTGAGTGTGGAATTTATTCGGAATCAATCGGAATATTTCGGTCTATAGGGCTACCGAATCACGGCAGCGTCTTTCAAGTGAAAGTGTCGGCAATTCAGACTGCGGTGAAAATTATTGTGGGCAAAAATGTTCACAGGCGGAAAATCACCATACTTCCCGATAGCCAAGCGGCTATCAGGGCATTGGACTCTAATGTAATGAATGGACCGTATACGACGGTCGCAGATGTCTTAAAAAGGCGGCGAATCGTTATGATGTTTGTATCACATGGGTAGCGGGACATAGGGACATTCCCGGTAACTGCAGAGCGGGTGAACTGGCCAGAAGGGGCACGACCATCGAACTCTCTGATGAATTCTCTACATTAGAGATCCCTTTGGGTACCTGCAAGCTTATAATTGACACTGTAATCGTGGATCTTGCCAACAGTAAATGGGCGGCTTCGGACACGGCCAATTCTGGATAAAAGGCACGCTGTGGCTCTGCTTAAACTCAGCACTGTTATGGGGGTTATTACATTATAGGAACGCATGCGAGGCGTATAGCTCTTGGACACCTTGCAAATGATTTCTGCAGAAGCTATGGAGATGAGGAGGAGAATGTGTTTGTTCTGCACCGACTGTGGCCATACTCGGCACTTGGTCAGAAGAGAAAGAAGCACGTGAGTGCCTACTACAGGGAAGATCTGGATGAACTGTCATGCATAGATATTGGCAGTCTGAGTCGCTTCATCGAAAGCTCCGAGTGGTTCCTGGACTAAGGGAGAATGTGAAACTGTGGTATCACAATGGGCTCTGTGTGCGGCCTAAGTGTGTCCTCTCATAACTCCATCGAGGGGACAGCCACTTCTACCTACCTTCCTACCTAATTTTGTCCATGTGTGGCAGGACATACAGTCGATTTTGAACGACAGGTTTTTGAAATGCCTTTCATGACAATTTTATTTACTTTCAAGAGTAAAGAAGACTGCTGTGATGAAGACGCCGTAGAAATATTTTCCTTAATTTTCTATCGTTTTTGTTCGAAATGCTTGAGCCGGGGTAGAATCACGGGCTCTCTAATAATAAGCCAACATAATAGAACACACACTTAAGATAATAAAATCGAACCAAAGGTTGACTAAGTTTGGATTTTGCAACCAGGAAGTCTTTTACTAATTTAAGTCCGGCAACTGGAGCGTTTAAAGGAAACAATTGTTTGCAAATGACCTGCTTTGGTTTACAGGAAGGGAATTGTTATGTTCACATTAATAGTGGCCCGCTTTAAGCTTTGGATTTAAGTTTCTTATAAGAGCATCCGTTGAACCTATATCTCACACTAAGTGAAGCCCATCTATTCCTGTCCAAGGCGAATGGTTTTTTTTAGTGAAAAATTTGACTGAAAAATTTAACTTGGAAATTGTAGGAAAAGAGATGAGCGTTAGGCAAACAGACCTCCAGAGTGTTCTTCTATGATACGTAAAATAAAATGATTTGTTCCTACAACTATGTACGCTTAAAAAAAATACGTTTATTTCATATGAATTTTAGTAAAATTACAAAAACAAAGTATCACATCAGAAGATTTACTGTCTTCCTTTAAGGGCTTTCAAGGAAGTGCTTAACAAATTTCATTAATTTCTGCTTCTTGATCTTTTAATTTCTCCCTAAATGATGAGCTCATATGTTCAGTGGACTGTTTAATTTCTTCATTGGAATCTTGTAGCTGCTTGAGTAGATTCTCACTCAAATGCTTCAACTTCTTCTCATGATTTTCCATAATCTGTTGTATGGCAATCTGTGTGGCATTCTGTAGTTTTTCGATTTCAATTTTCCAATCTTCATTCATTTTTGTTACTTTTTGCGTTATGCTATCCAATTCCATTGATTGTTTACCATGCAATTGATTAAATTCTGTTGAAATTTTTGAATTTGTTATCTTAATTGCTTCACATTTCTGCTTGAGTGCATTATTATATGTTTCCCGGAAATGATTTGGTTCGCATATGAAACCCATTTTAACATTGCAATCAATATCGTTCCATTGACACATGGGCTTTGTATCCCATATGTGCACACAATGTTCTTGATTCTTATAGTTATCGGGATTGTTTTCCGACCAGTAGCTAAAGGAGAAGGGCTTTCCTGTGGGTGACCAGAAGAACGGTCTGCCATAGTCGCGACTTGAACTATACTCATCATTGCCGCCCAACCATAAATTGTGAGATTTTCCCACGACCCGTTTCACCAGATCAATGATGGCATCGTTCTTGTCAGCACTTTCGATTGTCACAAGTTGTTGGTCATGGCGGGCACATTCATGCCAGGCTTGATGCCAATTGTACTGCAATTGAAAAACAATTTCTTGAGTTTTTTTTTTTAATAAAAATTCCTTCGTCATAAACTTACCTTAAGTTCTGTTTCAATAAGATATTCTCTGCCATCGGAAGCCTTTTGTAACTGGGGCACTGCTGCTGCAGTCGCAAAAATTACCGCAAATGTAAGGAAGACTTTCACGTTTAACTTTAATGTCGTCTTCATTGTTGAACTTACCGGAGATGACTACCTACTGAACAGTCTTAAGAGCGATGCCGTCTTATATAGACGTTGAGATACTTCAGCAATATTTGTTTAAAAAAATCAAAATTCTTTGAATCTATAAGAGAGAAATTTATATGATAAGCATATAAACCTATACAAACACATTGTATATGTATGTATACTCTGTGTGTTTGTGTAAATGATGATACCAGTTTTGAAATTTTACAATCAATACGTCACTAGTTTCACTAAGATTGCCATTATCATTCTCTTTCTTTCTTTTTTTTATTAAAAAAAAACATTTTTTTGAAGTAAATAAAAAACAATCTCAGGGTATTCCCATGGCTTTTAAAGAATCATTTAAAAATAAACGAATCACTACAGCTACGAAGAACTTATTTTTAGATCAAGTTTTTTATCACGTCTATTGTCAATTAAATTGTTTATTTAAAGAGCTCAGTGTATTAATTTTTTCATGCATAAAGTGGAATGGTCATACGTATGGTAGCCTGCTTACTACTCATAGTTAATAGATTTTCGTCTACTATTCGTAGAGTAGATTGAAGTCATCGTAGTTTAGTAGGTAGTGTGTTGGCTTATTATACGTGAGGCCATGGTTCAAACCTCAGGTCAGACATCTTCCTTCCTCTTAGCAGATTTCTGACAAAAACTCTGAGTGTAAAAATAAAATTGCCATAAAAAAGTCTCTCAAAAACCTGTCGTTCGGAGTCGGCATTAAAATGTAGGTCCCACCACTCATTTATAAAATTATCAGGGCATCATACTCATACACCATGTCACACATCATACTCATACAATATATCATATATTATACTCATATATTACCGTCAAACTCATACATAATCATCAGACTCATACATCATGTCGTCCATCATACTCATACATTATCGTCACGCATACATTATATTCATACATTACCTTCAAACTCATACATAATCATCAGACTCATACATCATGTCGTCCATCATACTCATCCATTATCGTCACGCATACATTATATTCATACATTACCGTCAAACTCATACATAATTATCAGACTCATACATCATGTCGTCCAACATACTCATACATTATCGTCACGCATACATTATATTCATACATTACCGTCAAACTCATACACAATCATCGAACTCATACATCATGTCGTCTATCATACTCATACATTATCTTCACACTCATACATTATCATCATACTCATACATCATGCTTTCTCAACAATTTATTTATTTTGTTTCTGCCATAATGAAATCCTCTCAGCAGGGGAAGGGGTTTGATCAATCAAACACCATCAATCACAATAACAGTATTTGCAAATGATGGGCAATGAGTAGCAGAGTCCTCTGTCGTACGAGGAAAGTGATGTACTACAAGTTGTACTTTCTCTCCACCGGTTCCTCTAGATCATCCATATGGTAAGCACGAAAATGCGTTGTTCTTCTTTGACATAGAGCCGGGCATGTATCCAGTACGTGAAGGACAGTCCTCTTTTCTTCCTCATCCCTGCAACTTCTACAAAAGTCATTCGCGAGGTGTCAAATTATAATATGCCTTGCATGCATATCCATAATGCAATGCCTCGTAAATGAGTTCGACAACCATACTAAGCGTGCCTCTCTGAAGTTTAAGCAGATTTGTCGATCAATCTTCATCCATCCATTCTAACCGTGTCCGTAGCCGCCCATTTATCGTTGACGAAATCGACGAATGTATTGTTAATTGCAAACTTGCAGGTTATCAGAGGGATTATTAAATTCGAGATGGAATAACGCTACAATGGTCCGGCAGCCTTATAGACTGAGCTATTACGATCGCTTATAGAAAAATTCTAATTTCAGTTCCGTTCAAGCTGGTGTAAGCGATTTTTAAGCCACCACAATTGCCCACATGACATCAACTACATTTACGATTATTTTAAGACCACGGTGGATGTCTTTTCTGAAACTTTTCAATAGAGAACACAGTTCACTAATAGGATAGTTACTGGAGCTGGTACAATTTGTTTTCTGTTCCTATATCTGTGGTAAGAATACCCGTTACTATACTAACTGCTTACAAAGATATGGTGTACTATCCGCCATATTTCCTTGAGGAGTTCTTTCTGTTAACAGCTATCATATCCCTGTAGTATATATATTGCAGGGTACCCTCTCTCATAGGTCTCCCTAGTGCAGTAATAAGGCATTGCCCATCATTTGTAAATGATGTTATTGTGATTGATGATGTTTGATTGATCATTCGACTCCGAATGACAGATTTTTTGAGAAAATTTTCATGGCAATTTTTACAGAAGTCTGCTGAGGGGAAGTCGCCTAAAGAAATATTGTTTTATTTTGTTTGAGTTGTGTGTGGCTGGGTTTTAAACCTTGGCCACACGTCTAATAAGCCAATATACTACCTACTAGACTGCAGAGACTTCTTATCTTAATACGCGTATGGTTTCAACTAAACTGAGGATCAGTGTAGACATCTTATCTTAACTTTTTGAATGTGCTTTTGGCAGTTTTTTTAAACTTAAGCGGGGACCAGGTTATACTTTTCTCAGATAGGACTGAAAGGTTTTCTCGAAAAAATTATTGCGATTTATTAATTCATAAATTTCTTAGAATTCTATCAGATAACGAAGATAATTTTACTATTCTTCAAGCACCAGGGCGTGTCTCATAAGGTAAAACGCTTCATCAATCCTATGTTATGATCACAATATTTTTAAAGTGTAAAGCGGAAGAAGCCTAGGAAAAATTAAATAAAATCTTGATGAATATTTCATATAAAAATTTTGCACAAATTAATTTCGTTTTACATTTAGTTTGTCAAACAAAATTAACGCGCCTCTTGAGCCATTAATTTTCACTTCTCTTGTACACGATGCACAGTTATCGATAATTTCTTGTACACCACTTTGGGTAAGCTGTTGTAATTTTTGTATTTCCGATCTTGATTCTAGGCCAACTTGTGCAATACTGTGTAACTTATCATTCAATTCGGCTACGGTGTCATTATGTAAGCGTTCCAAGTTTGAGAGAATCTCCGCTTGAAGGTTTTCCTTTGTATAACATTCATTTTCAAGCATTTCCTTGTAACGCTGTAGATAATGATTTTCCTCACATATAAAGCCCATTTCAATATTGCAAGCGGCATCATTCCATTGATACCGTGGACTATAATCCCAAATATGAACGCAATGCTCTTGATTGTTATAATTATCGGGATTATTATCAGACCAAAATGTGAACGTAAATTTTCTGCCGGTTGACGACCAAACAAAGCGACGTTCTTGATTAAGCCTGGTGTTTAACTCATCATTGCCGCCCAACCATAAATTATGAGATTTTCCCACATTGAGTTGCACCAATTCGATAATGACGTCATTTTCCTCTACGCTATCTATTGCCACCAGTTCGGCGTTGCGGCGAGCACATTCATGCCAGGCTTGAAGCCAGTTATACTGCAAATGATTGTCAATTTGAATTAATTTTTATACAAATTTACTCCCCCCCCCCCTCCAGTAGTGTTACCTTAAGTTCTGGTTCAATAATATATACTCTGCCATCTGAACCTGTATACTCCAGAGGGATAGCTCTTACTGTGCACAGTATTATCACAAGTGGGAAAAAGATTTCCGCGTTTAATATCAGTGCCTTCTGCATCGTTGTTGACGGTCTAGTGTATATTTTGAAGTTTAAAACCAGACTTATATAGCAGACAGCGGAAAATCTAATTCAGATAACTTTTTATGACGGCTGCACGAAAGCGATTAGCAAAACATCAGAGCTGAATTGTAATTAAAAAGATAATAAAATCGAAGTTATTTTGGGGTCACGAAAATTTTACTCAAGTAATTTGATGGGATTGTGTAACGTTTCAAACATTTACACTCGAGTTTTGCTACAGTATATACGAAGTTTATTGAAACGTGAAAAAAAACTTGACTTCAATTATTTTCGTATAATGTAAGGTGTAGTAAATAGAAATCTATGATTTCTTCAATAGTCATTTTTAGGTATACAAACAAGACTTTACATTAAAGAAATTTCTTTAAGTGTGTTGTAAATACCTGATCCAGCATGGTTTACGTGTCAAGAATGTCCACCTTCATAGGCAACTGAAAAGTTGAAGAACGGTAATGGTCTTTACACTCGAAACCAATCACGCGATATTTTAGGTGACTTCGAACCAGTAATTTTAAAAGAATACACAACCTGCGAAGTCTCCGTAATCTAGTAGGTAGTGTGTTGGCTTATTAGGCTTAAGGCCTCGGTTAAACCCCCAGGTTTACATTGAAACGAAAATATGTCCTCTCGACAGATTTCTGCCAAAAGCTCTGAGAGCAAATAAAATAGCCATGGAAAGTTTTTCAAACATCTATCTCGTTCGGAGTCGACTTTAAACTGAAGGTCCCGCCACTCATGTATAAAATTAACGCACACAACATAAGTGTGTGTGTGATACACCCCGCGCTTTGAAAGCTAGTTTGTTGCAAATGCTGCTATGTAGACAGAAAATAGTCGATATCATTTAACCCTGATTTGATAAAAATATTTTTAAGGTCGGATACAAAAAAAGCTTAATATTGACGATCTGAGTCCAGGTATTCGTAAAGGCTGCCTTACCACGGCTGTGTATTCCAGGCGGAGGGTATGGCCGTATTGACATCCGGGCAATGTTTTAAGTGATTGAATAGAAAAGAGGTTAATATTGGCAAACTGAGTTCAGATATTCGTAAAGGCTGTGTATTCCAGGCAGAGCGTATGGCCATATTGATATCCGGACAAAATGAAAATTTTCTGATTAACACGGACAGCCAGACTACAATCAAGTGCCATAATGGTGAATCTCACAAGGGAACCAGGACAAAGGAAACTCTAGTACAGATGGACTGGTTAGGGTACAGACAGTACATAATTTTCCACTTGTTACAAAACGTAGATGTTTTGATTAGCGGTGTGGGAGCACGTGCTGAATTGCTAGGTTTTACTGTACTAAGCTCGATAAGACGAGGACTATTTGTGTTCTTTGCTTGAATTGCCATCCGTCACTCAGTTGCGGTTTTCACATGCCAGTGCTCTGTAGGAAAGCATGCCGATCTCGACTCTGTATCTGAGAGGGAGAAGGAGAAAAGTTTATCTTTTCTTTTCCACCTCATATATCAGTGAACAGCTTTTGCCATGGCCTCTCATGCTCCGTCATCTTTGCCTGAAGTATAATAGAAAATAATAAATAAAGTTGCCGTTGTCTAGTAGGCAGTGTGTTGGCTTATTACATGAGAGGTCGTAGCTCTAAGAAAACGAAATATGAAAAAAAACTCTCGAGAGTAAATAAAAGTTGCCGTGAAAAGTCTCTCAAAACTCTGTCGTTCGGAGTCGACCTTAAACAACCCTTCAGCAAGGATTACAACCTAGCGTCTCACACCTCTTATGCTGTGTGTATTAATTTTATACATTAGTGGCGGGGCCTACAGTTTAAAGTCAACTCCGAACGCCAGATTTTTTTGAAAGACTTTTAATGCCAACTTTATTTTATACTGTCAGAGTTTTTGCCAGAAATCTCAGAAGTCTTCAGAGCTGAAAACTAGAAAACCTACTAGACTACGGCGAAATCTCACTCATGGGACAAAATATTTGTAAAATAAAGAAATTCACTTCTAAAAAAATACCGAGGTTCCTAACCACACACCTTAATTATTGAGTTTACATAGACGAATGCCAGATGGTCAATCAGTTCTTATACCAGCCTTAGTTGAATGGTTTGATTTGTAAAAATAATTCACAGTTTTGCGAAATATTATCTCCACTGATGTCTGAACTTATTTTTAAAAATATTTTAAAACATTCAAACACTTTTGCACGCCAGTGTAGTTTTTTTTTTAAATTAATTTTACTAATTTTGATCTGGGATCTGGGCCTATGGGTGCATTGTCTGAACAGGACAGAACAAATCTGAAAACAATTCATATGAAGTTGAATAAGATACAGAGACTAGATGTTGAAGAAGAAGAAGTCGCCGTGGTGTAGTAGGTAGTGTGTTGGCTTATTAGACGAAAAGCCAGGGTTCGAACCCCAGGCCAGACATCAAAACAAAATACAAAAAGTATTTCTTCGGCGACTTCCTCTCAGCGGATTTCTGGCAAAAACTCTGAGAGTAAAAAAAAAATTGCCATGAAAAGTTTCTCAAAAATCTGTCGTTCGGAGTCGACTTTAAACTATAGGTCCCACCACTCATGTATAAAATTAACACACACAACACAAGTGGTGTGAGAAACTAGGTCGTAATCCTGACTGAAGGGTTGTAATTATCAATTATGTATGTATGTATGACTAAATGTTGTTAAGATAACCTCTTTTGCTCGGCTGTAATGAGATTAAATCGAAGATAGTAAGAGATTACGGAATCTTAGACTGCCCTAAGGGCCGTTGTGTCGGTCTGGTGCAAATCACGGCACGTACGCAAGTAGAAGAATTCGTTAAGGACTTTTGGACAAGACTATGCTGGGTTTTTGGTCATATCGGTAATGAGGCGCCAGATGCTCTCGCTAGTTTAGGTTCACTTTCCGAGGGCAATGTGATAGTTGGTCCTGATCCCCCAAACTGCCACCTCTATGACCTCATCAATGGATGGCTCAGTGTAGAAGTGCAGAAGCGGTGTGGTGGGGAGGGATCGGGTAGTTATGTTTCTAGGTGACTACGGCCTGCTATAGACAGCTTAAGAACAGGTTGGTTGCGGGGCTCGGATAAGTCCATTTTAAGGTTAGTAATTGAGTTTATTACGGGGCACTGCGAGACTAGGTCATTGATAAGGATCTGCAACAGATCCCAGCGGGACTATTTGAAGGTATGTTGGGTAAGGAGGAGTTGGAGACTATCGAACACAGACTCTGTAACTGTTACAGCCCTTAGTGGTTTAAAGTAAAAGACCCTAGGCAGGGGCTTCTGTATCGATAGCTTACTTAAACGCCCTCCATAGATTCATAATTAGTTTGAGCGGTTTGAGAAGTGCTATGGCTTCAATAGTATAGTCGCGCTTTCTGTATAATTCTTCTGCTTCCTTATCCTCCCTTTCCTACTTTCTCTCCTTTTTTCCTATCTCCCCTATTATCCTCTCCCCTTTAGGACGTTGTACAATATGTCAACTGGACCTCCGGGTCCATTCGTAGCGAGACATACAATTTTTTTTGTGATAAACTTTTCGTGACACAATTTTATTTATTTTCAATGTTTTCGGCAGAAATCTACTGACGTAAGTTGCTAAAGAAATATTTTTTTCAGATTACATTTCGTTCGAAAATCACGTCACACTGCCTACTAGACTATGGCGAATTCAAGCAAAAAAAAAAAACTTTGCATTCCGCTAAGTGGTGGGAAATAAAAATTCTTTATTTTATATTTCGGTTCTTACATTATGTTTGGAGAGTGTTCTCTGTCAACGGAAATCTGTGGTCTGTGGTCAGTGGTCTGTTAGTATGATAAAATATTCTCAACTTATTTTATACAAAAATTCTATTTCATAAAAGCTTGTGTTAAAAGGCTGATAAGTTTTTTCTTTTTTTTTTATTAAAATTACGATAAGTTTAACACAAAATTCGTTGTATTTTAGGGTATATAAAGAGAGAATTTTATTAAAAGCATGCCAGTAATAAAATAATTCGTAATGAAGACTTTTAAATTAAATACGCAAATCTTAATAATTTTTTGGGCTTTAATTGCCTCCGGAGATTCTACTCCACAAACGCACATCGGATCCGATGGTCGGCAATATCTTATCGAAAAAAGTTATGAGGTAAAATGAAATTTTATAAGAATTTTTATTGAAAATTAAATTCCTTTTTAGTACACATGGTTTCAGGCCTCGCATGAATGTTCTCTTCGAAATAGACAGCTTTTAACAATAGATTCTGCCGAAAAACAGGCTGTCATTAATGGAGTGCTTAATTGAATATTTAGACTCTTTTGGCTGGGTGGTGCTAATAATGAATTTAATCACAATGGTAATGAAAGGTCGGTAACGAAGAAGGGTCAAACATTCTTTTGGTCGGCAACTGGAAAGCAATTTACATACGCTAATTGGGAGGATAAATATCCTGAAAAGATTGATGGTAATTGGCAGTGCGTTCTGTTGGAAGGTAATATGAAATGGGTAAATTGGGATTGTGATCGCAAATATGGTTTCATATGTGAAGAAAAACAATTACTGGAATCGTCTAATAAAAATCCAAATAATGCATCTGATGTTGGGCAAAAGTTCATTAACGACTTTGAATTAAAATTCCTAAGCATACTAAAGGACAATATGGCCCAACTGAACGGGCAATTAGAAAACATTAAACAAGTGACAAATATTACTCAAATTGCTGTTCAGAAAATTCTGAATAAACAGGAAATCTCTACAAAGGAATTGAATCATGAAATTAATAAACAAGGAAATGATTTAAGCGATCAACTAAAACGATCTGTAGATGAGCTCAATGCAAAATTCAATGAAAAACAAAATGTAATACAAATTGTAACATTTAAAGTGTTATTTTGAATTTTATTGACTTTTCTTTTATTATTTTTCTAGTTTACCTATCCTTCTAAAAATATTGTGCTCATTAAAAATACTGGCTGATAATATGTCAACTCCAGCCAGAAGATCTTCATTCAAATTGTACCAAAAAAAAACACAAATTTTGTGAATAAATAAAAGAAAAAAAATGATTTAAAATATGATTTAAAAAATTAATTTTAATTCTACTTTAATTCTTGCTTTATAATAATAAAAAGAGTAATACAAAACCAAAAGTACATTTATTTAAAATACAATCAATCGAAAATCTAGTCAAGACACCATTTTGACGACAAAAATTGTTTGCAACCAACCGCGAACAAAGTTGATAAAACACTTACTAAGGCTTAAACATTTAAACTTTGACATCTAACGATGGTTATAATGAGGGTAATACTGGCACAGTATAAAACTAAGCCAATGGCCGGTAATGTAAATAAATAAAATTAAACTCAATACAAATTAAAGTGCTGATTGAGGAAGATAGATGCTGTTTTCTTGCTATCTGTTAAACCAGTTAAAGCATTTAGTTAGGTTTGCTACCTATCCCCTCACACCACCCATGTCGTGTGTGTTAATTTTATCCACGAGTGGCGAATAGTAGTCATAGTCGTGTGGGTAGTGTGTTGACTTATTAGACGTGAAGCCTTGTTTCAAAACCTAAATCAGGCATCTCCAACTAAACCGAAATATGAACAAATATTTCTTTGTCGACTTCCTCTCTGCAGATTTCTGACAAAAACTCTCAGAGTAAATATTAAATTGCCTTGAAACTTTAAACTGTAGCTCACGCCTCTCATGTAAATTTAACACACACAACATGAGTGGTGTGAGAAGCTAGGCCGTAATCCTGACTGAAGGGTTGTAATGGCCAATTATGTATGTTATGTGTATGTGATACACCCCACGCTTTGAAAGCTAATTGTTGCAAATGCTGCTATATAGACAGAAAATAGGCGATTCCACTATCATTTAAACTCGATTTCGATTGTACAGAAACTTAAAAATATTTTGACAGGAGTTTTCATTTTCTGATTGCGAGCGGGGACGACATGACCATTCCCCAAGAGCTCCTGGATGTATAGTGGGGTTGGGAGTGGTGTCTACTCTGGGAAACTGGACCTGAAAATTTCCCTTCGACTGCCGGATCACTGTAGAGTGTTTCAAGCGGAGGTAATAGCCATTTACCCGGCCGCTCAACGGATTCTCATCAACTGTGCTCCTTTCTACCGCATCGCTATGTTCTCTGATAGTCAGACTGCTATAAGATCTCTGTTGAGCGTTATGATTAACCCTAGTCTCGTTAGGGAATGTTTTCCCTGGGCGCTTCAGCTTCTCACTTGTCTCGGTCCAAGGCACAGTTACATTCCAGGTAAATGCAGTGCCGACGAGCTCGCCAAAGCTAGTTGACTCCGTCCGGAACCCACGTCAATCGATTTGTGTGTGCCACTTACCTTAGTTCTTTCAGGACGCCAACCTAACCTGGGTCAATGAGAAATATTGTTCCACTGTCAGACTCATTTGGCTTACTGTGGATAGAAGGCGTACCAATTAACTATTCGGACTTGATCGCAATGTCCATGCTTACAGGTCATTGTGTTATGGTAAGACACTCAAAAGGACTGCAGCTCCCATATAACGACTTCTGCCGTGGGTGCAGATCTGCTAAAGAAGAGGAGACTTTATCAATTCAGATCTCTTGCGAGGTGGTTATGTGGCTCGCCATTCCTTGTTATCATCTTTAGAGTTATCTTTCATTGATGCCAAGGATATAGCTTCGTTTATAAAACTTTCAAACTTGTTTTCCAGTGTAGGGTAGCCGTGCGTTTAACGTGCAGCTCTTGCGCTGACCAACTTCTTCCCTAGCTTGGTGAAATTCGGTAAGTATAGGGACTGTGTTTAACTGTGACGTCCACACGGGCAGCGATGCGTGCTTAAGTGAGCTTTGGTACTCACAACTACCTGTTCGATCTAAACTAAACTAATCTTTGTGTGAAACTGTACTTATGTTCGAAAATCTTTTAAAAACATTGAAACACTTTTGCACGCCAGTGTAGTTTTTTTTAAATTCATTTTACTAGTTTTGATTTTGTATTTTCGTTCTTATTTTTTATTTCTTTTTTTATTTAAATTTATTTAAAATTAAAATTAAATTTAAAAAATTATTTGCAATTATTTGTTAAGACTTACAGTTCTACTAGATATTCACGCCTTAAAATAAGGAGGGCTCTCACATTGACTATTTAAATAAAGTACATCTGATTAAAGTAGTAGACTCGGCTGAAAGAAAGGACTTTAAGTCCTTGCCTTCAAAGGAATTTACATTATTGCTGTGTATTGTATTGTTCTGATACGTTACTTTGTTTGTGTGTTAGTTTTTGAGCATTTCACTTTGCTTCGAAGCACGACTATCATCACTCGAGTGAGTGAGTGAGTGAGTGACTCTATTCGCCATTCTTAATGGCCGTAGTTTTGTGTAAACGTTTCATTTCATTGTATAGCCTTAAAGCCAATTCGGTATTGGGTGCATACTGCCTACCGCTAACATGATTATTGGCTTGCTTTGAGGGGTCTATACAGGTTTTTAATAATTTCATAAGGTTTTTAGGTGTCTTGGCTGAGGCCAATAGGCCTGGAAATAGGCCACCACCTTTAAGTATTTGATCACAGAATATTTGTAAATTATTATTCTGCTGGATGCCAAAGCATATCAATTTATCCGGATCACATTTACCCATGCAATAAAGATAATTACAATCCGCATCCTCTTCACAGGGTGAACCATTCGACAGGCGCTTATCCAATTGCGTTTCCACAAAAACATTTTCAGCATTTGCATATTTTATGCTGAAATAAACCACAGGATTTCAAATTTTCTTTCGTAAAATCAGTTTCAATCACACTTAGGGCCATTATTACAATTTGTCGCTAAAGTTGGGTTTAATTAAAGGTAACTTTAGCTAAAGTGAACTTTAAAGTCACCTTTAAAGGCAACTTTAAAGTCAGCTTTAACTTCTTTTCGTTATTATAAGCTACAGATAAAATAAAGTTTACTTTTTCCAAAATATGGCAATGCCAGATCAATGTTGATAACAGTGCTCAATGAAAAAATTTTTTTTTTAACGCAGTGGCAACGACGGGCGTCTTTTTTGTTGTTGTAATAATGGCCCTTAATCTGCCCGCTTACCGCTTGTCCCCTGTAACACCAAAATTATTGATTTTCATTTTGCACATCCTTAATGGTTCCGGTTTCATTTCATCCATTTTGAATACAAATTCCATGAGACTTAAAGCAAACTTTAAACGTTTCTGCCAATCGAAGGATCTACAGGAAGAGTATTAAACCTAAATTATACATACATATGTACATGCACTTATACAAACTTACATATATTGCAGTAGAGTCTGTTCGGTTTTCAAAATGTTCAAATTCTCGGTGGCATAATATGGTCCACATGAACCCAATACAGTGGGAAATAGATTCTCTTCATCGTACAGTTTACTCATCATATAGTTGTTGTCCTTGAACAGACGCCAAAAGTTTAACATTTGCTGGGGATTATTTTTATCGATTTCCTGATTAACCAAAGCGCGTATCTGAAATACAAAAAAAAAACAATAAACGGGAAAAACCTGTTAGAGACCAGAGGTTATCATCACCAAAATTTATAAAAAAAAATTTCAAATTCTCCTCTTGTTGTGAATTAAAACTTGGTAACGTAGAGTGTGGAAAATGTATCACTGAACTCAAAAGGAATATCACAATCCATCCTCGCCCATGAACGGTGGGAATTTTCCCTGAGAGAACATATATACATAATTTAGTCAGGACTTCAACCTAGTTTCTCACACTACTTATGGTTGTGTGCGTTAATTTTGTACATGAGTGGCGGCCCTACAGTTTAAAGTCGACTCCGAACGACAAATTATTGAGAAACTCTCAGAGTTTTTGCCAGAAATCTGCTGAGAAGAAGTTACCGAAGAAATATTTTTCAGATTTCGGTTTAGTTAGGGATGTCTGACCTGGGGTTTGAACCGAGGCTTCGCGTCTTATAGGCCAACACACTACCTACTGGACCACGACGACCACAGAGAATTTCTTTAATTTATTCAGTCTGCCAAACTACTGTCAAATCCCTTACAAATGCCACCACCGCGTCCATCTTGGAATTGTCGGATCATACCAAGACAACTCTTATATGGCCGCACGGCCATTATTTTCAACATGTTACTGGATAAAGTTGCTCCGATTGCCTCAGTAAAAATAAAAACCTTTCGGTACGGAAGGCCCTACTTCGTGGGCAGCGTAAGATCACGTGCAGTATTGCTAAACTCTGCTAAAATAATCTGAAGAACAAGGAAGACAAAGACTTTGCTCGAATAGTCTGGCCTTTCATTGTCCTATTGCGGTTCCCTCAGGTCAGTCCTCTATTGTAAGACATGTCGATATACTCGAAATTTCTAATCGCGATTACGACAGAAGCTGTAAATCTAAAAGAAGGAGCTCATCTTTCACTTCTTGTCCCTGTGTAATATTGTGATTCATGGAAGAAAAAAATCGGTGAAACGTAGATTATAGTTTGGATAAAAAAATAACCTCCTTCAACTGCTTTAGGCTCTATACCAACGGCTTATGAAATATTGTACGCAGGCTAGACGTTCAAAGACTTTTGTGTAGTCTGGCCTTTGTTTTAACAGAATGTGTGATAGATTGGAATTTTTTTTTTTTTTATTTATTCATTTTTTTATTGTCTTCAAACTAATTTACATTGGGCCTCAGCGTCAAAGTGACATTATTGAGGCAAGTTGGCAAAACAAGTTAATTAACTAAATTACAAATTAATTTCTTATAATAATTACAAATTAATTTGTTATAATATTAAAAAAATCAAAATATTATTTAATTGTTAATGTATATTAAGAAATTTCAAGATAATTCAATGTTTATACTAGAAGCATTTCAAGATTTTGCGATATATATTTTTTTAATTTTGTTTTAAATAACGAAATTCTCTGAATACTTTTTAAATCATTCGGTAATTTATTAAATTCAAAACCACCAATATATTCAATTTTTTGCTTTGTGATTACTAATCTACACCTTGAGACACGTAAATTCGAGCTATTTCTTGTATTAAATGTATTTAGATTCCTGGGGAAAGTAATTGTATTGTGACCAATATTGTTTAGTGACTTAAAAACAAAAATAAGTAGTTAAAATATATACATACCCCTTAGAGGTAAGATATTTTTCGCAACATCTTGGTATAAGGACAATGTTGAATACAGCAATGGCAAATTAAACACAACTTTCAATGCTTTATTCTGAATTCGTTGCAAGGATTTTAGTGCTACAGTACTTTTACAGCCGTAAATCAGAGCTAAGTAATTTAGCTGGCTTTGAATCAACGCTTGATAGAGCATAATTTTTGTTTTGACGTTAAATTTGTTTTTGAATTTGTAAATAAAACCGATTACATTAGATATTTTCGATTTTAATGATTCAATGTGTAAAACCCATGAAAGATTGCACTGTAAATTGACCCCTAAATACCTTATTGACTGGCTTTCGAAAATTTCATCTCCATTAACAAAAATACTGAATTCTCCGTAATCTGTAGTCAATTGAGGGCGGAACCTGAGAACTTTTGTTTTCCTTGAGTTTATAACTAATTTGTTAAGTCTTGCAAATTCAAAAATCAGAGCTGCATCTCTTTCCATATAGGCCTTGAGTGCAATTTCATGTTTATATGGATACAGTACACAAATATCATCTGCATACATGTATATTTTCCCATGGAGAGCAAGATTAACAATGTCATTTATATATATAGTAAACAATAGCGGACCCAGAACACTATCTTGCGGCACACCATGCTCCACAGTTCCAAGTGTACTTTTGCAGCCATTTACTTCAACATATTGTTTTCTATTACTCAAGTAGTTTTTACAAAGATTAAGTTCACTATCCCTTATCCCATAGTACTGAAGCTTCTGAATCAATATTTCGTGATCCACTAGATCAAATGCTTTCGAAAAGTCATAGAAAATTCCTGCTACCCCTCTAAATCCTTCATCCAAACCGTTACAGATGTAATTCACAACATTCGTAACTGCGTTCTCTGTTCCACTACCCTTTCTAAAACCATACTGGCACTCATATGTTAGTTTATTTTTTTCTAAGTACGTTAATAGTTGCCTATGTATTATTTTTTCGAAAATTTTATCAACAATTGATAGTAAAGAGATAGGCCTGTAATTTTCTTCAACATTAGCACCAGATTCTTTCGGAATTGGAATAATTTTTGAAATTTTTAAAATATCAGGGTACTCCGAAGTCTGTACCATACAATTAAATATATTAACTAATCGTGGCGATATTTCTCTATTGCATTCAAAGAGAGTTTTTGGGGATAAGTTGTCATGACCACAGCTCTTATTAATTTTGAGATCAGAAATAATCTGCGAAATTTCATCAACAGTTGAGCTTTTAAGACGAAGGTAGTTTATATTATAACTAAGTGTCCTAAGACTATTAAATGTATCACAATGAAAAGTTCTGATCCGTTGCTTTAAAACTTTGGGTACTTGCAAAAAATACTGGCTAAAAAGTTCACATTTTACAGAATCCTCTGATATCAAATCACCATTTAAATTTTTCAAACTAACTTTTGTTTTCACACTTCTACCCAACGTTTCATTTAAGAACCTCCAGCATTTTTTTGGATCATGTTGAATGCTAATTATATTATTATGGTAGTAGTTATTCGTAGATTCATTATACGCTTTTTTTATGACTTTGCTAAGTCTCTTTAGTCTATTCTGCACATCCATATTATTAGGTCTTCTGCGTCTTAGCTTCAACAAACGTTCTTTTAATGACATCAAGTTTTGCAAATTCTCATTAAACCATGGTGCAATTACATTCTTAAATAGCTTTGATTTTTTCCTGATAGATACAGAGTTATCGTACACTTTTGACAAAGAGTTTATTAAATTGGAAGTATCAACTGATGGATTATTAACAGTAGATGTATTCCGTAAATTGTTCCGAAAATTTTCCCTTAACCTATTGTAATCACAAAATTTCACTTCAAAATCAAAATGTTCAATAAAAAATAAAGGAGGACATACTCAAGGCTATAACAACATGGTTGTATTAAAAGGGAATCGTAGCTGTGTAAAACATAGCCAATAGCATACAATATACGCAGGCAATATGTCTTAGTCTCACGTTGTATACAGCATGCATGCAATCATTGTAAATATAAACTCCCATCTCTGTACTTACCATATTATCATCTAATGTTACATTGTAGGTGAGCGTTATATGCATTTTAACAATATGATGGAAATTTTCTATTTTTGGATAAACCTGTTCACCGTGGCTATTCACCCAACTTAAATCATCCCTTATATGGCGGGCCAGCTAAAAATATAAGAAAAACGAATTTTGTTTTGGTTTCAATCCAAATCAACGGGAGTAAGTTTGTATTCTTACCTTAATGGCATAGACATCACCATTCTTTTCAGCTGTAAACATAATCGTACTCATGTCATTTTGGGGACATTTAAAGGATTTAAAGGATTGTTCATTGGCACACAGCTCTTCGCACAACGAGCCGCTATACTCATAGTTTTTGTATTTTTTGCACTGTTTTTTGAGCAGTTTTCAAGCATTTTTAATTTAATTCTTTTAAAAGGGAAAAATATGTCCTCTACTTACCATATAAGTTAGACTATTCTGTGACATGATTTTATAGCAAAATTCCAAATTCATATAGGAAATGACCAGCATAAATATGCCAGCCAATATGGCCAGCAGTATTAAACGCTGCAGCAATGTGCGAAATCTTCTTTTAAATGCATTTAACATGTTTAAATTGAATTTAATTTTAATTTTAATTTTTTTTGTTTGTTTTTTTGTTTTTTATTTTGATTTTCAAATAATTTTTTAAAAAATATTTTTTTTTTGGTTTTCAGACTTTTTCCATTGAGCTTCACATTTTTCTCTACATAAGCACTTTCTGCCTAATAAGCAGAATTTATTCCTACTTTTTTCTTGTGCGGGGAGGATATTTTTTTTCTGGTTTTATGTTGTGATTTTTAGATTCTCCTCGTGTTGTCCTTTTAGTTTGAACGTATTGTTGTTATTATTTTTTACGTTTTGTTTTTCTTGCATTTCCCTGAATACGATATTATGTTTACATTTTTTTCAACATACAGTACAGTCTCGATTATGCGAATTTCATAGTAAATTTCATAGAAAACTAAAGTTTCCATTTGGAAAAGGTTTTGTTTTGTATTGAAAGTGATTTTTTTTTTAATTTGTAACGCAATTATTGCTTGTCCAAACACGAATGTTTTGTTATCCTTTGCTGTCGCATACCTGGGATTGCAGTGTTATTAAAAGGCATAAAAAAGTTGATAGGATTGTGCGCAGTAAGAAACAGTGTTGAAGTTATTTAAAAGGCCATTTAATAAATTCGGGCTTTTTACTTTTAAATTGAAACACAGTGTGTTAGATTCGTGAGATGGGAGTTCCGAGTTCGAACCAGAGCTGAGAGCAAAATAAATATGAAAATATTCAACCACTTCTCAGCAGTCGTCTTAAGAAAGTTCTGAAAGTAATCAACTGCCATGAAAAAGATTCTCAAAAATCTGTGGTTAGAAGTCGACTTTAAATTGTAGGTCTTGTAGGAAATACTCTCCTCTCGACGACCAAATCTCAGCATTCGTCATGAGAAAGTTCTGAGAGTAATTAACTACCATGAAAAAAGAGGCTTAAAACTCTATTGTTCGAAGTCGACTTTAAACTGTTTGTCCCAACACTCATAGATAAAATTAACACACGCAATATGAGCGGTACACAGAAGCTAGGTTGTGATCCTGGCTAAAGGTTTTTAAGGACCAATTAAGTTAAGCAACTAGTGGCCGTGAAAAAGATGCTTAAAACTGTGTTGTCCGAAGTCGACTTTAAACTTTTAGTCCCAACACTCATAGATAAAATTAACACATGCAACATAGGCGGTACACAGAAGCTAGGTTGTGATCCTGGCTAAAGATTTGTAAGGACCAATTAAGTTAAGCAACTAGTGTAAGAAGTTAGGTTTTAATCCTGACTAAAGGTTTGTAATGACCAATTAAGTTAAGCAACTTGAGAGCATCAATATTGGAAGATGATGCCGATTTTAATAAAAAAAACTTCTTACGCTCTTCTTACTCGATGCCTATTTACGAAAAAAAACTAATTTTACAATCACTTTTACATGGATTTACTAAGACAGATTATTAACAAAAACAAAATAATGCTACTTATATATATCAGCCGAAATCATAGCATCGAAGTCGCTGTGTGTAGTAGTAGTGTGTTGGCTTATTAGACGAAAAGTCAGGGTTCGAGCCCCAGGTCAGACATCAAAATAAAATACAAAAAGTATTTCTTCGGCGACTTCCTCTCAGCAGATTTCTGGCAAAAACTCTGAGAGTAAATATTAAATTGCCATGAACATTTTTTCAAAAATCTGTCGTTCGGAGTCGACTTTAAACTCATGTATAAAATTAACACACACAACATAAGTGGTGTGAGAAACTAGGTAGTAATCCTGACTGAAGGATTGTAATGACCAATTATGTATGTGTGTAAATCATAGCATAAATTCTCTGTCACCTTCATAAGACTCTGGCGATGATTAAGAGAGGCCAACCAGGAGCAGCAATTATATAACGACGTAAATCGAATGACGACGCAAATTGAAGTTAGAGGGAACAAAAAATTTGACGACGCAAATCGAAACAACGTTAATCGAGGCGACGTAAATCGAAGGATTACTGTACAACGGTACCTTATAGGACCTAAGTAGGCAATGCCCAATGAGGCGGCTACAAATTTAACCTAACCTACTAGTCTAAACGTAAAACCAGATATTTCGTACGCAGACCTTACAATACAAAAAATTTGTGTGTGAAACTCTTCACATTCATAGGGCTAGGCGGCATATTTCCGAAGTTATTACAACTTTTGACTGTAAACCTAGTTATTTCCGACATATAAGTCTGAAATATACATGCTGAACCCGGGATATATGTATAGAGGTGTAAAGCTGCAATATAATAATGACGATATTGCAAGTTAAAGATCACACTATTCATCATCGTTATCGGAATAGCTCATCTAGGGACAGTTGGAAAAGCAGTTTTTTAAGAAATATTTTCTAGATGTTCGATATTTTATTATCAGAATATATTATAGTATAGGTGCTGGATATTATCAGATCACATCATTGCAGAGGCTAATTGAACATTAAAAAGAACTTTCCTCACGCGAATAACATTTACATGGTTTGGACACTTGACATGACTTGAAAACATATGGCAATGCAAACATTTTAGTTACGGTACGGGTTCGGTACATAAACCTATTTTCAATTCTGTCGTTTTGCAAAATATATTGGAAAGATTCAATGACAATATTGGCGTTGTTTTAAGGAGAACTTCATGCAGGTATATATTGACCAATCCAAATTATAAGACAAGGCGGAACGCGAAATTCGAATTTTAAAAAATGTAGTCGGAAGAAATCATTACCTTGAGATTTTGAATAGGGCTATAAAGATACTTGCTGATGGAAAAACGACTATTACATATATCCCCTGAGAGAATATTGGTTCTATTATGATCAGGTAAGGAACTTCCGCACCGATTTCAGCTGGCA
The DNA here is from genome assembly GCA_932273835.1 of Sarcophaga variegata. Taxonomy (NCBI): domain Eukaryota; kingdom Metazoa; phylum Arthropoda; class Insecta; order Diptera; family Sarcophagidae; genus Sarcophaga; species Sarcophaga variegata. The sequence continues at coordinate 61,388,586 of OW026362.1, forward strand.
AATACAAATTTTTTTCTGTGTGAAATTTTTAAATGTTGGTTGCCAGTTGCCATCTGTAAGATTATTTTTGGCAACTTTCTATGCCACTAGGGTTCAGTTGCTGTTCATTATCGAGCAATTAGGTAGGTAAGTAGGCTGATTATCAATGCAAAGATGTTGAGTGGGACCCACTTAGGCCATAAAGGGCCATTGCGTTTCCACTAGTACCGAAATCATTCGGAGTTTTTGATGAAGCGACTTAGACACGATAAATTTATTACTGATAGATCGTTTAAATCGTCTATATAGTAGATACCAAGGTGCCGCCAATTCTACTCTGATATACCGCTGAGCATGCACCAAATGGAATAGGATCAGTTGCCTCCAGCAAAAATCATTTGCTTTGTTTCCAAGACCAATTCGTCTCACATGAGGAAAAAGTATGCAGATGACTTAAAAATTGTTCAAGAAGTAGTCTAAGAGTTGTGAATAGATTGGCAATACTCTGAAGAATGACACAAATTTAACTGTTTAATCGCTAAAGAAAGCTGAGAGCCTAAACTGACCCAAATACAGGCAACAAGGTTTGTGATAAAACTGGCCGTAATCGAGTATCTAGCAGCCATAGCGGAATACTGCTGCCTTGCTGCATATGCACAAATACAACAACATCTGCTGTTGAAGTTTCAATGATAAATTAGAAGAGAAAAATATTTAAAATCTACGCTGATATTAGACAGAATTTGGAAACCTGAGGCGAACAATTCTTGCTTAATCATCAGCCATTGAGAAACCTAACTACCCAGAATTTTTTTGGGTAAGATCCACACTTTTCTTAATTACACATCCATGTTGTGTTTTGTTAATTCTGTCCATGAGTGGCGAGACCTACAGTTTAATGTTAACTCTAAATGACAGATTTTTGAGAAATTTTCCATGGCAATTTTATTGACTCTCCGAGTTTTTGTTAGAAATCGGATGAGAGGAATTTGCCGAAGAAATAATTTCGTTTTGTTGATGTCTGAGCTGAGCCAACACACAATCCACTAGATAATAGCGACTTCATCCATTGTTTTTTCGCTACTCATAAGTACTCATGAAATTTTGAATATAAGTGAGTTAACAATAAAATATAATAAAATATTGAATATAAAAATATATATATAATAAAATATTGAAATTTAACTACTCATGATTCATTCGTACTCACTACAAGGTTGATTTTTAAGTACAGGTTGCAATGAGTATGGCTGCCTTCCAAAATGTATCAATACAAAGTTTGTATGCAGTTCTACTACTGTAGATATGCAAAGTAACCAAACAATGCATCAACTATAAATCCGATGCCTGATTGCTTTTTGACTGCGTTAAAAGTACACATTGACGACGTTTTGAAATAGAATACATTGTATATATTTTGTACAGCGGCATTATGAAACACGATACTTTGTTGAAACACAAAGCAATTAACATTTTGGAAGGCAGCCTATGCGTACAACGTTGACATCAAACTCATACCATTCGAAATATGTTTGATTCATAAGTCTACGCATTTAGCCTTGTTCGAATGACTCGTAATCATTCAAAAAAAATTACAGTCTTAGTTGTTCTTGCATTTACAAGAAAAGAAAACAGACACATAAGCAAAAAAGACAGAGCCGCAAGCAGAGCAAACACACAATCTTTTAGTGAGTATTTTCGTGTTCGTACGGAATTCATACGTATTTTGTGCTTCGTGTATATGTTGAGTTATGGAAAGTCGAAATCAATAACATCATACGTGTTGTTAAGTATGAGTATGATGGAGGACTTCAAACTTTGAATATGAGTAGAGGTTCCATGATATTAAAATAATGAATGCGTATGAATGCGTATAAGTATCATAAATTATGAGTATGGTTCAATTCTACTCATCTTTTTTTATACTCATTGCTGATCTCTAGTCTGGATTGTTGATTTCGAGTTATAAGTATTTTTCTAAAGTTATGAATCCAAATGATTAGGCTTATGAATCAAACATATTTCAAATGGTATGAGTTTGATATCAATGTTGTACGCATACTCATTGCAACCTGTACGGATAAATCAATGTTTTAGTGAGTATGAATGAATCAGACTACGGAGGTAAATTTCAATATTGTTGACTCACTTATATTCAAAATTTCATGAGTGCTTATGAGAAACAAAAAAAAAAAAAAAACGATTCACTGCTGATCTCTGGTCTGAACCCTGGTGTTTATGCTGTAGGCAGACGCCTGTTAATGAAATAAAACTTCAATGATTTTTTAATGTTTTTTTATTTTTTTTTTTATTAATTTTTCTTTTTTATTTTTATTTTTGTAATCTTAACGTTCATTTTTTTATTTGTTTTGTTTTTTGTTTTTTTTTCTTTCGTTATTTCTTGTTGTTGTTGTTGATTTATTCAGTTTTTTTTTCTTCACATATTTTTCATTTATATTGTATTTGTTTATAATTGCTATTATTTTTTAATTTTTAAGTTTTTATAATTAGTTTTTTTTTTCTTTTGTTTTTATTTGAGCAAATTTATTTGTTTCTTTTTGTTTTTTTATTTTTCTTCATACATTTCCTTGGGTTTTCTTTTGCAACATTACATATGTTTTAAATGTTTCTTTTGCTGTTGTTGTTTAATTTGCTTAATTTTTCTTTTAAATTTTAAATTGTTTAATTCAATATTTTTTCATTTATTTAAACGTTTTTATTTTTTATACTTTTTTTTTAATTTTTTTATTCTTTCTGTTCGTGTAACTAAAAAATTTTTAATAATTTTTCTTTTTTTTTTCCTTAAATTTTAATGAATATTTTTTTATAAATTTTTTGGTTTTATTTTGTCATTTGTTTAATTAAATATATGTTTGTATATATATATATGTTGTTGTTGTTGTTATTATTTTATTACAATTTAAATTTTCTTATCAATTGCATGTTATTTTTTTGTTTAAATTTTTTTTCGTTAATAATGATGTGAGCGAAAGATAGATTGAAAATGAATTTCGTTTTAAGATTTTTAATTCAAAAAAAAAAATATTTTTATTGGCTTTTGGAACAATGTGTTAAAATATTTGGTTCTACTTACTAGAAGATTTTTTTGAAATGTTTACATTTCTTATAACAGAGAAAAACGTTTTGAAATGTAATTGATTTGAGGCATTCTTATCAATTCGAAATGCTTTAAAACACTGAAATTTTTTAAACAATTTCAAAGCCAACAGAAACCTGAGAATTATGAGAGCAAATCGTAGAATTTATTTGAAGTGATAAAGATCACTAGATGCAGATCAAATTTGCATAAGAGTTCTGAGAAGAAAAAATGAAAATTTATTGAACATCTAAAAACACACCACAAGCTGTAATGCTGTAAGATGATGAATATATTTGTAAGTAAAACATACATACATAATTGGTTATTACAACCCTTCAGACAGGATTACAACCTAGCTTCTCACACCATTATATTATGTGTATTAATTTTATACACGTGTGAAGGGACCCACAGTTTAAAATCGACTCCGAATGACAGATTTGTGAGACAATTTTTAATTACTCTCAGAGTTTTTGCCAGAAATCAGCTGAGAGGAAGTCGTCTAGCAAATATTTTGTTATATTTACGTTTTGTCAGAGATATCAAACAGTGTGGACTCACGTCTAATAAGCTAACACCCTGCCTACTAGACTACGGCGACTAAGGAAACACAATTTTTTCTACAACCAACTCTCTGGGTATGGTGCTTACTAATGCATTGCATTGCATTACTGCCCACAACCTTTTAGCAAGGATTACGAACTAGTTTCTTACACCACTTATGTTGTGTATGTTAATTTTGTCCTTGAGCGGTGAGACCTACAGTTTAAAGTCTACTCGGAAGGACAGATTTCTGAAGAACTTTTCATGGCAATTTTATCTACTCTCAGCAGAGTTTTTGCTAAAAGACTGCTGAGAGGATGTAGCCGAAGAAATGTTTGTTCATATTTCGTGTTGTTGATGTCTAAGCTGGGGTTTGTAGTTCAACTACGACCTTGCGTCTAATAAGCTAACAAAATATCTACCGTAGCTGCCGTAGTCTAGCAATTTGTGTGTCGACTAAGGTTCAAACCCCAGGCCAGATATCTCCAACAAAACGAATTATGAATCCATATTTCTTCGGCGACTGCTGCTCAGCAGATTTCTGTCAAAAACTCTGAGAGTAAATAAACAATTGCCATGAAAAGTTTCTCAACAATATGTCGTTTGATGCATATGAGGCATTGAAAATTTTAGTGGTGGAATACCATTCGATCCAGGAAGCTAGTTAATATTGTAATCCATATGACACTTTTATCAGTAAGAGAAAAGAGATTTTTATACCCGATCACTAGAGGCCTTTTCCATGTAAAGTACACTCTTTAACCGATTAAGTGAAACTCTGTAGAGTTAGAAAAAATTTAGCAGAATTAGCGTGGTGAGGAATCTGCAGAGTGTAGAATGTACAGCACATATACACTGAGCAGCATAAGTGAATCAACACTTTTGTTCTTAAGTATAGAACAGTTTTGTTCTTAAGTACAAAAAAGCTCCTTTATCATGAATTGTTGTTTTTGTTTTAACATTTTATAAGTAATATATAAACGAATTATTTCAGTGGTGTTTACTCACTTTTGGCGCTCAGTGTATATATGTATACTGTACTAATATTAGTACTGACATTTACAGCAGCTAGGATTTTGAGCCTTGGAAGAAAACTAATATGATTAGCGAGACACACCGGGTACTATTTATTTGTTGTAAACAGAAGATTAAAGGATTTTAAATACTTTAAAAATGATTTAAAATTTAAAATTTTTTACTTAATCATTCGAACAGAATGATAGAAAACCTTAACCAAATATTTTAAAATTTTTATTTTTCAAAATTTTTGCTTGAACTGGCATATTAGGATTCTGGTTTTTCTTTTTCAATTTTTAATTTAAATATAATACGTATTGTAATGTAATACTATATTCAGACATGCACTTATATTGAGTAAATCGCAATAAATGGCATTATTGATTTCAATATTTCATGTAAAATGTCAATTAATTATTGCTCAATAAATTCATAAATTGTTATAATATTGATTGAAACTTGAAATGTTCAGTGAACATATTACAATTTTCCGAATACTTTCTATTGATATTTGAGTTGTCAAAACAACAACGAACAAAACAAAAACAATGTTGTTGAAACAACCAACTGTTTTGTTTACCAGCTGTCAAATGAATATTGAATAAGCAGCTGAACTGCGTATATTATTATGTCTGAACACTTAAAATATTGTAATCAATAAAAAGAATATTGATTCAATAAAAGTTCATGTCTGAACATAGTATAAAGATTGTTCATTCAATATTTAAACAAATAATTTTTAAAAATGGATAATTATGAAATTTTCTAATGAATTTTCAAATTTAAAAACTATTTACAGGAAAAATATGAAATAAACACAACAAAATATACAAATTAAAAATAATTCTTACATTAGAATTGTGCTAATATCGCTGTTTTTCTCTCTTAATTTAATAACTATTTTTATAATTTAATGTTTATTTAATTTTTTTATAATTATTGATTTAATTATTTTTTTATATTGTATTTAATTTTAATTTAGAAATCAGTTGTAATTTTATTTATTTTTTTTTTATTGTTAATTATTAATTTTTTTAATTTTATTTAATTATTTATTTATTTATATTCTAACATTATAACTATTTTAGAATTCTGTTTTCAACTTACATGACTAGGTTTATTTGCTTAATTTATTTTAATTTTATTTATTTTTTTCTTTATATTTTATTTAATTTTAATTTTTATTTATTTAATTATAACTAATTTTATTATAAATTAATTTTAATTTTCAGTTTTTTGTTAAAATTGTTTTGTATGTCTTTAATTTGCATATGAGTATTTGTTTTCCTAATTTATTGTTTAATTACTTTATTTATATGATTACTTTATTTTTATTTTTATTTTTATTTTTATTATATACAAATCAAAATAATTTTAAAAATTCTGATTTAAAAGAGGAGGATTTTTAAATAATTACGTTATGAAGTTTTTAAAAAATTTAAACAATGGTCAATGAAATATTAACAAACAGGAGAACGTTACTGAATTCAAAGCAAAAGCACTAAGGCGGTACTCTTTCAGAATCAGAAAAAGAAAAATATGGAAAATATTTGAAAATCTTACTTGAGTATCTTATTAAAGTGGTATGTTTTTTTTTTCTTAAAAGAAAACCTTTCTAAAGAAAAAGTTTTTTAAATAATCATTTTCATTGGTACCAAAAAAGAGAACCTTATTCGAAAAACATAAAAAGTTGGTACCAAAAAAAGAGAACAATTCATACATGAAATACAATACTTGGGTACTTTTTTAAAAAGTACTAAATTACATACATATACATACATATTTGGTCATTACAACCCTGCAGTCAGGATTACGACCTAGTTTCTCACACCACTTGTCTGGTGTGTATTAATTTTATCCATAAGTGAAGAAACCTACAGTTTAAAGTCGACTCCGAACGACAGATGTTTGAGAAACTTTTCATGGCAATTTTTATTTACTCTCAGAGTTTTTACTAGAAATCTGCTGAGAGAAGTAGCCGAAGAAATACTTTTTGTACTTTGTTTTGATGTCTGGCCTAGGGCTCTAACCCTGGCTTTATGTCTAATAAGCCAACACACTACCTACTAGACCAAGGCGACTTCAAAAACGAGTACATTATTCGAAAAACATAAAAAGTTTGTACCAAAAAAACAGAGAACAATTCATACATGGAATACAATATTTGGGTACTTTTTTTAAAAAGTACTTAATTATCATGGATAAATTATAAAATTATATTCTTTGTAAAAACTTACAAAAAATAAATTTAAATGAGCCATGAATTTGTGGTACCTGCAAAAAAAGTACCAATGTAAGCAGACGCATACGATGGATATCGAAAATTATTAAAATTTATTGAGAAGAGTTTTTTGTTGTATATTTCCATAAGTCCTATTAGGAACATAGGTAGATAGCTGGGTTTAAGAATGTGTCCAAAAAACATAAGAGGTTTTGGTGGAAAAGTGGTAGGAAGGATAGGAAAAATTAAACAGAGGGAAAGTAAATACAATAAAAAAATAAGGTTATCTACTCGAAGATAGCCGCACATATTTCAACCATCCTGTACCACAATAAATTCCGAGAGAACTTGAGGACTCACTAAAGAGCATTGAAGAAGTAAAAGAACCCATTTGAGAGAATTGAATCTTTCTCTACCAAAAGTTGTAAAACTATAGAAGAGATGCTCTATCGTCTATATAAGCCCGGCCTTAACAAAAAACTGAAACATATTACGGTTTTGTTCCATTTCTTTACTATGTACTTAATTGGTCATTAAAACCATTTAGTGAGGATTATGACGACCTCTCTTCTTACACCACTTATATTGTGAGGTTATTTATATCCATTAATAAGGGGGCCTACAGAACAGGGAACAACAGATTTTGTTGAGAAATTCTTCATGACAATTTTATTTACTCTGAGAGTTTTTGCCAGTTTTTTTTCGTTTTTGCTGCAGATGTCTGACCTGGGATTTGAATCATAGCCTCACGTATAATACGCTTACACACTTTCTACTAGACTACGGTGACTTAAACCCCGAAAGAACTTAAAAATCGCCTCAATACAGAGCATTCAAAAACTTTTCCTTTCAAAAGTTGTACGAATATAGAGCAGATGCTCTATCGTCTATATAAGGTCGGATCTCCTCAAATATCTTTACTCGACAGAATACTTAAACATATTTTCCTCATATCCTATACTTAGCCTAGGGACTTATAGTTTTTCTCTCTCTTGGAATTCTTGGTCTTTTGCACAGCCTTTTTAAGAGGCGATAAAAGAAAGAGATGGGACCAGATAGTGCCAGTTAACCAAACAGTTTTTATGATACATAACAGTACAATTCACATAGCGAATATAACGTCAGAAGGGAATAGAATATTTTATATAAGTGACGAGTATAATCGTCATAAAGATTAAAGGTTAATTTCTTATTTTTTAACACAATGGGCTATATGACCAGCAAGTTAACTTGCCTAACATACATTTGTATTTTGATTCAACTGTCGAGTATACTCGTCATTAACATAAGTAACTATGTATATTCGTATCATTTTCAATAAATCAAACTTAATACATACATACATATATAATCTGACAATTTTATTTCCTTTTTAATAAGAAGGACTAATTAAAGCAGATCGTCAGAAGGTTCATCTCTGTCATTGTATCTATAACCAATCACTGAGTAATGAATATGCAGGAGGAGAAAATTCGATCGCTTGCTAATGACTTTCGTGGAGAATTAAGACCGGTCGTGGTGTAGAAGAGTATCTGCCGCTTTATGTGAAAACAGTTAAAGGTTTGAAAACGAAAATGGCTGATTGCCGTTTTGTGTTTAATTTATTATTGTTTTAAAAAATAATTTTTATTTTTTTGTGAATGTAATTAAATTCATATTTTTTTCTATTTTTCATAACCATTTTTTTAATTTAGATTTTTTTTATTTAATTATAAAAACAAAATAAAAAATGCAATTAAAACAAAATTTCGTTTAACTTAATACTCATTTTAACTAATTAAGACAATAAGTTATTATTATAATTAATTTTTTACTTTAATAATTAATAATATGTTTTGGTATTTAAATTATTTTTTAAAATTTTATTATTGTTGTTGTTGTTTTTTTGTTTTATTAATTTTGCTATTTATTTATTTGCTCTTTTCCTTATAATTTATTGTATATACAAAAAATGTTTTTTAATTTTAATTTTATTCTTTTCTTTTATTGTTTATTTAAGTGTACGAGTGATTTTTATTTTATTTTATAATTTTTTTTTTTGATTTGACTAATTTTTTTAAATTTATTTTGTTTTTATTAATGTTGTTGTTTTTACATAATTTTTATTTTATTTTTGTTATTTGTTGTTGTTAAAAACTAAAAAATAAACCATTTTGGCAGTGCATTGAATTTTTTTTGTTTAATTTTTTTTTAATTTATTTATATATTATTTTTTTATTCTTTCTTTTTTTTTAACTACATTATGTTTTTTTTTTAATTAATTAAATTTCTTTTCAAATTAACTATTTTCCCATTAATTAACTTATAATTAATTTAATTTAATTTAATTTAAAAAAAACTTATTTTTCTTTAAAATTATTTTCTTTTTGTAATAAAAAAATTAAATTTTGTTATAAAAGAAACTTATTTTAAAAGTCAAAATCAAACAAAATTATATGTTTTTTACACTTTCTTGTTAAATGGAAGACAACAGTTTTTTTTTATTTTTTTAATAAATAATAAAAAAATTAAATTATAAATAAAATTAAACGAATTTAAATAAAATTTTGTATTTCGTACGTAAAAAATTTATTAGGAACCTTATGTGTGTTGATTTCTTTCGTAAATAATTACAAACACATTTAAAAATTAAAAACAAAAACGATTAAAAACATTAATTTGATGAATAATTAACAGAAAAATTAATTGAAACATATTCACAGTTCATAAAAATTAAGTCTGAATCTCATCAATATAGCACAGTTTAACTCCATTGTATATTGTAATGCACCCTTAGACGTATAAGACAGAAATTTTTTAATAAGGAGTGTGCACAAAAAAATTTGGATAAACTTTTAATTTACAACGTTTACTATGACCGAAGGAATAATTGCTGTTACATTGGATTTCATGCAGCCTATGAGCTGACCAACTCCTGCAATGAGTTTGGTGGAATTAAGTCATTATAGGGACTGCTTTTACCTGTGGCATCAGAACGGGCCGTTATACATGTTCAAGTGAGCTTTGATATCGAAGCTACCACTTCAACCTTCCTACATTGCTTCTCTAACCGATCTATCTAAAGTTTCGAACGAAAGTTGCATGAGTTATCTTTAGTTTTATACACCAACACTTAGGCAGTTCATGGTGTTGGAATACTAGAAAGTTAACGAGGGGTAAGTGTAATGTTGAAACATTTGAGATTTTTGAGAATTACTTTGTAATAATTCTCATTATCTTTTTTTATTGTATTCAATCATATATAAAGTCATACAAGCAATCGGACAATCACAAACGCCCATCGTCAGGTTAGGTTAGAGGACGTGTACTTGTCAATTACGACAAGTACTGTACCCGGAGGTCGAATTGACCCATTGTACAACGTCCTAGTTTCACACACCACTTATGTTGTGTGCGTTAATTTTATACATGAGCGGTGGGACCTACAGTTTAAAGTCGATTCCGAACGACAGATTTTTGAGAAACTTTTTTCATGGTATTTTTATTTACTCTCAGAGTTTTTGCCAGAAATCTGCTGAGAGGAAGTCGCCGAAAAACTACTTTTTGTATTTTGTCTAAATGTCTGGCACGGGGCTCGAACTCTGGCTTTTACGTCTAATAAGCCAACAAACTACCTACTAGACTTCGGCGACGATTCTCGTCTTTTTTTATTGTGTTCAATCATATATAAAGTCATACAAGTAATCATACAATCACAAACAGCCAGAGTCTCTCAGGTGGGAATCGAAACCACGATCTTGGCATTTGAAGTTTAGCACACTACCAACTAGAATATCGGGGAGGAAGTCAGTGCAGTGGTAGTAGCTGAAAGCCGGATCAAAGTGCCTACCACTTGATTTCTTAACGGCGATTTGATAGAGCCGATAAAATATTTTCAAAGCCTAAGAAACATCTTGGTCTTCTGATAACAGTTAGCTATGTTTTAAGCGCCTTATGGACGATTCCAGTATGATACAAATAAGGTCAAACACGCATTTGTTATTGACCTTTATAAACTTCAAATCAGGATCAAGAGTTAGCTTGTAATCTTAAACACACTGATACATATGTACATACATACATAATTGGTCATTACAACTGTTCAGTCAGGATTATGGACCTAATTTCACACGCCACTTATATTGTGTGTGTTAATATAACCGAACGACAGATTTTTTGAAAAATTTTTCATGGCAATTGTATTTACTCTCAGAGTTTTTGCCAGAAATCACGGAATATATTTTTTTTTTTATATTTTCGCTTTGATGTCTGACCATAAACCAACACACTACCTACTAGATTTCGGCGACTTCATTTGATGTTTGTGTTAATTTGGTGGGTGTTAAGATTTGAGAAACTTTTTCATGTCATGTCACGGCTACTCTCAGTGACGTATTGCCAGAAAACTGTGGTCCGGGGAATAGAAGTTTTTCTTTACATAAAAGATGCATTAGAATAGATGAGCTTCAAAAGAGAATAAGCGAGTTCTTATGAGAGAATAGTATTGAACAGAAACCTGAATTCAAACTGAACTTATCCTATGAGACAGTGTGGCTTCAGATGGTTTCAGCCAATTTCAATAACGCAAATTTGTAATCGATGTGGCATTTATGTTATCCAGTGTCTAGAAATTAGACACTGGAAATTAGACATCAATAGTAATTTCTTTTGTGCGTATTTGTTAGTTCAGTTGCGCTTTCTAATTTCTAGACACTGGATAACATAAATGCCACATCGATTACAAATTTGCATTATGGAAGTTGGCTGAGACCATCTGAAGCCACACTGTCTTTCACCTCATGTGTCAATGCCCTGGTCTTGTCGTAAGGAGACGGAAGTTTTTGTCTTTTAATTTTCTGACATTGTTGACTGAGCTCTCTAATATTAATATTGCTGCAATAGCAAGATATATTTTGGACTCGGGATGGTTTTCTCAAGGGAATTGTTGGCCGCTGGGACCTCTTTCTTCGAGTGGGTCCGCCGCCTAATCTAACTATCTGGAGTCATTTACAATGTTCTAGGTATGAACATGGTTTCAATTAAGACTACTTGAAAAAAAAATCGATTATTTTCGAGATGTTCTGATGAGGCAAAGTGTCACATATAATTTGAAATTAACCCTTTGCGACCGTATTAATTCTATATATGGATGTCATGCTGGTCGGAATTAATCGGTAATAAAGCTTTGGTGTCTGAGAGTAGACATACGACAGGAATGGTAAAAAAGCTTTGGTGGCTGAGAGCAGACATACGACTGAAATGGTAAAAAAGCTTTAGTGGCTGAGGACAGACATACGGTCGCAAAGGGTTTAAAAAGTATAGCATTAGAGCATTACCGTGTGTGTGTGTACTTTTAGCCTCTTAATCTGCATGTCCACACATCTAATTAATGGATTAAACTCACATTATTGTGCTTAAGGAATCCAAAATACTTTTGATTATTGCTATCAACGCTGCAGAAATCGTATTCTTCCACCTTCTTTACAACAACTATAAAATGAAGTTTAAATTTATAATGCTGAGGTGTTGCCGGGCTAAGCAACACGTACGTATCAGAGATCCGTAATGAGTATTCAAAAAGGTGAGTAGAATCGAATCATACTCATAATATCTCATGCTTATACGCCATTCATACTTATTTTAATATAATGGAACCTCTACTCATATTCAAAGTTTGAAGTACTCATCATGTTCAAGCTTAACAACACGTATGACGTTGATGCTGATTTCGACTCTCCATAACTCAACATATATACGAAGCACAAAATAAGTTTAAATCGCATGCGAACACTAATATACTCACTAAATGGATTACTCAACGACTGAGGCTGAGAATTTTGATGAATGATTCGAGATTATAAGTATTTTTCTAAATTTATGAATCTGAATGAGTAGGCTTATGAATCAAACATATTTCGAATGGTATGAGTTTGATGTAGACGTTGTATTCACACTCATTGTACTTATAAATTATAAATGAACGTTGTAGTGAGTACGAATGAATCAGAGTACATAGTTAAATTTCAATATTGTTGACTCACTTATATTCAAAACTTCAAACGAAAAAACGTTTCATTGCTGATCTTTGATACGTACATACAATATTATCTCGGTTAACTTTAATATGCCGCCATGCTGCTTTAATTATAAAAAGGGATTCATTAATAAATTAGGGTGACCTTGTATTAGAATTTGAATAATTTTTAATAGTGTGATGTTTTTTTTTGTTTTTGGCAGTAATTGTTGTGTTTGATAAGTTTTAATTTGTTTTTAGGTAAAAATAAAAATTACGGTTACAAAAAAAAAATAATAAAAATTAATTTAAAAACAAGGAATTTTTTTGTGATTTTTTTTCGTTCATTGTTATCAAATGTTTAATAATTTTTAATTATAATTATCAATTATTAAATTACATTATAATTACATACAATATTACTATAAGTCTTCACTACGTTTTTAAATTTAAATGTTTATTTTAATTATATTTTTTTTATTTATTTTACAAATTTTTTTGTTTTGTTTTCATAACAATATATTTTATTTTAATGTTAATAATGTTATTTGCTTATAAATTTAATTTATTTTATTTAATTTTATTTTTATTTTTTAACTTAAAAATAATAAAAATAAATTGTTTGTTTTTTAAAGGGTTTTAGGGGAGAAAAAAAAATTTTTTTTAGGTTGAAATATGGTGTACATTAGGGTTTTAGTTTTATTACGTGTAATTTTTTAAATCGATTTTTGTTGTTTACGTACAACGTAAAATTCAGGGCAAGTATTACTCGTTAATTATTTTTCTTGTTTTATTTTATATGATTTTGAAGTGCATTTATTTTGTTTGGTTTGTAGGGGGATTATTTGCTAGTTTCTGTTTATTTTTTTTTATTTTAATTTTTATTCGTATTCATATATATATAAACAATTAACTATTTTTTGTTTGTTTGTATTTGTATTTAGCTAAGTTTTCTTAATTATTTCTTATTAAAAAGTGTATTTTGTATTGTTTTGTTGTTGTTGTTGTTTAAGCTAATTTACTACTTGTGTTTTTCCATTTCTTTTTATTGTATTGTTTAAGGGGGCGGCGGAGGTGTGGCTGTTAGTTATCTTTGTCATTCATTTAATTTTGTTTTTGTTTTTAATTTTAATAAATTTTTATTTGTTTTGTTTTTTTATTCATTTATATGATGTCGTTGTTTTACTTAACTTTTGCTTGTTTTTTAATGTTTAATTAATATTTTTAATTATTTGCCTAGCTTAGCATCAAATGTATTTTACACAGCATTTTACAAGTCATCTGGCCACCTTAATAGCATTGCCATTTGTTCTCATAACCATTCTCTCTATATGTTTTGTTTTTTGTTTTGGCAGTGTCTCTTGTATTATTATTATTTTCTTTAAATGTCTCTTCTTCTTAATTATAATTTTTTTTAAATTATTTTTTTTTTCTAGTTTTATTGCTTAATTTTTTTTCTATAATTTAGTTTTATATTCGTTAATTATTTTTAATTTATTTCATTATTTGTATAATAAATAATAAAAAAACAAAAACAAAAAAACCCAATTAATTATCTAAAGTGCTGCTGATTCATTTACCGTTAAACGGCCATAACCTTAAAATAAAGCATAGCATACATTACTCAATAAAGCGAGAGTTAATGCTTTCCGTTGTCTATGGTTTATATCTATCCAGACTTTGGGCTTTTCTACTGACATGTATAACCACATATTTGGAGCCGAAATATGGTGAAAATCTGGGAGAATCTATGCAAAAATAAAAAAAAAAATTTCTTTAAAACAGGCAGCCATTTTAAAATTTCCTCTCTACTTCTTCTTCTCATATTTTTTTCGTAACTTAATTTAACAAAAAAAAAAAAAAAAAAAAAAAAAAGTGGAATTATTTTTTGCGTAAAAAATCGGTGTATTTGCGTGCTCTTTTGCGTACTTTCTTAAAAGCATTTGTCAGTTTGAAACTTTCTCTCAAATTATGAGTATGATGATGATGGTGATGATGATGACTCTGACTCGCATGATAATGAGCATGTTGGGCCCTTTGCAGGCCTGGCGGATAGTCATAGTTGGGATAGATGGTCGATGCTGGATTTATGGAAACCGAATAGTTGGATGAATTGGCCGGTGAGGCTGGCGACAAGGGAGAACGTGGCGTAGGTGTGGCCGTATACTGGCCACTACCACCTTTGTGTGATGCCAGCAGATTGTGACCCGAAGAGGCATCGAATGATTCAAATGATATGCCCTGTGCATGTCGTTCGCTCGGTTCAGGAGATTGCAGCGAAGAGGAATGCTGGCTGGATGATGTAGTTGTAGTCGTCATTATATCCTCACCCCTTTGCATCATCTCTTGTGGTATTTCGTCAATGCCCAAGGGTTTATTGAATTGGGAATTAGCTGCCATATTCGTATAATCATAAGAGGGATAAGTATAGGGCAAGTAGCCAGCATGATGGGCTTCTGTTGACACCACTGAGGCCGAGTTCGGTTGACGCGATGTGGTATTTATAAATTTCACCTCATTGGCATTACGTTCGAGACAAGAACTGAACACAATATTGATGTTATTAGTGCTGGACGATAAATTAATGTTGGCCGGCGATAATGGTGTCGAACTGCACGAGGACATGGCACACGCCCCCCCTGCACATGGTTCAGTTGTATTAGGATTTTGATTTAAATTGGTCTCTTTGCTGGAGTTACGCCTATAACGACTGTCATAGCTGCGCATACTTTCAGTTCCCTCCACCGAGGACAATGTATTAGTGGCAGTGTTGTTATTGGCAAAATTATTTTTATATTGGAACTCCAAGGCATTGCTCGGTTGGAAGGGATAGGTTTTGGTGTTGTTCAATACATTGCCAGTATCCAGTTGGCCCTTCGACAAATATTGATGTATGTCTTCGCTGGTGATTTGCAAGTCCTGATCCAAGTAAGTGTTGCATTGTATGTAATTACTGCAACAGTTGTTAAAGGCTTCAGCATCCTGATGGAATTGTACCATCGTAGACTCTTCATATTTGCAGGGACTTTCACAGCATTTACGCGATGTAGAAGGTCGATCGTCGGAGGAGGATCGGTTTGTTTTCCAATATTGACGGCTTTGCGATCTATGCTTCTTTAAAGCCGACTTATCTGGCTGTTGTTCACGTCCGCGTTCACGTTCTCGGTCTCGCTCTCTTTCCCGTTCTCGTTCTCGTTCTCGTTTATGTTGCCTCGTTTCAGGCCTTTGATATGGCCTTTCATCTTTAGTTTTAATACCGTTCGTTGCCTGCTGCTGTTGTTGTTGTTGTTGCTGTTGTTGTTGCTGTTGCTGATGTTGAGGCCTTAACTCATCGTTGCTATTATTCGTGCTATTTGTCTTGCCGTCAGCCAGAAAACTCCATCTTATCGGAGAGGGGGAACAAGCATATTCGGGAAGATCATTACTTAAAGCATCTTTGGATGTGTGTCTTTCAATAGTTACCTTGGAAGGAGAATCGTGGATCTTACCGCTGTCTGTAATGCCACCACCACCAACGCCAGTGCCACTACTACCGCCATTGGCCGCATATTGTTTGGCTCGATCGAATACAGATGTCAGCGAGCCCATTTGACTACTAGGCCGTGAGGCATTTAAGGCTCTTAACGAAATGGAACTATAACTGGGCTGCCGTTGTTGCAGTTTTTTCTTGCGCATTGTCACAGAGGCCGATTTAACGGAATTATTGCGACTCAAAGAGGAACGCGAACCGTACAGACTGGTCGAGTCAGTTTGATAGCAATAATCGGAAGATGTACAGCATGAAGAGGGTCTTCTTGAAGTTGAGCCATAAAGATCTTCGGCAAAATATTGAGCCAATTCTGTGCGCGAATTAGAACAGCAGGCTGCAGATTTTTGCACAAAAATCTCTTGAATTTCTCTTTCCGTACATAATAGATCGTTACAGGTATTGAGAGAGGTTTGCGAAACATCGGTAACGGAACGATGACGGCGTGTACAACCGTGACTCTGATGCAAGTGAACATTTTGAGTGCTGCCATCCACACCCTGATGGTGGCTAGCTGAATGACTATTGTCGCTACGTTTGCGTCGACGGTGATGGTGAGAATGAGCATGATGAGCGTGAATGTGCGAAGAAGTACTGCGTACTGAGGCTCTTGGTGCACTATTGCGTATAAAAGGTTCAACACTTTCCGTGCTATTTTTGTGTTGTTCGTGCACATTATGATGTGACTGGTGTGGTGAGGTGTGCGAATGACCATGATTGTGGCTATGACCGTGACCATGGGGTGAAGTGTGGCGACTATGAGGTGAAGTGTGGCGGCTGTGTGGTGATGTATGACGACTGTGTGGTGAGGTATGGCGACTGTGCGGGGATGTATGACGACTGTGTGGAGAAGTGTGTCGGCTGTGAGGTGATGTATGACGACTGTGTGGTGAGGTATGACGGCTGGGATGTGGACTATGACTATGACTATGTTTACGCGGCATATGACTATGAGCTCGATGTTGTTGTGTTGTTTGTTGCTGAAGATGTTCTTGATGATCTTGCTGATTGAACGGCAGTGAATATTCAGCGGTGCAAGTGGTAGCTGCGGTGTTTGTTTGCCAGTGCTCGTTGCTGTGTTTTTGCTGTGTTAAATGCTGATGCTGATGTTGCTGTTGCTGTTGGTGCTGGTGCATTTGATTATCATCACATACAATATCTTTTTCATAGCTACACTGTACGTGATGATAATGTTGCTGTTGTTGCTGCTGTTGTTTTTGTTGTTCTTCATGTGAATGTTGTTTTTGTAGTTTTGGTGTATGTGGCTGTTGTTGTTGATGCTGTTGCTGCTGCTGCTGCTGTTGCTGTTGTAATGACTGTTCAGCGTTCGTTGAATGTACACTGGCAGTTTCAGGAAGTGAGTCGTTCCTCAGTCAAGGCCCGCTGTTCTGGTAGGCATGTGCTTGCTGACGAAGGTGATGGGGCACAGAGGCAGCGTTCCGGCCCTGGTGTGTATTTCGGCCGTCTCCTAAACAACGCTCGGATGCAGCTATTTTTACAATAAAATTTATGAAGAAAAAATTTTACAAAATTAATACGTATTGTTTTACAGTTTTGTTGAGAAGTTTTTTTTTTGTTTTTTTTTTTTTTAAATATATTCAACTTTACAAAAGCGTGCTTTCTATTTGAGAAGGGCAAGGGCAAGGGCAAGGGCGAGGGGGGAAGAAGTAGAAGAATAAAATATTAAAATATTGTTAATATTGATTTCATGCTATCACAAGACATGCTTAAGCTTCAAATAAATAAAAAAAAAACTTGTTCCTTAAATTAATAAAGCGTTCTTCAATTGGCATTTTTTTATTGTAGTTGTTGTTATACATTAGCGGTGTTTTTTGTGATTTCGTGATAGTGAGTGAGTGATATTAAGTGTGTGATTATTTCATTGGATTTTTATTTGTTTTTTTTTTTTGTTCAATATTTTGCTGTTGGTGCTGGTTGTGTGTTTTCTTTTTTAATTTTTGCGATTTTTATTTGCCGTTTATTGTCAGTAGTTTTTGCAGAACAAGTAAGGAATGAAGCCTAACCTAGGCTGAACCTAATCAAGACTAACAGATGTATAGGCAATGGCGACAAGAAGAGAAACCAAAGAAGGGTTTTGAATCAGTTATCTTGGTTACTGCACTCCTAAACTCATTGACAATGTCGGTCTTATAATCCTTTTTTCTTCTGTCTATGGAGATGCAGAAAATTGGATAAAATGTGTTGGAATATTCGCAAAAGTACCGAGATTTGTCTTGAGAGTTAGTTGGTCATTACAACCCTTTAGTGAGGATTACAACCTAGCTTATCATACCACCCCCATATTGTGTGTGTTAATTTTAATACATGAGTGGCGGAAACTACAGTTTAAAGCCGACTCCGAACGACAAGATTCTTGGGAGACTTTGCATTACAATTTTTATATACTCTGAGAGGTTTTGTCAAAGGACTGCTGACAGGAAGTCGCCGAAGAAATATTTTTCAGATTTAATTTTTGTTGACGTTTGAGCTGATATAAATGGAGCACAGGTGAACTGACATCACTACTTGTAGGACATTCAGAATTCATTGATTTTGTCTGTTAATAGAAGGTAACAAAGCTAGTTTAACGTTTGGAGGAGCGTCGATTAGGTTTTCAAATGGAACAGTTTATGGGTACTGTGGGAACTCATGTTCAACCGTTATTATTACTATTGTACGAGTTGTCTACAGCATAATCGGAAATCGATTCAACAAGTGTAACAGTAGGCACCTTAATGCCTACCTCTTCCATGACCTGAATGGACTCAGGGGTATGCCACTAAAAAATTGGAATAATTTTGCCAGATTTATTGTTTTCGTTCAAATAAAACACTGCGTACGTAAGTGATTTCATTTCGCCTCTTGCTTGGTGACCAGGATGCACTTGTTTATACTGGCAAGTGAAGAACCCAGAGTTCCCTTAAGTTAGGTTAGGTTAGAGGACGTGTACTTGTCAATTAAGACAAGTACAGTACCCGGGGGTCGAATTGACGCATTGTACAAAGTCCTAGTTTCTCACACCACTTATGTTGTGTGTATTAATTTTATACATGAGTGGCGGGACCTACAGTTTAAAGTCTACTCCGAACGACAGATTTTTGAGAAACTTTTCATTGCAATTTTTATTTAGTTTCAGAGCTTTTGCTAGAAATCTGCTGAGAGGAAGTCGCCGAAGAAATACTTTTTGTATTTTGTTTTGATGTCTGGCCTGTGGCTCAACCCTGGCTTTAAGTCTAGTAAGCGAACACACTACCTACTACGGCGACTCGGTACAATACTTTCTGTGTTAATATTTGACTCTTGGGACAACTAGACTAAAGGCCTGGTTAGCCAAACGTTCATGTTACGTAACGAAAGGAACGTTTGTTTTTAACATATGAAAAGCAATATAAATGCTTACCGAAATTACATTACGGTTAGTAATCACTCTTATTACTTTTCATATTCTATAAACGAAAATACGTTCGGTTACGTTCCGTAGACGTTTGTCTAACCAGGGCTTAAGGCTGGTCGTTACCGTTCCTTTTCAAAAACGGTAGAATCTAAAAGCATTTGTTAGGATTACTGGTTAGTTCTCGAGAGGGCCATATGGAACTTGCAAAAATTGCAGACAATTTGTATAACCTAATCTCACAGAAATGATTGAAATCGGCATTGGAAGTGTTTTCAATGCTGTAGCCAAAAAACTGTCGATAACAAGAGTTATTAAGGAAGAAAAGTGGTTAAGTATTAGACCATTACGGTAAATTTGATAGCATTGAAGAACAAGGTGGTGATAAAGAGTTTAAGGGCCATTATTATAACTTGCGGTTAACTAAGGGGAGGATTTTAATGGGCAGATAAATTGTTTTTCATTATTTTAAGTGGACAGTAAGATAGAAGCGAGCGTTAAGCTAAAGGGAGGATTATCCTACCTTTAACATTTAAACTTAAGTTTATATTTGAACTTGCCATATTATATTTTATTTTCAATATGGCAACTTCAAATATAAGCAAATTGAGCAAATACAACAAAAAAAAAAAAAGAAGCCCGTCATTGACACTGCGTTTAAAAAAAATCTTGTTTAATTGAGCAGTATTGTCCACATTGCTCCTTCACTGCCATATTTTTGAAAAACTTTACTTTATTTTATCTGTAGGTTATAATAACTAAAATAAGTTAAAGGTGATTAACTAAAGTGAACTTTAGCTAAAGTGAACTTTAAAGTTCAGTTTAGCTAAAGTTACCTTTAACTAAACCCAACTTTAACGGCAAATTGTAATAATGGCCCTAAAACTTAAAAAACTCACTCTTCGTATTAAACAAGCATTACTAGGACTTTTAATCTAAAGTTTACAACAGAGCAGTAGATGAATTTCTTGAACAAAGCAAAGGGGAATGGAATTATTTTTTTTTTGCTTTGGGGGAACACTTTACCTATAGTTTTTTAAAAGAAAAGTTTTCTCTTTTTGTTGAATATGGAAATATGAAAGCGTTCGTAACGAATAATTTCGACATTTTTAACTGGATTAGCAAATAAGTTCGCGTTGTGGGAAATGCGTGCTTAAGCGATTAATATTAAGCGAGTGAATGAAGAAAGGAGTTCATAAGTTCAAACGGTATGCTGAAGATCGAAACGGTTTAGCTTGACTTAAGAAAATACGAACAAAAAAAAAACAGAACAAATATGTATGTGGTGCTGGTATAAAAATTACAAAAAAAAACTTGATTTTTTACAAGGTGATCGAACTGTTTAATAATAAATTACAACAATTGAGGTTTTGTTTTTATTGTTTTCATTTAAATTGATTTTTTTCTTCTTCTTTCGACACTATTTTTTTAATTTTTTTTATTGTTTTTGCATCTTCTTTAACTCCATTAACTGTACAATGATTTAAAGAAAAAATGAAATTTTTTTTATGAAAACTTTAATACAAATTCAGTGTGTGTGTGTGTGTTGCTTTTTTTTTCTTTTTTGGTTCCACTTAAAATGTTCATTTTCTTCTTCTTGATTGATTTGCTTTTAATAAATTGAAAATTAATTTGATTTTGATTTTAATTAAATATGTTAAGTATTGTTGGTGTTTGATTTTTGTTTTTTTTTGATTTTTTTTAAGACAAAGTGGTGGTGAACACAATTAATAAACAGCACGTTTAAGGTCTACCTGATGACATACACATTCTTCCATGAGCCGAATGGCGGCGAAAATTATCACGATCGTATTGATAATCGTAGTAACATTTCCGTATTGGATTCGGTGTACTGTACGCATTCGTACCATAATTGGTGTAACAAGCCGAGCTGCCAGCCAGACTTGTCGTTGGACCCAATAGATTTGTGCTATCGCTTAACGGATATGGACCCATGCCTTCAACCGTTAATGAAAATGAAGTTGTACCAAATACTTTAGTTGTTTTTGTTTTTTTTTTCATTCACAAAAGGAAATAATAATTCAAAGGAATTTTTTTTGTTTTGTTTTCGTGTTTCGATTTGATTTTTAGTTTTTATAGTTGAGGCCAATTCGTAATGGAGTTGTTGTTGTTGTTGGTTTCAGTGTAACGTTGACAAATGTTGGTTATGTTTCGTTTTATGGTTGATTCAATATCCAATTGATACGATGTTTTATTTTTTTTTTTATATTCAGTTTTCAGTTTTTTAAAGTTTAATTGAAAAGAGTATTTACCGCAAATTAAAATGCCAAAGAAATATTTTTTTAAAATATTTTTTGATTTTTTTTTTTAATTGAAAATTAAATCCAAAGAAATATGAAAAGAAAATTTTTGTAATTAATTAAAGAAATTTAAAATTAAACTCTTAAATCTTTTTAAAATTCAAAGTTTCGTAGGTTATTTCCTTATTAATTTTATTTCTTTCATAAATTCATTATTGCCTACAGGGTAATTTCAATAAATTCTATAAAAAAACGATCAATTGTTAAAAAGTTAGTTTGTCGCAAGGTCCTAGATCTTGGTCGTTTCTAGCACAAGATCTTTAATAACATTAATAAGAAAAAATATTAAATTATTGGTAGCATGGCTTAAAAACTGGCAATTTTTATTAGAAATTAATGCTTTGTTAAGATCAGACATCACCAATGAATCGTTTTTTCGCTACTCATAAGTACTCATGAAATTTTGAATATAAGTGAGTCAACAAAATTGTAATTTAACTATGCACTCTGATTCATTCATACTCACTACAACGTTGATTTATAAGTACAGGTTGCAATGAGTATGAGTACAACGTTGACATCAAACTCATACCATTCGAAATATGT
Source organism: Sarcophaga variegata (assembly GCA_932273835.1). NCBI lineage: Eukaryota > Metazoa > Arthropoda > Insecta > Diptera > Sarcophagidae > Sarcophaga > Sarcophaga variegata. The sequence goes on from OW026362.1 coordinate 61,411,222, forward strand.
TTGATTCATAAGCCTCTACTCATTCAGATTCATAACTTTAGAAAAATACTCTTATAATACTTATAAGTGCCTCGAATCATTCACCAAAATTGACAGTCTTAGTTGTTGTTGTATACAGCCTTCTAATAAGTATTTTAGTGTTCGTATGGGATTCATACTTATTTTGTGCTTCTTGTATACATACTGTTATGAAGAGTCGAAATCATACGAACATCATACGTGTTGTTAAGTATGAATATGATGGAGGACTTCAAACTTTGAATATGAGTAGAGGTTCCAAGATATTAAAATAAGTATCAATGCTTATAAGTATTCGAAATTATGAGTATGATTCATTTCTACTCATCTCTTTGAATACTCATTGCTGATCTCTGGTCTCTAATAACTATAAGAAAAGATATTCCATTATTGGTAGCATAGCTTAAAACCTGGTCATTTTTATTGCAAATAAATGCTTTGTTATAAGTTTTTTTGCCATTCAATATAATGTCGATCGAAAGCTACGATGTTTACCGATTTTTCGGCAATTTTAAAGAGTTCTTCCTAAGAATACCGCGCGTTTTTTGAGGCCAAAAATGATTCGAGTACATTTTTTGTGCGCTGTTTTGAAGTGAAACGTATTCCAGTGAGAGCATTCTATCAAAACAATATATATTCAGAATTGAAGATGTCTGGAGAATTTGATGAGGGAGATCCAACTTCTCATCCATTATTTTCCAAATAGTTTTTGATCGGCACCAAAATATGTAGCTGAGCGTTGCCATAATGGAAAATAACGGTGGCTTATTCAAGGCGGTGGCTTATGAACTCGCCGTAGTCTAGTAGGTATGGTGAAAAATGAAAAAACATTTCTTCGGCGACTTCCTCTCAGCAGATTTCTGGCAAAAACTCTGTGAGTAAAATAAAATTGCCATGAAAAGATTCTCAAAAAATCTGTAGATCGGAGTCGACTTTAAACTGTAGGTCCCGCCACTCACAACATATAAGCTAGGTTGTAGTCCTGACTGAAGGGTTGTAATGCCCAATTATGTATGTACATATATATTCAAGGGGTTTTTCAGTATCATTAATTGTTCTCTTTCCAGGTCTTGCGTGACAGTCTTGCGCGGTTTTAGCAGCTTATATATGATCACACACTTCTGATCCCTCCATATACAGAGCACTATCTTGTCACAATTGATATTACACTTGGCTTTAAATTTTACTCGTTGTCCGCGCTTCTGATATAATGTTCTTTGACTGGTTGTTCGTTGCAAAGTGACTTCTTTTTAAGGCGTTCAAATAGCATTTTAAACCTGCAAACTCGTCTTTTAACATCTTTCGGCTGTGTCATACATACATACATAATTCATCATTACAACCCTTTAGTCAGGATTACGACCTAGCTTCTCACACCACTTAATTTTATACATGAGTGGCGAAACCTACATATTAAAGTCGACTCCGAACGATAGATTTTTGTGAAACTTTACATGGCAATTTTTATTTACTGCCAGAGTTTTTGCCAGAAATCTGCTGAACAGATATCGTTTTGATAACTGAACCGTGGCCTCACATCTAATAAGCCAACACACTACCTACTAGACTACGGCGACTACATGTGTCATAATTTTTTTTTTTTAACTTTGAAATGGCCGCTTGAGTCAAGCTTAATGATTGTGCAAGCTCTTCTTGCGTACGACATGAATCTTGTTCGAGTAATGTTTCCTGTTTATGGGTTTCAAACTTTTTTTTTGGCTATCCCGGATGCTGTATGTTTTTGATATTAAAATCATTATTTTGGAAAAGCACAAACCAGTTGAAACACTAAGAGTTTGAAAGATCTTGCTCAGCATGTTATTCCAAAAGCAAGTGTAGTTTTCTTCGCTGTTGTTTTATTTTAAAGTTTGAAAGATTTTCGATGGTTAAACAAAATAATGATGTACATAACCAAACCAAACAGCTCAAGAAATGCTCTTTCCAATGAGGTATACATTACTGATATAAAACAACGATTAAACAAGTGTTACCAAGTGGTACGTAAATGACCAGTTTTTAAGTTACTTTACCAATTTAAGATCAAAAAAGAGGTCATATTAGCGTAAGAAGCCATTCAGTCATCAAAGCAATCAAGTCATTTCTATCGGAAGATCAAAAATACTGTCGCATATCATATAAAAAGTTAATCTGTTATGTAATAATAAAGGACAGATTAAAATATGATCATAATAATAAGGAAAGGTATTCTAAATCGCTTTAGTTTTAAACAATCTAACGAAACTTTAAACTTTAAATTGATTTTCAGTTTTAAAAATAATTTAAATTTTTTCTAATTTCACAACTAATAACATATACGAGTAACATGTACACAAGCACAAACAAATTTCTAATTTAATAATACAATATACTTTAAGAATTTATTAATTAAGTTATTAATTAAATATAATATTAAGCAAACTAAATTGGGAAAAACAAAAACATTTAAAGGCAAGTAGAGCAAAAGGTTTAACGCTTTAAAATTTTTATCTAGCACGAGCCTTTAGGGCTCACGACTCCTACAATTTTGATTCCTTTATACTTATAGAACTACTAAACAGTTGTATGTATACGTGTAAATAAATACAATTTTACGGCATTATTTTATTCGAGTTCCACAGAGGCACAAAATATAGACTGTGGTGAATACAGTGTGTATCTGCCCAAACAGATGGAGTTTTCGCTGACAATCTTCTTGTATTATCGGACAGCCAGTCTGTAATCAAATCCTCTACGAACATTGCAATGACATCCACTTCCCTGCTTAAAAGCCGGGGCATTTTACAATCGGCACTCAACTTCGTTGGAAGCCTGATGCCATGTGCAGAATTGCTAGAACTAAAATGAGTAAAAGGGTGGGTGATTGTCTTTTTTCCTTCAATCGTGTGGGTATCTATTGCACTATGGCAGTGGGCAGCTGGGTTGCAATCAAACCTTCCTACGAACTTCACAGGGATGTTCGTCCTCCTGCATAAATGGTCAAAGCATTCTACAATCGGTGTATAAGGAGGCTCAACTTCGTTGGCTGCATGATGGCAGGTGCAGTATAGCTAGGACTGAACTAAGTAAGGAAAGGGCTGAAAGGACCTTCAATCGTATGGCCATCGATTGCACTGTTGCAGTGGTCAAACGAATTACCTCCTCGTGCATGAACGCCAGTGTATTCTCCAATCGGTGTACAAGGAGTCTCAACTTCGTTGACAGCATGATGGCACGTGCAGTATAACTAGGACTGAACTGCATGAACTTCAATCGCATGACCATCCATGACACAATTGCAGTGAGCAGTCGTCTTGCAATCAAACCTCTCTACGAACATCACTGCGATGTTCGTACTCGCGCATAAGTGCTGTAGTATTCTCCAATGGGTGAATAAAGAGGCTCAACTTTGTTGACAGCATGATGGCACGGGCAGTACGACTAAGACTGAACTGCGAGAGAATAGGGCCGACTGTCCTTCTTCCTTTAATTGTATGGCCATCCATTGTACTATTGCAATGGACAGCCCGGCTAAAATCAATTCTCTCTACGAACATTACAACGATGTTCGTCCTCGTGCATGAGTGCCAGAATATAAGGAAGCTCAACTTCATTGAAACCATGATGGCACGGGCAGTACGGCTACGACTGAACTGCGTGAGAAGTAGGACCGATTGTCTTTTTTTCTTCAATTATATGGCCATCCATTGCACTATTGCAGCGATGTCCCCCCTTGTGCTTGAAGGCTAGGCTATTATCCAATCGATCTGTAAAGACGCTTAACTTCTTCGACAGCATGATAGCACGTGCAGTATAGCTAGGATTGAACTGAGAAAGAAGTCTTTTTCCTTCAATCGCATAGCCATCTATTGCACTACTGCAGCAATGTTCATCCTCGTGCATGAATGCCGGGGTATTATTCCATCGATGTGTAAGGAGTTTTGATCGAACTTGATGTCTCGTGTCAGTATTGCTAGAACTGAACTTTTCTTGTAGCGCATGAACATTCTTTGCATTCTTCTTCGCTGTTGCGACAGGTCAGTGCCTATAGACACACTGGAATTGACTAGGAATTCTTTGTCAACTGTTCTGCTTGAGCTGTGAATATGAGGCTTAACTCTTGTCTTAAAGGTGTGATACTTGATCTCACATTTTCTATCTTTTTTAACTGAATTCTACAAAACAAAGATTAACGCAATAGCTTGGCTTATTTTGTAGAGAGGATGACTTCCTAAAGGAAGGTATAACCTGACCTTAGCCTTCAGAAAAGCGAGACTTATTTTGCAGAGGTGATGGCCTCCTAAAGGAACCGTGTTTGATATTGTTAACACAATTGTGCAATCATCTTGCATATTGGGACCTTATGTAGGGTTAAGCTAACAGATACTGAAGATATGGAAACAAATTAGAAATGATTTCGGTTGATGAATGAAATGAAACTCTGATAATTTTTTTTTTGAAAACTACGAATTTGATCAATCCAAACATTTTTGTTTTATAAACGACTTGAAGTTATTATGAGTTTTTTGGCGAGATATTCTCAATAAAGGCCTTTAATTAAGGTAAAGAAAATATTGTAAGCCATGACAGTCGCACAAGTTATGAAAGCGGATAACAGCGGCACTTTATCATTCATTTCCTATTTTATTTTGAATATGATTTTGAAGAGGTTAAGTTTGTTTCAAGCGTTAAGACATTTTACCGCTATTGTATGCAAAAAAAAATAAAAAAAATAAAAAAGAAAAGACGAAAACTAATAAATAATTAATAATAATTTCTGTAATAAACTAATCAAGTAATCTAATTAACAAAATGCTAAATAATCTTAAAATTAAAACATGAACAGAATGATTGATGGAATGATTGAACGAATATATGATTGAACGAATGCATGATGACATTGACATGTTGACAGTGTTATTGTGTGGGGGGTTTTTTACTGACATTTAATCGATAATTTAGTTTGTAATTGATTGATTAATTGTTGTTAATTAAGTAATTAAATAATAATAATAATAATAAGAAATTCATATTAAAACCATAATGGAATTGAAAAATAAGTTTCCAGAAGTGTACTTAAAGACAAATAACAACGTTTTTGTTTTGTTTTAAAATTTTTTTTTCAAAATACGAAATAAAAGGATGTTAAATAATTTATTAATTAAAAAAAAATCAAGAAAATTCTTTAAATAAATTCAATTCATTTCAATTCAAATGGACATAAAAAATTAGTTTTTTTTCTTATTTTTTTAAAAAGGACTACACAAAAACAAAATTATTAGACATTTTCACTTTTTAATTAAAATTTTTTGTTTTTTCTTTGTTAATGAATATGAATAGAAAATAATTTCTTACGTGAATCATGTTGGGTCTTCTCCTCAGATACCATAAGGGCGGCATGTTCGATGCCCGAATTCATACTTTGCGGCTCCAAACTATTTGTGCAGTTTAGCATACTCCTGAAATTCGCACACTCTACGATTATGTTTTAAATTGTATGGGTATTTTTGATTTTTTTTTTTTTTTTTTTTTTGTAAATTAATTTTTATTTAATGATGTTTTTAATTTATAAAAAAAATAATTTATTAAAAAAAATTTGGATTTTATTTTGTACAAAACATTTGGAAATTTATCAAAAATTCTTTGAAAGCTACGAATATAATAAGCGGCTGAATTGCAATAAACAGACTGCACAGCTCTACGGCCTTACTCCACGACATTAATGGCTTATAAACAGACTGAATTATAGGGACAATGTTAAACATAGATCTACGGCCTCACTCCACGACATTAGTGGCCTACGTAGCGGCTGAATTGCAATAAGCACACCGAACAGAACTAAACTCAGCTCTACGGCCTGAATCAACGGCACTAGTAGCTTACATAGTGTTAAGAATAAAAAAAAAATTGTATAACAAGTCTCGCTAAGTCTGGATAGTAAATTGGATTCATTTTTAGGGTTTATAGGTTAGGTTAGGTTTGAGGACGTGTACTTGTCAATTAAGACAAGTACAGTACTCGGAGGTCGAATACAACGTCCTAGTTTCTCACACCACTTATGTTGTGTGTGTTAATTTTATACATGAGTGGTGGGACGGACCTACAGTTTAAAGTCGACTCCGAACGACAGATTTTTGAGAAACTTTTTCATGGCAATTATATTTACTCTCAGAGTTTTTGCCAGAAATCTGGTGAGAGGAAGTCGCCGAAGATATATTTTTTGTATTTAGTCTTGATGTCTGACCTGGGGTTCGAACCCTGGCTTTACGTCGAATAAGCCATCACAATACCTACTAGACAAATACTACCTAGACTACGGCGACTTCAGGGTTTATAAGAATCCCCAATTTTCTCTTTTTTGCATTCCTTTTCGTATCTCCGAGTAACATTATCTTTGTCACAAAGTTTATTCATCCAGTGTCTTATTTCTTAGCTTTGTTTCAATTTCATTATAAGTTAAGTTAAGTTTTTACAGCTAAGCCGGTGATTGACCTTCTTCAACAGACAGGTCATGGCAAGATAGGTGAAAAACTTTTGACTTCAACTCTTTTCGTGGCATGGTACTGTCTGTCCTTTAAAGCTTCTTAATATTTAAAATTCTTTGACAGAATTGAACTCCAAGACGGTGTACGACTGTCGCAGATATCTCGACGAGATAGCGGAACGTTATGATATCCATATCGTATGGGTACCGGGGCACAGTGGTATTCCGGGTAACTGCAGAGCTGATGAACTTGCCAGGCGGGGCACGACCATCGAACTCTCCGATGAGTTCTCGAATCTAGGCATACATATGAGGACCTGCAAGCTCATAATTGATAATGCGATCGTCGATTCCGTCAACTACAGGAGGGCGGCCTCGGACACGGGTAGAACGGCTCGTAAAATCTGGCCAAGGCTGGATGAGGGGCGCACAATGAGTCTACTTAAACTCCAAAGAGGCGCGCTCAGGGTAGTTGTCGGTGTCATTACGGTTCATTGCATTATGGGTACGCATGCGAGGCGCATTGGTCTTGGACACCTTGCTAACGACTTCTGCAGAAGCTGCAGAGATGAGGAAGAAGAGGAGACTGTCCCTCAATTGCTGGGTACATGCCCGGCTCTTTGCCAAAGGAGAGGGAAGTACTTGGGTACTTAATACATGGATGATCTGGAGGAACTGTCAAGGATTGACATTGGCAGCCTGAATCGCTTCATCAGGAGCTCCGAGTGGTTTCGAGACTAGGGGATAACGGATGACTGTGGTACCACAACGGGCCCAATGCGGCCTAAGTGAGTCCATCCAAAAATTTGTTTGGATGGGCAGCCACCTACCGTGACAGAAATTGTGGCATTTTCTGCATGGTTTTGTAGTGAAGCACTTTAAGTACTATGCCACGCCCTAATTCTACAGATCGTTGTCAGTTTTTTGTGCAACAAATACTTCAATGAGATATCAGAGAATAAAGGAATTCATTAGGCTTTGTAGACACCATTTTGATCGATAACTTGTATTCATTTTGATGGACATTCGCTGTACTTCTCACATAGAAACTCTCTGCCAATTGTAAAGGTAACTGACGTTATCAAAGTGGAATAGTGTCATGGTTTCAGTTTCAAATTATAAAGTGAAAGCATATCGAATATGCCAGTCAATCTCCCAGTGCTCCATGCAAGTTACTTTTGATATGTGAGTGTGACTGACAGTGCCTTGATGGAACATAATCTGTCTTTTTCTTTGGCCAAAGTTGGTTAAATGGAATTCACAATTTTCGCATAAAAATGGCAAACTATGGGGTATTTTTTCCTTTTGCTAGTGTGCCTAGATTGAGACAAGCAATCACAAGACTTTAAAACTATTTTTTTAAGTTTTGATCCATTAAACCCACGTTATACGATTTATTAGGATTTTCATTCTACTCTACTCTTGACTTTATTCTGTATTAGGGCCTTTTGTTTTTAAAATTATTAAGACCAACACTTAGGGGATGGTTCCTACTTATGCAGTGTATTGTTTTGGACCATTTTACGACTAATATTTTCCTTCTTTTCTAGCCTTTTTTTAAATAAATATTAAGACCAACACTTAGGGGATGGCTCCTACTTAGGCAGTGCATTGTGTTGGAATTAGGAAATAGGATAGAACAAATGAACAAAGGCCACATTGCGACGATGCTACAATGAGGCTGCCTTCCAAAATGTATCAATACAAAGTTTGTTCTGCTACTGTATGCAAAGTAACCAAACAATGCATCAACTGTAAATCCGATGTCTGATTGCTTTTTGACTGCGTTAAAAATACAAATTGACGACATTTTGAAATAGAATTCATTGTATATATTTTGTACAGCGGCATTATGAAACACGATACTTTGTTTAAGCACAAAGCAACTAACATTTTGGAAAGTAGCCTGAATCATTAGAGATGGATAAGCTTAATGGACACTTTTGCCCTCTCCTATACGTAGTCGAGAAGTTTCAAAATAGACCGGTATGGGCCCATACATGAGAGTTGTATTCCATTCTCGATCGAATATAAGAAGAATTCAAAAGGGATGTTTTAATTTCTTTACGATCTTGAGTTTGTAGGTTTCGAGCGTAGAAACCACAAGTGTGAAGACCAATAAGACTGATAATAATTAAAATTGAAGTAAAAACCAGACTGTTCTTAAAACAACAGGACATTCTCCCTTGATCGATATTTTGTTATCGAAATTTCTTTTAAAAAAAATTAAAAATTTCGAACATTTTACATCGAGTTCCCTAGTGCCGCGCATACACATGTTTTGATAAATTTCAAATATTTTGTGGCTTCTAAAAAATAATTTTCAGATTTTCAATTTAATTTAATTTTGAGCATTTTAATTTTACTTACTTTTAATAATAAATGTTTTATAAATACGAAATGAAAAGAATTTTAAATAAAAAAAAATTAAAATTTAAATTTTTAAATCTTGGAAGTTTTTTTTTTAAGAGTTGAAAATTTTATTTTTTTTTGTTTTTGTTTGTTTTTTAACAATAAATTCGGAAACAGATTACAAACTTATATTCAAAATACATGATGGAAATTATAACAAAATTTACGGTAAATAATTAAACTTAAAATTAAATTATAAAAGATTATCAAATCAAACAAAAAATTCTAAAAAAAAATAAATTTAATTGTGTTTCCTATCAGTTATGGAGTTACGTGGTGTAATTTCAATACCTTCGGTCGATGCGGTTTTATTTGAGGTGTTGCTAACAGTACTGGGGCTAAATTAAAATTTAAAAAATTAAAAAAAGAAATAAAAAATAAATAAAAAAAATTAAAAAATTAGAAAAATAAATAAAAAATAAAAAGTAATAACAATAAAATAATAAATTAAATATTTTCAATGTATGGGTTTAACACAAACACTTAAATGGTAATTTCTAACGTTTTAAGCAGCTATTACAAGACTAAGTGCTAACAGCTTAAATCATTACTTGATAACGATAGAATTTAAAGTAGATTCCGCTGTTTCATAATAATAATGTGTGAAGCTATTTTGGTATTTGAAATTGATAACGTATTACATTAAATATATATGCACACAAACACATACATATATACGCCGTAGTCTAGTTAGTAGTGTGTTGGCTTATTAGGCCACGGTTCAAATCCAGGCCGAGACATCTTGAACAAAACGAAATAAAGGAAAATATTTCTTCGACTACTTTCTCTCTGAGAGTAAATAAAGATTTCTATGAAAACTTTAAGCTATAGGTCCCACCACTCACAACATAAGTGGTGTGAGAATATTCAAAATTACGTCAATTATTGCTAGGTGAAGTCGCCGTAGTCTAGTAGATAGTGTGTTGGCTTGTTAAACGTAAGGCCTTGGATCAGATATTTTGAACGAAACGAAATTTGAAAAAATATTTCTTTCGGCGACTTCCTCTCAGCACACTTTTGGTAAAAACTCTGAGAGTAAATAAAAATTGTCATGAAAAGTTTCCCAGAAATCTGTCGTTCGGAGTTGACTTTAAACTGTTGGTCCCGCCACCCATGTATGAAGTTAACATACGATATAAGTAGTGTGTGAAACTAGGTTGTAAACCTGGGTTGTAATGACCAATTACTTATGTATGTAAGTAATAAAGGGTTATCCATTACGTGGTTTCAAAAGTATGGGACAGGAATTCGTCATCTGTCAAACTAAGTTGCGAAACCAATTATTTTCTTTTCAGTTGAAAGTCTGACATTTGTCACTGTCTGGATCGCTTAACTATCACACAACGCATAAAAATTATCAAAACCTACTACAAAAATGGACGTCAATTTTTCGAACAAAATTTTCTTCAGCGATGAAGCACATTTCACAATCGGTGGGTATGTTAATAAACAAAATTGTCGTATTTAGTGTTCTGAGAATCCTCAAGTAATTGAAGAGAGGCCATTACAACCAGAAAAAGTCACTGTTTGGTGCGCTCTTTGGTCCGAAGGTGTGATTGGACCTTACTTCTTCGAAAACGACGATGGAACGACTGTCACCGTCAATTCGGAGCGTTATGGTCATGTGATAAGCGATTTTTTTTGCCTGCTATTGAAGAATACGACTTGGAAAATATGTGGTTTCAACAAGACGGTGCCACATGCCACACCACACGAGCGAATATGGCTTTATTGCAAGAGACATTTCCTGGTCGCGTAAGTAATCTCGTCGTGGTGATATCATCTGGCCACCAAGATCATGCGATTTGACACCATTAGACTTTTTTTTTGTGGGGCTACGCGAAAGACCGTGTTTATGCAGATAAACCTTCAACTCTTGAGCACTTAAAAACCAACATTCGTCAAGTTATGGCTGAGATACCGCCCAATATGTGTCAAAAAGTGGTCGAAAATTACCTCAAAAAAATCAAAATATGTTGCCGTAGTCTATAGTAGGTAGTGTGTTGGCTTAATAGATGAGAATTAATGACTTCAAGCACCAGCTATGATAACTGGAAACAATAAATAAAAATATAATTCACTTCTTCTCAGCAGATTTCTAACAAAAAACCCTGAGAGTAAATAAAAATTGCCTTGAAAACTTCTAACATCACCTATTTTTACACAGAATACAGTATAAAGTAGACTCCGAACGACAGATTTTTGAGAAACTTGTTCCCGAAAATCTGCTGAAAGAGGGATTCGCCGAAGAAATATTAAAATTTTGTTTTCTTGGAAGTGTTGGAGCTGGGGTTTGGACCGTTGCCTCATGTCTAATAAGCCAGCACTACCTACTAGACTACGGCGACTTCAATTGTAGTTACTTATGGATAAAATCAACGCACACAACATGGGTGCATTGTAATCTTCGCGAATGGCCAAAGTCTTGTATTATTTTGTAGTAAATTATTAAAAAGAAAACGGACGAAATAAACTGTTCGATTTTAATTCGCAATAAAGAGGTGTACTAGCTTCATTGTATATACTTAAATCAGAAGTTTAGAGGCAGCTCGACAGCATGAGTCAATAAGCGATTTAATTAAGCCATTTATTGTTTGTGTTAAAGAAATTATTAAAAATTAATTAATTAAACGATAATGATAACAAATTTAAAAAATATTTATTTTTTTTTTGTAATTTTTATTCTAGTTGTTGTTGTTGTTGTTATTGTTTTAAAAAGTTTTTTTTTAATGAAAATGATGACATTTTGGAGCGAAGGATGATGATAAAGAGATAGAGCTATAAAATGGTTAAGACATGATAAACAAACGCTTGAGATATGAAAAAATATGATAAAAATTTTTATCTTCTTTTTTTTGTTGTAAATTTTTAATAAATTTTTTACATTTTTTAAAGGGTTTTTTTTTGTTTTTCATTTTGGAATTACGTTTTTCAAATAAAACTGATTTGAATATCAATAATTTGAATGATTATAATTGTTGAATAATTTAATTTTTAAATGTTTTAGATGAGCATTCAAAGCATTCAGAACAAAGAACTATTGATTATTAATTTAATTTAATTTAATTTATTTATTTATTATTTATTGAATAATATTTTAACAAACATTTGTAATAAAATTATAGCAATTAATTTCAACATTTTATTTTTATTTTTTTTTTTCTTAAAAACATTTAGAAAAAGTGTTTAAAAAAATATTCATAAAAAATATTGAACATTTAAAAAAATTTCTGCTTTTTTTCTTTTTTTCTTTAAAAAAAAACCACTACTTTGTAAAGGAACGAGTATTTTACTAAAATTTTTTTTTTTGTTGTTGTACAATGTTGTGTTACAAAAAATATTCAACTTTAAATTTTTTTTTGCATTAAAAATATTTATATTGGTGGTAGAGGGAGGTTGGGGAGAGAAGGTTAGGTTATATATAAACTTAATTGCAGTTTGTTTTTTTTATTTTTTCTTTTTTTTTCTAAATTTCAATTCTTTTCAATATTTTTCTTTAAAATTAATTTTTTTGTTTTTGTTCATCATGCAACTTACCCGTACAGTCTACTATCTCGGAATGTCCTTCTTGTGTTTTTATTTTTTTTATGATTTAAAAAAAAAATTTGGTTTGTTGGGTAATGTTTTCAAAATATTTTTTTTTTCAAATTTTTTGTTTTACACATTCACAAACCAAAAACAATGTTTGTTGCATAAAAAATATAAATTATTTAATTAAATAGTAAAATAATAAACGTTTATTAGTAGAGTTTGAAAATTTGAAACTGAATTTTAATTTTTAATTTTTTTTTTGTTTGTCTTTGAAAAATGTTTGTAATTTCAATTTGTATGTCAAAAGTTAAATAAAAATTTATTCTTTAAAAAGAAGAATAAAAATTAAATTTTGGAATAAAGAAAGAATTTTAAAAAACGAACTCAACGTAAATGGTGAAATCGGCGTTATATTAATTTTACTGCAATTTAGTTTTAAACAATTTGAAAATAGGCTTAGATTTGTCGCTGCTTGTTATACACATTTCTGCCCTACGTAACCTTCTGCACACTTTCAAGTTCCCATAAACCTGATAACATGGGCATAAGGTTCTCTGCCCAGATCAAAAGGTATTGTGTGCATTATCTTCAACAGACTCATAAGATATTTATTTTATGACTTCTTGACATATATGCTTAGAGTTGTTGTGAATGATATCTGCATTCATCAGGGTACATCAAATCTGATATTCTTTTTAAGTTGTTAAGACCTTTCTCCAGGGACCCATGTTAGTATCAGGTTTGATGGCTTAAAAAATAATAATTATATTGGAGCTCCAGAAATTATGCGAATAACTTTCAGATACATTTGACACTCTCTCGTCTAAATGCAAGATTTTTGAATGAAAAACGAAAATGGTTGTTATGCGGGGTGGTTATAAAGTGGTATTGAGGTTCATTTACTAAATAATGGCAGTGTCAGTTGACCAATTGCTTTGGAAGCTGATGTAATGGTTGTGTTCTCCTTCTGCTAACATTGAACGCTTCAGAGATCAGCAATGAGTATTTAAAAAGATGAGTAGAATCGAATCATACTCACAATTTTTGATACTTATACGCATTCATACTTATTTTAATATCATGGAACCTGTAATCATATTCAAAGTTTGAAGTTTTCTTCATATTCATACTTAACAACACGTATGATATTCGTATGATTTCGACTCTCCATAACTCTCCATATACACGAATCACAAAATAAGTATGAATCGCGTACGAACACTAAAATACCCACTTGCTCAGCTTGCTGCTCTCTGTTTTGCTTATGTATCTCTCCCTCTTTTTTTGTAAATGCAACAACAACTAAGACTGTAAATTCGTGTCACTCGAGTAGGCTTATGAATCAAACATATTTCGATTGGTATGAGTTTGATGTCAACGTTGTACGCATACTCAATGCAACCTGTACTTATAAATCAACGTTGTAGTGAGTATGAATGAATCAGAGTACATAGTTAAATTGCAATATTGTTGACACACTTGCATTCAAAATTTCATGAGTGCTTATGAGTAGCGGAAAAACGATTCATTGCTGATCTCTGATCCACACCAAGGGCAATAACCTGAGGAGTCAACACAAAGCTGGGCTACCTCGATTATGCAAGAACGATACCTGTCTCCTAGCTCACATACATTGCGATATGGAAACGTAATATGAAAAAATATTTCTTCGTCGATTTTCTTTCAGCAGATTTCTGGCAAAAACTCTGAGAGTAAAATAAAATTGCCATGAAAAGTTTCTAAAAAACCTATCGTTCGGAGTCGACTAGGCACTCACGTATAAAATTAACACACGCAACATAAGTGGTGGGAGAAGCTAGGTTGTAATCCTGGCCGAATGATTGTAATTACGAACGCGAACATTTTAAAAATTAACTCGTGTGTAAAAAGTAAACTTATGTGTGGTTGTAATGGAGTGTGATCAATGTTGTTAACTCCATTCAGCCATTTATCAACTGTTGTAAACGTTTTCTGAAATTAATCTGATCACTACCAACAACCAACCTTGGAATCACTTCTTGGGAAAATTTTGTTGTTAAGTGGAGAAGAAAGTTGTTTTCCACCAGATGACTTTGACTCTTAAGCCAAGCTTTGCCTTTAGATAAGTTCAGGTGGAAAGAATGTGTTATGGGCCCATAAGTCCTAGGATCCTTAAAGGAATTCATAGGCGAAAGAGAGACACAAATGATTGGATTTGTCGTGATTGGCATCTATGATGGATATCAAGAAGTTCTTATGACAAGAATGTCTTTGAAAACAGTGAGCATATCGTGAATAAAAAAATATGTTTTTAAGGAAACAAAAAATCAATCAAAATCTCTCTGTGAGTATTAAAGACATTTAAACTTCTAATCGCTCTCTTTGTACAAATATATGGGAGTTCAGATTTTATTTTATTTCATCATGGAAAATGAAACAAAAAAAAAATCGAATAATTTACCAGAATTATTGATCATTTGAGAGGCATACAGAGGAGAATATATGAGAAAGTGTTTGGCAAAATTACTTTTGGAGTTTAAGAACAATTCTACACTGTTTCACTAAGTCTTACAATGTCTTGAGTATTTGCTTTTAAAATTTTGAAAATACATTCCAATATTTAGATCAATGCAATCTTAATACAACACCGTTTCCAAAAAAAAAGAAAAGTAAAAAATAAAGAAAATTTGATGGTGAAATAATGCTTTTCAAACCACTCTATGAAATCTAAACTTCCAAGTTTTATCGCTTCCTAATTGAACAAAAAACAAATTAAAATCAAACTTAAGTCCAAAAAAAGTTTTTCAATAATCAATAGAATAAAAATAAAAGTTTGATGAATACATACATAGATTTGAATGAAATGTTTGATGAGATCATTAAAAAAACAAGAAGACAAGAATAAATTTGTATTAAAAAACAAAAAGAATATACCTTCCATTGCCATGACGGAATAGGCCCAATATTTCTTCGAATGTTTTATTTTTGGTCTCAGGAACCTTCTTGTAGGTGAATATCCAAAATATGGCTAACATAACACTAAATGGTAAGAATGTATAATTTTCCAAGGCAGTCTGAAAGAAAACAAAATGAAAAAAATTATAAAATTAAGATTCAAATGTAATTGTAAAGAGATTTACCTTCATACTGGGGAAACCAATGCCAACAACAAAATTGGCCATCCAATTGACCAATACGGCTATGGCCATAGCACTGGGTCTTGGACCTTGTGAGAATAGTTCCGCCGTTATCATCCATGGTATAGAGCCGGGGCCAACGGCAAAGAATACAACAAAGCCCAGTGTTGATACCACCGACAAATAGGACATCCAATCGATCATTTCCTGTACATAACCAAAAAACTCCTATACAAAACGTGAAGTTAACAAATTCTCGATGTTTTTGTAGGCTTTTTTCTTTTGAACGCGATTTTGATTTTTTTTTCTGAATTGGATTTTTTTCTTTTTTACATTTGAAATTATTCGATAACCGTTTTCGATAAATTGTTTTTAAAAAAATTAAAAATTTGAAATAAAAAATTTTAAATTCTTTTGTTTTTTTTTAGAAATTTAAAATAAAATTCAAATAAAAAATTGGTTTATTTTTTTTATTATATAAGTCGACTAAATTGATATTTATTTAATATTTTAAAATATTTGATGGATTTTAATTTTGTCAACCATAACTAATCGATTTCAGAGAAGGTATTTTAACGATAAAATTAAGTATAATCGATGACAGTGGAAAAGCAATACTCTGATTTTGCTGGAATGTAGTCGTAGGTATAGATGATGTACAGAGGATTTGGAGAAATCAATTTCATAAGTTGCCTTTGAAAGAAGACGCTACGGATGGTGGCGGCCCCATTGTTAAGAACGATAAGCGCTAAAACAAAATGAGGTGAACTAGAGCGCATTGAAAGTTTACTAATAAAGACGTTTTTGCCGATTGTGTACACGAAAGAACTCTTCAAATTTGGTAGCTTTTAGGCACCTTGGAGCATAGGAAATCTTTCTGCTTTATTATGAGCAGAGTGATTCCAATCTCTGCTACTATCGTAGAATCAGTGTTCTGCGCCACGCTTATAAAATTTATTGCAACTAAAACCTATCATCCGTAAGCTAATCGGCAACTATCAGTGAGTATTTCAGCCAGTAAAATCCTAGGAAATATTCCAAGAGAAACAGATCACTTCATACCTTCTATTGTCGATTTGAAAATTGCCTTTTACAGTCCAATACGGAGCAAATTCTTTGAGTTCAGAACATCTGCTAAAGGACTGTGTAAAATGACATTGAGAGATAGTTAGGTAGGTAAAGGTGTCTGTCCACCCAAGGAAGTCGGATGGACACACGTAGGTGATGGATGGACCCACGTAGAGCCCATTGTGAGGCGACAATTTTTCTATTATCTCGTACACCTGGAACTATTCGCAGCGTCTCATTGAACAACTTAGGCTGCCGATGTCAATGCTTGACAGTTCCCCTAAAACATCCAAGCATTAGGCACCGAGATGCCTTTTTCTCCTCTGGTATGTTCCCAGCGGGTGAAGAACACTGTCAGCCTCTTCCACTTCTTGGCCTATGCTAATGGCACTTGCATGCGTGCCTATAACGCTTTGAGATACAATGTCGTCATTGAAAACAATTAGAGATCTCTCAGAACTGAAGTGAAAACTCGAACATGGTGTAATTTTATTGTGCTATTGGATAAAAGTAGACTTATGGTCCTTATATTTGGCTGATTAGACGAAAGCACTTGGTTTAAAACCCAGCTAGGTTAGGTTAAGTCTGGGTGGTAGCTCTGATTTCACAAAGCTCACTTGAGCACGCATAGTGGTCCGTTGTGATGCCACGAGTGAACGCAGTCCCTGTAATGACCAAGTTCCACCAAAATCAGGGAAGAGGAAGAAGTTCGTCAGCGCAAGGGCTGCACATCAAAAGCACGACTACCCCACGCTGGAAAACCAACCTGATAGTTTGATAAACGAAGCCATATGCTTGACATCAATAGATGATAGCTCCGTCAAGCTGACAAGAAATGGAGAGCCAAATAACCTATATCTACACCTAGCAAGAGACGGGCACTGACAAAGAAAGTGGATAACAGTCTCCTCTTCCTCAGCGGATCTGCATCTATGGCAGAAGTCGTTAAATGGGAACCTCATTCCCAGCTAGGACATCTCGAACAAAATGAAATATGAAAAAATATTTCTTTTGGGCGACTTCCTCTCAGCAGTCTTCTGGTGAAAACTGCGAAAGCCATGAAAAATTTTTCAATTCCATTGTCCGGAGTCTAATACACAAGGTATGGGTGTTGTGATAAACTAGGTTGTAATCCTGACTAAAGGGTTGTACATAAAGTAAATCGAATCTGAGAGAACGAGGGAACTACTTGAGTTCGACAAGAAAACGGCCCGCATTCTAACAAGAACTCTAAAGGGATACAGCGCTGTGGGCAGTTTGGCTGACAAGCTCGGTGTGCCTCACCAGGATTACTGCAGAATCTGCCATGATGTGAAGGAAAACGGAATCAGTGCAACACCTTTTATGCGAGTGTCCTCCACTTCAGGAAAGAAAGGTCATCGGTTTTTGGTGACACAACATTTGAAGATCTGGGCATGGTGGCGAAGGTGTCACTAAGGGAACTGGCCGGTTTCATCCGGAGATTGGGGTGGTTTAAATTCACTACTGACGAATCTTGACAAGGGACCTGACCTCACATTGGCTAACTCAATGGGCTTGAGTAAACTTGTACAAACAGGTCAATGGGCCTTCAATGGTTGCAAATAGTTTTAACCTTCAAGTTGTGGAATACTTTGTTTATTTTGCTTCCATTATAAGCAAAAAATTATGAATATCAGCATAGACATAAAAAGGGGTATACCGCTCTACTGTAGATATTAATTTGGACTTTGTAAGCCTTTTTAAAATGGGGCCTTGAATAGAAGCACTAAACTCCACAGATACAATAAGTAGAATCGTGAGTCATAGCGGTCATAAAGTTTACGGAAGAAAAATTCTTTGTGATGTATACTATACGGACCGAGATCATTAATGAGTATTCAAAAAGATGAGTAGAATCGAATCATACTCATAATTTCTGATACTTATATGCATTCATACTTATTTTAATATCATGGAACCTGTACTCATATTCAAAGTTTGAAGTACTCGTCATATTCATACCAGAGGTCAGCAATGAGTATTCAAAATGATGAGTAGATTCGAATCATACTTATAATTTCTGATACTTATATGCATTCATACGTATTTTAATGTCATTCTCATACTACTCATATTCAAAGTTTGAAATACTCATGGTACTCGTACTTAACAATACGCATGATGTAATTGATTTCGACTCTCTATGACTCATCATATACATAAATCACAAAATCAGTATGATTCGCGTACGAACACTGCTTGCTGCAACAACAACTAAGACTGTAAATTTTGATGAATGATTCGAGCTACTCGAATAATTTATAAGCATTATAAGTATTTTTATTAATCTAAATGAGTAGGCTTATGAATCAAACATATTTCGAATGGTATGCGTTCGATGTCAACGTTGTATGCATACTCATTGCAACCTGTAGTTATAAATCAACATTGTAGTGTGTATGAATGAACCAGAGTACGTAGTTACATTTCAATATTGTTGACTCACTTATATTAAAAATTTCATGAGTGCTTATGAGTAGCGAAAAAGTGATTCATTGCTGATATCTGATATGGACTTGATCTTTAATATCAGTATCAGTATCAGTATCAGTATCAGTATGTTCTGACATTAATGTCAATATTTTGACAGGAATACATTGCGCGCCTTTATAAAAGTTCCCCAGCTGCTTATTAGATCCAATCAGATACATCATTGTCAGTTTGTTCTTCTATATTTTATCATTATCATACCTTCTCTATATGATTTTGTTTTTTAGATAATACTCCTCTTACTTATCGAAATTTATTGCATTTCTTGAGTAAATTTTTAAATTTTCTTTTCTAATTTTTATGCATGAGTTGTAAATTTAATATAAAATTGAGAGAAAATAAAAATTTTTATGAACTGACTGTTCCATAAGCAGTTTTTATTTTTATTATCAAATATGATTACCAGGTCCATTGTTGTTTGTAATACAAAGTTGCATAAGACTGTTTTACAAGTTTTTGGTAATGGTATGGAACTGGACTAATAAAATATGGAAATTTTACAAAGGTATTGTTATTGTTTTTTTTTAAATTATTCTTATTATTTTTATTTTTATGGCATAAAATTTAAACTTTTAAAAGAATAATTATTTATTTATTAATTTTTTTTTTGTGAAATCAAAAGTAAGTTTTTAGTAAAAAAAGGCGTGGCTTTAGTGAAATTTATTTTTGAAATTTTTTTTGTTTTTTTTGGTTTTTTTTTTTCAGTGTAGAAATGAGGTGTATTATTTTTTTTACACATAAATATATTGTTTTTAACATGATTTTAATATCATTTTGCAATATTTATGGTGAAATTAGGTGTTTTTTTTTAATTGATTTTTTTTAAGAATTTTTAATAATTTTTTTTTTGTGACATTTTTTCTTGGTTTTATACGGTGAGTTTATTGGTGCAAATATTTTCTTCCTGTGTTGACTTTGATAATGTTTAAATTGAAGTCTAATTAAAGCCTGTTGTTGTTGTTGTTTATATTATTTTTAAAAATAAATTAAAAACAAATTTAAATATTTTACAAAATAAATTTAAAATTATAAAAACAAACTTCTTAACTTTTTCGTTTACATGTTAATTTTTTTTTGTTTTTAAATTTTCTATTTACGATTTTGGGTTAAAAGCCTGCCAAGTCGAGAATTTTTTTCGTTTAGGGTTAGGGGGGACAATTAAATAAATGAGTTTGTTAAGGGGCATCATTAATGATTTAATTTTAGGAGACTTTATGGTATTAAAATTTTAAATCTTTAAGAAATTGTAGAAAGTATTTAAATGTTACACAGAGTCACGGTTAACCTAGTCACGGGTAACCTAGCAAGACCATCCATACCTCAAAATCCTATATTTCATGTGAATTTTAATGAAGTCGCCGTAGTGTAGTAAGTAGTGTGTTGGCTTACTAGACGTAAGGCCACGGTTCAATAAAAAAATATTTTTCGGTGACTTCCTCTCAGCATATTTCTGGCAGATGCTTTGAGAGTAAATAAAATTGCCATGAAAAATTTCTCAAAAAATTTGTCGTTCGGAGTAGACTTTAAACTGTAGGTCCCGCCACTCATGTATAAAATTAACACACACAACATAAGTGGTGTGAGAAACTAGGTCCATAAGCCTGACTGAAGCGCTGTAATGACCAATTATGTAATGTATGTAGTTCTAGAAGGTGAATGCGTCCCAATTCGAGATCGTATGGACAAAATGTGTACAGTCTTGTGTTATACTCGTGCTATACTTTACGAAACAAAGTGTGTGTAAGATATCATGGACATTTTCTACTGCTGAAGCCATTATCTGTGATATACTATATAACGTTGCTTACATGTCTGTCTACCTTCTCTGGTTGGAGAGCATTCGGAATGTCCGTGAAAATAGTGATGAATTTGAACGAGATAGCGTGGATTAAGTTGGCTTTGAGGACTGTTGTGGATTGTGGCTCAATTGTATACACCTGCGACTTAAGAATATCTAACGGGGTAAAATCATTCAATTTCAATATGAGGTTTACATCACGTCCATGTGCCTTCAAATTGCACGTATAGAATATCTAATGTGACATGTGTTTAGTGACACTGTGTTTTGTGGCTTATTTGCACACACCAAAAGATAAAATCTGACGGGTTCATATCACTTGATCTCGGTGGCCAGTTTACATCATTTCCAACTGAGATGACTATGCCTTCAAATCGCTGGAGCAGAATATCGATTGTGGCATGAGGTGTGTATTAGGTAGCGCAGTCTTGTTGAAACCACATGTCATTGGTGTCCAGATCATCCAATTCAGGCCAAAATCAGTTGATTATCAATCCCTTTTAGTGCTCACGGTTGATAGTGATGGACGTTTTAAAAAACAGATGAACTTTTCTGAATCCAATGTGGATTAGTAGCGCCTCTAAATAAATCAGCAATGGAAAGAAATGAGCCTCATGGGTTAAAACGAGTTTTCGATGAAGTTTGGGGTAAGTTTCCAACTCTGCCGGTTCCCATTTAGCGAACACAACTTTTGTCTAAGGTTATCCATGGTGATTTGGTAAGACAGACTGAATAAATGACAAATAATTTGAAAAATGTCACTTCAACAAGATGGCCGTTATTAACTGACTAAGAGCTTGTAGGAAGAGTCTATATAATCGAGATATTAACACTACATTGACGTCAGATATTGTATTTACGGTTTCCCTTCAAAATACTTTGGTATTAAAGTATGGATATCCTTAGAAGCCTACAAGGGTATGTATGTTGATGGAAGAACCACTAAAATTAACCGTTCAGAGAGTGTGGTCCCCTAGCAATAGAGATTCATATCGAGAAATATAACTACCAGTGGTATGAGAGGCTAATGAAGGCACGATAAGGGAGACTAAATGGTAAGGTAAGACGGTAAGCTAGACTTAGCTTTGGAGTTCTAGTTCTTCCTAGCAATTACAAATTTTTACGGTGCTGTACGTCAAATTAAGCCATTTTATTGTTATAGAAACAATTCATTACTACCTTTTATAGAATTAAATATTGCTTTCAATACCATAAAGTCGTTTTTTTTTTCTTCAGAAATTTTAATTTTTCAATTTCTTCCAATACATTCCGCCTTTTTGGAAAACTCATTTATTTAATAAAACTTAACCTAAATTAACTAAAAAAGAAAAATTTTAAATAAATATTTACAAATATTGAAACACAACTACACAAAAAAATCTCATTCAAAAAACAAAAAATTGCAAAATTTTAATTCCGAAACTGAAATGTAAAACTAAATTTGAAATTCACACACTAAAAACAGGCAATTTTGGAAATTAGAAAATAAATGTTTTTAAAATAAAATAAAATCAATTTTCTCTATAATATTATATGTATATATATACTCATTTAGTAACATATTTAATTTAATTTTAAAAATTAAAAAAAAAAATAAAATTAAAATCAAAGCAAAAATGTTTTCATGTAATTGGCGTGCAAAAAGCATGCTTGGAAGGAAATAAAATTAAAAAAAAAATTCACTTGAAATAAAAGCGGAGAGATGGTGTACAATAAAAGTATAATTATTTGAATTATTTTCGAATACTTTCAAACATATCCGATGATGTATACTACCCTTCTATCATTTGAAAGTATTGTTACGCTTTTACATTTTAAAAACGTTTAAAATATGAATTCGTAGATTGCAAACAGAATAAAAATAAATTTGTGTTAAGTTTTAATTAAAATCTTTATTGTTTGCACAATTCTGTGTGCCACTGTTCGCAACTTGATGTAAACAACAACAATTGCTTTGTTTGTTATTACTCTTTGCACTTTTTTGCATAAACAATAACAATTACTAGACAATTATTCGACAGATCTTTGCAACGGAGATCTTCAACCAAAGATTACTCTTTTCAAACACACCGCGTCTTCACATAATACTGACTGAACTTTTACTAACTCGTTGCCTGCTTTACCTGGCCTTTTATGTGGCAAAGTCAACAGTCTGATGAATGTTCTTGAAGGCGAATGTTCGTGGCTTCGCCTTCTCTATAAATGTAAACATCTTTGTTTCATGATTGTTGTTTGCGGATTTTGATTTGAAGTCCCCGTAGTCTAGAAGGTAGTGTGTGGTCTTATTAGACGTAAAGCCAGGGTTCGAGACCCAGGCCAGACATCAAAACAAAAATACATAAAGTATTTCTACTCTAAGAGTAAATAAAAATTGCCATGAAAAGTTCCTCAAAAATCTGTCTTTTGGAGTTGACTTTAAACTGTAGGTCCCGCCACTCATGTATAAAATTAACACACACAACACACGAGAGGTGTGAGAAACTAGGTCGTAATTCTGACTGAAGGGTTATAATGACCAATTATGTATGTATATATGTATTTTGATTACATTTACTCTTGTCGTGTTTGTTGTGGTATTTTTGTTTACCTGTTTAGCATTTATTTTTTATACTGGTGTTTGTTGTTATATAATGCAGTGCGATAATTTGTAATTTCATTATCAGATACGAGATCAGTGTAGTCGCCGTAGACTAGTGGCTAGTGTGTTGGCTTATTAGACGTAAATCCAGGGTTCGAACCCCAGGCCAGACATCAAAACAAAATGCAAAAAGTATTTCTTCGGCGACTTCCTCTTAGAAGATTTCTGGCAAAAACTCTGAGTTTAAATAAAAATTGCCATGAAATGTTTCTCAAAAATGGCTGCCTACCAAAATGTATGTACAAAGTTTGTATGCAGTTGTACTACTGTATATAAACTACGTAGATATGCAAAGTAACGAAACAATGCATCAACTATAAATCTGGTGCCTGATTGCTTTTTTACTGCGTTAAAAATACACATTGACGACGTTTTGTAATAGAATACATTGTATATATTTTGTACAGCGGCATTATGAAACACAATACCTTGTTCAAACACAAAGCAACTAACATTTTGGAAGGCAGCCAAACTGTCTTTCGAAGTCGACTTTAAATTGTAGGTCCCGCCATTCATGTATAAAATTGACGTACACTACATAAGTGGTGTGAGGAACTAGGTTCACAATCCTGACTGAAGTCTTGTAATGACCAAATATGTTATGATAACGATCAGTATACTATCACAACTAATAATATTTGAAGATTTCGTAGTGCTTTGCAAAGAGTTTAATATGGTTTTGGTTCACTAAGGCACGACAAGCAGCATTCGCTGCCAAGCCTAAGTCATTCCTAAGTCATTCTAAGTTATTGTTTACAATGTTGACTAAATGGAAGCCAAAATGCAGTCATTCAATCTCATCAATCTACGTCAATCTTACCCCAAAAACAAAGTTCCCTTCATTATCTTGATGCTATTCCTCCCACACAACAATTGAAAAACCAAACTTGCAAATGTTTATGCAACGAAAAGTATTCGAAAGGAGACTCGATATTACTGTCCGAGCTGTCCTGATAAACCTCCATTATGTACTGGACTTTGTTACAAATCTTATCATGAAGATAAGGTATCATAAGTGATTTAGTTGCTATAAAATTTTGTTATAAATACACGATGAAGTATTATTTTTGTAAGAAATTTTATTTGTAGTATTTTTCAAGTTTTTTACATATTTATATTATGTTTGTGGCAGAAAAAATTTGCTAATTCAAAAGCCTGCATGTTATAATATCTTTAAAGTAGGACGAGTATACTCGTCTTGGCAGTACGGTCAAAGACGAGTATACTCGTTCTTGGCAGCGAATGGGTTAAATCACAAAAAAATTACTCGTTTAATCTTGAGAAAAGCAAGAAACTGTACAGAATTACATGCTCTTACGGTTAAAATGATACAAACACAGGCAATTTCGAGATCTATTTTCAGCGCTGAAACTCCAATTCTCCATGTCAACTGGATGAACACATTTTTCTTTCAAATAAATTTTAAAATTTTGTCTTTCATTGTACACAATCTCCCTCTCTCCCCTTTTATTAAAATATGATTTCACAAACAATTGTTTTTTTTTTGGTATTTTTAAAAATAGAATTTTACAGTCTAATAAAAATTATAGGTACACTATTTACATAGAGTAGATATTTTCTTTTTTTTTTAAACAAAAACTTGGATTTCTTTTTTTGTTTGTAAACAACATCATGCATAAAATATTATTATTTTTTATTTATAAAATTATTTATAAATCTTTAAGGGATACGTACGTATGTATATATTAAATTGATATTTTTTTTTGTAAACAAAATCAAAACAAATCAAATTCAAATCAAAAATACTTTACAAACCACAAAAACCATTTATAATGAAAAAATTTAATTTTTAAATATTTTTTCAAAGCATACTTAACCTTCGGTGGAGATTTTTAAAATGCGAAACACTTTTTAAAAATCTAAATGGAATACTTGCCTTGATTAAAAATGAAATCGTTATAAAAATGGAGAAGATGAACATGCCGCCTAAGCCGTACAAATGCAATGTACGGCGACCGGTACGATCCATTAGGGGTATAGAAACTAATGTCATAACAACCTAAACGACAAGGTTAAAAGGAAATGTTAAAGCTCTCTTCATGAAGATTCTTAGTTTACCATTATAGCACCAATGCCTATTGTGGCAAATTTAGCACTTTCTTCGGATAGACCGGAACTAACGAACAGCGATGTTGAGTAATAGAAGACAGCATTAATGCCACTGAACTGTTGCGACAGTTGCATTACAATGCCAATAATTAGGGGAGCTCTTAAGGTTGGTGAACATATCAGTTCCATGGTGGATATATGACTTTCCGATTGTTGAGCTCTTTCTTCGGCACGCATTTCTTCGATGTCTTCATCTACCGAACTGGAGGCACGTAAACGTCGAAGAGCTATGTTATGTAACAAAAAAATAATTCAAAACATTTTCTTTTTTTTTTAAAAATCGGTAAGCACCACGTACGTACCTTTTCTAGCTTCCTCTTCCCATTGTTTAGTTATTAATAGATATCTAGGAGATTCGGGACATACCGGCAGTAAAAGTAATTGTAAAACCGCTGGACATACGGCCAGACCCAATAATATGGGCCAGCCATCATTAGTACCTAAAATTTGTTCAATACCCAATACTTGGGATAATAGTAAACCTACTGTCACAGCCAATTGATTGACGGTACCTAAGCCGCCTCTTAAATTTAATGGCGCTATTTCAGAAATGTACATTGGCACTAATGATGTATTAAGACCTGCAAATCATATTTCATAACTCTCAACAATTCAAAAATCTATGTTTTTAAAACAGTGTGATGATACTCACCGCAATTAACACCAATTATAAAACGGCCAAGGAATAACATTTCATAGGAATGACTAACTTTAGTAAAACCCATTAAACAGCCACCAGTTATACCCAAAACATTATTTAATAATAAGCCACCCTTTCTGTAAAATAAAAAAATTGAAGAGGAAAACAGAAGTTTAGAACATAATTGTTTAAATTGCTTGAAATTAATAGAATTTGGACTGCTTTCCCTTTAGCTCTAGCATCTCCCAGACGGACTTAGCATTTCCTATCCTTAAATTGATATAAAACAAAGTGTAGGTGAGATAAGGCCATAGTCTAGTACCTATAGTGAGCGTCAAAAGAAACTGTACGCCAAATCATGGAAAAGACCCACGAACAACAAGTCGACACACACCATCTTCTTGTCGACTATAAGGCTGCCTTCGATAGCCCCATAAAGGATTGTGTTTTTGCCGCAATGTCTGAGCTCGGTATACCTGCAAAGCGGATAAGGCTATGCAGAATGACGTTGAGCAATTCCTGCAGCTCCCTAAAAATAAGAATGGACCTCTCCGAACCTTCTGATACCGTGCGAGGTTTCAGACAAGGTGACTCCTTATCATGCGGCCTCTTCAACTTCGTCATGGAGAGTGTTCTGCGAAAGGCGAGAGTGCAACGTAATGGCACAATTTTCCAAAAAAGCGTCCAGTTGCTTGCGTAGGCTGACGACATTGACATCATAGGTCGTACTAAGCGAGATGTTACTGCAGCCTTTAGTGCTATTGAACGGGAATCTACTAAGATGGGTATGGCAGTAGATGAGAGCAAAACGAGGTATATATTATCGACAAGTAGCGACGTGCGGCGTATTGATTCTCAGATTACGGCCGATAACTATACTCTTGAAACGGTCAAGGAATTTATTTATCTTGGCTCCGCCGTTACCACCAAAAATGATGTCAATCTAGAGATCAAGAGCAGAATCACTCTTGCCAACAGGTTCTACTATGGTCTCAATAGGCAATTGAGTAGCAAAGACCTCTCTCGTACGACAAAACTAACACTCTACAAGACACTCATCCTACACGTGCTTCTTTATGGCTCAGAGGCATGGACCCTGTTAAGAACTGATGCAGCGGCCTTGAGAGTGTTCAAGAGAAAAGTCCTGCGTAAGATCTTCGGTCCTGTACGAGTTGGCGATGATTTCCGTATCCGATCCAACAATGAGCTGTATAAGCTCCTCAACGACATTGACGTTGTGCAGCGTATTAATATCCAGCGGCTGCGCTGGCTCGGCCATGTCGTTCGAATGGAGGAGGATGCTCCGGCGAGACGGGTATTTGATGCGGGAATCTGCGGAAGTCGGCGAATATGACGACATTGTATCCGTTGGGAGGTCCAAATCGAGGAAGCCCTGTCATCGATTGGTGTGACCAACTGGTGTAAGCGTGCAAGAAGCAGAGGCGCCTTGAAGGATGTGTTGCGGCAGGAAGAAATCCGTTAATCGGGTTGTTGTGGCCAATTAAGTAAGGAAGTGAGATGTCATCGACATTTTTTATTTGTTTGAAAGACCTATTGAAGCTATTATGTGTGGAATGTAACGTCGTTCAAATACCCGTCACGGCTTGTTTGGCTGGAGCATATCCAAAATGTTCAATTATCCATGACTCTGGCTCATAAGTCAGGCTGAATTTGACCTATGGCAAGGGTTATATTGGCTATGTGGGCCGATGTGATTTGTGGCTTACTCGGATACCCCTGCGGCTTAAGAGAATCCCACTAGAATGGGCTAAGACAGTTAAATCTCCCGATCTCGATGGCCAATACACCTAACTTCCACTTGGGATGACCATGTTCTCAAATCGCTCGTGCAGAACATCAAATTGAAACAGCATGTCATTGGTATCCAGATCATCCAAAAGAAGTTGCTAATCGCCGACCTATAGTGTTGGCCGTTAACAGTGATGGCCCTGCTAATGTAGTTCTCAAAGACATACAGACCGATGCAGCCGTCAGCACAAAACCCACATCAAACCGTGACTTTTTCCGAATGCATTGAACGCTCTAGGATCTAATGTGGATTGCTATAGTTCCAAATGTTAATGTGCCCATTCATCCAGAAATCAGCTTGTTCTTTGAAGAAGAATTTTCGATTATTACGATGCTCCCATTAGAGCACCCATTTTGTAAAACTTTTTTTTATTTGGAAGCGTTCTTGAAGGCTGCATCGGCTTTTGGTGATTTAGCAAACCAGAACTGAATAAATGGCAGCTAATTTGACAGATGCAGCTTCAACAAAATGGCCGTTATTAACTGACAAAGTTCCGCAGTCACTGTTGCATAACCTAATATAAGTTTTTACGAAGGCCAGCTCATTACAAGCCTCTTACGGTAGTCGTGTAGGCATCTGTGTTTGCGTTGCAGACAGACGGCCCTGAAAAATAAGTGCAAGAGTAATTTGCATGTTATATGTCTTTCGTCCAGCATTCCTGGAAATTGTAATATCTATAGGAAAGAAGATGGAGATATTCCTCAAGAGCAGCCTAGACTTCGAAAGACTTCGTATGATTTGTCTGGCCGATGTATAAGTTTGATAGAAAGGCCTGATCAGCAGAACGTAATTTCAGTAACAGTGTATGCTTTACAGGAATTTGGTATAAAGTTTTCCCATTTTTAAATTGCTTATCAAGTATCACTTCAAGCTCCACTTATGGACTTATGCTCTGGCTTATACATCCAAGATTACAGATAAACTTACATTTATTTGTGATTCACGAACTTCTAAACTTACCTGCCAAAACGATTGGCCATCCAGCCCCCACTGAAACCGCCCAACATGCCACCGATGGCAAATATTGAAACCGCCACCGAATACAGTTGCTGTATAAACTCTTCGCTAATATCTTCACCATAGCGATCCTTATAGACGTCCTTCATAAAGTTTTCAATATTTTTTTCGGGAGCATTTATTACGCCGGTATTATAGCCGAACTGTAGCATGCCCAGTACGGCGGAAAATATTGAGTAGGTGAGAAAGAAGGTGAGACCCTGTAAAAAGAAAAACGGAAAATATTTCTATTAACAAAACAAATAATTGTAGTCCACTGATTAGAATTAAAAAAAAAGAAAAAAATTTTGAAAAATAAAAGAAAACGTTTTGAATTTGAATTTTGTTTGTCTAACGATTGGTTTTACAATTGATCAAGTTGGGGGGAGGGGAGGGGGTACTTTAAACCAAAAACAATTAAAAACGTTTCCAAGGGGGGGGGGATCTGTTGAACTGAAAACAAATTTTGATTATGATTAAAGGGCTTTTCTTTTCTTTTTTCCGGGGTGGTTAAAGTATCGATTAATTGAATGCCAAGTGTCTCAAAAATAATGCCGATCATGTAAAAAACAGGGGGACCAAATCAAAATGAAATAATAAAAGAGAAAAACGGGTAAAAATAAAAAAGGAAAACAAAACAAAACATCAATAAATGAATGAAATTAAGAGAAAAAACAACTGAAATTATAGTGAAAATATTAAACAGAAAAACATAAAGAACTTCAAAGATCAAAATTATGTCGTAGACTCTACGCATGGGTTCATAGAGAGTATGTAGAGGGTTTGGAGATAAAGACGTGATTCATAGGTAATCATTTGTTTACGGGCCTGATTATTAAACTTTAATTCTTTTAGAAATAAAATGCTAAAACTTGACAAGAAGGATAATCAAGAAAGTAAAGTACAGATGTTCTGCGAATAGCTCAATGCCACGAAGAACAAATTTACTGAATCTCTTCAAAGTTATTTCCATTATTAACCATATTTTTTGAGAAAAAAAAATCCAAGTTGATTTTACAAAAAGTCATGTTAGATTAAGGAAAATTTTAAGACAGCACTCTTCAATGATAGACACTTCACTTGATGCTATGTCGCGTAAATTTTTTCTAAATTTGAAGATAATAAAATTGTGGGGCCAGAATTGATCGCAATGCCCCACAAACAGCATCCGAAATATGTTTGGCAATGTTTCCCTGTAATAAAGCCAATTGGTTGCCCACTTTCCTTAAAGGAACACAAAGCAATTGTAGACCGTTTTAACAGAATTGCATCCAAAGAATTAAAAACATTTTCATTGCAGGCAAAGCCATATCGTCTGCCTTGTGGCATACGAGAGGCAAAATATATATTTCTTATGAATCGTGTGAGAGACTGGCTTGTAATCCTGAATAAAGGATTGAAGTGGTCGATTAAGAAAGTGCGCGAGATATTATCGACATTTTGTTCATCATTTGAAAGACTTATTGAAGCCATTATATGTGGAGTATAGCAACTTTCAAATGTCGGCATCTCTGGGTGAAACGCATCCGAAATCTTCAATTTTGCATGACTCTAATGCATTAATTGCATTGAAAACAGCGAATGGTTTTAAATCACCTTCACCTGACATGAGTATGCCTTCAAATCGCTGGATCAGAATATCTAATGTGCCATATCCGTCCTGTTGATGCCCTTGGTTTTCAGTTTTAATACTACCAACAGTTTAACGGTTCACGTCTTGACTAATTTAATGACAACAAGTTTTCTCTTATTAAATTCGACAGATTTTTTATTCCATTTTATTTCTTTACAGAATTTATGTCAGTCATTACAAAGCGCCTCTATGTTTTTTATTATTTTTTTTCTTTCTCTCAGTTTCATGTTTGGCGGTTAAGATTGGTTTAATGTGGCAGGTTCTAGAATGAAAGGGTTGCAATTTATTGATGTCTACAATTAAAGCTTTCTAGTTTAGGTTGTTGTATTCGATGTAGTAATGAGAAACTTTGCTTTGTAGCAGTGCTGCTAGGTCTTCTTACTTTAAGAAATTAGGGGGCCAGTTGTTTTATGATAGAACCGATCTTGTTTATTAAGTTTCTCAACAGAAACCAAGAAAAATTAAGGCAATGATCGCAAATTGTCATATTAAATTTGATCAAAAATTGTCATGTAAACGAGTAGACGAAAAGCTGGACCTAATCCAGACTTAAAGGTTATAATTGCCAATAATCTATATATACAAGGAAATTTTGCTACATATCATGTATCTTCTAAGATAAAATAAATTTCTATGAAAAAAAAAAATCATGGAACTTAAAAGACTTTGAAGCCTTGCCATGTTACATTTAGCTTGACTCAAGGCCCAAGGATTAAATACAATTTTTACACATAAAATTTTCGATTTAGGGCCATTATTACAACTTGCCGTTAAAACTAAAGGGACGATTTTAACGGGTAGATAAATTGTTTTTCATTATTATCAGTACCCAATAAGATAGAAGTGATCGTTAAGCTAAAGGGAGGATCATCCTACCGTTAACATTTAAAGTTAACTTTATGTTGGAACTTGCCATATTAGATATTATTTTCATTATGGCAACTTCAAATTTAAACAAAATGAACATATACAATAAAGAAAAGAAGCCCGCGGTTGCCACTGCGTTAAAAAAAAAACTTGTATAATTGAGCAGTTTTATCGACATTGCTCCGGCACTGCCATATTTTTGAAAAATTTTATCTGTGAGTTGTAGTAACGAAAATAAGTTAAAGGTAACTTTCCAGTTCACTTTAGCTAAAGGTACCTTTAACTAAACCCAAGTTTAATGGCAATTTATAATAATGGCCCTTAAGGTTTTATTTTTATGGTGATAATCCAATAAGTTGATCGGTTGACTAAATTCTTTCTAAAAGTCTTGCTACACGTATAAGATGATTATTTTCCATTTTGATTTATAAATTATAAAAATATTACAAATTAATAATGAAAAAAAATTTTATTTTATATCATAAACTTAAAAATCAAATCAATCAATAATAATAAACGCATAACTTGTCACTTAAAATAAATAAATTAAAATAAACAAATTCCGAACATATTGTTAAAGTAAAACAAAAATTGTTCTTTAAAATAAAAAATATATTCAAATTATTTATTTCATAATTTTTAAATTACAAATTAAAATTAAAAATAAATAAATTAAAAACAAATTACAAATTATAAATAAATCGATTATTATGAATGATATGTTATTTATGATGTTATTTTAAATTTTTAATGAAATTATGCCAGAATAAAAGCTGAACTACTACTAAAGTTTGTAGAAATTCAAACAGGAGATGTCGCATTAGTGCACTTTAAGGGATATGTGTAAGTGTTGATGTTAGGGAGTGAGAGGGAGTAAAAGCATTCCAAAATTACAAATATCGACGAATTTACATATTAGCGACCTTATATCGATAATGCAGTTAATTTTAAAATAATATTTTATATTAACTTTCGTATTTTATATAAACAGGGATCTAGTCAAAATTAAAAAAAAATAATAGGAGTAATTAAATTGAATTTATACGCGCTTTTGGTCCGTACTTTTAGCTGTGTTTGGATTCATCTTTCTCAAACTTAAAATTGCTTCTAATTTATTTTTATTTTAGAAGGAAAATGTTTTGGACTTTTATAACATTTGATAGCTTACCCCAAAATCTGTAGAAAATATATTCTATAGGTAAGATGGTAAGATATACGAATTTGGTGTGGATTCCGAGGAGGAAACGATCTTTATTTCGTTGATTTTATTTCATTGATCTGTATATAGTATAAGGCGTTGTTCAAAAAATATTCTTATAATAATATTGCAGCTGCTATTGAGGCGAATTCTAAATTAGTAGCCATATATAGAACAAATGGAAGGCGTTTAGTGCTAGGTTTAGTGCTACAGTGTGGTTGGAGAGTTTGTTATTCATTTTCCCATCCCTCCTTATTTTTATGGACACTGGCTTTCGGTAGCAGTCGAACTTCGGCAAAAGCACTTTCGCTTTACATTAAAGAAAGTGAACCACTTTTCAAGAGAAGTGACCATTCATTTCGATTGTGTTGCAAATCACAAGTTCTTTTTATCATTGTTCGGTGGGAAGCTACACATGCCACATATTTTTGTGTACAGATTAATAATGCAATTGGTTCCCTTTAGAAATTAAGAGAATATGTACGTAAGAGTGCTCTTATCGCTATGTTTCAGGTACTAAGGCGAAACACATGCAGGATATCAAGGATAATCGGGCCTACTCGGGCTAAAGAAAAAAATCAGTATCCTGATGGGTGTAATTACTAAAGACTAAAGACTATCCAGATTACAATTACATACATACATAGTTGGTCTTTACAACACCTTAGTCAGGATTACGACCTAGTTTCTCACACCACTTATGTTGTGTGTGGTAATTTTATACATGAGTGGTGGGACCTACAGTTTAAAGTCGGTTCCGAACGACAGATTTTTGAGAAACTTTTCATGGCAATTTTATTTACTCTCAGAGTTTTCTGCCAGAAATCTGCTGAGAGGGAGTCGCCGAAGAAATACTTTTTGTATTTTATCTTGATGCCTTGCCTGGAGCTCGAACCCTGGCTTTACGTCTAATAAGCCAACACACCAGTGGTGTTGTGCTAATTTTTTTTTTACTGGAACGCGTTCCGGACTCCGGTTCACGGTTCGGAAAAACAAGCCGGTTCGTTTCGGTTTTTGTTCCGGTTCGGGTTCGGTTCAAACCCTTGTTTATAAAAATACATATAAAAATTCGTCAAAAATTAAAAAAAAAAATTAGCAATTCTTTTTAACTTTTTTTTTTCAAAACGTCAGCCAATTCACGTTATCAGAAATCATCTTTAGTTCCGGAATGCGTT
Source organism: Sarcophaga variegata (assembly GCA_932273835.1). Classification (NCBI taxonomy): domain Eukaryota; kingdom Metazoa; phylum Arthropoda; class Insecta; order Diptera; family Sarcophagidae; genus Sarcophaga; species Sarcophaga variegata. Next base: position 61,445,223 of record OW026362.1, read on the forward strand.
CCTGTCCAAAAAGGAAGTACCGGAACGACGTTCCGTAGCGTTCCGGCTCGACAACACCACTGTAACACACTACCTACTAGACTACGGCGACTATATCCAGATTATGATTATTATTTCCAATGGCGAATAACCTGAATCAGTACAGCACTTTTCTTATGAATTTTAGGCTCTATGTAAAACTAGGCACGTCTTTGCTAGAAGTTTTTAGAATTGTCAATTGTTAAGTTTTTACGTTTTAAAATCGTTTGAAATATCAGCTCGTAGATTGCAATAAAAATAAAAATAAATTTGTGTTCAGTTTTAATTAATTCCTTTATTGTTCGCACAATTCTGTGTGCTACTATTCACAACTTGATGTAAACAACAACAATTGCTTTGTTTCTTATTCTGATTAACACTCGTTTGCGTAAACAATAATAACTGTTCGACCGATCTGTTCGGAGATCTTGAAACGGCAATTATTCTCCTCACACGCAATGCGTCTTCACACAAGACTGACTGAATTTTAAATGTATGTCACTGAATCTAACTCAATTTGTCGAGAGCAATAGGTGTTTGTTAAAGGGAACACAAGCTCCATGTATGGATTAGTAAGGTAGAATTTTAATCATTGTAAGCGACCTATAAATCCAAACCCAACTGATTTTTTTAAGCCATAAAATAATATTGGAAGTCTCCAAGAAAAGTGATTTTAAATTTGGAACATTTTTGAACGACGTCTGAGTATTACAAATATTTTTGGAATGGAAATTTTAGCATGCTTTATAAATATATTTGATTTATTTTTAAAAAGCATACATGCTTGTAGTACGTCACAATTTCATAAAAGGTGGCAACATTATGGGGTGGCATAATTTCATTAAAATTTTCAATATTTTTAAAATTATTTTAAAGTGTTCGTATGGCTATGATTAAGATAATGTATGACGTTATTAGTATGGTTTATTAGTCAGACAAAGGGGGCGGGGGCGTTTGGTTAAGGGGGTTCAAGAGTTATCCATTGGAAAGTTTGCTAAGGGGGGGGGGGGGGAGTATATTTTGCAATAAAGTTGATTGTTTTATTTTATTATTGCCAGGGGGTAACGGGGGGTTAGATTAGGACTGTAGTGAGAGTAGTGTTCTGTATACTTATTTGGAAAAGTTGGAATTCGTTTTCTGTTTTCTATTTTTTTTTATATGAAGAAAAAAAATATATTTTTTAAATGAAATTTGAAGTCGTTTGTTTTTTTGTTAATATTTTAATTACACAACATGGCAAATAATTTAAGCTACAAACTTGTTCTAAAAGTCTTAGCTTCCTTCTGTGCGTGTGCTCTTCTAATCTATCGACATATTCGCGTAACTCTTCAATTTCCTCTTTAACTTGTTGCACTGTATCTAATTCGTGTTTTATGGCAACCATATCACGTTTAACCTGTAACAAAGAGAGAGAGAGAGAAAAGATTTTTTGTTTCGATTATTTAAAGAGCATTTAAGGACTCAATACTACTTACTTCTGATACCTCACTTTGACAACTTTCTACTGACTTGGTGAGTTCCTGCAGTTGTGTACGTATTTCGCACAAGGCCACTGTAGTCTCCATGTGTCTGTCGCCTCTTTGAAGCTCATCCAATTTAGCTGATAAATTCATACTCATCACGCTGACTTGCTTTTGCAAACTAACCATGATTTATTCCATTTTTTTTTTGTTTGTTTTTAAAGAAAATATTTTTTATAAAATTTTTTTTCGTTAAAGTATGGTTTTTAAATAGAAACGAAATTATTTTCTAAATTATTTTAAATATTTTTATATGATAAATATATACGTATACTTTTTTGTTTTGTTTAATAATTAATAAATTAATAAATTTTATTTTATAAAAGAGGAAAAGAAAAACAAACAACATTTAGGTGAAGTGAATGAAGTAGAAAAAGTAAAAAAAAAAACATGACATTCATGACAAAAATGCTTATAAAACATTTAAATATGTAGAGATAGAGAGAGAGAGAGAAGGAAAATTGAATTATTTTATTAACGAAAATATTTTGTTTATGAAAAACGTACATATGTTGGTTGTATGTAACGAATTATGTAAGTTTGTATATGAATTGTTAAGAATTTTGAAAAAAATCTTCTGTCATAGAATAATTTTGTGCGTGTTTAATATGGTTTTTATTTGTAGTTTTTTTTTTATTAATTTTTTGTTAATAAAAGAAAATAAAAATAAGTGCCACGCCCCTGTTGGCATTGAAATGTCACACCCGTTACAGTTCGTTTACATAAAATCATACCACAGTTTATGGCATTCATTTTGTTAACAGACTTTTAATATTTTAAAGTTAATACATATTAGGATGGCATAAAGTTCCAGTCAAAAATATATTTCTTCATCGATTATATGACTTTAGTAAGCATTGTAAAACTATACTCTGCAGCAAAATAAAATTTTATGCAAAAAAATTTGGTGGAACCTTCATTCAGTCAATATTCAGTATCGTTTAAGGGGTACCAGAGATCAACAATGAATCGTTTTCTCGCTATTCATAGGCACTCATGAAATTTTTAATATAAGTGAGTCAACAGTATTGAAATTTAACTCTACTACTCGTAATTCATTCATACTCACTACAACGTTGATTTATAAGTACAGGTTGCAATGACTATGCGTACAACGTTGACATCAAACTCATACCATTCGACATATGTTTGATTCATACAGCAAAAGCAAACAGGCAGAGAAGCTGCAGAGCAAACACACATCCATTTAGTGAGTATTTTAGTGTTCGTACGCGATTCATACTTAGTTTGTGCTTCGTGTATATGTTGAGTTATGGAGAGTCGAAATCAACAACATCAACACGTATGATGTTAAGTATGAATATGACGAGTACTTTAAACTTTTAATATGAGTAGAGGTTCCATGGTATTAAAAAAAGTATGAATGCGTATAAGTATCAGAAATTAAGAGCATGAGTCGATTCTACTCATTTATTTGAATACTCATTGCTGATATCTGGTTAGTATATTACAAAGGGCCGAAATGCTGACCTAAGTGGGACCTCTTCCTTCCAAGCTGTCCGCCACCTAACCTAACCTAAGGGTTAGGCTACTTTCGGGCCATAGGATTAAGATGGAAATCTTATTTTTCCTCAAACGATATGAAAAAAAGGAGAAAAATGCAACAAAACGTGCGTATAATAAAATGGTTTTATTAAAATGGATGTTCTATTTGGGCAACATGATCATCGAAGTCACCGTAGTCTAGTAGATAGTGTGTTGGCTTATTAGACGTGAGGTGACGCTTCTAGCCCCAGGCTAGACATCTCAGCAAAACGAAATATGAAAAACTGTTTCATCCGCGACTGCCTCAGAAGATTTATGGCAACAACTCCGACAAAATTGCCATGAAATGTTTCTTAAAAATCTGTCGTTCAGAGTCTACTTTAAACTGTAAGTCCCGCCGTTCATGTATACAATTTACACATAGAGCATGAGCACTGAGAGAAAATAGGTTGTAATCCTAACTCAAATCAGTGAACAGACAACATCACAATTTTTCATCGTATTGAAGACGGCGAATTGAGTTACAGAAAATGATGATGTGCGGAAAGCATTATTTTCAGAAAGCATTTGTTTTCATTTGAAGAAAAGTGCTAAAGAGTCGTATCGAATACTTGTCGAGGCATGTGATGATCATGCTCTATCAGAAGCAACATGTAGAAAACGGCTTCGATGGTCTCGGCGTAAGAGTTTGGTGTAAGAAAAGAAGATCATGGAAGACTATAAAAAAAAGGGTGAAAACGTTGAACAATATTGTATGAAAAGCGACACTTTGAATCGTAAACAAATGACAGAAATGTTTAATGTGGCATAACAAAAAATTTCTGATCGTTTAAAAGCCATGCGAAATATACAAAAGTCTGGAATATGGGTGCCACATGAGCTTAATGCCAGACAGTTGGAGAACAGACAAACCAGTTAAGAAATTTTTCTTCAAAGACACGCTAGAGAATCACTGTTACTGTTACATTGTTACTGGCGCTGAAAAGTGGATTTATTTATTTATTAATTACAATACAATTACAAATTATATTCTAATTGTATACGAGCGGAGTAACTTAACCATATGCTCGTTGTAGTGTCACAGAACAGAGACTCTGGTGGAATCGAACCCACGGCCCTCACGCTAATAGTCTAGCACACTATCACACTACCACGACGCCCAACAGAAAAAAATGGATTTGTTTTGCAGAAGCTTAAAAGGTAAAAGTCAGAGGTTAATGCGAGACAACCACCAACTTCAGCTACTAAACCAGATCGAGTCGGCAGGAAGACAATGCCGTGTGTCTGGTGGTACCAGAGCATATAAAGCATGTTGAAACCGTGAATAGCTACTGACACCAAATCATAAATTTGAAACACGCATTGATCGAAAAACTATCAGAATGCACCACAAAACACGGCGAGGGAATTTGGCAACATGGCAATGCATCTGCACGCATAGCAAAATCGGTTCATGATACAATCGAAGTATTAGGCTGGGAGGCGTTACCCCACCCGCCATATTTACCAGACGTAGCTCTTTCTGATTACTATTTGTTATTATCGATAAAACACGGATTGGCTGTGCAACAGCACTTCAATCCCTAGGAGGAAGTCAAAAATTTGATGATTAATTGATTTGCTTCAAAAGACGAATTGTTTTATTGGCGTGGAATTCACAAACTGCTTGATAGATAAAAAAATGTGTAGTAATACTAGAGTTATGGAACCATCCGGGGCTTCTGATAAAACCATTTGTACTTCAAATTATCTACAGCTAAATGAGAGCATTTGCATAGTGGACATGCAGGTGCTACTCCTTACTCCTGCTCGTCTCTGCAGCTTCTGTAGGAACATAGAGTTTTTACAACCACTGGGTATACTTTTTACCTGGACCCAGACAAATTGAAATTCTTCGACTTTTTCAAAGATTTCTTGAAAAATAACTGAATGTAGTTTTTTATTTTATTATTTAAAATTAAATTCTATTTTTTTTTTCAAATATAAATACTACAATGAAAGAGTTTTTCTTTTTCAACTCAAATATAACAAATTAAAGAAGACAATAAAAACAAACGTAACAAACGTAAGCATTTCTGTTTGCCACATTTTTATTGGATTAGAATTCAGATTTTTTGTAATATACTCTACACACACTCTCCTTTTATTGTGAAAATTTTAATCCGGTTGTAATCCCAATTTAAAGCTGCTGCCTTTTAGGTGCACACATACACATACACTAGTAAATGCTGATATATGTACACTTACATACAAAGTCTGGCAACAATATCCTTTTCATTTATAATTAAACACAATGGTTTTCAATGTAATATTAATCTCTCTGATTATCAAAACCTTTACCAAAAATGCAATTTTATTTATACACACATACACACTCACATATACACCTAAATACACACATATGAACACACACTCTTTTTCAAATTATTTCTACACTTACACTACGCTCAGAGGTAAAAATCGACTTTAGTAAGCGAAAACAATAGAAAGGAAATGATGCAATTATCCTTTCATAGTGAGAGTGAAAGAGAGACAGAGAGAGTGAGACGGAGAGAGAAAGTGTGAGAATTCTGTAATATTTTTTCAATTCAATTTTTTTTCTATATTTTTTACTTTCAGTTTCATTTCATTCATTTATTTTGAAACACATCTGGTGAAATTCAAACACAAGATAATGGCATTATAATGTTCTATACCTACGCACACTTATATAAACATAAACACCTTCACATATACTATAAGTAAACTGTTAACCCAATAAACATTTTCTGTGAAACTTTTCCCTTTTGCTTTACTTTTATTGCCAGGTATTTCTTTTAACAGAAGTCAAGTGAAAAGTGGAAAATTTGTTAAAGCAGGAACAATCGGAGTCAGATGAAATGTCATGTAAAATGTCCCCAAAATAATTCTTATGTCTAAACACGTATTGCTTTCCTATTTCTGTATCCCGTGGACATAAAATATTGTTACGAAAATGAAAAATCTAGATACTGGTTTGCATCGCTTAACAATAAAATTAAAAACAAAACAATGCAGTAAACAAACCTGTTTACAAATTATCGTAATTTTTAATATAACAACAAACACCAGCATAAAAAAATGGTAAACAAGCAAGCAAAAATCCACAAACAACACTACAAGAATATATGTAACCAAAATACACAAATAACACTCCAATAATAAATGTAAACAACGATGTCTACATTTATAGAGATTTCGAGAAGGCGAAGTCATGAACATTCGCCTTCATCAGACTATTTAGGTTAGGTTAGATAAGAGGACGTGTACATGTCAATAAAGACAAGTACAGTACCCGGAGGTCGAATTGACCCATTGTACAACGTCCTAGTTTCTCACACCACTTATGTTGTGTTTGTTAATTTTATACATGAGTGGCGGGACATACAGTTTAAAGTCGACTCCGAACGACAGATTTTTGAGAAACTTTCTCATGGCAATTTTATTTATTTTCAGAGTTTTTGAAAGAAATCTACTGACAGGAAGTCGACGAAGAAATATTTTTTCATATTTTATTTTGATGTCTGACCTGGGGCTCGAACCCTGGCTTTAAGTCTAATAAGCCAACACACTACCCACTAGACTAAGGCGACTTCAATACCAACAAACACCAGCATAAAAAGATGGTAAACATGTAAACAAAAATACACCAACAGCACTACAAGAATAAGTGTAAACAAGATGTTTACATATATAGAGATTTCGAGAAGGCGAAGTCATAAACATTCGCCTTCTAGAATATTCGTCAGACTACTGTTTACGTTGCCATATAAAAGTCAAGATAAAGCAGGCAACTGAGTTAGTAAAAGTGCAGTCAGTCTTGTGTGAAGACGTTGTGCGTTTGAAGGGACTAATTGTGGTTTGAAGACCTCCGTTACAAAGATCTGTCGAACAATTGTTTAGTGATTGTTATTGTTTATGCAAAGAGTGTAAACAGAGGTAATGACCGTAGTCTAGTAGATAGTGTGTTGGCTTATTAGACGTAAAGCCAGGGTTCGAGCCCCAGGCCAGACATCAAAACAAGATACAAAAAGTATTTCTTCGGCGACTTCCTCTCAGCAGATTTCCGGCAAAAACTCTGAGAGAAAACAAAAATTGCCATGAAAAGTTTCTGAAAAATCTGTCGCTCGGAGTCGACTTTAAACTGTAGTTCCCGCCACTCATATATAAAATTACACACACAACATAAGTGGTGTGAGAAACTAGGTCGTAATTCTGACTGAATTATGCATGAAGTCATCAACATTCGCCTTCAAGCACATTCATCAGACCGTTTAGTTATCCAATAAAAGGCAAAGCAAAGCAGGCAACTGAGTTAGTAAAAGTCTTGTGTGAAGACGTTGTGCGTTTGAAGAGAATAATCGTGGTGTGAAGATCTCCGTTACAAAGATTTGTTGAATAATTGTCTAGTAATTGTTATTGTTTATGCAAAGAGTATACACAGAGGTATAACAAACAAAGCAATTGTTGTTGTTTACATTAAGTTGTGAACACTGGCGGCACACAGAATTGTGCGAATAATAAAGAATTTTAATTAAAACTAAACACAGACTTATTTTTATTTTATTTGCAATCTACGAGCTCATATTTTAAACGTTTTTAAAAGGTAAAAACGTAACTACATTAATGCAGTGACAGTAACTGTAAGCAAATGCTCACAGGGTATGCCTGCATTCACATTAAATGTTGACATTTTATTTCATACTCATGTATTGTATATATTTCCACTTATATGTACGCAGGCATATATATATATATATATATGAACTATATAGTACGTACAGGACTTGGAAATGTGTAACAACAATAACAATAATGAAAACAACAAAAATAATAATAATGACGTCAGTAAGTGTATAAATGAGAGAGAGAGATAGAGAGCGAGAGTAAAAAGGAAGTTCATTATGGATATTAATAAAGTCAAGTGTAGTTGAGTGTAAATAAATGTTTTATAGGTCATTGCATTTCATTTAACCCATTAACAGCTGTAATTAACACTTTTATTAATATTTGGAAAACATCGAGTGCTCTTTGCATGGAAAATACGAAATGTCAGCTGTTAGTGAACCGAAACTTAAGGGCAATGCTCTAGAATTTTCGAAGAGTACCTGGTACTGAGTTATCATTCTGAATTCAAAGTTTACATGGAAGAGCTGTAGGTTTTTTACCATGACTTTTTGAATTTGTTTTCCTTATAACGGACGTGGCAATCTGTTCTTTAAAACAAACATATTTCAGTTGATTCCTGTTAAAATAAGAACCAGCTGCGTCATTTAGCAGACCACCATTGATAGCAGAATACCATATGATTTGAAGAGAAAGTGGAAAAATTTTAAAAAAGTCTGAATCCATAGAATATACGTCGGTTGTCCTAAAGTCAAAAAGTCTCGTACATATTGACTCATGCTCGTAAAGAATTTTTAGTTAAAAAGGCAATTTTTTTTTCAAACATTTAAACAAAAATCTATTTACGTACTGGGGCATTAATTTGATGACGGACAATAAATACCAAGTCCTATACCTAGTCTAGCAGGTCATGTTGTAACGTAAAGGCTGCCTTCCAAAATGTTAGCTGCTTTGTGTTTGAACAAAGTATCATGTTTCATAATGCCGCTGTACAAAATATATACAATGTATTCTATTTCAAAACGTCGTCTATGGGTATTTTCAACCCAGTCAAAAAGCAATCAGGCATCGGATTTATAGTTGATGCATTGTTTCGTTACTTTGCATATCTACATAGTTTATATAAAGTAGTGGAACTGCATACAAACTTTGTATTGATACATTTTGGAAGACAGCCAAACATTGAATACTACTGTACAGTCTAGCCTAGACACATAAATTCGAGAGACATAAACGGCCAGAGGTTTATTTCAGCAACGCCTCAACAAATCGATACTAAATGAAGAATCAATTACAGATTAAAAATAATGTAATGATTTGATTTCAGACTCTGTTACTTACTTACTTAATTGGACATTACATCCCTTAAGTCAGGATTACAACCCAGAGTCTCACTCTCGCTAATGCTGTATGTGTTAAATGTATCCAATTTTTCAGGGCAATTTTATTTTATTTTCAGAGTCTTTACATACATAATTGGTCATTACAAGCCTTCAGTCAGGATTGTGGACCTAGTTTCTCACACCACTTATGTTGTGTGTGTTAATTTTATACATGAGTGGCGGGACCTACAGTTTAAAGTCGACTCCGAGCGACAGATTTTTGAGAAACTATTCATGGCAATTTTTGTTTTCTCTCAGAGTTTTTGCCAGAAATCTGCTGAGAGGTAGTCGCCGAAGAAATATATTTTTTTTGGGTTTGAACCGTGGCCTCTAGTCTAATAAGCCCACACACTACCTACTACAATACGGCGACTTCAACCTTTGCCAGAAGACTCCTGAGAAAAAATAGCTGAAGAAATATATTTTCTTCATATTTCGTTCTGATCGCGTTGTCCGAACAAAGGGTTGAACCAAGGACTGTCTAATAGTTCAAGACAGTACCTACTAGACTACGTCAAATTTGGACTTTGTTCTTTTATGTTTCCTGAAGTATAACAGTTTCGACATCACATAGTTTAGCTAACTATTAACCAGGCATTGCAGAGGGAAATTTACGCGTTCTATACAATCTGACCCTTTTTGTAATCAAATTGGTATGTCTTTAGATTTAAACTAGGCTCAGGCCGAGTCACTGAGATTCTAAAGGTAATGAAATGATTTCTTCCTCTACAATGTTCGATAGGTATTAAACGCTCAATAGGTCTTCTCTCCGTCAAGCCAACCTAACTTAACCTAATCTAACCCCTAATGTGGACACAGGGACCTGGACGAAAGGAATAGTGGAGACACTTACATACATGTCTCCTCAACTTTCGATACACAATCCGGACGCGGATATGAACACGCAGGGGCCAAAAGGACCCCACTCCGAAGTAATACCACCGTAGTTCCGGAGTGGGCACAACAAGTCCACGAGACGAGGAGAATTTTGTGGGTAAGGGCCCCATACACGGACGATGTGACGACTTCCTCTATGGTGCGGTTAGGTGCAATTACACCTCCTCGGCGAGATAAAAAACCCGCAATGTCCACATGCGATTCAATGTTAGCACATTAGAATCAATATTTTCTATATGCTTGCGACTGAAGTTTAGATAAGCGGCTGATAAGCGACTGACGTAACCTAACCCAACCTAACCTAATCCAACTTAACCTAATATGGTATTCAGATATGCACCTTTAATGCATAAATCGCAATAAACGCCGTTATTGAGCTCAATATTTCATATAAAGTTTCAATTAATTATTGCGCAATAAATATGCAAATTGTTATAAGATTGAGTAAAACTTAAAATACAGCACTGTCATAAGTAATGGTCAGTGCGTATATTACAATTATTCGAACACTCTCTGTTGATATTTGACAACTTAAATGTCAAGAACAACAAACAAACTAAATAAATGTTTTGTTTACTAGATGTCAAATGAATATTGAAACAGCTGAACTGCGTAAATTATTATGTCTGAACACTTAAAATATTGTACTCAATAATTCGAATATTGACTCAATAAAAGTGCATATCTGAACATAGTATAACCTAACCCAATCTAATCTAATCTAGTCTAACCTAACCTAACCTAGCCTATAATATAAAATTCATACATAATGATTAGCAAGGACTTTCCTAACGTTTTATTGCTTTGCTTACCAGACTTATTAAATGATCAAGTTTTCTTAGAAATGATTTCCTTAATATTTAGGAATTGCTTGCCTCTATCAAGAGGTTAATTTCATTGCAAATCTTTAATATACTACCCCCTCCCCCCCATATGCATTTACGCATTATGAAAGACATAAAATCTCTACGTAATGCCAGAGTGTTAGAGCGTATGTCTGTCTGTATGGAGATATCTATATATTAAAAACGTATGTACAGTGAGCGTCAAAAAAACTGTACACTAGGGATAAAATTCTACCAATCACCAAACTCATCTTTTTTTTTAGAAGTCGCCGTAGTCTAGTAGGTAGTTTGTTGGCTTATTAGACGTAAAGCCATCGTTCGAGCCCCAAGCCAGACATCAAGACAAAATACAAAAAATATTTCTTCGGCGACTTCCTCTCAGCAGATTTCTGGCAAAATAGTCTGAGAGTAAATAAAATTGCATTAAAAAGTTTCTCAAAAATCTGTCGTTCGGAACCGACTTTAAAATGTAGGTCCCACCACTCATGTATAAAATTAACACACACAACATAAGTGGTGTGAGAAACTAGGACGTTGTGCAATGGGTCAATTCGGCCTCCGTGTACTGTACTTGTTTTAATTGACAAGTACACGTCCTCTAACCTAACCTAACCTAAACTCAACTTTTACCACTTGAGGAGAGTGCCCGAAAAAATTTGTTTATATTTTGAAATTTTTGTTTGTTTTTGTTTCAATTTTAAAAACTGGCAATGAAACAATTTTAAAATACAAAATAACGGTAATTTATTGATGTATATTTTGTTTTTAATGTACAGTTTCTTTTGACGCTCACTATATGTGATATGTATGCATATCCATTGCGTTATATTTGCACTTGTTTACATAGGGATTTCGATAGAAAAAAAAATTCTTTTGTTAGAAAGAAAATATGTTCACAAGTTTTTACCAGAATAATATTTGAAATATTGTTGCAATTTGTTGTTATTGTTGTTATTAAACAAACAAAATCATCATCATCATCTCTTGATGATATTTTTACATAAATTTGTTTATTTTTATTATGATGATCCACAAGATAAAATAATGAAAATTTTACATTTCGAAAAAGAGATAACAAAACAACATATTTTAACAAGCCCTTGCCTTGACAACGTTATAGAAGGCAAGGCAAGGCAAGGCAAGATAAAACTCTTTAGAGATTGAAATTATTTCACATTATGGCCACAGTACCATGCATATGGTACACCATATCATTGCATGCAGCTGTAGCAGCAGCAGCAGCAGCAGTATCCAATCAACTTGCAACTGAAAGGAATTCTCAAAGAAATTAAAAGAAAAACAGAGAAAAAAAAGAAGAATGGAATTGAATTTTACCTTTTGAGAGTTTTATACCAGATGAGCAGAATTGTGATTGTGATTTTGAATTTGTTTTCGATTAAATATTGATTTTCTAGGCATTTGAAGTTCCTAAGCATTTTTCAATATCATTAAATTGCATGCAGATTCTGCTTTTTTTTATTTATTTATGAAATCACTGACATTCTCTTCGATTACAGTTTTGTGATACTGATATGGATACTGATGCACTGATACTACGGATTCCTTAAGCAAATAAAGTTGAATATAAAATGGAATGCTATTTCAAATTGAAATTTATTTTCTATTTTCTGTTTGCATATCTTATTAAGGAGAATTTTTCTATTCTTTTGTGGCATAAATTATAAATTTTTATTTTGAAAATCAGAAATTTTCAATTTATTTTCACAATTGATAATGAAAACGCAGAGAGATGAACAAGCATTTGTACGATTGCATAATGTCTTCTATTGGAGATAAACTTTATTATGAATAAGAAAATTTATTTAAATTACTTCATTGTTTTTTAACAGAAAAATCAATATTTATTCGTATTTAAGTGAGTTTATATCGGATGTAACTCAAAAGAATCTTTTCTACAGGCTTCAGTTTGTTGTTCAAGGGATTGAACTTTCAAAGAAGCCAATAATTATGGGAGAGTTCTTCATCAGAGTTAATTAAAAACAATCGAAGAAATGTAGAATTCTTCCATTAAAGCCTAATACCACAATCTTCCACAGTCGTCAAGGTCCATTAAGAGATCAAAAAGAACTTACCTTAACGGCAGCCAATCTCTGTAACATATCGAGCCATAACCGCAAAAATATCTCAAGCGACAAAAACGAAATTTTACAGGGGAAGGTTTTTATTATTTATTTCTTGTGCAAATTAAGTTAGAAAATTAAACTTTTTTCTGTTATAAATTCATAACGGTACAGAGTGTGACTCTGAAATTTTTATAGATGATTCAAATGATGCCAATGAATTTATTTATTACAAAAAACCATATTTGAAAAATATGTCGCTTGATGTCGATATTGTGATAATATATTCACCATATTGACGGTTCAAGCAATATGGTTCTCGGAACGTTCAGATTCCTAACATTTCGTTAATAATAGGCAACGGCGAAAAATAATAATTTTAATGAATTTTTCTGAATTTAATGACACACACATATTATAAATATTTGTGTTCTAGAGTTCATGATCTAATCCCATTTCGAATTTAATTTAATTTTAGCGTTTGAATCATTCGTAGAATGAGATCGTTTACGATTGCCAAAATTTGGAAAAGGGTTTAAATACTTCCGCACGAGTTGCCAAAACGAAAAACGTAGTGGTTGCTCAATGATTTCGAAAATCTCCAAAATGGAGAATCGAATAAAAATACATGAGTCAACCGAATTTATATACGTTTCACAAAGTGCTATACGTCCCATTTAGATCAATAATTTGGTTATCAAATTTGCCTACGTTATAACAAAAGCAACATCAGGAAGATGTTTCAATAGAGTGCTCGTTCATATGCACCTCTCCCTCTACTACAAAATTATATTTCGGAAGTTTTAGAGTGAAACTGCTTCAGTGGTTTCCTTAAATGATTTTGAAAACTAGATTTTACAAAATATCTTTGTATCAGAGTTTATTGAATAGGAAATATGAGTAGGAAGAGCGCGAACACCAAACCTAAGGTTGGTATACCAATAATACCGGGAGTAACTGGTGGAGATAACGAGACATTCAACGGTTGCGCAAGAAGCTATTGAATATCATGACACAGTTTACGAACTTGAAATCGCCATAGTCTAGCAGTTAGTAAGTTGACATATTAGACGTGAGGCCAAGGTTTAAACTCCAGGTCAGACGTCTCCTACAAAACGAAATATGAAAAAAAATATTTCTTTGTCGTCTTCCTCTAAGCAAATTTCTGGCAAAAACTCTCAGCGTAAATAAAATTGCCAGGAAAGAGCGTCTCAAAATCTGTCGTTCGAAGTCGACTTTAAACTGTAGGTGTAAAATTGTGTCATGTATAAAATTAAAACCCAGCACATATGTATGTAAGTGGTGTGGGAAGTTCGGTTGTAATTCTGACTGGAAGATTAAATAGGGCTATACATGTATTTACTTCTAGTTGAATGAATATTAGATCCCGAGAAAGTGTGAATACTATACCCAAGTTGGAGTGCCAAGAATGCTTTCAGTGTCTGGCGACACATTCGTCAAACGTTGCATATGTGTTCTCTGTTGAGGTGCAGACAAATGATTACAAAGGAGACTCATTCGGAAAGTAAAAAAGGGGCGAAAATCAATCCATGTTGAGATCAATTAAGTTTGCTTCCTTGTGGATATAGTGGGCGTTAAAAGAAACTATAAATTAAAAAAAAAAACATATGCATTAATAAATTACCATTATTTTTATTCTAAAATTGTTTCATTGCCAGTTTTTAAAATTGAAACAAACAAATTCCAAAAAATTTCAAAATATCGTCAAAATTTTTCGGGCACTCTCCTTAAGTGGTAAAATTTGAGTTAGATTATTGTTAGAATTTTAGCCTTAGTGTACTGTTTCTTTTGACGCTCACTGTACTCACAACGATTTGCATTGAATTTTCCAATATTCATTCGAAGTCGTCATAAAGGGTCTCTTGTCTACGGGTATAAAGATTATAAATATGAAAAATACTTCACAACAAGTTGGAACGGCAAAAAAAACGTGAATACCTTTTCTATTAATATGAGTCATTGAGAAACCTTAGACACAAGCACCGAGTGCCCGAATTTAGCTATAGGTGGCTTGAATAAAACCCCTACCTTTGTAAAACTATAGCTAATGTTGAGAGATGCTAGTCAAGAACTTAAGAGATATGGTGACAGGATCTTAAAGGACTCACGTCAATTATGTTTTACGGCGGCTGCCAAATTAATTAAGCCGAGCTTATATGATGTAATTAATTATTTGCGAAAAATACGAAACGAAATAAGAATTGTTATTATTTAGATCTTCTTCAGTTATTGACCAGTTACGTGAAAATATTCAATGTTTTCTTTCACTTACTAAAATTGTGGATCTTGGACATGCCAAATTCAAACATTTTCATTATATTCCGAGCATTATAAGAGTTCTGGAGATGAAAAAAAATACTTATTGGAAGAAAATAATTATTTTACATTTAGCTTGTATGTATATATTTTCATTTGTACTAAAATAAATTGTATTTGTAAAAAAATATTCCATTTCGTAAAACATTTTTTTATCTTTTAAATTTTTTTTTTTTTATTATTTTTTTGTAAATATTTCAACAAGTAACCGACCAATTGGCATTTAAAGGACATTCACCAAATTTTAGCAATTTTTTTAGTTTTTGTGTCTTTTAATTTTTTTTTTTGTCGTTGTCTTACACAATTGAGTTGCGTCAAATGGTTTTAAAATAAAATAACGAAATTAAATAAAAAAAAAAATAAAAAAACGGAAATTACGTTTGTTTAAGTTGTTTGTTCATAATAAATATTTGATTTTAGTTTTACATGAAAATTATTACAAAAAAAAAATTATTTTTTTGTTTTTGTTTTTATTTTTATTATTATTTTTTTTTATTCTATTAACTATTAATGCGTTTCAATCGTTTAAGTTAAAAAAATAATTTTAAACGAATATTGTATGGAAAAATAAAAATTTAAATAAAATTGATTGGTTGTTTGGGACTGGATTTTGTATTTGATTATAAAAGAATATGATTAAAAATGAAAAGTAATTCATACGATTCGATTTGATTAATTTTGATTTGATTTGATTTGATTTGATTCATGGCAAATGGAGTATTATTTATTAAATACAACAAATGTTAAAATGTATGAATAAAAAACAATAAAAAACAATCAACGAAAAAGGTTTACTGTAGGTTTTTTTTTGGAATTAATGCATGGATATGATTTGTTTTTATTTTTTATTATAATTTTGTTTTTATTTTACATATTTTTTTTGTGGTGAAAGACCTTTAATACCAATTAGTTTTGTTACAAATTTATTGTTATTTTCTTCGTTTTTAATAAATTTTGACAATATTTTTTAAAAATACTTAAAAAAATCTTAAAATGCTTAGTGGATGTCAATGTGTGAGGTTACTTGTAATAAATAGAATAGAATTGAGTAGAATGGCATAGAATTGAGAATTGAGCAGAATATGTACAATTTACAATGTAGTATTGTGATAAGACTAAATGTTTATGTTATCAATGATATTATTTTGATAATGAATTTTGTTGTTGTTGTTATAAAAAATATTGACTTTAACCTATAAAGCCATTACATTATTAAGTTGATTTTCTGTACGCATTATGACATGGAGTGACTACGAAAGAATCGTTGCTCTATATGACCCTGCGATAATCGAAGTTTACCTGGCCTGCAATTGAAGAATGTGTACTGAACGATTTGTGGTTTCAACAGAACAGATCAGGAGATGACCCCAAAGCAGTGCATTGTGTTGGAATACCTCCATAATTTTTTCGAGAATTGCATTTTAGTCATACTTATCAGTTTCTTTTTTCTAATCTGAGTAATCATATATAATTTCATACAAACAGTAAGACAATTACAAACACCTAGAGTCTCTTGTGGAAATCAAATCCACGGCCTCGGCACTTGAACTTGAGCCCACTACCAACTAGGCTATCGATGACACGAGACGATCCCGACTTTATAGCACGAGATGTTTCCAGAAAAAGAAATGTTAATTTTTACCAACACCCCTTGCAATTTAAATCCGTTTGACTGACGTTTGTTGAGACTACCACCTGAAAAGTGCACAAAATTTGATCGAATTGGGCGTAAAGAAAGAAAAAGAAAATATGGTTCACTTTGTGGCAAGGAAATTGATAAATACGAAAAAATATACAAATTTTATTGGCACTGGTAGTTCAGAAAACAATCTCACGTTAGGTTAGGTTAGGTTAGAGGACGTGTACTTGTCAATTAAGACAAGTACAGTATCCGGAGGTCGAATTGACCCATTGTACAACGTCGTAGTTTCTCACACCACTTATGTTGAGTGTGTTAATTTTATACATGAGTGGTGGGACCTACAGTTTAAAGTCGACTCCGAACGACAGATTTTTATTTTATTGAGAAACTTTTCATGGTAATTTTTATTTACTCTCAGAGTTTTTGCTAGAAATCTACTGAGAGGAAGTCGCCGAAAAAATACTTTTTGTATTTTGTCGTTGATGCCTGGCCTGGGGCTCGAACCCAGGCTTTTGCGTCTAATAAGTCAACACACTGCCTACTAGACTACGGCAACTTCTAAAAACAATCTCATCTCCGAACAGATATAATTTCGAATTCATTTTGAAGTTGTCGAAGGACTCTTGTTTAAGAAGGAAACACAGCAGCAATTGCAAACACGAAGATAACACTGAACATTGGTAAAATAATGAAAATAACTGAAAGACCAATATGAAAGGGAATATTTTATAACAGCCAACTTCGCGTTGAGTCATCGTTATCATTCAAATTTACAGCACAGAGCCACCTTTTGTCCTTCTATTAGGCGCTTATATTCCCCGAATATTATGATTGTTTAGATTTTATTCGTAAGGTTCCACCATGTATTTTCATACTCATGTTTATGACTTTACGATTACATAGCTTGATTCATTTCTTATTTGCTTTTTGAGAATTCCTACTGCGTCTTAAATGAAGAAATAGAATTCTCTTTAAACAACTACTTTCAATTCAAAACTATTAAAAGCTCTTAGTGCTTAAATTTCTTAAATAACAAGGAGAGCGTACGAAAAAAATTAGTCATACTTTTACTTCATTGTATGATTGAGGAAAATATTTACCGTTATTATTATTATTAAAGAGCATCGAACATTAATCGTATAAGCAAATAATTTAAATTTTCAGTAAAAATTTTCTATTGAAAACAATTGCCAGGCCCGCTCGAAGTTATTAACAGAAAAACTGTTTCATTGATTACAACAAATTTATATAGGCTTTGAGTATTGAAAGAAAACTTGGAAGTGAAACAAAAGAAAGGGGTTTCAGACAAGTTAGAAAGTACTTTTTCAAAGTCCAATAAGTACCTGAAAGATATGCAAAAAAAAATTGAAAAAATCTCTTACAAAGTATAGGACCTGGTCAAGAATTCTAAGCTGCGAATTCGAGAGGAAATGTTTGGAACAAATTTCGGGTAAGAAAGTACCTCTAAAATTTTTTAGTATAGTAAACAAATGCAGAAGGCGTAAAAGCATGAACTTCTTGCTTTACTAAGGGATCAATTAAAGCCGATATTTTTGTGAATGAGTGTTTGCCAAAAGACTAAATTATCCACGCCTACTCGCTATTGAGAGCCTTTTGTCAATAGTAGTAAAGGTTTGAAGGACACAAGAAAAAGTTATTAAAAGTTAAAAATAAATTATAGGAAGTGGAGAACACAAAAAAACCTTAGAAACCATTAAAGCAGCAATACTTTTTTGAAACCTAAAGAATATTTTCTTCAATTTAAATAAATATTGAAATAGTTTTTCCATTACATTTAGCTTTAACAAAAAAAAAAAAAAAAAATTTTTTTTGACCAAATTTTTTCATGCACTCTCCATATATAATCCATAACTTAGGATTAACTTGTGATTTATTGGCAAAAGGTGAGGCAAATAGATTTGTTTTTTTTTGTTGTTCTTAAAAATGTAACATGAAATCACATTAAAAACACATACATTTACACACGTTTACAACAGAAATTTACACAATAAACAAATACATACAGATTTATGTATAAATAAATGTATAGTAATATATGAGTATAAATGTATGTGTTTAAAAAATGAAATAAAAAACAACTGTACATTAATTGTATGTAAATATATAGAAATGTATACAATTTAAAAATTAAATATTTTTTCTTTTTTCAAAATGTCAACAATAAACATGTCAATGTATACACCACAGTGTATGGGGAGTAAAGGTACGCGTAAATTATATGTAAAATATGTATGTATACATAAATACTATATGATGTAATGGATGATATAGATATGTAGCTATGTAGCGTTGAGAATATAAATAAATAAATTGATATGTAGGCAAGTAAGTGCATAAGTACATGTAAATATGAATATGTATGTATATATACAAATGGAAAGCAATGTAAATTTGTATGTAAATAATTTAAAAAAAATATTTTTAATGTTCCTCCCATAAATTTGTATTTTTTTAACTGCCTATGATTTTATTGAAAGTCTATGCGTAAATGTGGTGGCGGGGGCAGCACGTTTAACTTTATTTTCATTACATTTTTTACTTTTTTTTGTGGAAATTTTATTATAAAATAAAAAACAACTTTACAAGGTGCTTTAGTTTTTTTGCTTTGCCTGTAATTAATCACACATAAACTTTTAAATGTAAAAGCTATTGGAAGCAACAAAAAAATTAAAAATAATTGTAATAATAAAACCTATAACAAGATTAACAAACATTTCATTTGCTAGGCTGAAATGTTTAATTACATGGTTTGTATGTGTGTTCTTAATTTGTTTTTAATTAATTTATTTAAATTACATGTTCTTTATTTTTTAATTATAGACTTTAATATACTTTTTTTTTGTTTATGTAATTTACTGCCTGGCATTGCTATTTTCATTTGAAAGCGGTTTTTAATTTACCTCCCCTTATACAAAGCCAAATTAAAGTTGTTCATGGGAAATGGCATAAATTTAAAAAAAAAATTCAATTTAAAAATTAATTTTTGTTTTTCTAAAATTAATGTGCTGTTTAACGTGCTTTCAATTGTAAAATTGAATGTCTAATAGCCAAGTGCATAAGTGAACATTATGTATGATATGATAATTGTAATGATATTTAAACATTTACTAAGTCTGTATATATTTTCTAGATTTAATTGTAAAAAGAATTTTTTAAATCCAAGTAGAATATTTAAAATATTTTAATAAAATTTTTTCATACACAAAAGAATTTAATTGGTATCGGCAAGTAGAATACAAATTAATTAAAATTTTTAACACATTAAGGGCCATTATTACAACTTAACATTAAAGTTGAGTTTAGCTAAGTCAGCTTTAACTTCTTTTCGTTATTACAACCTACAGATAATAAAAAATTAGCTTTTTCAAAAATATGGCAGTGCCGGAGTAATGTCACGATAACACTGCTCAATTTAACAAGTTTTTTTAACTCAGTGGCAACAACTGGCTTGTTTTTTTGTTATATTTGCTTATTTTGTTTATATTTGAAGTTGCCACAATGAAAGAAATATAATATGTGGTAAGTTCAGGCATAAACTTAACTTTAAAAGTTAAAGGTAGGATGATCCTCCCTTTAGCTTAACACTCACTTCTACCTTATTGTCCACTTATAATAATGAAAAACAATGTATCTGCTCGTTAAAATTCTCCCTTTAGTTTTAACGTCAAGTTGTAATAATGGCTCTAAATATGTGGAATAAATTATCCTGGTTGTAGGTAGGATTCTATATTCTTCCCTTTTTTTCTTAATTTTTTTGATACTTAATTTCTATACACCCTTCTATGTATCCGATCTACAGTGAGCGTCAAAAGAAACTGCACATTAAAAATAATATAAATTAATAAATTACCGTTATTTTTATTATAAAATTCTTTGATTGCCATTTTTTTAAATTGAAACAAAGAAAAAAAATACAAAAAAATTTTGAAATATTAACAAATTTTTTTGGGCACTCTCCTTAAGTGGTAAAATTTAAGTTTCGTGATCGTTAGAATTTTGTTCTTAGTGTACAGTTTCTTTTGGCGCTTTCTGTATATAAACTATGAAAATACTTTCGATACCTTGAATAAGAACCAATTTGTAACGCTTTTGCAAGAGACCCAAATTGATGATGTTTATTTCAGGGATACATTGTTGAAGCGATTTATTCTATTCCCCTAGTCTTTTTACCATCGCTGTTAATCTTAAGACTAAGTAATGCTTCTCGGACAAATAGAGATATTAGATGTAGGTTACAGAAACAATTTGAGAGCCTGGATTATACAAATAATATATGTCAGTCGACGTAGTCTTATAGGTAGTATGTTGACTTATCAGACGAGGGCTGGTGGTTCAAACCCCAGCTCATAGATGCCGAACAAAACGTTCAAAATCGATATTTTACTGGAGGTTCCACTACTGACTGATAAATTAACACTCACAACATGAGCAGAGTAAGAAGACAGGTTGTAATCCTGACTAAAAATTTGTAATGATCAGTAATACACATGACTCTTAGCCCAAATCATAGTCATATGATTGAATCTCTAGGGCAATGCACAAAGTACATATTTAGCGTCCAGCAAAAACTGGAGATAAATTAAACATCTTTCGTCAAAATAAAACGAATTGGAAGACGTTGTTACGGCCATTTGTTTAATTGTTGAAAATAAAATCTTGTAAGCACTGTTGATATTTCCGAAAATACTTTAAGCAACTGAGAATTCTTGGACAAGGCTGGAGATATGGAGAGGAGGAGGTATTTGTATATCGAATGATTAATTAAATCGAAACAACCTTTCCCCAGACATTAGCGATAATATCTAGTAAAAGTGTTAATAAACGAATAGCAGCACTTATTAGCACTAACGAAGAGATTGCCACAGTGCTGTGACCACACGATCTATTGTATTCCCCTGAAACATTACAGGGTATCCCCACAAAGTTTCTTCAAACCTCCTCAAAGACTCCTGAAACAATATTTCCCTGTCCAGCAGGTGTTTCTTTCTGGAATGCATTAAATTGGTTCCAAGATATCGGTTACTAGCCTCAGATCATTTCTAATTCTCTTTATATTTGTTTTTCTTTGTATTTCTTTTATTGTAAGATGTAGGAGTTGATTTTTGAATTCGGAACTCTCATCTCTAGGAAGTCGCCGTAGGCTAGTAGGTAGTGAGTTGGCTTATTTGACGTAAGGCCACGGTTCAAACCCCAGGTCAGTCATAAAACGAAAATATGAAAAAAATATTTTTTCGGTGACTTCCTTTCAGCAGATTTCTAGCAAACACTCTGAGAGTAAATAAAAATTGCCATGAAAAGTTGCTCAAAAATCTGTCGTTCGGAGTCGACTTTAAACTTTAGGTCCCCCCACTCATGTATAAAATTAACACACTCAACATAAGTGGTGTGAGAAGCTAGGTCGGAATCCTATCTGAAGAGTTGTAATGACCAATTATGTATGTACTCTCATCTAGTAAACCGCCACTAGCTTATGGCGATCATACAAAAGTTAGATCAACTGTTGTGTTGGAGATTGCTACATGACAGCTAATGATCACTGGTGACTGAGAACATTTGAAATAAAAATTCCGCACAGAATATTAATGTACAACACAATCGGTGGCTTGTCCAAAAAAGAATGTGAGAGAGATAGGCCATGTGAGAGAGATAGGTCTTGTAAATAGAATCTCCAATTGTCTCTGTCCATTGCCATAAGTCTTGTTTCTTTAAGTAGCTATAGATTTGCCTTCGCATTAGGCCCTTGTGGGTAGCATTCGAGACAAATGTCATTATAGGGCTTCCGGGATATGTGCTTGATCATTTTATACTTTTTCCCTCTTTGTATACGCTTTATATTAACTTGGTCGACGATTGTAGCGTACTACTGTTCGGAATTTTACTGCTACGTTGTTAACAACGTAGCAGCAGTGGTACGTGTTCTTTAGTCGCAGACGAAAAGATCGTCTTTTTAGTAAAGATCATAACATCTACTTCCTTTATACGCATGTAAAGAAGACAGCCTTGTGAAAAGAATTATGCTTAAAATGGCCCACAGCCGATTTCAAAACTCCCTACTAACTTTGGGATACTAAACAACGAGCACGATTGCGAATGACATCAATATGCTGCAACATGAAGCCTTAAGAGCCTTAATAACGAGTCTTAATAATAATTAAGAGAAAGTCGAATACAGAGATGAATGAAGAAAAGTAATTGATGAGGCAAAAGCTTATTCCGTTCTGTATATACCGTTCTGTATATACCAGAGATCAGCAATGAATCGTTTTTTTCCGCTACTCATAAGCACTCATGAAATTTTGAATATACATAAGTGAGTCAACAATATTGAAATTTAACTACATACTCTGATTCATTCGTACCCACTACAATGTTGATTTATAACTACAGGTTGCAATGAGTATACGTACAACGTTGACATCAAACTCATACTCATTCGAGTGACTCAAAACATTCAACAAAATTTACAAACTTAGTTGTTGTTGCTTTAACAAAAAAAGATGAAGACCCCTAAGCAAAAAAGGCAGAGCAGCAAGCAGAGCAAAGACACAACCTTCTAGAGAGTATTTTAGTGTTCGTAGGCGATTCATACTTATTTCGTGCTTCGTATAAATGTTGAGTTATGGAGAGTCGAAATTAAAAACAACATCATACATGTTGTTAAGTATTAATATGAATATGAATTTGAATATGAGTAGAGGTTCCATGATATTAAAATAAGTGAGAATGCGTATAAGTATCAGAAATTATGAGTATGATTCGATTCTACTCTTGGTTTCTTCGATTCTACTATTTGGAGTTTTACTGGTACCCTATCTACATAGCAGCAGGGAGACTTATTTTTACTTTTATTTTGCTTGTATTTACTCACACACGACGAGATCATAAATTTTTGTGGAGATCAGATCATATACTTCCTGTAACATGTCAAGGACAGGGCCTTGTGTAAGACATTATAAAAGCGGAATGCTTAAAAGAGACTGCAGTCGATCTCAAAAGCCCTTGCTAAACGACTAGCATGATTGACACGATGACATCACTATACTGCATAGAAGAAGCCTGAAGAATCTTAATAACACAAGAGAAAGTCGAAAACAGACACTAATAAGGCAGGTAGGTAGGTTGGAGGGGTAGCTTTGATACCAAAAGCTCAACTGAGAACGCTAGCGACCCATTGTGACGCCACAGGTGAACACTGTCCCTGTTCTGACCAAGTTCCACCAAATCAGGGAACACAGAGAAGTTGGTCAGCGCAAGGGCTGCACAATAAAAGCACGACTTCCACCCTACGGTGGAAAACCAGCCCGAAAGTTTGATAAACGAGGCTATATGCTTGACATCAATGGAGATGAATAAAGAATAAAGACTAATTGATGAAGCAAAGGCTCATCTCGTTCTCTATACGCTATAAGATAATGGTGATGAACTTCTAGTTCAGATAATATTCCAATTGATTTTCAACTAAAATTTTATGTTGCATATGTTATCTAACCCTGTTAACAGAGGCTGTTTAACATTTTAATTGACATTTCAAGTGGGCGTGGCATTATTTATTTTGAAATTTGTTAGTGTGTGCGTGAGTAAGTGTTGTTTGAAAAAAATTAAGAAAATATTTTTTAAAACACCATAATACTGTTATATTCGTTATATAAATAGAAATGTTTTACAGGCAATAGTTGCGAAATAAAAAGATATGAAGAATTTTCTTTATCAAGTGCAAAAATGTTTTTTTTTTTTTAAACAAGCAATTTTATTTTTTTATTTATATTGAGTGTATGTATAGATATTTGTGTACACAATAAATTATTTAAATATTATAAAAAAAAAACAGAAAAGAAATGTGTAATAAAAAAAATAGTTGAAGAAAAAAGAAATTTAAAGAAAAACGTACTTATTTAGTGGCGATAAGACCATTCCACTTTATGAACGTAATGGTGGTGTTGTATCATAATATCGTTATGATAAGTTTTTTTTGTTTTTGTTTTTATTTTTTTGCATAATAGTGATGGTGATGATGATGATAATGTTGATAATGATGATTGAATTTGATTATGAATGTACAATGAATTGAAATTGAAATTTACAGAAGAAAACGTGTTGATTAAAAAACATTGTTTGTTAGTGATGATGATGATAATTTAATAATAAAGATGATAAATAACAATGATGATAGTGATGATATTGTGGTGATGGAATGTTCGTAATGTTTACAATTAAAGGTCACAAATTACAGACACAGACACACACAGAGAGAAAGAAACACAAAGAAGAAAATAGAAGAAAATCGTGTGATGTTTTGTTTGTTTGTTCAGGTTTTTTATTTTACAACGTCGAAGAAAAGAAAAAAAAAGGAAAATGAAATGTAAAATAAAATTGTAAAGGAAATGTTATTAATTTGAAATGCATGTGTGATAGAAGTTAATAAAAATAGACGTATAAAGGAAATAAAATAATATATTCGATCGTTGCGAAACGATCTACAGGTATTCCAAACCAAATTTTATTTTATCACTTAACTTTTTACCTTTTAAAAACGTTAAAATATGAGCTCGTAGATTACAAATAAAATAAATCTAAATTTGTGTTTAGTTTTAATTAAAATTCCTTATTATTCGCACAATTCTTTGTGCCACTGTTCACAACTTGATGTAAACAACAACAATTGCTTTGCTTGTTATGCCTCTGTTTACACCCTTTGCATAAAAAATAACAATTACTAGAAAATTATTCAACAGATCTTTGCAACGGAGATTTTCCAGCCACAGTTATTCTCTTCAAATGCACAACGTTTTCACACAAGACTGGCTGAACTCCACTAAAAAAACCGTTAAAAGCTTAAGCAGTCTGAGATAATTTCCAAAGCAAGACACCAAAATGTAGAATGTTTTGCCATGGTTTTTTATAATTTCTTCCTGTCTTTGTAAGAGAACAGAATACGACTGCGCTGCAGTTGGCTTGACCATTGAAATAAAACCTTTCTCACGATTGCTTTATAAGACTTTGATAAAATTCATAGGAAACCATAAAAAGAAGTGAATAAAAATAATTTGGTTTGGAATACACACTCGCAGTATGCACGTAGTTTTTTTTAGTTTTATCAAATAATAACTTTATTTACACAAATTATGTTCGTTTTGCGTTTTGTATGATATTTACAATGAAGCAACATAAAATCGTTGTGGTAATCACAGTTTCTTGGTTTCAATAAAATTTAAAAAAGGAAAAATTGCATTCTAGTTATAGAATCATTTATTAGCATCCTATCCGCATAACACTAGTATTTATGCGACCAAAACTACTAAAACTGATTTGAGTTTAGCTGCCTCTATTCACTTCATTGCAGAAGGCAGACTCAATAACTGAGGACTGACTGACTACTAGTGCAGTACTTCGTATTCAAACCAGGAAATTAGATTTTAGAAGAGTGGAAAGAGAGAGAGAGAGAATATTAAATTTGATTAAGTTTACAATTTATTCCAACAAGAAATATGCACATGGCTTGGAAGAATTTATTTTCTTCAGCGATGAAGCACATTTCACACTCAGTGGGTATACTAATGAACAAAATTGTCGTATTTTGAGAATCCTCAAGCAATTGAATTGAGGCCATTACATCCAAAAAAAGTCACTGTTGGGTGCGCTCTTTGGTCCGCAGGTTTGATTGGACCTTACTTCTTCGAAAACGACTGTCACCATCAATTCGGAGCGTTGTCATATACTAACCTACTTTTTTTGCCTGCTATTGAAGAATGCGACTTGGAGAATATGTGGTTTCAACAAGACGGTGCCACATGCCACACAACTCGAGCGAATATGGCTTTATTGCAAGAGACATTTCCTGGCCGCGTAAGTAATCTCGTCGTGGCGATATCAACTGGCCACCAAGATCATGCGATTTGACACCATTAGACTTTTTTTGTGTGGTTACACGAAAGACCGTGTTTATGCAGATAAACCTTCAACGCTTGAGCACTTAAAAACCAACATTCGTCAAGTTATGGCTGAGATACCACCCAATATGTGTCAAAAAGTGGTCGAAAATTACCTCAAAAGAATCAATGCTTGCAACACTTCGCGTGGAGGCCATTTAAATGATGTAGTGTTTCACACATAATGTCAACGTTCAAACTTTACAATACAAAAGAAATATCATGAAAACAAATATTTTATATGTGTTTTATTTACGTTTACTTTTGAAACCACGAAATGGAAAACCCTATATTACAACTGAAAATTCAATTGAATTCATACTTGACATTGGAATTCCTTTACAAAAAGGTAACAAGTTGATCTCTCACAAACTTCACTCATTTGCAAAAGAAAAATGAGGTAATGAATCCACTTGCAAAGGCACCACACATATCGGATTCGAAATCGGTACAAAATTAAATTCTTACTTCTTAGGAACCTCAGAGCAGTTATAACAACACACTGACCTTTAGGCGTACACATCCGGAGATTTGGAATACCTATAACTACGAGGGAAAAGGGAAAACCGTAGAACATCTTCTTCGACATTGTAAGAGGCTACGGAACGTAAAAAGAAGGAATTTTTCTTTCGTGTTTCGTCATTATTCAGCCTTGCTTGGAATTGGATAGTCTCTTATCGATATCTGAAGCTATACATGCTGCTACCACATTGTCAATTAAAGAGAGGCTTAAAATGAATCTTAGAAAATTTCATTCAGGAAAGTAGCTGTAGATTCGTTGGTTAATTGGTAGAAACTTCTTAATAAGTTTGGCTCTGTATCAGCATTGAATGTGGAAAAAGTCAATGACTTCAAAATAAAATTCTACGAAAGATTACAGACTATCTCCATCGTTACGTTAAAAGGACTAAAAATTAAGATCGTTAGATATACAACAATATATCGGGTCCGCCATCTAACGTTTTTTTTCAACTAGTGCCTATTTCGTGAATGGTAACACTTAGCTCATGTCTGATTTGACAGATAATTAGTTTTATCCTTCCGATGAACGAATATGGTTGTGTATACGCTTGAACAACGCTGGTAAATATTGCGACATTACTTTTAAAATCATGGTATTGTTGCAGAATGTGTGCGAAAATTGCTTACGGATTTTGGAAGAAGGGAAGCACCGTCAGCTCCGCATGTTCGTTATCTTGTGAGAAAAGAGAAAGAAACTGACATCCTCATCGATAAACCAAAGCGTGAAAAGCCAAAAACAGTGCGTATGCCCGAGAATATTGCTGCTGTGGCAGAAAGTGTGCGTGAAGCGCCATCAATATCAATTCACCGTCGTTCTCAACAAGTGAACATTTCGGACGAATTTTGCATAAAGACCTTGGTATGACGCCATACAAAGTCCAATTGGTTCAGGAGTTTAAGCCAATTGACCATCCAATGCGTTTTCGCTTCGCTAAGTGGGCCTGCGATCGACTTACGGAAGATGCCGATTTTGGTAAAAAAAAAATCATCTTTTCAGATGAAGCTCATTTTGATCTTGGCGGGTATGTAAACGAGCAAAATTGTCGCATTTGGGGCACAGAAAACCCTCACGCATACATTGAAAAGCCGACGCACCCAAAACGAGTCACTGTTTGGTGCGGATTTTGGTCCAGAGGCATAATTTTGCCATTTTTCTTCGAAAATGAGCAAGGAGTGGCCATTACAGTCAATGGCGATCGTTATCGGGCCATGTTGAACGAATTTTTGTTCACAAAAATTGAAGAGGAGGATATTGGCAACATTTGGTTTCAACAGGACGGCGCTACGTGTCACACAGCCGAAGCTACACTCGATGTTTTGCGCCCTGTTTTTGAAGATCGCATTATCAGCCGCAAAGTTGACGTCGTTTGACCACCTCGGAGCTGCGATTTGACACCGTTGGACTATTATTTGTGGGGTGCCGTCAAAGATAAGTGTTAAGCCGACAAGCCAGAGGCAATTGACGATTTAAAGGACAATATTCGTGAAGCCATTGGTGAAATACAGCTGCACACAATCGATAATGTGCTTAAAAATTGGACCGATCGTGTAGGCTACTGCATGGCCAGCCGAGGCAGCCATGAATTTAAATTAAAAATGGTGTGAGAAGCTAAAGGGTTGTAATGTCCAATTAAGTAAGTAAGAAAACTAGCTACAGCTTGAAAACTAGCTTGTTGCATACACCATCCGAGGCCATTTTTCTCAGATAAAACAATTTTCTCTGGAAAACCCAGAAATTATGAAATTTTTAATACTGGCTTAACTTAAATAAAAATTAGTAGTCGCCAGATTGTTTTCATTGTTTTGAAGAAACAATAAAAAAAATAAAAATTATTCAACAAGAAACTGTGATTGACACGGCATTTAATAGTTTATTTCTTAATTTTTTTTTTGCCTTTGATGATAATTTTTCAGTGTTTTTTTTCTAGTTTTAACACTTTAATTAAATTGAAAAAAGAAAATTTAAATTAAAAAAAAATACATTTTATATAAACGATTTTAAGTTGAATGATAAAATGTGTGAATGATTTTTTTTTTGATTGATTGAGATTGACTGTTTGATTGATTTGATTTGATTGAAAAGAATAGTTGAAAAGAATATTAAATTGAGAAACTTATTTTATTTTATTATACCTGGGAGGCATTGTTTCCATCATCATGATGTTGAATTTTTATTTCTTATTTTATTTGTTTATTAATTAATTATATATGTTATAATGATAGATTTTAATTGTTTATAATATTTGTTGAGAGTTAGATGTCCTTTTTACGATGCTAATGAATTGCAGTTTATTAATTAATGGATATATTAGTGAGTCATGTATATGTATACATACATATACGTATAAAAAAATGTGATGATATTTTATTTATTTAATTATTTTTATTATTATTTTTATTTATTTTTTATTTTTTTGCAGTTGCTTTGGTGAATGTCGTTTAAAATGCCTTTTTCTTTCTTTCTTTCTTTCTGTTATTCATAGAATTTCTTATTTTTTTCTACCGGTAATACGCGTTTTTAGTTGATGAAACTTTTTCTTTTCTTTTCGTTACGTTACGTTTTCTTTTTATTTTTATTTTTTTAATTAAATTAAATTTTTCTATTTTGTTTTCTTTTATAAAAAACTTTTTTCTTTTTCGTTTTATTATTATTTTTTATCCTCTAAATAGTTAGTGTATGTATTTATTTATAATTGACTGTAAAGTTTTATGCATTCAGAGTCTGTCTTTTTCTCTGTTTTTTTACGCAAAAATTTTTTAAAGTTGCTTTAAATTAACATAATCTGCGTATATATTATTAGTATATATATACATATATGCTTGTATTTTTAATAGTTTTTCAATACAAAAATATATCAGTTGAGGTGATTGTGTAGGTTTATTTTTTTCATTTTTTTGGGGGTAGAAAGTGAAGACAACATCCAGAAATTTATTACAAAAAAGTGGAAAAAACAAACAAAAATTATTGAAAAGTTTTCTTTATTCCAGAACATGTTGAAATATTTTGTTTTTTTATTGGTTTTAAATTAAAAATATTATCCACGCATAAATAAAAAAAAATTAAAAAATATTGACTACAAACAATAAAATGGTATTGCTTTCATAAATAAATTTTTGGTTTAATTAATTAAAATTTGTGTTTATTTATTTAGAATTCATGTTTTTTGTTTTTCTTTTTGGTCTGTTCAAAATCCAATATAATCCTCATTATTAAATACCAATTATGCTGTCAGTGTTTAATGGTGCAGTGTTTATTATAAAATATTTATTTATTGCAAGAGTAAGTAATACGATATTTGTAAAAATATTGTTACCAAAAAATATAATTCAAATAAGCAGATTTCAACAGTTGCAAATCTACTAATGCTATCCTTGAACCTAGCTCCCTAGCTACATAGATAGATATTAACGTATTAATGCCTTAAAAATTCAGTGACAATGTTAATTTCTTAATTGATAGCAAAGATAGTCTCATGCCCTCGTCTTCAGATCAAACAATTATAGTTCGGAAGCAGCAGCAATAATTGGCCAATTCACACGACTTTGTATCGTGTATGTTGTATTGAATACACTTGGTTGTTTGTGAACGCTCAATGCTATGCTGTATTGTGTATATCGTATTCTTTTTCATAATTCTTGGCATTCAAACAATTTGATAGCACGAAACCAATACAACTTATTAAAAACATATAAAAGAAATGTGTATAAGTGTATCGGATTTCTACATGAAAATTATCAACAACAAGCATACACTGTTGTATAGTCGTCCAAAAATATAATGAATACAACGATACAACGGCTTGTAGGAATTGACCAAATGTTTCATTTCCACTTTCTCTTTTATAATCCAGTCCTAGGATGGCACATATATTCTAAGCATTTAAATTGAATATTTTTCATAACAACATGAAATCTAAGCTAATGTAGGGCTGTCAAACTTAGAATGCCTCTGGCAGTAGTATACAATGAGCATCAAAAGAAACTATACACTAAAAATAGAATTCTAACAATCACCAAACTCAACTTTTTCCACTTTTTCCCGAAAAAATTTGGAAATATTTCGAAATTTTTTGTAATTTTTTTTTTGTTTCAATTTTCAAATTTGGCAATGAAACTATTTTAATATAAAAATAACAGTAATTTATTAATGCATACATTTTTTAATGTACAGTTTCTTTTGACGCTCATTGTACATAAAATTCACATGCATATTCGTAAATCAAAGTCAAATAAAACCGTCCTTAAGGTTAGCGAATGAAAGCATAGAGCTTTTACTGCCACCTATTTTTGTCTGAAAGTATTCTGATATCTTTTCCAAAAGAATGGCTCTTTCCAGAAATAATAATAACAACAATAGGAGTTCGTGTAGTGTCTGAAGAACTCTGCATTAGTCAGGTAGGCTTATCAAGTAAGTGCTGTACCAGTGGCCACCTATTAGATTCAGTTTGGAACCAGTTTGGTTAGGTATGCCTACCAAGCATGTGTTATACTAGTGGGTATACGATTCAGTATGGAAGATGTTTGGTCAGGTAAGCCTATCAAGTGAGTGCTATACCAGTGTCAATCTATAAGATTCAGCTTGAAATCATTCATTAAATACTATTTAGAATCGTTAAGGAGGTGCATTTTATCGTTTGAGAGCATCACATTGGTGTTAACTTCAAAACAACAAACAAAGTACTTAAGTTTAGTGTGTAATTCCATGCAAAAATAATTGTCAAGGTCTGCCATTTGAAAAATTGTTACTTTCCTTACTTTCATTTTTTAAGTTTATTTGTACAATCTTTACAAATACAACTAAGTCTGAAAACTGTTGAAATCTGCGCTGAGCCAAAAGAAAGAAAAATTAAAATAAAAAAACGTAGAGTAAAAAAATGAAAATAACAATTGAAATACTTTAGAATATCGATTAGAAGATTACTTGAGAAGATCTTCTTTAATTATGCAAATAAATTAAAAAACTTTATTTCATTTGTATTTGCTTTTGATTTCAATTTTAGCAAGATTTTGCCGGCTAAGCAGGCCTTTCTCAGGCGTCACACTATGCGAGTTATGGCCTCAAGATTCCGTTCTATCATCAACTCTATTACTTACTTTTCTTAATGATGTTCTCTCTTTAATTACCTATTTGCGGATAAAAGTAACGCTTTAAACACAATAAAGGCAACTTAGCGAACTCAACAATCTCTTTAGAACAGAATACGCGGGTGTATTTGGAAATTATTACTTTAAAGACAATGCGACAACAAGTAAATTGTGGTTGAAAAATTACTGTGTTTGCTGCTTTGCGTTTCTTGTGTTTACAGTATAATATTTACCACTTAAATATATTCCTTATTTGACCGTAGACCAAGTCACTTGGCGATTAAGGTGAAAAAGCTTAACCTGTAACCACTTTCCGAATGAGGTCATGCAAATTGTGATGGGTTGCGATATACATAATATGTCATCTATAATTATAGTGATATTATGGTCGTGAAACTTCAATAAAATGGATTTTGGAACCCAAAATAATTTTCTAATATTGAAAGAAGCATATGCCTCAGTTCCTTACGGTGTTGTAAGATATACATCACATGCTCTGATCTCCTTAAAATGTACTCCATAGAGACATAAACTCTTTGAAAATGTTATACAACTGTCAGGTATTGGCCAGTGATACAAACATACAACGCATACAACACTACTCTTTCTATCCTCATTTTCATAAACGATATTCTCAACTTCAATACAGTGCACTGCATAAATATGAGCCATGTCTTGAGGGTTGGTAGTATTTAAAGAAGGTTGCGATTTACTTGTTTGTCTTTTTGGCAGCATTTGTTCTGCAATATTTTTTTCTTCTTTATTAAGCCGAACTTTACAACATTAACTGCCGTTCATTGTTTCAATTTCTTTTTATCCTGTATCGTTATTGTTAAAAAAAAATTTTTTATTATTGAAAATTTTTCATTTGATTTCTATTCATGTAAAGCTTTGAAAGCACGGTACAGCAATTTCTTAGGCTATTCCTGACTCTATGTTCACCGATATATATTTACTCAAACATGTCATTAATATAAAAGAATCACGGGAATTTACATTGAGCGTCAAAAGAAACTGTACATTAAAATGAATATACATTAATAAATTACCGTTATTTTTATTTTAAATTTGTTTCACGGCCAGGCTTTTAGGTTAGGTTAGTGTACACAATAAACAGCGTTTTAAAGATGTTTTAATAAAGTGTTTGGCGATGTTTCCTTAAAAAGGTTCGATTCGTTACGATAGGTTCACAATTTCGCTCACCGTAGAGGTGAATACAGTTTCATTTGTAGGCAAAGTCAAGCA
The DNA here is from genome assembly GCA_932273835.1 of Sarcophaga variegata. NCBI lineage: Eukaryota > Metazoa > Arthropoda > Insecta > Diptera > Sarcophagidae > Sarcophaga > Sarcophaga variegata. The sequence continues at coordinate 61,478,894 of OW026362.1, forward strand.
GTGTTGCAAAAACTTCATTGATTATCTTTAAAATGGACAAAGAATCAATCGTAAGTGCGATGCTTACTTTTGACAGCATTTGAGTGGTGATATATATAGGAAAAGACGACCACACTTGGCGTAAAATAAAGTGTAGTTTCGATAAGATCACCACTTCAACGGTTCAAACCTTTTTTAAATTCCTACTCGTTGCTTTACCGAATATATGACTGTTGTAGAGCATTACCAATCACTCCTAAATGTGTATTATTTCTGCGGTTCTTTCAATATCACCTTTTTCCAGTTAAGAAAGTGTTTGATCCACTGTGACAGATTCTAGAAAGATAGGGTTGCCATTAGTCTTTGCCTAGAGATGATGACTTCTAGTTTGGATTATTATATTCGGCATAGTGGTGGGAAACTTTGATCAAGAAATGGTGCTTATTGGGCCTCTCATGATATTCTTTGTTAACGATATGCTCTCTGGGAGGTTAGGTTAGGTTAGAGGACGTATACTTGTCAATTAAGACAATTGACCCATTGTACAACGTCCTAGTTTCTCACACCACTTATGTTGTGTGTGTTAATTTTATACATGGGTGGTGGGACCTACTGTTTAAAGTCGTTTCCGAACGACAGATTTTTGAGAATCTTTTTTATGGCAATTTTATTTCACGCTCAGAGTTTTTGCCAGAAATCTGCTGAACGGAAGTCGCCGAAGAAATACTTTTTGTATTTGGTTTTGATGTCTGGCCTGGGGCTCGAACGCTGGCTTTACGTCTAATAAGCCAACACACTATCTACTAGACTACGGCGACATGCCAGGTTTTTAAAATTGAAACAAAAAAAAAATTACAAAAAAATTTCGAAATATTATCAAATTTTTTCGGGCACTCTCCTTAAGTTGTAAAAGTTGAGTTTGGTGATTGTTAGAATTTAATCCAGAGTGTACAGTTTCTTTTGACGCTCACTGTATACGCTATCTGTTGTAAATAATGGACTTAATAGGCCTCTACTATTACTAAACGAAAATTACCCCAAATATGAATATTTTGTTAAAAGATTTAAAGAATTTCAATTACTTAATCGATTAATTATCGATATTCTAAAGTATTTAAAAAACTTAAAGAAAATTAATTCAATTAACATGACAACTACAGTTATTTAATAATTCTATAGCATGTCTAAACGATTTCATTGTATTAGTTTGGTATGCATGTATATTATGTATGTATGTATGTGTAAATTAATTAGTATATTATAACTGTTTATGAATAAGTAGTAGTATTAATGGACATTCAGTTAACAGTTTCAATGCTATTTTTTAAAACGAAAACGGAAATTTGAATTAAAAACAAAAACAAAAAAAAAATAATTTTATTCGAAATAAAAGAATACGTCTCTTTAAGGAATAAAAAACAAAAAATATTTTTTATTATTGTTGTTGTTTGTACATACTCAAGTAACAATTGCCGCAGTGTTGCTTCATCTTCGCCATGACATCTTAAACGTGACTCATAATTAGCGTTGCGTTCGCGTTCGTTTTGTGTGTGACGAGAACGTTTCGGTACGTAACTAAAGGAATGACGATAAAAACGACCACCACCAGTAGAGCCGTTATTTGTATTTGTATTTGAACCAAAACCACCACTACTAATATTACGTGTATTATTATAAGCGTCTGTGTGCGTATACATACATATAGTAGTAGTTAACGTATAAGTTTTTTTTATTTATTTTAATATAACGAGAGAGAGAGAGAGAGTGAGAGAGACACAAAAAGAAGAGGAAAATAGGAAAGAGTGTTAGTAAAAAGATTAGTTTTTATTCAAAAACACAAATACATTTATATACGTATTGTTTGATATTTATAATCTTTGTTAAACATCATAACATAATAATTTATTTAAATTAAAAAAAAGAATTTAAAAAAATAATTGATTGTTGATGGATAATTATTTTTGATAACATCTTTGGGTAAATAACTTAAATATGCAAGTTTTTTGGTTTAAAAAAATTACTTTCAATCGGTAGCTGTGGAGTTTTTCTACATTTTTTTTCCTTAAAAAGTTGGATTTTTTTTACTTTTAGAGAAGAAGTAATTTTTTAAGGAATCAAGCCTATTAAAGACATGCTGCTCTGAAATGGAGTGTGTTTCGATAAAAGCATGTTATATCGAGCAAAATAAATTGTAGTCGGACGTCACATTCGTCTAGACTGTTAAGTAGCTGAGATAAAATTTCCGAATTTCTCAGCTTTGTTGTTCATATTTCCAATGGAACCAATAAACCACAGACGTTAATCCATTATTTGCACAGAATATGAAGATCGAACAATATAAACATCACCACTAAACTAAAAGTCTTTAATTGCATTATCAAATCGGTAGTTGGAAAAGTTTCACTAGCAGTTTGGAAGTGTATACTCGACAAGGGGAAGGTAAAGAGAGACGGAGACTCTTCTGTATTTAAAGGTTTTAAGAAAATTTAAATTTTTGCTCGATAAGAGATTTGTGTCATTGATTATTCAATACCCGACCATCTGACCAATATTTCTGAACTAAAAAAAAAAAATTGTTCAGATTAAGTACCACTTTGCCTTAGTCTAGTAGGTAGTGTGTTGGCTTATTAGACGTAAAGCCAGGGTTCAAACCCCAGGCCAGACATCAAACAAAATACAAAAAATATTTCTTCCGCGACTTCCTCTCAGCAGATTTCTTGCAAAAACTCGGAGAGTAAATAAAATTGCCATGGAAAGTTTCTCAAAAATCGTTCGAAGTCGACTTTAAACTGTAGGTCCAGCCACTCACGTATGTATAAAATTAACACACACAACATAAGTGGTGTGAGAAACTAGGTCGTAATCCTGACTGAAGGGTTGTAATGACCAATTATGTATGTATGTGTGTTCAGACCAAATACGTGGATTCTGTGCTGAGAACAACACCAGAAAACATTTTCTTTGCCATTGTTCGTTACTTACGAAATAAAGGTAAAGAAATAAAATTTATAAGCAGCAGTAGTCTAGTAGCTAGTGTGTTGGCTTAATGGCAGAAAGGTCGTTGTTCGAATCTTAGCTTAGACATGAACACAACGATTACCTCTCAGCACACTTCTGGCAAAAACTCTGAGAGTTAATAAAATTGCCATGAAAAGTTTCTCAGAAATGTGTCGTTTGGAGTTGACTTTAAACTGTAGGGTCCCGCCACTCATGTATAAAATTAACATACACAACATAAGTGGTGTGAGAAACTAGGTTGTAATATTGACTAAAAGGTTGTAAGGACTAATGAAGTGTGACCGTTTTCATTGATTCCTTTAATGATTGTAAGAAAAGAAATAACATATGTTTACCTTGCAAAATGCTGTATATAAAGTATTAAAGACACAAACCTTGTTTTGTGAGGCATGCATTTTTAAGTCATAAACCCAATAGAATTTAGTTTTGTTTTTTGTTTATTGGTTTTAAATAATAATTGAATTGAAAAATTGCAAAAATAAATGAAAATTACCTTCAGGTCTCAGTCGTACAGGAGGCGAGGTCAACTTAAGTGCTGTTGTAGAAGGCGGAGTTTTGCGTCGACCACCAAACACATAGTCATATGAATCTTCACTCAAATTGGACACTAAATTAATAAATTTTTAACACACTTTATTTTGTAAATAAATTTTATTTTTTCAATTTCTTTTTAATTTTTTTCTAAGCAAAACTAAACTAAAAACAAACAGAAAATGAAAGAAAAGGAAGACAACACAAATTTTCAAAAGCTTAAAATAAACTTAAAAAAGAAAAGAAAAAAAATATTTTGAAAATTAAATTCCTTTTCAGTTGTTATACTCACTCTACAACGAAAATTTAATATTTTTTGGTTTTTGTTTTTATTTTTAATTTTTTTTAGTTTTTTAATTATTTAAAGTTTTTGTAAAGCCATTTTATTTTGTTATTTTAAAAAGAAAAGAAAATAAATTTTTTTTCAATTTTTTTATTTGAGTTTTTGTTTCATTTTTAAGGGTTTTTTTGTTGTTTTCATTGGAAATAAAAGAAAATAGAAAGAGGTAAAGAAACAAACATGGTTGTATTTAATAAAATACCGTTAGAATTTTTTTATATTTTTGTTTTGTAACAATTTGTAGGGTGATTTGATTGAGGCGCTTACTATATAAAAGAGAATTACACACGCACACACACAAACACATTTTATTAAAAAAACACAAGAGAGAGAGAGCGAGAGTTAAAGAGAGCATTTAAACAGATGAACAAACATGGATGGGGTGAAAAACAAACAAAAAAATTTAGTGGCAATAAAACAACAACAATATATTAAGGGGGGATGGGGGTTGTAACGACTTTCAAACAGTGTTGCATTTTTTTGTCGTTTAACAACACTGTTCAGCCATACAAAATTTACTTTTTACATGAGGGGAGGCAGAAGAGAAATTTAATTGAAATTTAAATTAAAAATGTTGAGTAAAAACAAAAAAAAAATGGTTGACGATTTTTTTTTTTTTTTTGAAGGGTTTATGGTTAAACAACTACACTCAATAAAAAAAAACAAAATGGCTGATTGATTGCATGATTGCATTGCATTGCTGTGATTGAAGAGCAGCCAATAAATTTGCCAAAATTAATATGAAAAATATGTCATGCTTTAGAAAAAGTTTAAATAAAGTTTTCTTTATGATTCAAAATTTAATTTTTTTTGATTTTTTCCCTGGAAGTGTGTTGTATTGTATGGTGTGGCGTAGGTGTAGGCGTAGGTGTTATTTTGCTAGAAATTTGTAAATGCATTTAATCTTATGTGACTGACTGTGTGTGTGTTTTCTTATGTCGAGTTGAGGTTAAGTGAAGAAAATGTTTCGTGTGGAGTGAACTAAACAAAAATCTTGAATTTTTCTTTCTTTGAAGAATTTTATTAAAATATAAAAAAAGAGTAACATGGGTAACATCTTTGAAAATAAAATCATAATAAAAGCACATATGAAGACCGTATAATATTTTCAAACTCATAGCATACGATCTCGAAAATGAAAATAAAAATTAGAAAAACAACAAATACTACAACATCTAGAAAAAAAAAAAAAGTAAAACAAACTAGTATTCTGAAAAAGTTTATACAGTGAAACACAAAAGAAACTGTACGTTAATAAATTCCACTAGCAGTTGAATTGAAACAAAAAAAAAATTAAAAAAATATTTCGAAATACTTGACAAATTTTTTCGGGTACTCTCCTTAAGTAATAAAAGTTGAGTTTAAAGATTGTTAGAATTTTATTTAATGTACAGTTTTCTTTTGTCACTGTCTGTATGTATTGTTAAACATTTTCAGGATACTGAATAGGTTCAATAAAACATGGTGTTTAAAACAAAATCACACCAAAATTTTTTTAGTTTTTCATTTGCTATTCAAAAACCGAAAAAAAGAAGAAAGAATCCAAACAACAAACATGCAATAAAAATTCTTGTTAAACAAAATCACAAAATGAAATGAATGATTTTTGTGGTTTTCTTCTCTAAAAGAAAAACAAAACGAAGCCCACCTGGAAATCCCGTTAATGGTTTTAGGACTTGTGTTGAACGCAGTGGCGGTAATAGCGGTGGCAATTGTCCAAATGGATCTTGGTCGGTCGATATGGAAGACGATGTTGGTGGTGAGATCATCGATATATCAACGCTATGCGCCATTTCATTATTGCGGCCAGCTAAAATACATTGAGTTTTTTTTTTCATATACGAAAATAAAATTAAAAAATAATTTCAAAAATCAAATGAAAAAAGAGTAGAAGAAAAAAGGACATTATGAAAATATAGAAGAAATATGGATTTAAAAAGACATCATTTTTGTAAAATATAATAAAAAGAAATTGAGTATTGTTGTATGAACTGCAACTACTAAAGCCATTTATAGGCACCCAAATACATATTGTTACGTTTTTACCTTTTAAAAACGTTTCAATAATATAAAAATAAATTTGTGTTTAGTTTTGGTTAAAATTCTATATTATTCGCACAATTCTGTGTGCCACTGTTCACAACTTGATGTAAACAACTACAATTGCCTTGCTTGTTATGCCTCTGTTTACACCCTTTGCATAAACAATAACAATTACTAGACAATTATTCGACAGATCTTTATGGCGGAGATCTTTAAACCACGATTTTATTCTCTTCAAACGCACCGCGTCTTCACACAAGACTGACTAGCCTTTTATATGGCAAAGTAAACAGTCTAATGAATGTTCTTGAAGTCGAACGTTCATGACTTCGCCTTCTCGAAAGATCTTTCTCTGGATGAAAACTTTTTAAAATATAAATAAAAACAAATGAAGTAATTTCAAGTGACTGATTGCTAATCGTAGTTATTGACCATCCTTATAACTCATTGACACGTTCATGTTGTCTCAGAGAAAAAAATTACACTTTTTTACTCAAAGTAAAACTGCAAAAACCCCAAAAAAACATCAAACAAAGTGAAGGCACTGCAAAAGCAAAAGTAAGAATCTCTTGATAAAAAAAATGAAAATTTATTTCCAAATGCGGGCACTTATTTCGCTAAAAAAAATGTACTTCTTAAGCGTTTCAGTTATCACTCTATCATGTACACACACTCACACACACTTATTGTATTTCACTACGTTGTTCCATACTAAAAAAAAAAAAAAAAAAAAAACATCGTTCGTGGCATTTACCACACCATCACAGTAGTGTGGATGTAAATACAGTGAACTTGCTGTCGCTTTTTCTGCTTTCATTCTGCTCATTCAACATTTCATCACAATTTGATTTTCAGTTGAAAAGGCCATTAGTGGCAGTGTTTTATAAAACAACAGCAACAACAACAAAAAAAGCGAAATTGGGAGAAATTCATCATGTTTTCTGGCACTGTTTTAGACATTTACTCCAGATATTGTATGCGAACAGTGAGTATGTGTCTGTGGGTGAGTCTGTAGGTATGCTTGTGTAAGTTGTCTTGTAGCAGCTATCTGCAATAAGCACGTGCAGCGAAAGCAGTGAAATGTGTCAATAAAATTTCTCCAAAAAAACACACACACATACACCCACTTGCACCATCATTTTGATGAAGTACATCTGCTTGCAACACGTTTTTCTTCGCCATGGTTTTACCACCATTTTCATTGTTTTTATCGTCCATTTTATAGTGGCGTTCTCTCTAGTTTTCTTTTTTTTTTGCTTTGTTTCTAATTTGATTTCCATTTTCGAAAGATTTATTTCCACAGTCAGTTTCAAAGATTTTGACAAGATAGATTGCAATCGAGTAGCCATGCGACTTATCAACTGCCAATGGAATCAGTGGCTCAGTGGCAAGATGAAAAATTTCGTGTCATATTTCAAGGCATTTATAAGAATGTAAAAAACCTGGAATGGATTTTACATGGTTATGCATTAAATTAACTAGGTTTTCCTTCTAACATTGAATGTTATGTTAACAGAGACTGTTAAGCTAACATACTTGCTAGATTTGAAAGAGAAAAAAAGGAAATCGTGAAAACAGTAAAAGAAAGAAGAAATCTTTTCAATTTACAACAAAACAAAGAAAAATGTAAATAATATATCCTAATTACAGATAATCCAGTTGAGAAATCAAGGCTTTTACATAAATTACACAAATCACAAGCCCTGTTAAGGGGGATAAAAATTAAAATTTATCTCCGGCAACAGGCACCGTCTGACCAGAACTAAAATTTGTTTTGAAATCCTTGATAACATGGCTAAAATACACTTTTTTGTTGTTCATTTGAAGAAAACAATTAGCTTCGTCGCCTATACCTCTGGTCTCAAGTAACGCGCGACCGTAAGGACACCAGTTTTGGAAGCCTTGATACCATCCATATATAGTAGGATACCCGCAGTAAGACCCATTTCTACAGAATATCGATCATCTTCCCAGGCCAATCTTAACATAGTGGATTTTCCAAGCCCGATTTCTCAAATTCCGAAATTATTTGGGCTATACTATTAATTAGGTTTTATTAGGGACACCTTAGGCTTCAATTTGTATACAATATTTGTAAACAATATCGACCATCCTACCAAGGCATTGGTAATTTGTGAATTAGCAGAGAAGTTGTTCCACCCAGGAACGTAAGGGGTATCGATATCGCATGTTTGTGCGATTTATTCCTTGACCATTTTTTATATCTTCTGTTAACAGTGTTATAACAGCGCTATGTTAATTTTAACATTGGCTCTGTTAAATTTTTTTTGGTTTTTCTCTTTGCTTGTTAAATTCCTAATTATTTATCACACATCGGCTCAGACATTTCGAACAAAATAGGAAAAAAAATATATTTTTTCGCCAACTTGTTCTCAGCAGTCTTTTGGCAAAATTTCGGATGATAAAATAAAATTGCCATGAAAAAGTCCTCTCAGCAGTCCTCTGGCAAAAACTCATATAGCAAATAAAATTGCCATGAAAATCTGCCGTTTGAAGTCGACTATAAGCAGTACTCGTGGATAAAATAAACACATACAACATGGGTGTTGTGAGAAGCTTGGTCGTAATCTAGCCTAAAGGATATTGAATTTATAAAAATGAACACTTTAAAACATGAAATCAAAAACAGTACATTGTATTGTTAGATACGGTATCATGAAGTTGGATTTTAAAGCAAATGGATGCCAAACTGCGTACGACGTATGAGTATCATTGAAGCACTAACATTTAAAAATATTAAGTATACGCAGTGGTATCAATAGGAAAAATAAAAAAATTTTATTTTGAATTCAACGATACAAAAATAGAACGAACACTCTCTTTCTGTTATAATTTTTTAAAAACAATTATTGAACGTATTTCAAGCATACTCTTTAAATAATAACTGCGGTAATTTTTGTCGAATTTTATCAAACGAAGTGTCAATCTCTTCACAAGTGAATTCGCTGTCAGAATATCGCCACTTATTTTATATTCTTTAATTAAATTTTGCAATTAAGAGTGGCCAAACTTAAAAAAATAAGAAAAAAATAATATATTCCAAGTTTACCCGGTCAAGTTTGAACCACATGTTTATTTATACCATTTTAAAGGTTCATCTGTCGCCTATTCAGAAAAACTTTGGATTTTGAAAATTGGTTGAAAAATATTTGGATAATCAATAACTTTGTGCGAAAAGATCAAAAATACGGTTTTTGTCAAATAAAACAAGTTTGAAGGATTCAAGAAATATTTACAAAAAAATATTTTTGAGTTCTACTCAACAAAACTCACAACCTGCACTATGTCAATAGCTGGGTGTATTCTGACTGTCGTACCATGTAATGCAAGAGCGATTGGAAATAGTTCCGGCATGAATATACAAACAGTTACTAAAGTATACATACAGTTAACAAATTTCAGAAATTTTTTAACCAATCCGTTTTCATTGAAAATCTTTATAGTTTCCTTGATTTTAAAACGGTCTTTTGCTTTGGTTAAAAAATTTCTGAAATTGAACTGAATTGTGGCCCTGCACAGGCCCACAAAAGTATACGTCCGGTTAACAAATTTCACAAATTTCTGAACCAATGCAAAAGACCGTCTTAAAATCGAAGAAAGATGTCAGACAAGATTTTCAACGAAAACGAATTGGTTAAAATTTTTTCTGAAATTTGTTAACCGTATGTATACTTTTGTGGCTGAGTGTATGTATGTACAGTGAAAGTCAAAAGAAATTGTACATAAAAAGAAAAATATATACATTAATAAATTACAGTTATATTTTATTTTAAAACTGTTTCTTTAAAAGTTTTTAAAATTGAAACAAAAAAAAAATAAAAAAAAAAATTCCAAAAAAATTTCGTAATATTAACAAATTTTTTTCGGGCACTCTCCTTAAATGGTAAAAGTTGAGTTTGGTAAATTTGATTAGTTAAAATTGCCTAACTTTCACGACTATCTTTGAAAGTTGAGTTTTGTGTTTGTTAGAATTTGATTTTTAGTGTACAGTTTCCTTTGAAGCTCACTGTATGCCAGTTGCAAAGAAAAAAAGTCGACTTTGAAAGTGTTATTCACTCATAAGAGATCCATTAACGTCGACCTAAGCAGTCGATAATTCCGGTTGCAATTCATTATTTGTATTTTGTGTTTGGAAATCTAAGTAAAAAAACTAAATGTAGACAAAAATATTAAAAAAATGTTTTAACAAATAAATAAAGCATCACACGGTCTTTAACCTCTGTGTCAATGTAAAATCCTATGCTTCTCTCCCACACATTCACTTACAATGCAACACTTTGCTACTCTTTTAGATTTCTATTGACATCACATGCATGTGTGATGTAAGCACATGTGTATGTTTGTATTAATAAATCTATGTATAGATTTCAAGTGTTTCACTCTCTGTCTCTACCTTACACTCTCATTCTCATTGGCTGTTACGCTATCTCCGATTATTTAAGTGTATTTCTATAGCTTAAGTGTATAAGTAAGTATGCATCACCAGAAGTCTATAAACATATGCTTAACTGTGGCTGTAACTGTATGTGTGTGTGTGTTTGCTTGTTTGTTTGCATGTGTGTGTGTGTTTATGTAATATAAAAGTAAATATTAGCTTTTTTCTATATCCTGCCTCTCTTAACTTTTATGCTGTTATTCAGCAGCTTGATTTTGGTTGCACGTCTGTCTGCCTGGTTCAATGTTTGTGTGCATAAATGAATGTTTAACGTTTTTTTTTTTTTTTTTTTGGTGGCTTCACGATGTTGTTGGCACATTGGCCTGATTGTCATTGCAGTTGGGTTTCATTTTTTTTTTTATTTTTCGTTCGTTTTTCTTTACTTTAAAATGTGTGAGTAAAAGAGTTTCATAGAGGCAAAAACAAAGCTTATTGAGTGTGTAGTAGCGGATATATAGAGTGTGTGTGTGCCTTTAAATATCTTATAAACTTATCTTCCGCATTGCTATTAGACAGTGGGGCAAACAAAATTTTCGTTTATTTAATATGGCCCTGAACATATGAATTTTGTTGAGGCAAAGAGGAACTCGTTTTCTGATTTAAATAGAAAATATCTGTTTAAGTGATAGTTTTATTAGCACTACAATCAACCCTCCTATAACGCGGTACTCTCAGAACGCGGTTTCCATATAACGCGATAGACGGTTTTCATAGAACGCGCTACGAATTAGCCTGGTTTGTACGATTAAATCCGAGTTTCTTATAGCGTGGTTTCCATACAATGCGGTACGCACTCTCCGCGTTATAGGAGGATTGACTGTATTTCGAAAATAATGTGATGCATACCAGAGATCAGTAATGAATCGTGTCTTCGCTAATCATAAGCACAAATTTATAAGTCAACAATATTGATGTGCTGCAGCCTGAAAAGTATTACGATAATCTAGTAGTCCAAGGGACAATGTAATGTTCAGTTGTTCAGAAAATATTTCACATCCAATTTGATCGAGCGATCTGGATTCAACGGTAAAAACCAGAATTACATTTTCTGGTAGGTGTAAATCATTATGGTTAAAGGATCTGTCTGGTGTCTGCATTGCAAAACCAGGATCGAAAGTAGATTAAAGTATCGTGTAGTCGATAGACACATAAGATCAACCATACCCATGATTTTGATATGATTAAAGCTTCTACACTTCCGAGGTCCCATTGCGCTTAATCTCATTACTGTGTTTGCAGCTGCTTGTCTCGCCAACCTGTCTTGTGGTAGCCAATTAAGGATGGTAAACAATGCCCTGCATGATGTAATTCCATAATTGTCACCATTTTATAAGCCACATGATTATGACATCCGCTTAAACCGCGTTTGATGATTCATTTTCTTTAAAGCTAACCAACCAACCGCGGCTTCAAAGAAAAGAGTTATTTTGATTACAACTTCGTACGGCCAATATAAATTTTTAGAGTTAATAAAGCAGTCCAGGCCTATCGCTCTCTAGCAACAGTAAAGAGCCGTAGCTGCCTTAGTGGTTCTGGATTGTGTATACAAGTTCCAGTTAAGTCCAATATGTACAATATGGTACAAAAATGTTTGGCTCTATTGAATGGATTGAGAGCCTATCCAGTAATACCATAGGTAGCCGAGCCCTGCTATTGTACATACTTTTATCGAAAACCCACTGTAAATAAACTTTAGACAATGTTTGGATTTGATTTTTTGAATTTGCAAAACATAGGTGGCGAAAGCGATTCAGTTAAGTGCAATATATGATCGCTAATTGGATGGTACAGACCAGAGATCAGCAATGAATCGTTTTTTCGCTACTCATAAGCACTCATGAAATTTTGAATATAAGTTAGTCAACAATATTGAAATTTAACTATGTACTCTGATTCATTCATACTCACTACAACGTTGATTTATAAGTACAGCTTGCAATGAGTATGAGTACAACGTTGACATCAAACTCATACCATTCGAAATATGTTTGATTCATAAGCCGACCACTCATTTAGATTCATAACTTTAGAAAAATACTTATAAATGATTCGAGTGACTAGAATCATTCATCAAAATTAACAGTCTTAGTTGTTGTTGCATTTACAAAAAAAAAGAAAACAGACACATAAGCAAAAAAGAGCAAACACACAACCTTTTAGTGAGTATTTTAGTGTTCGTACGCGAGTCATACGTATTTTGTGCTTCGTGTATATGTTGAGTTATGGTGAGTCGAAATCAACAACATCATACGTGTTGTTAAATATGAATATGATGAGTATTTCAAACTTTGAGTAGAGTTTCCATGGAATTAAAATAAGTATGAATGCGAATAAGTATCACAAATTATGAGTATGATTTGATTCTACTTATCTTTTTGAATACTTATTGCTGATCTCTGATCCACACTGCACGTCTAAGAGACACTGAGTTCTGTTAAGATTACTTATCTATATTATTCTCTAACAAACATAAACTCCATAATTTATTTTAACCAGAATGGTATGCTGCTAAATGTGCTTTAGGAATGCTTTATAACGGGTGATTTTTTAGCTGGTATCTTTTTGGCAACACTGGTTTAAACAGCTCACGCACGTTTCGCGTTTTGTTTCACTGTCAAACATCTTCAGTTTGGTCTATAATTTAACCATGAATCGTCTTACAAACGAACAACGCTTCCAAATCATTGAATTTTATTATCAAAATGCGTGCTCTGTTAAGAAAGTTCATCGCGCACTTCTTTCATTTTTGGGTCAGTTTAATCGACCCACTGAAGCGGCTATTCGGGCTATTGTGACTAAATTCCGCACCAAATTTATATTGTTGGACATTAAACCACCAATACGCTTACGTAGAGTGCGAACTGAAGAAAATATCGTAGCTGCATCGGCCAGTGTTAATGATGACCATCAATTATCGATTCGTCGCCGTTCGCAGCAATTGGGCCTCTGTTACTCAACAACGTGAAAAATTTTGCGGCAGGATTTTGGTGTGAAGCCTTTCAAAATACTTGCTGGTGCAAAAATTGAAGCCGAACGACCTACCGCAACGCAGAATTTTTGGTGAATGGGCTCTTGGAAAGTTGGCCGAAGATCCACTTCTTTACCGAAAAATTGTGTTCAGCGACGAAGTTCATTTTTGGCTCAATGGATACGTAAATAAGCAGAATTGTCGATTTTGGAGTGAAGATCAGCCAGAAGCATTGCAAAAGCTACCAATGCATCCAGAAAAAGTCACAGTTTGGTGAGGTTTATGGGCTGGTGGCATCATTGGACCGTACTTCTTCAAAGATGCTGCGAATCGTAACATAACTGTGAATGGTGAGCGCTACCGTGAGATGATATCCAACTTTTTTTTGCCCAAAATGCAAGAGCTTGACTTGCATGACATGTGGTTTCAACAAGACGGTGCCACATGCCACACAGCACGCGTAACAATGGACTTATTGAGAGGCGAGTTCGTTGAACATTTTATTTCACGTTCGGGACCGGTCAATTGGCCTCCTAGATCATGCGATTTAACGCCTTTAGACTATTTTTTGAGGGGCTATGTTAAAGCTAATGTCTATCCAGACAATCCCGCTTCAATTTACGCATTGGAAGACAACATTGAAGCATTTATTCGTGAGATACCGGCCGAAATGTTGGAAAGAGTATGCCAAAATTGGACTAAGCGAATGGACCATTTGAGGCGCAGTCGCGGTCAACATTTGCATGAAATAATCTTCAATCATTAAATTATACGAACCGTACTATCGATTCAAATAAAGATTTCATGAATTTTTCTGAATTTTATGTGTTTTTTTTTGAAAAATTTTCCTATAGCTTTTAAAAAATCACCCATTAGAACCTTTTATAAATTTTGAAATTCAAGCTCGCTTAACTTTTTATTATTATCTTTAACAGGATATTTTCAATAATTTTAGCAAATATTCAAACCATAATATTAGGCACACACATCCAGAACCCATAAAAGGCCCACTGTAATGCAATATTTTCAAATCTCTAGACTCGTTACATTTACAAAAATTGTTTCATCAACACAAAAATAAAAAAAAATTTTCTCTCTTGATTATTTTTAAATGAAGATAATAATGATGACTTCGTTCAGCCTCTACCATATCACAGAGTGTATGTAAGTACGTGTGTATATTTGAGGATAATGCTTAACGTTAACTAAAATAAATATTTATTTAATTTTTCTTTTTATTTTTTATATATATTTTGAGGTTATGTCCTTTTTTAAAGGAAACACTTGACTTTACAGAATAGCAGACAACAACCCCAACAACACTGGTAAAGTTCAGCATTTTCCTGTAAATCACGCGAGAGAAAATAAAAAAAACGAGAAAAAACGAGAAAACGTAAGAGAATGTTTTAAATTCAAAGGGCAAAAAATTATTCATTCATTCATTCATTCATTCATTTATTCATTCATTTAATTTACATTCATAAACCTTTTGTGAAAGTCCAAAAGGAGAGTGACACATATTTAGGCTGATGATGTGAAATTTTGCAAAACAAAAAAAATCATTCGTTTTAAAATCATTCCTCTAAAGACAGGAAAAAATAATGAATGGGGGGACGGGCCTTACTGGTGTAATGGTTAGTGAGTGGGTTAATTTATTTTCCATTCTTTTTTTTGAGATATTTTAAGCATTATTTTGAGGAAACGGAAAAGTTGCATTTCAAAGCAATAGTAAGTCTTTGTGGATGGACTTTTTGTTTTTGGCAAGGAATCTTCATTCAAAATCCTTAGCGTTAAATTTAGGGTCATTTAGTTGAGTATTATAAACAGAGATTGTGAAATCAACCAGTCTTCTGTAATGAATACTTCAGGGTGAGAAATGAATAAATGGCCGTAAATTGCTGCCACTAAAAGGCGGTGTAAGGACAAGGCCCTAATAATCAAACCTTGAAAATGAAAAATGAAAAATGATCCAAAACTGCATTGACCACACAGTCAAGAATTGATCCGTATACAGAAAGCAATTTTGTTTCATCAGCGGGTTGTTTGAAACAGTTGTAGCTTAAATGTGAAAGTCTTGGTGCTATGAATGTATAGTGCAGACCATAGATCAGCAATGAGTATTCAAAAAGATAAGTAGAATCAAATCATACCCATAATTTCTAATACTTATACGAATTCATACTTATTTTAATATCACGGAACATCAAATAATATTGAAAGTTTGAAGTCCTCCATCATATTCATGCTTAACAACACGTATGATGTTGTTGTTGATTTCGACTCTCCATACCATACCGCGTACGATCACTAAAATATTTATTAGCAGGTCATGTGTTTGCTCTGCTTGCTGATCTGACTTTTTTGCTTATGAGTCTTTCTCCTTTTGTTGTAAATGCAACAACAACTAAGACTGTAAATTTTGATTAATGATTCGAGTCATTCGTACATATTATAAGTATTTTTCTAAAGTTATGAATCTGAATGAGTTGGCTTATGAATCAAACATATTTCGAATGGTATGAGTTTGATGTCAACGTTGTACGCATAATCATTGTAACCCCTGTACTTATAAATCAACGTTGTAGTGCGTATGTATGAATCAGGGTATGTAGTTAAATTTCAATATCGTTGACTCACTTATATTCAAAATTTCACGAGTGCCTTTGAGTAGATTAGGTTAGGTTAAGTTAGAGAACGTGTACTTGTCAATTAAGACAAGTACAGTACCCGGAGGTCGAATTGACCCCATTGCTCAACGTCCTAGTTTCTCACACCACTTGTGTGTGTGTTAATTTTATACATGAGTGGCGGGACCTACAGTTTAAAGTCGACTCCGAACGACAGATTTTTTTGAGAAACTTTTTCATGGCAATTTTATTTACTCTCAGAGTTTTTGCCAGAAATCTGTTGAGAGGAAGTCGCCGAAGGAATACTTTTTATATTTTATCTTGATGTCTAGCCTGGGGCTCGAACCCTGGCTTTACGTCTAATAAGCCAACATACTACCTACTAGACTACGGCGACTTCTTGCCTTTGAGTAGCGATAAAACGATTCATTGCTGATCTCTGGTCTGTATCATCCAATTAGCATTCAAATATTGCACTTGACTAAAGTTTAAATCGCTTTCGGCACCTATATTTTGCAAATTCAAGAAATCAAATCCAAACATTGTCTAAATTTTATTTACAGTGGGTTTACGGTAAAAGTATGTACAATAGCAGGGCTCAACTACCCCTAGTATCAGTGGGGATACTCTTGCTCCATCCTTTACTGGAACCTGTATACACAATCTAGAAGCAGTAAGACAGCTACGGCTCTTTACTGTTGTATGTGAGAGATAGGCCTAAACTGCGTTATTAACCCTGAAACTATAGACTTACAGTACGAATTTATAATCAAAATACTGTATTCTTTGAAGCCGCTGTTGGGTGGTTGGCTTCAAAGGAATCATCAAACGCGGTTTAAGCGGATCACATAATCATGTGGCTCATATAATTGTGGCGATCATGGAACTACATCATTCAGGGCATTGTTTACCATCCTTAATTGGCTACCACAAGAGATGTTGGCGAGACAAGCAGCTGCAAACACAGCAATGAGACTGAGCGCCATAGGAGCATGGAAGTACAGAAGCTTTGCTCATGCCAAAATCATGGCTATGGTTTGTCGACTACACGATACTTGTACCTTCTTTCGATGTGGGATTTGCGATGCAGATACCGGATAGATCCTTTAATTGTAATGGTTTACACCCCCCAGAAAACGAAATTCAATTTTACACTGAGGGATCCTGATCGCGCAACCAAATTGGATGTGAAATCTTTTCAGAACAATTGAACATTAGATCGTCCCTTGCACTACCAGATTATTGTAATACTTTTCAGGCAGAAGTAATGGCTATTAAAATTTCAGTCATGCGAATTTGGCATCGGAGTATGTATGTATGGTGATATGCGCATACTTGTCGAGAACATGAGATCCCTAGAGAATGTTTACACCGCAGTTAAGATTGTCCAAGAATGCCGCTTGTCTCGAGAGGAGATAGCGAGGCATTCGACACTTACTCTCATTAGGGTACTTGGGCATAGGGTCATCGAAGGACTTGCTAAAGCTGACACAACGGCAAATTCAAATGAATTCCTGCGTGAGGTAAGTGCTCCTCTGCAGTGAGGCAAACAAATAGTCTCACAAAAATCCATTAATGGGCAAAGGTAAGATGGCAGAATGAACACACTTGTAGAGACATCAGACAGATCTGGCCCGACATAAATATTTGCAGAAAAAAATTTGCAAAACAGACTTTGCATCAAGATTCCATCTAGGGAAACTCATAGCAGTGATACCGGGACATGGTCCTGTGGGTGCTCACGCCAGGAGATTGTGCATACCTCATAATGACTTCTGCAGAAGCTGCAACGACCACAGAACAGCTTCTCTGTCATTGTCCGACGCTTGGGAACCTAACTGCCAAAGGCGATTTGAGGAAAATTCTACAAGGATCTGTAATTGTATGACAGAATAGGTGTTGCAACAGGATCTTAAAAGAATCAAGTAAGCTGTGCCCGGCGGCGAGATTAACCCAACCTAACCTCAGCTCAATTACAGACTTTATTTAACGCATGTATTCGGCTATTTGCAGCATCAAGTTTCATACAAATTTCAGTCTTTTGTATAGAAAGTACCAAAAGTCTTCAGCCGATTCATAAGAATTCCTGGCAAAACTACAGGAACTCCTTCGACTTCCTCATCATTTGAAGGTTTTTCTTTTTATAAATCAATCCTCTTACTCTCGTGGGGGGAGGGGGGAGGTAACATTTAAAATATAATCAAACAAGTGAAATAAATGACAAGAAATAGAAAAGATAAAGAAGAAGAGGAAGAAGAAAGGAACCCTTGGACAAAAACCTTGATGCAAAGCATTTAGTTTTTCTAATCCTTTTGCTTACACACAACACACAACACAACTGCCTGACAGCAATTGAAATTAACTTTAAATTGTGTATGGGAATGTGCGTGTATGGTTAACATTCTATGTGTGTATATGGGTGTGTGTGTCTAGGGGGTAAATGCATACATTCACGCATTTCTTTTTTTGTTTTTGTTTTTGTAAGAAATGTAAAGGAAAACGATCTATTCATTCCACAATTTTAATTCATAAAGACTCTTGTATTTTATACTCGTATGCCTTTTTGCTTGATTTTATTTTATTTCGTTCTTATAGTATTTCTATGTATGCGTACGTATATGTATATGTAAGTATATGTGTATGATAGAAACATTTATGCCACATTATGTGGCATATGTTATGTGAGTTTTATTTTTAGTTTAGTTTTTATTTCATTTCTTTTCTCATTCAAGCCCATTTATTTCTACATTCACAAATCATTTATTCATTCATTCATTCATTCATGCATTCAGTCAGTCATTCATACATTTTATTTCATGCATTCATTCACTTATTCATTCATTAGAAGCCTTTTGTTCGTATGTATTTGTTTATTTATCATGGTTTGTTTACTTGTTTATTTGTTTGTTGGGTTTTCTGCACCCTCTTGCTCATCTTTTCTTTTTTGGATTTAATTGTTTGCATTTAAGATTGATTATTTCCTGTTGTTGTTGTTTTTGTTATTTTTCTCCGCCTTAAGGCAACAATATCATCATCATTTATAAGAATATAGGAGAATGGATACTCATATTGCAAATGCATTGGTTTTTGTTTTCATCTTTTGGAATTAATTTTTTTCTGATTTATCTGTTAATTGTTCCACTAGTTATCGATTATAATTGAGTGTAACAGAATACAAGGCTATAAAATCTTGAATCAAGAATCAGAAGTAATACATCACCAATCTTCAGTTTCTTTGGTTACGATTCCGTGGGTTCAAACCACAATTTTGATTGTTCCTTTGGTTTAGGTATGAAGTGGTAGGAACCAGAGATCAGCAATGAATCGTTTTTTCACTACTCATAAGCACTTAGGAAATTTTGAATATAAGTGAGTCAACAATATTGAAATTTAACTACATACTCTGATTCATTCGTACTCACTACAACGTTGATTTATAAGTACAGGTTGCAATGAGTATGCGTATAACGTTGACATCAAACTCATACCATTCGAAATGTGTTTGATTCATAAGCCTATTCATTCAGATTCAGAGTGACTCGAATCATTAATCAAAATTTATAGTCTTAGTTGTTGTTGTTGCATTTACAAAAAAAGAAAACTGACATATAAGCCAAAAAGACAGAGCAGCAAGCAGAGCAAACATGCAACCTTTTAGTGAGTATTTTAGTGTTCGTGGGCGATTCATACGTATTTTGTGCTTCGTGTATATGTTGAGTTGTGGAGAGTCGAAAGCACCAACAACAGCATACGTGTTGTTAAGTATGAAGATGATGAGTATTTCAAACTTTGAATATGAGTAAAGGTTCCATGATATTAAAATAAGTATGAATGCGTATAAGTAACAGAAATTATGAGTATGATTCGAATCTACTCATCGTTTTGAATACTCATTGCTGACCTCTGGTCCAAACCACAATTTTGATTGTTCCTTTGGTTTAGGTATGAAGTGGTAGGAACTAGAGATCAGCAATGAATCGTTTTTTCGCTACTCATAAGCACTCATGAAATTTTGAATATATGTGAGTCAACAATATTGAAATTTAACTACATACTCTGCTTCATTCGTACTCACTACAACGTTGATTTTTGAGTACAGGTTGCAATGAGTATGCGTACAACGTTGACATCAAACTCATACCATTCGAAATATGTTTGATTCATAAACCTACTCATTTAGATTCAGAGTGACTCGAATCATTCATTAAAATTTATAGTATTAATTGTTGTTGTTGCATTTACAAAAAAAGGAAACAGACACATAAGCAAAAAAGACAAAGCAGCAAGCAGAGCAAACACGAAACCATTTAGTGAGTATTTTAGTACGTGGTTGTACGCGAATCATATGTATTTTGTGCTTCGTGTATATGTTGAGTTGTGGAGAGTCGAAAGCAACAACAACATCATACGTGTTGTTAAGTATGACTGTGATGAGTACTTTAAACTTTGAATATGAGTACAGGTTCCATGATATTAAAATAAGAATGAATGCGTATAACTAACAGAAATTATGAGTATGATTCGATTCTAATCATCTTTTTGAATACTCATTGCTGATCAAACCGTGCTACAGTGGACCAAACAGTTATTTTGATTGTTCCCTTGGTTTAGTTATGTAGTGGTGGTCACATACCTCGCCAAGGGTTATAAATGGTTTTGTTCTATTTATACCCCAGACATCTCAAACGAAATATGGAAAAAATATTTCTTTGACGGTGACGACGTGGTGATTGGTCTACTGTAGCACGTATTAAGATAATGGGGCTGCCAACTATCGTTGCTTAGGAACAACGCCCTCCGAGTATGTGGTGTAGTAGTGCGGAACCTAGCTAATCTCTGATTCCTACATTTTACCTTGTAGGTGGCGGCACTGCTTGATCTGCCAGTGATGTTAACATTTTTTTATTTCCAAGGGGTGAAGAGGCTTATTAGATGGTTTGTATTTAATCTATCTATCGGTGGCTAGGCAAAACATCCTCCGAATATGTGCTATAGTGGTGGGGAACCGAGCTCATCGTTGTTTTCTGACTTTTTCCATTTAGGTAGAGGCACCAACTGACCATCTTGTCATGTTATCCTTTTGCCATTTCCATGTCATCTATCATTGCCTAGGAACAACGCCCTTCGAGTATGTGGTGTAGTGGTGGGCATCCTAGCTAATCGTATATTTCTACAATTTTTCTTTTTAGGCAGCGATTCTAACTGACCTTTCTGTGGTGTTATCCTTTTTCCATTTCCAGGGGGTGAGTAGCTTTTTTATGGTTTGTATTAGATCCTTCTATCGTAGGAATAGCGTCATCCGAATATGTTCTATAATGGTGGAGAACCTAGCTTATCGTTGATTCCTACCATTTTTTCCCTTTAGGTAGCGGCACCACCTGGCCTTCCAGTGGTGTTCTTCTCTATCCATGTCCAAGGAGTGAAAAAGTTTCTTTGATGACTTGTATTTGGTCCATTTATTTTATACCGCGAATGTGTTGCAGTGATGGGGAAACTTGCTAATCGTTGATACTTACCTTTTTTTACTTATGGGTAGCTGCACTACCTCACCATCCTGTGATGTTTCCCTTTTCCAGAGAGTGAGGAGGCTTATTAGATGGATTGTATTGAAGGCGTGTGAAGCCATGATGAACGATTTTTTCCCGTTCAGTGGGATTTGAACATACGCTATTTTTTCGGCTTGTATACAAGCTCTTTGACCACTAAACCATGCCGCTACGGTCTGTTTACAACAGTGAAGATTTAAACTTTTGCAGACAAAAAGCTTGTACTTAGGATTGGTTGGACTGAGATGTTTTAAACGAAGCTATTGGATGACAGACCATTTATTTATTGATGGCTCAAGGTAGAGCCTTGACTCTTACAACATATATTTCATAAGATTACAACTTTGAGCGAAATTATCTTTTGTTTTGTTTTTTTTCTTCTTTGTAATACACTTCCGAGACGTTGGTTAATTTTAAAACCGCTCTTTTATTTATTTTTTTCAATTTGTAACACTTGTAAGTTAAAAGCAAAATTTGTGACAACTTTACTCTGTTTTATTGACACTAAACACGGAATAGGTTAACTTTTTAAATCCACTGTAATTATTAATTTGCTGAATCTTGGCAAATTACCTTCATTTGCTCATACTCTAAAAATTTCTTTTTAAATTCTGTTTTTAAAAACATTTGAATGAATTATTGCTACTTACCTTAATACAGCAACAATTAGCCATGTTTTAACAAAAATAATAAATTTTATAAAAAATCCTCCTCCTCGTCAGCTTCAGTTTGTTATGGCGTCTGTATATCGGTTTCCTTGTATATATGACAAGTTTATTACAAAAAAAATTAAAGGAAAAACCTGAAAATGAAGAAAATAAAAACAATTTTTTAATAAAAAAATAAAACAAGCAAATAAATATCGTTTTTGAGGTGTAGAAAACACTATATTGGTCCAATGGGTTAATAAAGCCTATCAATTAGTCGATATATTTCAAAGTGTTTCAATTTCTTTTGTGCTAATTTCAAATGTACACCTAATTGGTTCTTACAACCTTTCTGTTAGGAGTACGACATAGCTTCTCATTTTGTGCTAACTTTGCTTGTAAGTAACAAAGTCCGACATCTATCGAGGCGAATTTTATAAGCGATTGTTAGGCAATAGACGTGTTTATTATATCAAATGTCTTTCAGCCCGAACTATGGGTTATTAAGGAGTCATGCTCCTACTATCTTAAGACAAAATTCAGGGAGGAATTCGTATTTGTGTTGACAGCTAAGGAGTTATTCTTAACTTTCTACAGCAGTTTATCACTTGCCAGATGATAAAACAATCTTAAATGCATACTTTTAGCCGCTTTTCTCAGATAACGCATATATCGGTCACAGGCATCGGAGGTGTGTAAAAATAGTCCCACACAGAATCAAAATCATTGTAGCGGCATTGGTCGTATAAGCCCCCACATACAAGGTCTATAATATTGACTGTTTTTTAGAACGAACGCATTACAGGCCCCTTGACTGTAGTATACTGAATACTCTTAAGGCTTAGCTGGCCTAAAAGAATTATCTGGCGCACTAGTTCATTCATAGATTGTAGGCAGATACAGTCAAAAGAAACTGTACATTAAAAAATATATTTTATTCCAAATTTGTTTTTATTTTATTTTAAAATTGTTTCACTGCCAGTTTTTAAAATTGAAACCAAAAAAAAAAATTACAAAAAATTTCGAAATATTCTGAAATTTTTTCGGGCATTCTCTTTAAGTGATAAAAGTTTAGTTTGGTGATTGTTAGAATTTTATCCATAGTGTAGAGTTTCTTTTGACACTCACTGTTTATACAGACATATGCCTGGATTGGAGATAAACCCAACGGATTGTAGTACAGTTTAATAGCTACTGTTAGTTTTTGCTTTTGTTGAGGCTGTGCAGTCCCTAAAGAGCTTTATTTAAAAAACCTTTGGCGAGTGATCCCTACAAAAAATCTCTTCGGTACTATCTTTCAATTCAGCGGACCTACTTAGCAATCTAGTTGTGATGAAATTTAATTGTATTTTATATAGTTTCTTAGTTTTAACTCAAATAGTGAATTCTCAAAATGACGCCTTTCACTCACTCTCAAGCTCTCGGGATCGCCCGAGACAGAATATGTTCGCAATTCCTCCTATTTTGTCACTGCTCCGATGAAATATTTCCGCCCACTTCTACAGCCTGGTTTTCAATGCACTTAGCAATGGGTTATCTAAGTTTATATTATGGATGACGACCCTTTAGCCAGGATTTCGACCTAGTTTCATACACCATTTATGTTGTGTGTGTTAATTTTAAACGTTTAAACAGTTTAAAGTCGTTTCTAAACGACAGATTTCTGAGAAACTATTCGTGGCAATTTTATGTCCTCTCAAAGTTTTTGCCAGAAACCTCTTGACAGTCAGGCGCCGAAGATATATATTCTTACATTTTGTTTTGTTGAAGATGTCTGACATTTTGGATGAAGAAGGTTATTAAGCGGGCAAACCACCTTTCTTTGCATTATTATTCGGGCTCCAAATACCCGTATAGTTGCGCCGTAGTCTAGTAGATAGTGTATTGGCTTGTTAGACTTGAGGTCTTGGTTCAAACCCCGGTTTAGACATCTCAAAAAAATACATCTGAAAAAATATTTCTTAGATGACTTCCTCTCAGCAGAATTTTGGCGAAAACACTGAGAGTAAAACAAAATTGCCATGAAAAGTTTTTCAAAAATCCGACGTTCGGAATCGACTTTACACTGCAGGTCTCGGCACTCATATATAAAAATTATCACACACAACATATCTGGTATGAGAAGCTAGGTCGTAATTCTGACTGAAGGGTTGTAATGACCAATTATGTATTGAAGTATGTATCAGAGATCAGCAATGAGTATTCAAAAAGATGAATAGAATCGAATCATACTCATAATTTGTGATACTTATACGCATTCATACATATTTTAATATCATGGAACCTCTACTCATATTCAAAGTTTGAAGTACTCATCATATTCATACTTAACAACACGTATGATGTTGTTATTGATTTCGACTCTCCATAACTCAACATATACACGAAGCACAAAATAAGTATGAATCGTGTACGAACACTAAACTACTCAATAGAAGGTTGTGTTATTGCTCTGCTTGCCGCCCTGTCCTTTTTCTTTTGCTGTAAATGCAACAGCAACTATCAATCATTTAGAAGTATTTTCCTAAAGATATGAATCTAAATAAGTAGGCTTATGAATCAAACATATTTCGAATGGTATGAGTTTGATGTGAACGTTGTACTTATATTCATTGTAACCCCTGTACTTATAAATCAACATTGTAGAGTATGTAGTTAAATTTCAATATTTTTGACTCACTTCTTCTATTCAAAATTTCATGAGTGCTTATGAGTAGCGAAAAAACGATTCATTGCTGATCTCTTGTATGTATCTTATGTACATAAGTTTCGAAAAGGAGCCCTAAATATAAGTGGTCTTTTAAGATGCCTAATTCTACCCAATAAAGAATAATTTGTCCTCACAGTGGCTGTGTTTGAGGTCCACCTGCTAAACTAATGAGCTATTTGCAGGCTTAAGGAGTAACGCAACTGAACAAGTTTTTAAATATTTGATTGAAATTGCTTAAAATTAACTACTCTTCCACTAAAGCGTTAAAAAAAAAAAGTTATTTGGCGGACCCTTTATCTGTCCTTTTAAGCATAATTATTGTTATCCTTGTCATTGGCTTAATACTTACCACCACTTTAGATTGTTGATAATCGTCTGTTGCGTGTGTGTTGTGTCCTTCTTGTTATTGGCAAAGATAAATCTCTCTCGCTCTCTCTAACTGTCAGTCTGACTGACGGATTATCCTTTTCGTTTTTTTCTTATATGTTTGATGATTCAAGTACAGACAGAAAAACTGAACAAAAAAAATCAAAAAATAAAAAAAGGAAAAAAAATTGTATTTCTTTTTAAGAAAACAAATTGGGCAGTTGTGTTGAGTTTCTTTTTCTACTATGTCTGGTTTTCTTCTTCTTATTTTTTGTATTCTTTTCCTTTAAGTGTTGCGTTTCTAAACGTAAATTTTCTCAAGGAATTCTTTTCCTTTTTTTTTGTGGAAATCTTCGGCGTAAAGGATGCCTGTGCTAGAAAACATGCATTTTGCTTAAATCGAAATCGTTGTTGGAAAAGCTTGAAGTAGAAGAAGAAGAAGAAAAGTTTGCTTTTTTTCCTTTATCGGGTTCACAATGCAAACAGCTTACGAAACGGTCTGCTGATCTGTAATGATAAGAAGCAAAGAAAAGAAAAAATTTATTAATGAAGCTAATAAAGGGAAAGAAAGGGGGTGGGGGTGGAGTAGATAAGCGTAATAAATTTATTTATTTATTGTTAATTAAACAAAAACAGATTGTATTTTGAAAAAAACACTCCCCTACTCGCTGTTGAAGAAACACATTAAATGCGTTTTTAAAGGCTCAACACAAAGAAGTTCTTTCAATAATTAAAGAAAAAACGAAAGGAAGGAGTACGCCGAACATCATTTTCCTACTCTTCTACGAAATGACCTCTTTAAACAACGTGTATGAATAAGTATTTGCAATGAATTTTATATGAAAAGTAAAAAAAAGAAAGCAAGAAAGTGCCTAACTGCCTACCTGCCTGACTGTCTATATGTATGTATGTATGTATGTCTGTCTGTCTGTCTGTCTGTCTTATAGTCTTAAAACAAGTGGGTCAATTGTTTTATTACCACGTAAATTCTCAAAAACATGACATACCAAACCAAATGCCATGCCATACCTTACCATACCATGCCACGCCATACCAAGCCATGCCAGGCGTTTTCTTCTTTTCGAGCGCTAAAAAGAGTCGTAAGAGTGTTTCAAGACTCAAGCTAATAGGCCAGTCAGCTTAAAGGACGTTGCCAAGCAAGACAGGGGGGGGATAAAAGAGAGGGTGTTGGTTGAAAGGAAACTTCATGCAAAACATTATAAAGTTCTTGCTGACGTTTTCATTGCTTTAAGCATTAAATTGCTTTAATTATGCAACATGCCTGCATACAAAGGTATGCACGTATGATTGTTGTACAGTAATGGTGAAAATAATAGTGATGTGAAATTGAAAGTTTTAGATTTCATTACCTTATCGTACGTTATTTACATACATACATGCATAATTAATCATTACGACTCTTTAGTCAGGATTACGACCTAGTTTCTCACACCACTTATGTTGTGTGCGTTAATTTTTATTCATGAGTGGTGGGACCTACAGTTTAGAGTCGACTCCTAACGACAGGCTTTTTCGAGAATCTTTTCATGGCAATTTTTATTTACTCTCAGAGTGTTTGCCAGAAAACTGCTGAAAGAAAGTCGCCGAAGAAATATTCTTTCCTATTTCGTTTAGTTGGAGATGACCTGGGATTTGAATTGAGACCTCACGTCTAATAAGCCAACACACTACCTACTAGACCACGGCGATTTCGTACTTTGTTTACTAAAAACTTTTCCTTCATTAGGCAGTTTGTCGTCTTAGAAGCGAATTTAATTTTGAACAACAATGATAAACAGTTTATTCAATGAAATCGCGGGGATCTTCCTATTTTTGGATGTAAGTCCAGTTTATATTAAATCGGAAGTGTTCTTAAACAATATCCCAAAAACATAAAGATTCCGCTTGGAGAGATCCACTAAGAGTTATTCAAAATAAAGAACGAATCCATTCATTACGTATCCATGTAATGGAAGAACATTATCTATAAACTGACTGGTTGCAACATTGTCACATCACGCCTTACTGTTGATTTCGGGACTTCACACTTTATACACGGGGGATTAATTAAGGAAAAGCTGTAGGACATAACTCTACAACCCAATGTGTTATTCTCATAGTATTCATACACAGTTAGTCATTATAACCCTTTAGTCAGGATTATGACCTAGTTTCTCACACCACTTATGTTGTGTGTGTTAATTTTATACACGAAGTCCCTTCCCCCTCCTTGGATTGGAGGAACTTGGTCAATACAGAGGCTGCGTTCACCTGTGGCATCACAACGGGCCGCTATGCGTGATCAAGTGAGCTTTTTGGTAAATTAAAGCTACCACGCTAACCTAACCTAACCTGCTGGACATCACATCATTTATTTTCCAGTATAAAGCTCATGTTTACTGGAACTTCACTGCATGTGAATCGACCACAACCTCTCTCTCTCTCTCTCTCTCTGTTCTTGAACTCATGTTTGACCTCTACATGAACACTTATTGATCAGGGAGCTGACCTCGGAATGACAATTTTAAATTCTTACTCCACGTCGTTTTAAAATAATTGGCATTACCTTCCTTCTCTGCTTGACCATAAGTAACAGATTACAAGTCCACTTGCTGTTCCCTTATGTTTCTCCGGGTTACTTGCGATCTTAATTTCCTTTTTGTTATCTCGTCTTCCTTAGCGAATTTTTATAAATTATTTTTGCTAAGTCTTTCGAGACTAAGACTTTAGAAGTCGCCGTAGTCTAGTAGGTAGTGTGTTGACTTATTAGACGTAAAGCCAGGATTCGAGTCCCAGGCCAGACATCAAAACAAAATACAAAAAGTATTTCTTCTGCGACTTCCTCTCAGAGGATTTGTGGCAAAAACTCTGAGAGCAAATAAAATTGCCATGAAAAAGTTTCTCAAAAAATCTGTCGTTCGGAGACGACTTTAAACTGTAGGTCCCACCACTCATGAATAAAATTAACACACACAATATAAGTGGTGTGAGAAACTAGAACGTTGTACAATGGGTCAATTCGACCTCCGGGTACTGCACTTGTCTTAATTGACGAGTACACGTCCTCTAGCCTAACCTAACCTATCCTGTCTTCCTTAGGGAATTTTTATAAATTATTTTTGCTTAGTCATCGCGACCACCAGGAGAGTTTCTTTCAGGGGTTTCCTAAAGGAGTTTACGCTCAGAGCCCATGGTGCAAAGCTTAACTCATCCGTATGCAACAAAAAAAAATATTTCTTTCGGTGACTTCATGTCAACAGTCTTTGGGCAAAGGCACTTTAGTCTACTAAGTAATGTAGTTTACTAGGTGGTGTAGTTTATTAGGTAGTGTAGCCCACTAGGTAGTGTAGTCTACTAGGTGGTGTAGTTTAGTAGGTAGTGTAGTCCACTAGGTAGTGTAGGCTACTAGGTAGTGTAGGCTACTAGGTACTGCAGTCTACTACGTACAGTAGTCTTCTACGTACAGTAGTCTACTACGTAGTGCAGTCTACTAGGTAGTGTAGTCCACTAGGTAGTGCAGTCCACAAGGTAGTGTAGTCCACTAGGTAGTGTAGTCTCCTACGTAGAGTAGTCTACTACGTAGTGTAGTCTACTACGTAGTGTAGTCCACTAGGCAGTGTAGTCTACTAGGTAGTGTAGTCTACTACATAGAGTAGTCTACTACGTAGTCCAGTCCACTAGGCAGTGTAGTCTACTACGTAGTGTAGTCCACTAGGAAGTGTAGTCCACTAGGTAGTGCAGTCTACTACGTAGAGTAGTATACTACGTAGTATAGTCTACTAGGTAGTGTAGTCCACTAGGTAGTGTAGTCCACTAAGTAGTGTAGTCTACAAGGTAGTGTGGTCCACCACGTAGTGTAGTCTACTAGGTAGTGTGGTCCACCACGTAGTGTAGTCTATTAGGTAGTGTAGTCCACTACATAGTGTAGTCTACTAGGTAGTGTAGTCTACTAGGTAGTGTAGTCTACTAGGTAGTGTAGTCCACTAGCTAGTGTAGTCCACTAAGTAGTGTAGTCTACTAGGTAGTGTGGTCCACCACGTAGTGTAGTCTACTAGGTAGTGTGGTCCACCACGTAGTGTAGTCTACTAGGTAGTGTAGTCTACTAGGTAGTGTAGTCCACTACATAGTGTAGTCTACTAGGTAGTGTAGTCCACTAGGTAGTGTTGTCTACTAGGTAGTGTAGTCTATTAGGTAGCGCAGGCTACTAGGTAGTGTAGTCTACTAGGTAGTGTAGTCCACTACGTAATGTAGTATACTAGGTAGTGTGGTCCACCACGTAGTGTAGTCTACTAGGTAGTGTAGTCCACTACGTAGTGTTGTCTACTAGGTAGTGTAGTCTACTAGGTAGCGTAGTCCACTACGTAGTGTAGTCTACTAGGTAGTGTAGTCCACTGCGTAACGTAGTATACTAAGTAGTGTAGTCTACTAGGTAGTGTAGTCTACTACGTAGTGTAGTCCACTACGTAGTGTAGTATACTAAGTAGTGTAGTCTACTAGGTAGTGTAGTCTACTAGGTAGTGTAGTCCACTACGTAGTGTAGTATACAAAGTAGTGTAGTCTACTAGGTAGTGTAGTCTACTAGGTAGCGTAGTCCACTACGTAGTGTAGTCTACTAGGTAGTGTAGTCTACTACGTAGTGTAGTCCACTACGTAGTGTAGTATACTAAGTAGTGTAGTCTATTAGGTAGTGTAGTCTACTAGGTAGCGTAGTCCACTACGTAGTGTAGTCTACTAGGTAGTGTAGTCTACTAGGTAGTGTAGTCCACTACGTAGTGTAGTATACTAAGTAGTGTAGTCTATTAGGTAGTGTAGTCTACTAGGTAGCGTAGTCCACTACGTAGTGTAGTCTACTAGGTAGTGTAGTCTACTACGTAGTGTAGTCCACTACGTAGTGTAGTATACTAAGTAGTGTAGTCTACTAGGTAGTGTAGTCTACTAGGTAGTGTAGTCCACTACGTAGTGTAGTATACTAAGTAGTGTAGTCTACTAGGTAGTGTAGTCTACTAGGTAGTGTAGTCCACTACGTAGTGTAGTATACTAAGTAGTGTAGTCTACTAGGTAGTGTAGTCTACTAGGTAGCGTAGTCCACTACGTAGTGTAGTCTACTAGGTAGTGTAGTCTACTAGGTAGTGTAGTCCACTACGTAGTGTAGTATACTAAGTAGTGTAGTCTATTAGGTAGTGTAGTCTACTAGGTAGTGTAGTCCACTACGTAGTGTTGTCTACTAGGTAGTGTAGTCTACTAGGTAGCATAGTCCACTACGTAGTGTAGTCTACTAGGTAGTGTAGTGCACTACGTAACGTAGTATACTAAGTAGTGTAGTCTACTAGCTAGTGTAGTCTACTAGGTAGTGTAGTCTACTAGGTAGTGTAGTCCACTACGTAGTGTAGTATACTAAGTAGTGTAGTCTACTAGGTAGTGTAGTCTACTAGGTAGTGTAGTCTACTAGGTAGCGCAGGCTACTAGGTAGTGTAGTCAAGTACGGAGTTTGTTGGCAGTTTTGGCAGTCTTCAGTAAGTAAAAGTAAAATATGAGTAAACAAAAAAATTGTAGTTTGCAGTCGACTTTTAACTGAAGGTCCCGCCATTCATGGCTAAAGTTAACATATACAACATGGGTGGTGTGAGAAACTAGGTCGTAATCCTGACTATAGAGTTATAATGACCAATTAAGTAAAGTAAATAATGCGAATACTCTGTATGGGGTTTCATAGGGGAGTTTAAGGTCCCTCTCAGCAAAAAATAAAACTACGTCATATAATATATTTTCTCCTGAAATAACCGCACATTCTGCTCTCAACTGCTATTGAGTAATGAAATAAGTGACGCAGTTTCTCCAAATTTTGATTGAAGTCAACTGATAAATGTCTGTTGACAGTAAAATGATAAAATATACAGTGAAATCTAATTCAGTGCTATAATTTTGTTGACAACTGTTTCATTACAGCCATAAGTGTATAAATATTTAACGATATTAACGAATAAAATCAATCGTAATTGAAAGCGCTTCAGAGAAAATCTCTCATTCTCTCATTGGCATGAAATCAAATACACACACAAAGAGAGAGAGAATATAATCGGGTTAAATTAAAATTAATCAGAGATGGCATACATACATAAAAAGCAATACTTAAAGGGAAGTGAAAAAGAAATTGAAAAGAAAAATGAAAAATTTAATTTAAATAATAAACAAACACACATACATACATATGATAAAAAAATCAAACAAGACTTAAAGGCAGACATTCAGATCAAATCATTGGCTATGTTTCATAAGAAAGAAAATGCAAGTAAGAGTGCCAAAAAAAGACTGGTAAGTAGACTCGATTTTATAAACTTACCTTACAATAATAAGTAGTTTTTAGTTTAATATTTAGAAACTAAATGAAAGAAAGCTTTTTAAAAATAAAAATAAATTCCAATCAAATCAAGTTGCCGCATTTAATTGCTTTCTTTTGTTTTGAAAAGTTTTTCGATTAACCACCCCCCCCCCCAAAATTTAAAACGAAGAAAACTTTCTTCTTTATTTTACAAGAGTTTTTCGATTAAAAATTTTCAACAAATTTTCCTACATTTTCGTTTTGTTGTAACAGCAACTCATTTAAAAATTTGATTTCTTCTTAACAAAAGGCAACTAATTGAAACTGTTGTTGATATTAGAAAATGGAATTCAATTAAAAGATTACGACAGTCAATCATTAGAAATGTGTGGTAAGGAAAATAGAATTCTACGCTAAATAGCTGACAGATTACATGCCATTAAGGTCTAGTAATAAAGCTCTTGATAAGGGAAATTTATAAACGTTTCGAATTTTAAAGAATTTTTAAATTACGCTGTTCGTACAAGTAACACAATTTTTTTTTATTTCATTTTTACCGAAATGTATTGTTAGTCGTCGTAGATTAGATGTTAAGCTGTGATTCAAACCCTAGCTTAGACAAAAACCTAGCTTAGATGCGAACAAAATGAAATCTGAAAAAATATTTCTTTCGGCGATTTCCGAACAAGACTTCTGAGACTTCTGACAAAAACTCTGAGAGTAAAATAAAATTGCCCTGAATTACGGCCTGTCTTAACACATCCTTCCAGGCGCCTCTGCTTCTTGCGCGCCTACGCCAGTTGGTCACACCAATCGATAACAATGCTTTCTCGATTTGGTCCTTCCAACGGATACAAGGTCATCCTCTTCGCCGACTTCCGCATATCCCCGCATCAAATACCCGCCGCGGCAGAGCATCCTCCTCCCTTCGAACGACATGGCCGAGCCAGCGCAGCCGCCGGATGTTCACAACGTCTATGTCGTTGAGGAGCTTATACAGCTCACTGTTGAATCAGATGCGGAAATCATCGCCAACTCATACTGGACCGAAGATCTTACGCAGTACTTTTCTCGCGAAGGCTTCTGTATCAGTGCTTAATAGAGTCCATGCCTCTGCGCCATAAAGAAGCACGGGTAGGATGAGCGTCTTTAGAGTGTTACTTTTGTCGTATGAGAGAGGTCTCTGCTACTAAATTGCCTATTAATATTAGTAGACTATACTACCTAATAGACTACACTAACTACTAGACTACAATACCTAGTAGACTAGACTACACTACGTAGTAGACTACACTACCTAGCAGACTCGACTACCTAGTAGACTAGACTACCTACTAGACTACACTGCCTACGAGGCTACACTAGCTAGTAGACTACACTACTTAGTAAACCGCTAGTATACTACATACTACACCACCTAGTTGACTACACTGCCTCATAAACTACAATGCTTAGTAGTCTACTTCACCTAGTAGACTACACTACCTCGTAGACTACACTACCTAGTAGACTCGACTACCTAGTAGACTAGACTACCTACTAGACTATACTGCCTACTAGAGTACACAACCTAGTACGTAGTAGACTACATTGCCGAGAACATTGGGAAACGGTAAATACCTGTGGCGAATAATATTAGTACGACACTGTTGGTCTCAAAAATGGCACAGTTTCAAAACTGATTGAGCGGATTATGTTATAAAGTTTTTCTTGCAAGAAGGGTCTGTACAGGGTGGTTTTATTCCTCATTCACTGCTGTGATTATATTGATCGAGCTGTATACTACTAGGGGACAAGAGTTGCAAGCACATACGCTCAACAGCACAAACAGACTCTTATACTGAACTCTTATATTGAATGTGTCTGTTATTGAGTAGCAGACTCTTATATTGAATAGAAGACTTTTATTTTGAGTAGCAGACTTTTATACTGAATAGCAGACTCTTATATTAGGTAGCAGACTCTTATATTGAGTAGCAGACTCTTATTTTGAGTATCAGACTCTTATACCGACTAGCAGACTCTTATATTGAACAGTTGCCGTGACAGAAGTAAGCCTATGATTGACAGGGGAACATACAAAAGCATTAACAGTGGCCACAATGCAAAAGCTGTCGTGCGTCTGACTCCATTTTCATTATACTGCTTTTGATAGGTAAATTTTAGTCTTAATTTTGGTGATCTTATTATCATCCCCCTTATCAATATCATCTCAAGTAGCTAATACTACTACATTGATAGGAAATGATTTTCGATATAAATTCCTTATTTTCTGATTTTCTTTTAATACAACTTTGGCGTGAATTCTATGGCATGGTAAAGCAATGAAATATTAAGTAAACTAACAATCAAATTTTAGAATATGATGTTAAAACAATTCCCTTTTTAGTGATTTTCTTTTCCTGATTTTCCCTATCGTTGCTCTCTACAAGCAATATCACTGCTAAGCTTACAAAATCAGGGATTTGACCTTAACCAATAGAACTCAATACTATATACTCAATAGTCGGGTGAAATGCTATTGGAAGCCTCAATGCATGAAGGTTTTTAAAAATAAATAAACAAAAATCCTTTTACGGTCTTTGCTCATATCATTATTCCCGTTTGGTTACCATAAATGGTTATCCACTGGCTAGATGGCTAAATGACTGCATGACAAACATTTAGACGTTAAACAATTCATAAGGATAATACGATAAAATTGTTTTGTTTGTATGCATATGGTGTACAATATAATACAAAGTATGCATGTATGTATGTATGTGTGACATTTTGGGTAAATTCTTCACATTAAACTGGATACACAGTCAAATGCAGCATCTTTGGCTTTTGTATGTGGCATAAGCCGGTCCACCACTGCTACAGTGGTTTTGTGGCTACTGTGAGCCAGTTTATGCAGATACACAATGTCCATAACCATGGGCAACACGAAAAATCACAAACTAATGCCCAGCATTTGACAATAAATTTTTATTTCAAATTTTTTTTCAGGTTTTTTTAAAGTTTTTTTTGTTTGTTTTTTTGGCATTAGTTTAAATGGAGCATTTGCGGCAATGTTTTGTATTTAAAATTTAAAAAAATTGTTTTTTAAATCCATTGGGGTAAGAACTGATCATTTATGGAAAAGTATTATGAACTTTGTTTGGCTCTGTCAAATCGAGGGGATATTGCGTGGCAAAACAAATCAAAAATTAAATTTTTTTTGCCTCTAATAATACTTACGTAATTGGTAATACAAGTATATTATAATAAGGGTATAAGCCTTCTCCCTATCGTATATAAGTTCTTACGGGCGTATTGGTTGAACGACTGAAGCCATTCGTCAAAACCGCTGATTGGACCATATCAATGAGGCTTCAGACCTGGCATGTCCACCATCGTCCAGAATTTCACACTACGCCAAAAGCTGGAAGAGACCCACGAAAAACAAGTCGACACACACCATCTTTTTGTCGACTATAAGGCAGCCTTCGATAGCCCCATAAGGGATTTTATTTTTGCCGCAATGTCTGAGCTCGGTATACCTGCGAGGCTGATAAGGCTATGCAGAATAACGTTGAGCAATTTCTGCAGCTGCGTCAAGATAGGAATGGACCTCTCCGAACCCTTTGATAAGGCGCGAGGTTTTAGACAAGGCGATCCCTTATCATGCGACCTCTTCAACTTCGTCATGAAGAGTGTTCTGCGAAGGCGAGAGTGCAACGCAATGGCACTATTTTTCAAAAACTGCGTGCAGTTGCTTGCGTACGCTGACGACATTGGCATCATAGGGCGTACCAAGCGAGATGTTACTGCTGGCTTTAGTGCTATTGAACGGGAGTCTACTAAGACTAGGAAGTATATGTTATCGATTTGTAGAAACGTGCGGCTTATTGGATCTCAGATAACGGCCGATAACTATACTTTCGATGTAGTCAAGGAATTTATTTATCTTGGCTCCGCCGTTACCACCAAAAATGATGTCAGTCTGAAAATCAAGCGCTCTTGGCAACGGGTGAGCTCTTGTCTATCAGGTAGTATAGTTTACTAGGTAGAGTAGTCTATTAGGTAGTGGGGTCTTTTAGGCAGTGTAGTGTACTAGGTAATGTAGTCTAGTAAAAAGTGTAGTCTACTACGTAGTGTAGTTAAGTAGGTAGTTTTTTGTAGTTTCGGCAGTCTTCAGTAAAAAATTCTGAGAGTAAATAAAATTGTCATGAAAAGTTTCTCAATAAATAAAAATCTGTCGTTCGGAGTCGACTTTAAACTGTAGGTCCCACCACTCATGTATAAAATTAACACACACAACATAAGTGGTGTGAGAAACTAGGACGTTGTACAATGGGTCAATTCGACCTCCGGGTACTGTACTTGTCTTAATTGGCAAGTACACGTCTTCTAACCTAACCCGGATAAGGTTAGAAACCAGATTGCAATTCCGACTAATCAGCTACAGTAGATTAATCGCTTGATTACTTGTAAGAAATTCTTTAATAAAATTGAAACATGATAAAGAAAATATAAAGATATATAAATGGCCTATATTTTGACTAATTTTGAATCGTTTATATCGCATCCACTAATTCGAATAGATAGTCTTTCTCTCTTAAAATTTCATCTTATAAGGACTGCATATGCACTGTCAGATTTGAAATCATTAACCCCAGACAGATTTAAGTCATCTTAAAACCCTCATTTACTGTACATCTGCATATTGAAAACTTACTTTCCTACTAAATAGCTGTACTCTGTGATGTTCTTTATTTCCCATTTCTGCAACTGTTTTCAATGTTAACGAATAACTTTTCAATCTCCATACAATATTTTCATTTAGATTTTAAGGCAAAAGAAAGAAATTTTTTTAAGCGTATCTTGATTTTTATTATGATAATACAAGTGCAGGCAGGCAGGCAGTTAAGCAACTGTGAATAGCCCTCATGTTTATAAGCACAAAAGAAAATCACATTTTTAAGTGTAACTTCAACATTTTGCTCTCAAAAAAAAGGAAAAAAAGAGAATAAAATTCTATTCATTCATTCATTCACAACAATTTTGCTCATTTACGAAAATTTTATGCAAAAAAAAAGAAAAGAAAGGAAAAGTTTTGCACGTTTTTTTTTTCGTTTTGAAATAAATTTATCAGTTACACACAGTTTATCCTTTACACAGCCTCTCTTTGCTCATGTTACTGTATCATAAGATTTTTAAATTTTTTTCGTTCTGTTTTTGTTTTTGTTTTTTCTTTCGGTTTGTCAGTATCCCCCCAGTATCATCTGTTGTTTTTCACAATTTTAGTGGAAATTGTACTTCTCATTGTATCACTCTTGTATTTTGTGTTTTTCTTTTCTGTTACGATTCTCACTGAGTTGAGCTGTTTTGAAGCTGTTCAGTTTGTCAGAAAGACTTTTCCTCTGCTACAATGATTTTCGTTCAACTCTTTTCTTTTTTTTCTTTCTGGAAAAAAGTTTTTATTTTTAAAAAATGTTCTCTTCTTCTCTCCTTTCGTTCGTTCGTTCTTTCCATTATGTTGTTGCATTTCATTTCGCCTGTGAAAATATGAACGTGAAAACATTCATATTTTTTTTGCTGCTGTTTTTATATTTTCCTGATGTCGCTGTTCTACTGCTGCGGTTGGGATTTGATTTTTATTTGCAACTAAAATATCTGCCTGAGTTGTTTAATGCAACCCGTAAAACTCGAAGAAAAAAATACAAACAAAAAATGTGCAACAAAATCGGAATCAGAAAAACTATCTGCAGAATGTAATCAGAAAAATAAAGTTGCAGCAAAAGTTAGAGAGAAGAGAGATAAAAATAAAAACACACAGCATTTCTGACTGTTTTTTTTTTTTGTGTGTTAAAACTGATGGGTAAAGCAAAAACAGATTTTCATAAATTTTTAAAATGTTTTTGAAAAGTGTTTTCGGCAAGCCAAGAGAAAGAAGTAAAATAAAAATAAAAAAATCAACAAAATTAAATAGAGTGTAAATGAATGACGTCAATCAAGGCTTTTCAAAGGTTGTGTATTAAGAAAGCAGCCAAAAAGTGTGCTTCACTTCTTATTACGCCCTAAAAGAATGCAATGCTACAGCAGAACAACAAAAAATCCTAAGATAATATAAACCTGATAATAAATCTTAAAAATATTTGCATATTTAAGAAACTTCATCAAGATTGCAAAGATAAATTAACTTTGCATTTAGGCCACATTGTTCTGAAATTTAAAATAATGAAAAATAAAATTAATTCGCCTAAAATTATGCTACAATTGCAAAACTCTTTAAGAAAATTAAATATTTGCTGGAAAAATATGAGAAATATTTACAAAAAAAATAGTTCTTCCATGTGCCGCAGATATCGATACAAATGTATGTAAAGAATAAATCGATAATTCGATAACAATAAGCATTTTTTTTGCTTTAAAAGAACAAAAAAATATTGTGTATAAATGTAGCCCGATTCAGATCAAAAGTGGACTTGTGGGAGAAATAATTAAAATAAACTTACAGGCATAGCCATGGTATCAAGGATTCCAAAACAGTTTTCGTTACGGTCAGGCGTTACCTGGGACCGGAGATATAGGCGGCGAAACTAATACAGGCGACGAAGCTAAAATTTTTCTCATCGATAAAAATACAAAAAAATATAAGGCATCGACATAAAAATGCATGTCATCTTGCAAAAAATGCAAGCCATCGTCCAAAAAATTCAAGTCAGCAATCAAAAAAATGGAAGTGAACAACATAAAAATGCAAACCAAAAAATTCTACTCATCATCCGAAAAAAAAAACAAATCGGCGTCCATCGTCCACAAAAATCCAAATTATCAACCAAAAAATTCAAGTTATCGACCAAAAAGTTCAAGTCAGCGACTTAAACCTGCAAGTCATCGTCTAAAAACCTACAAGCCTTAGTCCAAAAAAATGCAATTCATCAATAAATAAAATGGAAGTGATCAACCAAAAAAAATGCAAGTCATCTAACAAAAACTACAAGCCATCTACCAAAAACTGTTAGTCATTGTCCAAAAAAATACAAGTCATCGTCAAAAAGACTACAATGCGACAATTTTGCCCCATGTTTATAGAAAACTTTTTGTTGCTCATTTAAAGAAAACAATTTGCTTCGTTGCCTATGTCTCTGATTGCAAGTAACGTCCGACCGTAAGGAAACCTGTTTGGGGCCTTGTAACTCCTTTGTAGCTATTCTTTAAAGGGCCTGCCCTGTTAATCTAAACCAAACTAGTTTAATATTTAATTGAAAATTCTTTAACGTGGCCCTAATCACTACAAAATGTAGATTAATTTATAAAATATTTAAAATATTTTCGTTACTCTTTTTGAAAATGCTTTGTATGTTAAAATTAAATTCCAAACTGCTTTAAAATTTTATCACACAATTAAAAATTAAATTTCAAATTACAATATCAAGGTAAAATACTGCAGACAGTATATACACACACAACCATTGCTCTCTTTCTCACTCTCTCTTAATGGGTGTATGAGAATAGAAAACTAAACAAT
This sequence comes from Sarcophaga variegata, assembly GCA_932273835.1. NCBI lineage: Eukaryota > Metazoa > Arthropoda > Insecta > Diptera > Sarcophagidae > Sarcophaga > Sarcophaga variegata. The sequence continues at coordinate 61,517,942 of OW026362.1, forward strand.
TCCTTGCATACTTTGCAGGGCTCAATAGAAGTCTGCATCTGTTGGAGTGGCCCTTATTAAACATTAAAGCAGTTTGTATGTGTTGGTAGTTGTTTTTTTTCTGAGTCGAAACACTGCAGTAATGTGTGGCTGACTGGCTGTGGGTGTAGGTGGTAGAGAGTTGAGTTGAGCTTTCAAGTAATAGTGTTTGTGGTTGTAGTGGCGGTGGTGGAGGTGGAGATGGGGATGGTGGCAGTGGTAACAGGGGGTGGTGACATGGTTGGTGTTGATAATGGTAAATGCAAAATGAGCAAGAAATTGGAAACTAAAAAAACAACAAAAAAACATTGAAAAGAACATAACAAGAGAAAATTGAGAGGAGCCAAGTGTTTTACAATTAATATTTAAGTGTTGGAACTTTTCCACTTTAATGCTTGTGCGTATAGCGGGTGTGTGTGTGCTTGCATGCCAGTGCTTAGTGTGAGAACTACAGTGGGTGCACACACATGTGTGTACAAGCTTATGCACTTTTCATTTCATTATTTTATTATTATTTAAAACAAAAACAACAAAAAATGAAAAAAACGAACAAAAACTTAATTTATAAACAGAAAAGGCCTTAGCGTTCAGGTTTATTGCATACGTTGTGAACAAATAACGCTTGTGGACTTAAAAAAAATATGTTCATATTTGACCTTAAAACAATATGAGATGATCTGAACATTGTTGTTGTTGTGGGGGGGAGGAGGCACTGTATGGGAACAAAGTTATTTGTTTCACTTTTTTTTATATGAAATATTAAAATTTCATTTTGTTGTAGTTGTTGCACTGTTTTTTTTAATTAAAACTACAAAAAAATTTACTTTGTTCTTGTTGTTGTAAAACAACTTTTACAAAAAGTTTTGTTTTTTTCTTTCTTTTTCATTATAAAGGGTATAAGAGAGGATACCTGTATACATATTCATGGGTGTAAGGGGGGGATATTTTAAATGGTTTTTATTTCAAATTTAATACGTTATACACACACACACTAAGTAATGTGGGGAAAAATGCAATACACGGGCAGTTATAATGTTTAATAAATACATTTTGTATTGGCTTTGGCATTTTAAGGTCGTTTAGATTTCATATGAAGTTAAAAATTAAATTTTTTTTTTAATAAATTCAACTCAGTGGAGAATATTTTATACTCGTGCATATAATTTGTTTTGTTCAGGAGAGAACTCTCATCAGTTCTAACTGTTAGACAGTGGAAAAGCCCATACACATCTACTTTTATTCATACATACGTAATTGGTCATTACAACGCTTCAGTCAGGATTACGACCTAGTTTCTCACACCACTTATGTTGTGTGTGTTAATTTTATACATGAGTGCTTAGGCGTACAGTTTAAAGTCGACTCCGAACAAAAGATTTTTGAGAAACTTTTCGTGCCAATTTTTATTTATTCTCAGAGTTTTTGCCAGAAATCTGCTGAGAGGAAGTAGCCGAAGTAATATTTTTTCGATTTCTTGGAGATATCACCCCTGGGGTTTGAGCCTCTGCTAATAAGCCAAGACACTATCATTATTGGACTACGGCGACTTTATCAGCGACTAAGTGTGGCGTAAATTTTTAGGAGAAGACTCTTTCTAGAAAATACTTGATTTTGCATTTGAAAATCGAAGAAAACTTAGAATTTTATAGACTCTATGTGAACAAAACGAATAAATTTCAAATGAGACATCAATAGTTTCTTTCAATGTAAGTTTATATTTCCGTGTATATATGTGTGTGCAATTCATAGCAAAGAATTTTAAATAAATTTTGAAATTAAATTGAAAATAAATTGTTTTCAAATGCTTGTTTAAAAATTAATGGATTTTTTTTTATTAAATTGTTTTAATCATGCCGGTAGAAATGAAAATAATTACGAAAAACATCATCTATATGTACGGGTATTATGAGAAAAATAAACCGAAACTGGCTAATCACTGTCCATAACGTATACAAATAATAATTGCATGGATGCATCATATTAAATTCCCCAAACAAGACAATTAAATAATTATCACGTTTCCAATTATTGGCCTTAAGTATGCAATCGCATTGGAAATTTTTTATTTCCTCAACGTCATAAAAAGATACCCTACATGCAGGCAATTATATAGGAAGAGCAGTATTGGTGACTAATTGAATGCCGGGCCGACAAACTCACGGATTCTTTACAATACATCTCGAAATGATAAAGATTAGAACAATGACATACATACATACATAATTGTTCATTACAACCCTTCAGTCAGGATTACGACCTAGTTTCTCACACCACTTATGTTGTGTGTGTTAATTTTATACATGAGTGGCGGGGCCTACAGTTTAAAGTCGACTCCGAACGACAGATTTTTGAGAAACTTTTCATGGCAATTTTTTTACTCGCAGAGTTTTTGCCAGAAATCTGCTGAGAGGAAGTCGCCGAAGAAATACTTTTTGTATTTTATTTTGATATCTGGCCTGTGGCTCGAACCCAGGCTTTTCGTCTAATAAGCCAACGCACTACCTACTAGACTACGGCGACTTCAATGTATGTATTAACCCAGCGCAATTTCATAGAAGTCGGTTTCTTTAGACAAGGACAAATGGCAACCCTATCAACCTAGAAACTGCGACAGTACAACAATGACTTGATTGGCCGAAACAAAAATTTAATAAGAAGAATAAGAAGATGCAGTTGCTCACAGCTTTTTGTAAGAACGAGTTATATTCACATTTACTTGACGCTAGGGGTTACGCCAATCTGCGAGTGTCGGGATTGTTGGTTCGATACCTAATGGAGACTCTGACCTAAAACACTTTCTTAAATTTTTTAGATTATAATTAAAAAACTTGTTCACAAAGTTACTAGACTGCCCATCAGCAAATTTAGCACTATTATACACCTACTACGCGCTTGCTATCTGATATTCCAACACAATTGGCCAATTCACACGACTTTGTATCGTGTATGTTGTATTGAATACACTTGGTTGCTTGTGAACGCTCAATGCTATGCTGTATTGTGTACGTCGTATTGTTCTTCATAATTTTTTTCATTCACACAATTTGATAGCACGAAACCAACACAACTTATTAAAAACATATGAAAACATATACACATTTTTGGCATTCACACAATTTGATAGCAGGAAACCAATACAACTTTTAAAAGCATATGAAAAAAATGTGTATAAGTGTATCGGAATATTACATGAAAATTATCAACAACAAGCATACACTGTTGTATAGTCGTCCAACAATACAATAAATACAACGATCAACGGCTTGTGTGAATTGACCAAATGTGTAGAAGTCATCTCCTGGGTGTTGGTCTCAAAAAAAGTGTGAAAAAACAAGAAAATGGTGATGCTTTCTGTTAGCAATAATTCCCTTAAAGAAATAAAAATAGCTTGACTTCATCTTGTGTGATGTTAAATTTTTGATAAGGTCTGATGCGTGACTACCTGCCAATAAATTTTCAAGTTCTTCTTGAGTTGATACGACCCATCACTGAGGAATGTCTACAATTGATCATAATGGGACGACAAGTTGTGCATAGAAAAAGTTCGCAATTAAATATTTTGTGATTGAATTGTGAAAATTATTATTAAAAATTATTTTAATTTACAAAAGCGAGGGTATTTCATTGCCTCCTAATACCAATTATCTCTGTAACAAGCTATCAACTGTCTTTAACAATTAAATTCAATTTGATTTGAAGAAAGAATTTTACAGTCACGCTAAATAGTTGCAAATCGCATAAACAGCTTAACGTTTATGAATTTTTATTGTGTCATTATTAAGTTATCATAATAAAAAAAGAATAAAACCAATGGAAATGTAGAAAAAATAAAGAAATAAAAATATTTTTCTTAAGACAAGTTAAGTGAGTTATTAGAGATTTAAAATCATTTCAATCGTTTATTCTATACCTTCCTTCATTTATTTCATTTTCATAAAGCAAAAAAAGAAAAAAAAAACGAAAAATAACAATAAAAATAAATATTTAATGAACCATAGGATAATAGTAGCTGTAGAGACTGAATTGTACAGTCAGTTTTACAGTTATTTGAGTAAGAGTATTACGCCGTTACATTACTGCAATAAATGCCAATGTCACACCATCTTATGCCTCCCCCTTAAAATGTATTTCATCATGAATATACGTTACGTTAAGTTCATGAAACAAGATTCGTTTCTTAAAACAAAATTATTTTCTAATACGTTATTTTCTAGTACGTTACAGCCCCCTAGATAGTAAAGGTTTAATTATTAACCCTTAAGTGTATTTATAACTTAGCTATGTTTATAATTAGAAGCTTGAAATCTGTATGAAAGGCTTAAAAACATTTTAGAAAGTCCAAAAGCGAACCCTGTTTGTGTCCGAATAGTTGCTTATTCGCCTTAACCTTGACCTTCTTACAATTATCAATTAAGGAATGCGCATGAAGGAATTTGGGATATATTTCTAGATATATATCTTGCTACTGTAATTGGAAAACAGAGATACCGAATGGAAAGAAATAGTGGAAAAGTGAAACAAATCCTTTCTGACATCCGCAAGATTGTAAAAGAGTTCTAACTGGCCTAAAAAACGAAATAGTTCCAGTCTTTTGTGCGAAAATTTTAGAAAGGAGCTGGTATTAAAACATATTGTTACGCAAATCGAAACGATTTAATATCGTTTAACAACAAAAACGATAAACAAAAGCCACACGATACAAATACACACTAACACTAAGAATACAATGAACGTGTTGATTATCTAAAGCTGCACGCACACATATGTACGACGAACCTGGTTGCGCCTGGTACCAACAACAACATGTATGTGATGAAAAGGGATAGACAACATAAGCAAAGTACACAAACAACAATGTATTAGCAATAGAGCTCTCGAGAAGGCGAGATCACGAAGTTTCCACTTCAAGAATGTTCGTTAGACTGGTTGTGTCGGACTATAAAAGGGCTGGACAAAGCAGGCAACAGTCAGTCAGAATTCAGTTAGCCTTGTGTGAAGTTGCGTGTGAACAAAACAAGTCGTGCTTGTAAAGTGAATAATTGTGTGAACTAGTAAAAAGAATAAACAGATTATTATTGTTGTATCGTTAAGTTGTATACGGTGGCATACAAAAGTATTGTAAAGAATAAAGAGAGTTTAACTGAAATTAAACACATATTTGTTTTTACTTTGTTTGCAATTAACGAACTCATATTTAAACGTTTTTAAAAGGTAAAAACGTAACAATATAAACTCCAAATTTACCTGAAATGCAAAAATATTTGAAGGGAAGATTTCTTTACAAGATATTAGTGGATTTCCTGCAAGTCTAGGGAAGTAGGTAGTGTGTTAGCTTATCAGACTTGAAGCCACTGTTCAAATAACAGGTCAGACATCTCCAACAAAACGAAACATGAAAAAATATTTCTTTCTGCGACTAGCTCTTCGCAGTCGACTGTCAAAAACTCTAAGAGTAAATAAAACTGCTATGAAATGCTTCACAAAAAATTTGTCGTTCGGAGTCGACTTTAAACTGTAGGTCCCGCCACTCATGTATAAGTTAAAACATTCCCATAAGTGGTGTAAGAAACTAGGTTGTAATCCTGACTGAAGGATTGTAATAAGCAATTAAGTAAGTAAAACGTATTTACAGAAACTAAATTATTTCGTACGCACTCCTTATATATTCGACTGAATGTGTAATACAGCTTTCAGATATGGGCCGATGTCGCAAAGTTTATCTTAAGGCTTTTCGACACCATACTCATTAATCTTTGTAGGATGTGTTGTAGTCGCCGTAGTCTCGTAGGTAGTGTGTTGGCTTATTAGGCGCCAGGCCACGGTTCAAACCCTAGGTCAGACATCAAAACGAAATATGAAAAATATATCTTCAATGACTTCCTCTCAGCAGATTTCTGGCAAAAACTCTGAGCGTAAAATCAAACTGCCATTAAAAGTGTCTCAAAAATCTGTCGTTCAGAGTCGACTTTAAACTGAAGGTCCCGCCACTCATGTATAAAATTAACACACACAACATAAGTGGTGTGAGAAACTAGGTCGTAATCCTGACTGAAGGGTTGTAATGACCAATTATGTATGTATGTATGTACATTGCATTGAGTATGGGCCATTCTCCATATATTGGCCACATATGGTACAAATATATAGAACATGCCCTTGGATTTTCATTACAGATGCTCCTGGGTAAGTTAACCCTTTTGCAAGAGTTGATGGAAATTTTACCAAAGCAAATGCAATTCAATTGTTCAAGTGTAGTGTGCAAATCGTCATTTCAAGCTCATCTGCGATAATTGGGAATTGCAAAAATAAGTTTAAAATGCCTAGCTTAGATACATGCTCACATTGATCAAATATTTACCTAAAAAACTTGGACTCTAGAAAAAAGTAGTTGGTTTAAATAACATCAAAAAGTTTACTTTTTGCTTCATTCTTGTTTATCAAACTAATGTTTGCTCAAATTTATATAACCGTGATGATTACGATTATTTCGTTAGATATTTGCTTAATGTGAGCCTGTCTTTTGAATTGTTACAAGTATTTCTTAATAAAATTCTTGTGAAAACCTATAGTACTGTTGGAAAAAAGTGCACTTCCACTATTCCTAATATAATAAGGGGAATATCACAGTGCATTGTAGATGGAACTGTGGGGTTTTATGCCATTGCCTTTGAAAAATTGTTCAAACAACAATAATGAAACCACAATGTATAAATTTGTAGAGATCTCAAAAAGGCAAAGCCGCGAACCTTCGCTTTTAAGAACATTCATCAGAATGTTTACTTTGCCATATAAAAGGCAAGGCAAAGCAGGCAACGGAGTTAGTAAAAGTTCACACAGTCTTGTGCGAAGATGCGGTGTGTTTGAAGAGAATAATCGTGGTTTGAAAATCTCCGTTACAAAGATCTGTCGCACAAATTGACTAGTAATTGTTATTGTTTACGCAAAGGGTATAAACAGAGGCATAACAAAGAAAAGCAATTGTTGTTGTTTACATCAAGTTGTGAACAGTGACACACAGAATTATGCGAATAATAAAGAATTTTAATTCAAATTAAACACAATTTTATTTTTATTTTATTTGCAATTTTCGAGCTCAAATTTTAAATGTTTTTAAAAGGTAAAAACGTCACAATATTATTATATCAGATGACTTTCTTAAGTAATTATTGATAAACATATCAAGGAATATGTATTTTCTTTCATTTTATTCCATCTTAGAATTTTAATTGCAGACATAAACCATTTTACCAAGCACACACACTTCATATTCATTGTCATGATTTGGCAATTATTTCTCAGGCGATTGCCTTATCATCATATAAAATAGTTTCATTTTTTTTTACTATTTTAAGAAAATGTATGACCTTGAAACTGCTGAAACAAAAATTTAGGTTCTGAATGATATTTTATGGCCGCTGCGATAAGGTTAAACGTGTGTGACGTGACGCCTAATACAAGATAATGATTTTAATCAAAAAAATTTGATCAAACGGGAGTTAAAATGAACGAAAATATAAATAAAAGCATAAATAGTCTTGATATTATGCAATTTAAATAAATTCGAGAGGTTATAATGCCAAAACTTATCTCAACATTTCCTTGTTTATGAAGCCAGACAAGAAATAGAGTAGTAAACACAGTTGTGAACAAGAAAATAGCATAGCAAATAAATTTTGAAATATTTTATAATTTTGCTTAACCGTTTTATAATGAAAATGTTTTCAAAATTATGGGAAGACGCTAAATACGCCGAAAAATATGCCTGATATTGGAATTCGAATTTCAATTCATTTATTTTAGCCCACGCAATACTGAATGAATTGAATAATTTTCTTGATAAAACAAAACTTTCTGTTTCGTCAAATTTTGCCTCTTAACTTAGTGATAAGATTTGCTCACGTAAGCTCAGCTATAAATCAGCAGAGCACGCGCCAGGTTGATTATCTTCATCTATCGAGTCTATCAGTAAGCGTTCTCTATCTTTAAACTTACTGCTGCCTTTAGCGGTATTGAACGGGAGTCTATGGATGAATAATTGTATAACAAAGACTTCGGCCGATAACTATACTTGCGATATAGTCAGGGAATTTGTTTATCTTTGCTCCACAGTTACCAGCAAAAAAGATGCCGGTCTAGATATCAAGCGTAGAAGAATGGACGTTATTAAGCACCGGTGTGACAGTCTTGTGTCTTGAGCGTATTCAAGAGAAAGATTCAGCGTAAGATCTTCCATCCGGTGCGAGTTGGCGATGATTTCCACAACCAATCCAATAATGCATACATACATACATAATTGGTCATTACAACCCTTCAGTCAGGATTACGACCTAGTTTCTCACACCACTTATGTTGTGTGTGTTAATTTTATACATGAGTGGCGGGACCTTCAGTTTAAAGTCGACTCCGAACGATAGATTATTTGAGACACTTTTCATGGCAATTTTATTTACTCTCAGAGTATTTGCCAGAAATCTGCTGAGAGGAAGTCGCCGAAGAAATATTTTTTGTATTTTGTTATGATGCCTTGCCTGGGGCTCGAACCCTGGCCTTACGTCTAATAAGCCAACACACTACCTACTAGACTACGGCGACTTCAATAATGAGCTGTATGAATTGCTCAATGAAATGGACATTTTGCAGAGCATTAACATCCAGTGGCTAAGCTGTCTCGGTCATGTTATTCTGATGGAAGAGAATGCTATGGCGATGCCGCTATGTGATGCCGGGCTTAGCGGAAGTCAGCATAGATGACGACCCTGCCTGCTTTGTATGGACTCAATCGAGGAATTCCTGTCATCGACTAGCGTAACTAACTTCCGAAGTCGCCCAAAAGACAGAGGCGCCTGAAAGGATGTATTAAGGCAAGCCAAAAATCGATAAACAGTTCGTTAATGCTCAATTATGGACCACTTATGTTATGTGTGTTAATTTTATACATGAGCAGCGGGCTCTACACTTTAAAGTCGATTCCGAACGATAGAGTTTTTAGCAACTTTTCATGAGTTTTTGTCAGAAATCTGCTGAGAGGAAGTCACAGAAGAAATATTGTTTTCATATCTTCGTTTTGATTTCTGACTAAGAAATCCCCACTAGAAAAAGCCTAACGAAAACAAATCGCACGTTTTTGGGGGCTTGTTCACATATCTGCCACTTGAGATGAACATGCCCTTAAATTGCTCGTGAAGAACATTTTGTGTGGCACAAGTTGTGCTCAGGTAGCGCGGAAGTTCCTGTTGGTAGACTCTTTCTATTCCAATGTGTTATCACACACGGCGAGACTATTTTTTAAGCCGAACAATTTTTGTTCTTTCACTCACAGACGAGACTATTGCATCTGGCATAAAATTGTATACATGTACTCGGCTTTGGGTGTATTAGTTTTTTATTATTTATTTTTCTAAATGTATGTGTATTGGTTTTGTGCTGTTTATGTATTGCTTTGTGCGGGGTAGATGCTGGTTGAAAAATTATGCCAGCAAAAAACCCCTCTCCTGACCTCTCTTGCCTACAAGCTGCCATTTTCTGCCAGCATAATTGTTCTCGTGTGTGATTGCCCAATAGAATTTTTCATTACTAAGAGAACAATTCAATGAGAATTTAATTAAAGCCGCGTAAATCTATTTTGAAACTAAAATTGTCGACACCGCTGTAACTCGATGTTAATAACAACGAAGAAAAAAAAAGCCGGTTTATTGAAAACAGAGTTTCAGTCTAAACCATATACATTCCATTGAAATAAATAATTAAAGACGGTGTATGTGCAATAGAAATTAATCTAGAAAAATACAATGCGAGAGAATCTTTACAATATCAAAAGAGTTGTAAGAGGGAAAGAGAAAGAAAGAAAGAAACCTGTAATGCACAGTGGTTTGAAACGTAAAATAAATGATAATTAAATATGTTAGAGAGTAATTGTTACCTTAGTTTTATTAAACCCGATGATAATTGGGAAATTCCAAACAAATTCTGTTTAAAATTATTAACAATAAAAAACGATTTTTTTTTTTGAAGTTGAAAGGAAACATAACCAGACAAACCAACTGAAACAATAACACAAATTATCAAACACTGGTTTTTTTTATTTATTTTTTAACAAAATATTTTATTTTATACACACACGCGCGCACATTCACTGTAATTTTTTTCAAACACATTTATTTTAAGGTTTTTTTTTAATTTACAACCGAATTGTTATAAAAATTTTAATCAATTTTTATTTTAAATAAGACTTTCAATTTAATTTAATTTTATTTTTAATTCTCGCTTTTATTTATTTTTGGTTTCGTATGTAAAACAAAGAGCAACAAAATTATCTCCCCACCCGTTTGTAGGAACCGTCCGTATTAAACTGAATTCATATTTTGTTGTATACGATTTTATTTTTCTTGTTTTGTTTTGTTTTGTTATTATTTGACTGCGTCTTCGTTTTTTGTTTTTATTTCATTATTTTGGTCTCACTTTTCTCACATAAAAAGCAAAAACAAAAAAAAACCGACTCATGCATGGCATGACAAACAGAAACCTGTTCGTAGAATAAATAAATAATATAAACAAACAACAACAACAGCAACAACAACGTCAACAACAACTAAATAATAACAACCCGTTGTTGCTGTTAAAAAAAAAACAAAAACAACAAAACAAATTGAATCTGAGAAAACAATTGTTTACGCCGCTCTATGGCTGTCTTAAAGACTAAACACTCGCTCTCTGTCTATGATTGATATTGCCAGATTTGGTATTTAGTTTTAAACAATTCCTAAATACATACGAGTAAATCAATAAAAAAATATTTTTTATTTCGAAATACTCTTACACTAGTAAGTGTGTAAGTGTGCTTCATTATAGGAGCGACGTTGGAAAAGGCGGGTTACTTATTATATAATACGTACGTAAATAATAAATGTATGTAAGCTACTGACCATAAAAATAGATACACATCTACTGTAAGAAACTAATTATCATTCCATATTTACAATTGGCCAATTCACACGACTTTGTATCGTGTATGTTGTATTGAATACACTTGGTTGTTTGTGAACGCTCAATGCTATGCTATGTTATGTCTATGTCGTATTCTTCTTCATAATTTTTGGCATTCAAGCAATTTGATAGCACGAAACTAATGCAACTTATTAAAAACATATGAAGAAATGTGTATAAGTGTATTGGATTTTTACATGAAAATTATCAACAACAAACATACACTGTCGTATAGTCGTCCAACAATACAATGAATACAACGATACAACGGCTTGTGTGAATTGACCAAATGATGAAGTTTTTCCTAAAAATTTCTTAATTTACTTGGACTGTCAGGCAAGTCCCCGTAGTCTAGTTGGTAGTGTGTTGGCTTATTAGACGTAAAGCCAGGGTTCTAGCCCCAGGCCAGACATCAAAACAAAACACAAAAATTATTTTTTCGGCGATTTCCCCTCAGCAGACTTCTGGCAAAAATTCTGCGAGTAAATAAAAATTGCCATGAAAAGGTTTCTCAAAAATTTGTCGTTCGGAATCGACTTTAGACTGCAGGTCCCGCCATTCATGTATACAATTGACACATACAACATAAGTGATCTGAAAAGCTAGGTCACAATCCTGACTGAAGGCTGGTAATGGCCAATTATGTGTGTAAGTATCAGAGATCAACAATGAGTATTCAAAAAGATGAGTAGAATCGAATCATACTCATAGTTTCTGATACTTATACTCATTCATACTTATTTTAATATCATGGAACCTCTACTCATGTTCAAAGTTTGAAATACTCATAACATTCATACATAACACATATGATGTTGTTGATTTCGACTTTCCATACACGAAGCACAAAAAAAGTATGAATCGCGTCACTCGAATCATTTATAAGTATTATTAAGTATTTTTCTAATAATAGAATTAGAGTCGCCGTATTCTAATAGCTAGTGTGTTGGCTTATTAGACGTAAAGCTCGGGTTCCTAACCCAGGTCAGGCATCAAAACGAAAATATGAAAAAATATTTCTTCGGCGGTTTCCTCTCAGCAGATTTCTGGCAAAAATTCTGGGAGTAAATAAACCTGCCATGAAAAAGTTTCTCAAAAATCTGTCGTTCGGACTCGCCGTTAAACTGTAGGTCCCGCCACTCACGTATAAAATTAACGCACACAACATGAGTGGTGTGAGAAGCTGGGCCGTAATCCTGACTGAAGGGTTGTAACGGCCAATTATGTATGTATGTATGTATTTTTCTAAAGCTATGAATCTAAATGATTAGGCTTATGAATCAAACATATTTCGAATGGTATGAGTTTGATGTCAACGTTGCAACCTGGACTTATAAATCAACGTTGTAGTGAGTATGAATGAATCACGAGTACATAGTTAAATTTCAATATTGTTGACTCATTTATATTCAAAATTTCATAAGTGCATATGAATAGCGAAAAAACGATTCATTGCTCATCTCTGGTATGTATGTATACACGAAAATATTGAGTGTAAGTATTTTAGTGTAATTTTGGACTCCCATCCTGCCAAATCAGGGAAATTGTAAAGAAATCGACCATAATGTTTTATAGTACTTATAAAAAAGTCCGTCTTATACCTGCCATCACATACTGGCCCTTTCAACCTTACTTTATGATGCTCAGGTTTGGTGAGAGAGGTGTTTCTACTAGAGTCTATGTAGACTGAAAGACAGGGTGTGTAAATAATCAGCTGAATACCAGTACTATCTGTTCTATTCCAGCTAAGACACTGTTTGCTATACACAATTGGCTCACATCGTACGCCTTCTATTATAGCAGTGAGCTGAACTGGTTGCATAGAGACTCATGCAGTTAATTTGCCGCTTAATCTAGACTACGAAATGCTGCTGAAGCCGCCGTAGTCTAGTAGGTAGTGTATTGATTTATTAGACGTAAGGCCTCAGTTCAAACCCCAGGTCAGACATCAAAACGGAAATATGAAAAAATATTTCTTCGTCGACTTCCTCTCAGCAGATTTCTGGCAAAAAGTCTGCGAGTAAATAAAATTGCCATGAAAAGTTTCTCAGAAATCTGTCGTTCGGAGTCGACTTTAAACTGTAGGTCCCACCACTCATGTATAAAATTAACCGACACAACATGAGTGGTGTGAGAATCTAGGTCGTAATCTTGTCTAAAGGGTTGTAATGACCAATTATGTATGTATGAAATGCATACAAATGCTGCTCGATAGGAGATTTGGTTTTTATAATTCCAACTAAGGACGATCTGTAGTAATCGGCTTGAGCTCTTGAGGTATACTATATATCAATTGCTCCAAAATGTTTGACAACGGCTGAAGGGTTCAGATATTAGATTTGCTAGATACTGCAGTGCGAAAGTAAAATTGTATTAAAATCCGCACAATGCTTGTTGGATGATAGGATTTTGCCGGAAAATCTCTGAATTTACTTGGACAGCTAGGCTGCGATCAAGTCTCTGCGATCATTTCGTTTAGTTTAAAGATATCTCTCATATGGATATGGTTGGATACTGTATCACAGATGGTAGTCAAGGCTGATACTGATGATACTTAATTGGTCATTACAAGCTTTGAGTCAAAATTACGACTTAACTTCTTACATTTTATTTGTATACGTCTTCCGAACAATAAGTTTTATTGATTGTTTTTGAAATAGATTTGCTAGTGCAGAGACATTTATTACGATTTCGAAGCAGGAAATAGTCAATCAAGACGGAAACTGGAACATTGAGCGCGTGGGTAATAATTGGAAACCAAATTTATGAGTTTCTCAATGTGCTATCACACACGAGACTATTTTTTAAGCCTCACAATTTTTGTTCTTTCAGTTACACACGAGACTATTTCATCTGGCATAAAATTGTATACATGTACTCGGCTTTGGGCGTATTAGTTTAATTTTTCTGAACCTGCTGTTTTATAAATGTATGTGTATTGGTTTTGTGTTGCTTATGTATTGGTTTGTGTGGGGTAGAAGCTGGTTGAAAAATTATGCCAGCAAAAAACCACTCTCCTCACCTCTCTTGCCTAAAAGCTGCCATTTTGTGCCCGCATAATTGCTCTCGTCTGTGATTGCCCAATAAGAATCTGGTTTCATTCTTTAGCTTCTTTCTTTCTAAAATTATCTTTCTAAAATTATTTTTCTAAAAGTCTGGTATCACCTATCTTAGCAATTCGTTGATAAATTTACATTTTCTAACACTCTCATCAGCGTAAGCGACAAAAATTCAATGTTGAGGTGACAGCCTTGCTTTCAAACCTTCACAATTGCATTTTACTGTTTCTGAGTGTAAGTGTGCATGATATTGTGTGTGTGTGTGTGTGTGTGTGTGTGAGCGATCTAACGTCTCTCTTTGCTTATCAGTCACTGAGATAAGATTAAAATCTGTGAACAAACGTTTTAATTGATATTTTAAATTCTGTTGTTTTTCTAAATGTTATTGACATTTAGAAATACAGTGTGGTCTTTTGGTATTGGAAAGTTGGAAAAATTGTTTTTAAATCAAGAAATATCAATAAAAAAAGGTACATTAAAGTCTGCATTCAGTCCCATTATTCTGTTCTGAAACTGACATTTAAATTCAAATTTGATTGGAAAATTTATCTGCAACAGTATTGTTTAGAATTAAACATTTGCACATTTAAACCACGTAATAAGCCTAACCCTGTTTATTTGCATTTTTAATCGTTAGTCACTTGGTTTCAGAAATATGTTGCTTTTGTTGCAGTTAAACGGCGAGGTTCAGATACTAAATCAATTTTTTTTCAACTCAAACATTTTCTCTGACTTTTGGCTACGTCTGGATTACGACCCTTCAGTCAGGATTACGACCTAGCTTCTCCCTAATGGATAATCAAAAAAAAAAAGCTGTAAAATATGACATATTTTCTATATACTTGTGTCCATTTTCGACGGGGTACAAGCAAAACTCAGACAAAGAATCATAAAACTTTCAATAATTTTATTCTAATACTTTGTGATTGTCAGAAAGAAAGAAATCTTAAATGAAAAACGCGTATTATCTCTAGAGCAACTAGGGAGAAATGAAATAACCTTGTTTTACAGTCTTTAAATTATATTTTGGATTGAATTCTTACATCTTACCATGTAAGAAGACCTATCCATCAATAATTTAATCCGAAATATAATTTAAAGACGGTAAAACCGGGTGGTGGTAGCATCATGGTATGGATGTCATTCTCCTATTATGGTGTGGGTGCTCTATATCGTATGTAATCAATCGGCTGATTACACCGAAATTTTGAAAAATACAATGCTGCCGTATACCTAAGAAAATATGCCACTCAAATGGCAGGATAATAACCCAAAGCATACGGCAAAATACACAAAGAAGTGGTTCCAGGACAAAAAAATTAATGTTTTAGAATGACCAGCACAGTGCCCTGGTTTGAACCCAATAGAAAATTTGTGGAACGAACTTAAAAGGGCAATTAGGCGAAAGTGTCAAACAAATTGCGATGAGCTTTGGAATTTTATACAGGATGCGTGGAATGCAATACCCCTACATGTTTGTCAAAATTTGGTCGACTCAATGCCTAGAAGATGTGCTACTGTTCTGGATAACAAAGGATCCGCAACAAAGTACTAATGTGACACTAAGGATTCATGCAACAATATTCAGTATAAATATCTATTTAGTTTCACTTAGGTTAGTAAGATTTAAGCTTTAAGATTTCATGAAGTGTCCTTATTTTTTTCACACCTTAAACTACATACATTCATACAAAATCACAAAAAAATCAAAACATATTATAGGAATACCAAAAGTTTTGTTTTTAATCTTTTTTCTACCATTTAAGAGAAAATAAATCGTTTAAAGAAGAAAGAATTTTCGAGTTTTTACTCGGTTTTAAATATAATGTAAATTTGGGTGGGCACTGTCCTTATTATTTTTCACATCACTGTAAGTGGTGTGCGAAACCAGGTCCATAATCCTGACTGAAGGCTTGTAATGACCAATTATGTAGGTTATGTATATCTATTCTATATTTTTGTAAAATGCTTCGATAATTTTTAAGAGCCAAGAGCAGCCAGGAGATGCCCTTCACTACTACGGTTAGTATATGGAACCTTCTAACTGATAATGAACCTTCCAACAGAAGTTACAACGAATTACTAACAGAATTTGTATTTTATTGACTCAATCCTCACTTATTCGCGAGAGAATGGTTTGAAAACTAACCTATTCGTTGGCCTGTCCATTAAAATGGATATGCTGCGGACACTGTTTACTTTTAAATTTAAATCGAACCCGTATTATTAACCTCATAGCAGTCATAATGCGTTAACTTTGACATCCAAAACTTAAATCAGAAATGTTCGTAATGTTAAACGAAAGATTTTTATAGCAACCAGAATTTATCGACAAAACAGAGCAAGAGATGAACCAAAATAAAATTTAAATGGCCTGCCAGGTATGTACATTGCAATTGTACTTTAAGTATGTCCTAAGCATACGTTGCTAACCTAAAACATGAAAATATTGGCGTATTCTTTATGCAACCAAACGATTTTCCAGAGATAAGTTATGATCACTTTCCTTAACTACTTGAAGCATCTATAGAAGTCCTTTAAGAGTTCCATTTACAATAGGTAGGTAGGTAGAAATGGCTGTCCCCTCGATGGAGTCATGAGCGCACACACTTACGCCGCATACAGGGCCCATTGTGATACCACAGTTCCACATTCTCCCCTATTCCAGGAACCAATCGGAGCTTCCGATGAAGTGACTCAGACTGCCAATATCCATGCATGACAGTTCATCTAGAACCTCCATGTAGTAGGCACCCAGGTGTCTCTTTCTCTTCTGACCAAGTGCCGGGCATGTGCACAGTAAGGTTAGGTTAGGTTAGAGGACGTGTACTTGTCAATTAAGACAAGTACAGTACCCGGAGGTCTAATTGACCCATTGTCCTAGTTTCTCACACCACTTATGTTGTGTGTGTTAATTTTATACATGAGTGGTGGGACCTACAGTTTAAAGTCGACTCCGAACGACAGATTTTTATTTATTGAGAAACTTTTCATTGCAATTTTTATTTACTCTTAGAGTTTTTGACAGAAATCTACTGAGACGAAGTCGCCGAAAAAATACTTTTTGTATTTTGTCTTTGATGCCTGGCCTGGGGCTCGAACCCAGGCTTTTGCGTCTAATAAGCCAACACACTACCTACTAGACTAAGGCGACTTCAATGTGCACAGTAGGTGAAGAATATTTTCATCCTATTCCTCATGTCCACAGCTTCTGCAGAAATCATTCGCGAGGTGTCCAAGACCAATACGCCTCGCATGCGTTCCTATAATACAATGCCCCGTAATAACCCCGATAACAGTGTTGAGCCTGCTTGTTTGGAGTTTAAGCAGAGTCGCCATGCGTCAACTTTCCAGCCTTGGACAGATTTTTTGCGCCGTTCTGCCCTTATCCGAAGCTGCCCACCTACTGTTGAGAACGTCCACGATTGCATTCTCAATTATAAGCCTACAGGTATCCAAAGGGATCCCCAATGTAGAAAATTCATCAGAGAGTTCGATGGTCGTGCCCCTTCTGGCCAAATCATCCGCTCTGCAGTTGCCGGGAATATCTCTATGTCCCGGTACTCCATTTACAATTCAGAGTTAAAATTTTAATAGAGTTTAAGGCGTTCAAAGCAGTTAAAGTATCTCAACTTAGAAAACTTTTCATTCAGACAGGCATTCAATAACTACAACTTAACGCGAGTAAAACGAAGCTAAAATTTGTTAGTAATTTTTGACACCACAAATGACCAGACTTCTTATATGGTCGCCTATGTATATATTTATTTATATGTATATATAAATAAGAATGTGTATGTATATCTGTAAGTACATACATATGCATTTTAATTTTTGTTATTGTAGTCACTTTTCTAAGTTGTTTCATTAGTTTTCTTATTTTCTAGAAATTTTTTTCCATTTTTTTTCATCCTCATTTTTGTGATTTTTATTATTGCTATTGCTGTAGTTATTGTTTTTCATCATTATCATCATAAAGTACTTCATTATTTAAATATCCCATAGGCCTTTAAGCATTTCCTTACAATCGACTGACAGTGTTGGTCATGGACAGGCAGTGTTGCTGTGTTTAAAATTTCCTTCAATTCACTTCTGTTGGCTTCATTGTTATCGTTATTGTTTCTTTCACTCTCTTCTTTTTCCTTTCTTGTTATTGTATTGTAAAGTGAACTAAAAGGTTTTATAATTTTAACACACTCTCTCTCTCTTTATGGTACTCGCCTGAAAACCGGTTACTACCACCCGCTCACTTTTCACTTCTTCTCCCCCTTTGTTTTGTTTTGCTAAGAGAACATGTTAATATTTACCATACACATCATTGATTCTGAACGCTTATGTGTGTGTGAGTTACAAAACAAAATGCGGACATATTTCTCCTTACAGTGTACATATGAATGTGTGTATGTGGTTGCATGCACATACATCAACACGCTTACAAAAATGTTATGTTGTTCAGCCTTTTTTTCTGTGATTATTGTTTCTCCTTCGATTTTTTATGTGTTTTTTCGGAAAGAATTATTTCTCACACATACACACGCTTAAACACAGAGAAAGCCAACAACAAAAGTTATAAGTTTTTTCACTTGTTTTTTTTGCAACAACCATCTTTTCAATTTAAGAGCAATTCAATGAACGTAGAATAAAGTTTTGTTTTCTTTGGACTTATAAGTGCCTGTGTGTTTGTGTTAAAGGAAAACGGTACATAAATATTATGCAAGTCGTCCATCTTGTATTCGTTGAAGTAACAATAACTCATCTGTACTTGCGTTTCAAAAAATTACTATTTTTTTCTCTTTTTCTTCGAACACAGTTTTAATGCTTTTGGAAGACCTTTTAGATAAGATTATTATCCGATTTTGTAGTTGTGAATATTATCGTGCACTTAGTCAGTTTTATGGTTAAAAAGTCTATGCTTGGAAGGCTATTTGTCATAACCCGATTAGGTGACCATAAGATAGAATTCCATGCACATCAGCCTATACAGTCTCTCATAAACAATCGACACTCTTCAATTGGTTTGGGCTTTGACAACAGAAGTTTTTTCCCACTTTTAGATTTATACTCTAACAAGTTGAGGTTATACGGCACACAATTAAGGGATGTGAAGACCAACCTTTTCATTGATCATGGACGTTTGGATCAATTGGTTTAGATTTAACACACATACATACATACATACATACATACATACATATGTATATATACATACCTACTTGACACGATGGGAAAATACTGGAGAGGATAATATATAATCGCCTACTAACGTGTGCCGAGGCAGGAGGAGCTCTCTCGGACCTGCAATACGGATTTAGGAAAGGACGGTCCACTGTTGACGCTATAAGGAGGGTGGTCGCCATTGCAAGAGATGCAATAGAGGGCGAAAGATGGAGATTTGGCACCAAGGAGTACTGCGCGGTTGTCACACTTGACGTTAGAAACGCGTTCAACTCAGCGAATTGGGGGCGGATTATGAGAGCCCTCTTTAGCATGGCTACGCCGCCATACTTAATGGAGATACTGAACAATTACTTTCAGGATAGGAAGGTAATATATCTAACGGATAAAGGAGAGCAGGAATACGTAGTGAAGGCGAGAGTCCCGCAGGGCTCTGTACTTGGGCCACTACTATGGAACATTATGTACGATGGAGTACTTCGACTGCGATTGCTAAGCGGGACTACAATTGTGGGCTTTGCAGATGACATTGCCATAGTCTCGGTAGCTAAAACGATAGGATAAATAGAGGAGAAAACGAACACAGAGATTCGAAATGTTGGAGCATGGCTGACTCTTGCTGCACATAAAACGGAGGCCGTCTTGATAAGCGGCCGGAAGATAGTGGAGAAGATGGAAGTGACCGTTGGAGGCATAAGGATCGAATCGAAGAGGGCGATAAAATACCTGGGAGTGATTATCGACGACAGGTTGAACTTCAAGGAGCACGTGAAATACATCGGTGAAAAAGCATCTGTAACACAGGGAGCACTGGCGAGGATGATGCCAAATATTGGAGGACCAAATCCATTTAAGAGGAGAATAATATCGAGGGTTGTGATGTCGATAATGTTATATGCTTGCCCAATATGGTCGGAGGCACTCTCCGTAGGGACGACAAGGAGGAAACTGTCCTCAGTGTATCGTCTAAGAGCGATTAGACAGATAAGCGGCTTCAGGACAGTGTCTGATGAAGCGGTACTGGTATTGGCAAAGACAATACCGATAGACATATTGGCGGATGAGATGAGGCGGATATACTTTCGCCGTCTCGAGTATCCAGGCTATAAAACCGGAGGAACGAAGGACTTCCATGCATAAATTGCAGTCACGATGGGAGAACGGTTTAACGGTTTGTCCCTGATGTAACCCTTTGGATGGAGAACGAACATTGCGTGCTGAACTACTACGTGACCCAGTTCTTAACTGGTCATGGGTGCTTCAGGAAGTACCTGCACAGATTTGGACATGATACTTCCCCTTTATGCCTAATCTGTGTAGATGAGGAGGAACATGCGGAGCATATTCTAACATGCTGCCCCAGATTTAGATGACCCGGGGAAACGAGTTTCGGACCAACTCGGCATATGAAAGAGGTGTTGTATTCTAGTATTATATGGAGTCAATACAGTCAGAGAATGGCTGAAGTTATACAAGAACTCCGAAGTAGAGTGGTTAAAGTGTGTAGGGGGTAGGTTTAGTACGTAGACACCAGTGATGGTGAATCGTGCACTCTTTTGTTGGAGCAAAAGTGTCTTTCGAAGATTCCTACCTCCAGCCTAAGACAAAAAAAAACATATGTACATGCATACATACATAATTGGTCATTACAACCGTTTAGGTGAGGCATCAAAACGAAAATAGGAAAAAATATTCCTTCAGCGCTTCCTCTCAGCAGATTTCTGGCAAAAACTCTGTGAGTAAAATAAAATTGCCATGAAAAGTTTTTCAAAAAGCCTGTCGTTCGGAGTCGACTTTAAACTGTCGGCCCTGACACTCATGTATAAAAATTAACACACTTAGCATAAGTGATGTTAGAAGCTAAGTCATAATCCTGACTGAAAGGCTATGTAACGACCAATTACTTATGTATGTATGCGTGTAAGTATGTATGTATCCATTTCATTCTGATAAGTTAGTGTTTGGTGTGGGTTTTGAACTGACGGTATTATCGGTCCATATGTCTGCGGCGAGCACTATAGTCCGTTGATTATCCACTTCTTTTGGCTTGAATTAGATGATCTGGACTCAAACGATACGAGGCTCCAATAGAAAGTCGCTACATACATACAGTTAATGCCACATTTGATATTCTGCACAAGCAATTTGAGTGCATGACCATCTCACTTGAAGGTAATGTGAACTGGCCACCGAAATCGTACGAATTCACCCCATTCGACTTTTTTTCCTTGTGTTTTCTTTAGTTGTAGGTGTATGTGAATAAACCATAAACTACAGGGGTCCTCAAAGGCAACATAACCTATGCCTTTCAGTCAAATTTGGCCTAACTTTCGCGCCAGAGTCTTGGGAAATTGAAAATTTCGAATTCATTTCATCCTAAAAGCCATGGCAAACATTATATGCCACACATAATATGCCGCAGATAAAAAATTGCTTCATTCCAATTTAAAGACAGCAAGCCCTAAATGAAAGACCCTTTATAAATACTACTGTGTTGTGATTGATAAAGATGCAGCAGAGACTTTATTTATTCGGTTGTAAATATTTAAAATTTAATTAAAAACATCTTTATTTCCATACAATATCTGAGAATTGATTGTGTTTTCGTTTTTCATTATTTTACAAGCAAGCGAGACACGTATAAAATCCATTCATTTGTAAGCTATACGGTCAAATGTTGAGGGCGAAAGAGGTTTACAAGATTGAGTTTAAAAAGCAAAAAACTAAACATCCTTTAAGAATAATTTAAAGAAAAAAGATTTTATTGTTGCAACACATTGTATGCGAAGGGATTAGAATTTTTTCAAGATTTTTTAAGCACTTTACAATAATTTAAAGGCCTATTTAGAGATAGAGAGGATGTCTGATGTACTATGAAATCGCACAATACCTAGGCAATCAACATTCGCCAAGTTATCGTTGAATATTTTTATCGCTGAATATTTTCTCAAATTTCTTTTTTTTATTTGAAAGTACAATCCTCCCGATTAATAATGGAAAATAATTTCATTTAAATGGCTGCCTCGGCTGGCCATGCAGTAGCCTACACGATCGGTTCAATTTTTAAGCAGATTATCGATTGTGTGCAGCTGTATTTCACCAATGGCTTTACGAATATTGTCCTTTAAAGTGTCAATTGTCTCTGGCTTGTCGGTGTAACACTTATCTTTGACGGCACCCTACAAATATTAGTCCAACGGTGTCAAATCGCAGCTCCGAGGTGGCCAAACGACATCAGCTCTGCGGCTGATAATGCGATCTTCAAAAACAGGGCGCAAAACATCGAGTGTAGCTTCGGCTGTGTGGCACGTAGCGCCGTCCTGTTGAAACCAAATGTTGCCAATATCCTCCCCTTCAATTTTTTTGAACAAAAATTCGTTCAACAAGGCCCGATAACGATCGCCATTGACTTTAACGGCCACTCCTTGCTCATTTTCGAAGAAAAATGTCCCAATTATGCCTCTGGACCAAAATCCGCACCAAACAGTGACTCCTTTTGGGTGCGTCGGCTTTTCAATGTATGCGTGCGGCTTTTCTGTGCCCCAAATGCGACAGTTTAGCTTGTTTACATACCCGCCAAGATCAAAAGGAGCTTCATCTGAAAATATGATTTTTTTTTGCCAAAATCCGCATCTTCTGTAAGTCAATCGCAGGCGCACTTAGCGAAGCGAAAACGCATTGGATGGTCAATTGACTTCAACTCCTGAACCAATTGGACTTTGTATGGCGTCATACCAAGAGATTTTCAATTGTTGAGAACGACGGTGAATTGATGTTGATGGCGCTTTACGCACACTTTCTGCCACAGCAGCAATATTATCGGGTGTACGCACTGTTTTTGGGGTTTTCACGCTTTGGTTTATCGATGAGGATGCCAGTTTCTTTTACTTTTTTCACAAGATAACGAACATACGGAGATGACGGAGCTGCTTCTCTTCTTCCAAAATCCGTACGCAATTTTCGCACACATTCTGCAACATTACCATGATTTTCAAAGTAATGTCGCAATATTTTCCAGCGTTGTTCAAGCGTATACACAACCATATTCGTTCAGCGGAAGGATAAAACTAATAATCTGTCTAATCAGACATGAGCTAAGTGTTACCATTCACGAAATAAGCACTAGTTGAAAAAAAAAACTTTAGATGGCGGAAGCGATACCATTCGAAATATGTCTGATTCATAAGTCAGCCTGATCATTTAGATTCATAACTTTAGAAAAATACTCTTATAATACTTATAAATGATTCAAGTGACTAGAATCATTGCATTTATAACAAAAGAAAAAAGACACATAAACAAAACAAGACAGAGCAGCAAGTAAATATTTTAGTGTTCGTACCCGAATCATACTTATTTTGTGCTTTGTGTATATGTTGAGTTATGCAGAGTCGAAGCCAACAACATGAGTATGATGAGTACTTCAAACTTTGAATATGAGTAGTGGTTCCATGATATTAAAAGAAGTATGAATGCGTATAAGTATCAGAAATTATGAGTATGATTCGATTCTACTCATCTTTTTTAATACTCATTGCTGATCTCTGATCCATACATCATAACGAAATAAAAGTTTCATTGAAGTCATAGCTTAATGCGTGTGTGTTTTATTTCATTTTAATTGTTTTTCGTCATGTATTGTACGTTACTGTATTATGTTTTATATGTTTATCGAAAGCAAAAAAAAACAGAAATAAATTCATGTTTTGCGATTTATTTGTTATCGTTTGTAATTTTATCGGATTGTAGTACTGCAAGCCACATGTAGAAACAACTAAACACTATGTCTGTCGCCTGTATTTACACATGTTTTGGCACTCTGTTACAGTGAATAACACACACAACTTCAGTTTTAGCAACAACACGCAGACACATAAACTCCCACAATAATATTATTAGTTAAACCCTTACATTTGCTATGTGTGCCTTGTGTTAGTGTGCATATGGTGAAATTGAAAGAGAGAGAGAGAGAGTACAAGAGAGATAAAAGTTTGTGTTTATTTCTAGCTCGTTAGTTATTGTTTGTGTTAGTTGTTGTGTTTATTGTGTTGTTTTCGTGTTGCTTATCGTTATCTTTGATTTTACTCGGTATTGTTCGTTAGTTTGTAGTGGTGGGTTATTGTTTCTAAAGTTTTTACGCGACCAATTCTTTGATTTTGGTTGCCTTTAAATAACTGTTTACATGTCATGTGCTATTGTTGTCTTCTTATGTCCATTTGCAAACATTCATTATCGCTTGAAAGAGATTGTATTTGTAATTGTATGTGTTTACTTCTGGTATGTGATGTCTCAGCAAACATTTTTATTTGCAGTAATTGTCATCGCTGATGGATAAAAGTGTGTGGCTTTAAAAAACGTTTAAAATATGAGCTCGTAGATTGCAAATAAAATAAAAATAAAGTTATGTTTAGTTTTAATTGAAAATCTTTATTATTCGTACAATTCTGTGCGCCATTGATAACAGATTCGAACCGTAATAATCCCAGTAAAACCATGTAGTTAAGAATATTTCATATTTTCAAATTTCATTTCGTCCAAGCCCCTTAACACTGTGATGCAGATTCTGAAAGCTTTAAGGCTGTCATACTTTTGATAAAAAAAAAACTGAACATTTTTGCGAAGGTTAATCAAAAGTTTGTTAGAATCTGTTAAAAAATGGATTCGGACTTCCGCAATATTTATTGCGAATATTTCGAACATGAAGTATTTTTACCATAAAAGTTTAGTTTCAATAAAAGCAAACTGTATGACCAAATTTTATTCGTGCGCACTCCTTATTTTAGTGCAGGTCATAAGAATTTTATTCGTTTCGTTTCATTTCTGTATGGTGGTGATGGCCTACTTAAATACTTAAAAAAAAAAATTAAGTTTCTCTTCCTCTTTCTTGTGCATGTTCATTTTCTTTATTTCTTTATTATTATTTGCACTATTTTTGTTGTTGTTGTTGTCGTGCAAGTAGAAAATGTTATAAATTTTATACCAAAAAAAATTTGTCTATTGCATGTGTGTGTGTGTGAATGTATGTGTGTGGAAAGCAAGAGGAAAACGGAAATGTATTTTGCTTTTAAGCATCTGATCATCACAAGAATAATAAAATGCAACACGAAAGATAAACATTTCCGTTCTTTTTTTCTTGTTCTTCCTCTCTACTGCCATTTCTTGTACAATTTTTTTTTGTTTGTTTGTTTTTCTATTCGTTTATGCAGTTAAAATTTCTTGTGCCACTTTGCGAGTGTGTATGTGTATGTCTCTGTGTGTGTATTTTGTGTTTATTGTTTCTCTTTTTTTGTACAAGCGCTAATATAACGGTAACTACTTAACAATGGCTTTTAAACCTTTTCTTCTAACTCTCTCTCTCTCTCTCTCTATCTCTCCCTTTGTCTCTCTGTGTGTGTGTGTATGTGTTTTATAATAAAATCTTTTCCTTTTTTTATCATGTTGTTGAATGGGGCCTATTGTGTTATACTTATTGTCACTTATTATCGCTATTGTTGTTGTTTCTGTTGTTATTGTTGTATTGTAGTGTATATGAACGTTAAACTTAAGATACCATCAGTTTTAGAAGAAAAACAAGAAGAAAAAAAAAACTTTGAAAATAAATAAAATTGGTGATAAAAGCAAGAGGCATTAAACAATTCGTATTAAGAGAGAGATAAGAAGAAAGAGAGAGATAAGTGTAGTGTTATAAAAATAAGCACAGAATATTTCCAAAGGAATTAAAAACGTTGACGTTAAATTTTGGAAATAAAAATTTTGTTTGGTGGAGGAAAAATACAAAATAAAAAACAAATAAAGGAATGATAAATCTCCCAAGCCAACAACGATATAAAAAATGAATAAAAAACAAAAAAATGTTCAACAAAAAAACGGGTATTAACTCCTTAGTTAGGTATACAGGTAGAGGTAGCTGTCCATTCAAGAAAGTTGCATGGATACACTTAGACCACATAGGGTCCATTGTCATACCACCGTTTTTATCTAGTCCCGGAACAACTCGGAGCTTTTTATGAAGCGATTTAGGCTGCCAATGTCAACACGTGACAGTTCATCCAGTTCGTCAATAAAGTAGGCACCAAAGCGTTTTTCTTCCACAGTCAGCATCAAAAGTAACTGTACACTATGTATAAAATTCTAACAATCACCAAAGTTAACTTTTACCACTTAAGGAGAGTGTCCGAAAAAATTTGACAATATTCCGAAATTTTTGGTAATTTTTTTTCTTTCAATTTTAAAAACTGACAATGAAACAATTTTAAAATAAAAATAACGGTAATTTATTAATGTATATTTTTTTTAATGTACAGCTTCTTTTGACGCTCACTGTAGTTCTGAAGAAATCATTAACAAGATGTCCAAGAACAATACTCCTCTCTTGCAGACCCATAATACAATGCCCCGTCATGATGCCGACAAGTAAGCGTGTCTCTCTGATGTTTAATCATATTTATATTGCGCCCCTTATCTGGACTTGATCAGATTTTCCGTGCCATTCTATCCGTGTCTGATATAGCAAATCTTTCGTTGACGGAATCAGCAATTTATCGTCAATTAAAAGTTGGCATGTTTTCAAATGCACTTCCGGGAATTCTGTTATTTAAGTCGACGAGAGTTCGTGAGTTTAAAATTCAGCTCGAATAAAATGAAATAAGAAAAGAAATTATTATTTCGCCACCAGTCTTATGCTAGTTATGCCCTAGATTATATATATATATATATATATTATACCGTCCACGGCTGGGTTTTAAAGTTGCTTTGACTTTCTTTATTAATTTTGGTTTCTTCGATTTCCTTCCTAATAGCCGCTGAAAAACTTGATGTGGAATATGTCATGTAAACACTGGCTGAACTATTCAGAAGCTTTAACTTGCACTAAAGGCATTGGGGATTACACGAAAAAGAGGAGAAACAAAAAGTAAATCTCATATACTAGATTCCCATCAGACTTTTATTTCAGAAACGGATGCTAAACAATGATGAAAAGTGTTTCACTTTGCGCAAAATTAAATAAAAAATTGTAGTAAGCCGGCTTTAACTTTAGTTTACGAGAATATTAAAGACGTAAAGGACAAACTCTATAAACGGATTTATACGTGAACAATTTTAAAGAAAGGAAAGCTAACGAATAACGTATAAAAATAAGAAATGTTTTGTATTCCCCAAAACTACAAACATCTTCACTTATTTATCCAAAGCTTGTAGCCTTTGGATGAAAATTCTTCTGTTTCATGGCAAATAATTTTGATGATGATGAGAAATTTATTAAAAAAAAACGTGAAAGTTGATTAACAATATTTTTGTCTCTGTTTCTGACAAGTTATTTTCATTGGCTTTTATTTGAGAGGTCTAAGACCGACCTAAACCAACCAAAAACCAAACTAGATGCCACTTTTAAGTGTGTGTTTTGTAGCGTTTACGAACATTGGGTTTCAGAGCCAAGATGAAAACCAAATAAAATATACAGAAATAAAGAAAATTAGCTAAATTCAAGTAATTATGTGCCCACCCTCGTACTACACACATGTGAAAATGTTTATTTAAATAACATTTCCAACTAAAATATTCCCATAAAATTATATGGACTCTGAAAAACAGTCAACAAAAAATAAGGTTTTCCTTTTGGCTCCTGGTTTTTTTTTCTTTTTTACAATCGAACACCTTTGAAGCAGAAAACAATTTTTTAATAAAAATTTATACACTTTTGAATGTGTTTTGTTTTTTTTTGTATTTTTTATTGTGAGTGACGACTGTTGTCGAAACAACTTTTTAGCTGGCAATACAGTTCCCTACCTTACGTATGTATTTCACACACACAGAATGTTAGTGTTTTATGAGGTTATAAAATTTAATGATACGCTGACGACACAACACCAATAAAAAAAAATATTTCGTCGGTAGTTTCTTAATTTACGACATCGTTTAATTAGAAATATACTGGCATTCTTTAATTATGCATTTTGGGGATTTTTAAATACGTTTTAGGATTTGAATGAAATGAATAAAAAAGCATGGATTTACGGTCTGGCAAGTCCAATAAGGTGGTTAAACTGGGTTTGTTCTTATAAATCGAAATCCGGCATACTTTGTTTTATTTTTCTCGTGGCAAATTAAAATTTAAGAAAATTCTGCAATTTCAATGTGTCCCTATTATTTCTCTCACCACTGTATATGGTCGAAAGTATAGCCAAGATAGCTCCTCTCTATGTTTCTTTACAGCTACTGATAAGCGTAATTTAAAACTTGACAACTTTACTAAGTTATTTTCTCGCTCTCTCTCTCTCTATTTTCGTCTTTCCCCCTACCACACCCTTTCCAAGGAATTACTAGTTGTTTACGTTCATATCATCGTTTTGTTTTTGATTGTTATTATAGTTTCCGTTATTTATTGTTATTTATTTTTGTTTTGTTACTTTATTTTGTTGTTGTTGTTTTTGTTGTCGCCGTCTTTCATAGTTTTTATGCCACTTGTTTTAATGTCCAACATGTATTGACAGCCGTTAGTTTTGGTTATTGTTTCTCTGTTTTTTTTCTCCTTCCAATTGTTGTTGTTGAAAACTTGTTCTGTATTTATTTCCTTGACTAAGGACAATAATATTAAAGGAGGAAAACATGGATATTTTTGTAGCGTATAACAGCAACAACAATAATTTGTTGATATTTTTTTTACGCTCACGCTTGCACACGTACTGAGAACTTTTGCTGTAGAACAGCAACACTAAAACCGCGATAATAACCAAGCGAACATTTGTTTTGAAAAGAAGTTTTTACATTACGTTAGGCGGCATTTAGCGCGTCGTTAATGCTTAAAAACAAAGGGAAAATATGCTTCCCTTTACAGCTTTTCTTTCGTTAAGCAAGAAAACCAGAGATCAGCAATGAATCGCTTTTTCGCTACTCATAAGTACTCATGAAATTTTGATTATAAGTGAGTCAACAATATTGAAATCCCACTACTCTGATTCATTAGTACTCAGTACAACATTGATTTATAAATACAGATTGCAATGAGTATGAGTACAACGTTGACATCGAACTCATAACATTCGAACTATGTTTGGTTCATACGCCTACTCATTCAGATTCATAAATTTAGAAAAATACTCTTATAATACTTATAAATGATTCGAGTGAAATTTACACTCTTAGTTGTTATTGCATTTACAAAGAAAGAAGAAAGACACAAACAGAAAAGACAAAGACAGCAAGGAGAGCAAACACACAACCTTCATGTGAGTATTGTAGTGTTCATACGCGAATCATACTTATTTTGTGATTCGTGTATACGATGAGTCGTGGAGAGTCGAAATCAATAACATCATGCGTATTGTTAAGTACGAGTACCATGAGTATTTCAAACTTTGAATATGAGTAGTATGAGTATGACATTAAAATAAGTATGAATACATATAAGCATCAGAAATTATAAGTATGATGCAAATCTACTCATCGTTTTGAATACTCATTGTTGACCTCTGAAGAAAACACAATTTAAAGTGTGAACGGTGAGCGCGGTTTTCTTACTAGAGTTTTTGCCAGCAAAATATTTCATTTCGTACCAAATGTCTGGGCTGGGGCTTCAAGCATGGCGTCACATCTAATATGCCAACACACTACCTATGTCACAACTTGTGAACATGAATAAATCTGAATTATTCGTACTCACTACAATGTTGATTTATAAATACAGGTTGCAATGAGTATGCGTACAATGTTGACATCAAACTCATACCATTCGAAGTATGTTTGATTCATAAGCCTACTCATTTAGATTCATACAATACTTTATAATACTTCTAAATGATTCGAGTGACTCGAATATGAGTACAGGTTCCATGATATTAAAATAAGTATGAATGCGTGCAATTATCAGAAATTATGATACTCATCTTTGAATACTCATTGCTGACCACTAGTCCCAAGTACTGTATCACTATCTCTGAGTGTTCTTGCCGTAAAATTTATTTGTTGGAAAGCTTATGTACGTGCCTAATTAAATTACCGTTTTTATGAGGCTCAATTGCAATAGAAACCTCAGTGATAATGCTGTATGCGCACCGATTTTCACAAGATTGTTCTCATACAGGAGCATTGACTATTAACGATTGGTAACGTTTAACTGGGGATGATATAAATTGAAAATAGCTTGAAAGAAACTTAGTATCAGCAAGTGAATCACGGTGAGTGTTATATAATGATTTGAAAGTGTTGCTCCGACTTAGATGTTGATCCATTAGTTTTGGAAGATGGTTATCCCTAATACTCTCTTCCAAATATCTAAAACCTTTAAATAATTTACTAAAGTTCTATAGTTTGTTGCATTCAAAACTCTTATCAAGGTCAAATCGCAATAGAAAATTTTATTATCGATTAAGGTTAGGTTAGGTTAGGTTAGAGGACGTGCACTTGTCAATTAAGACAAGTACGGTACCCGGAGGTCGAATTGGCCCATTGTACAACGTCCTAGTTTCTCACACCACTTATGTTGTGTGTGTTAATTTTATACATGAGTGGAGTGGAGACCTACGGTTTAAAGTCGATTCCGAACGACAGATTTTTGAGAAACTTTCTCATGGCAATTTTTATTTACCCTCAGAGTTTTTGCCCGAAATCTGCTGAGAGGAAGTCGCCTAAGAAATACTTTTTGTATTTTGTCCTGATGTCTGGCCTGGGGCTCGAATCCTGGCTTTACGTCTAATAAGCCAACACACTACCTACTAGACTACGGCGACTACCTTATTATCGATTAAAGAAAGAACAAATTTTTGCGGTTTTGCGCCAGCGTTGCATGCGTTAGACCTACCGGGGACCTACCTCCTTCGAACTTGATCATATGTATGTATGGACAGCCAAGCAGCAATCAAAGCGTTGGGATTCTATATCGTCAAATCAAAGGGCGTCGGAAGTTCCATGGACTCTCTACGCCGTATACTTTGACACATTATCCGCCTCTACTGAGTACCATTACCATTATGGCATATGAGCAAACAAAAAGGCCCACAAACTGCCGCGGTAGGGATCGGAGATATCTGAGAACGAAAAAATATATCCGCCTCTACAGGAATACTTTTCCAAATTCGAAAAAGCTGCATGGAATTCAGCAAACTGTGAGTGGTCTGACATACCTGATTGCCAAATTTCAAAACTGCTGTAGCCAACAGTGGCCAGCGGGAGAACGAGGCAACTACTGGAGTTCGACAAGAAAGCGGTACGCATTCCAATAGGAATTCTAACGGGACCACTGCACTATTGGCAGTTTCGCTGACAAGCTCGGTCTATCCCACTAGCGTTATTGCAGAAATTTCCATTATGTGAAGGAAACAGAATCGGTGCAACAACTCTTATGTAAGTGCCCTGCCACTTACCTCGTTCAAACTGGCCATTGCGCGGAAATTCTCCCGGGATGCCAGCCGATCCTGGATCAATGAAGAGTCCTGCTCCATCGCTAGGCTCACTTGGCCCACAATGGATAGAAGGCGTACCAACCAGCTACTTGGACCTGGCCGTAATATCATCTCGATCACATTGGTCATGCTTACAGGCCACTCACTGTGTTATGGGTAGACACGCGGAAAGAATGCGACTTCCATTTAACGACTTCTACCGTGGATGCAGATCCGCCGAGGAGGAAGAGACTGTCATCCACTTCCTCTGCCAATGCCCATCCCTTGCGGGGTGCAGATATAGGTTATTTGGCTCTCCAACCCTTTGCAGCTTGACGGAGCTATCATCCGTTGATATCAAGGACATAGCCTCGTTTTTCAAACTTTCTGGCTGGTTTTCCAGCGTGGGGTAGTCGTGCTTTTTGAAAATGTGCAGCCCTTGCGCTGACCAACTTCCCCCTCCTTGGATCGGAGGAACTTGGTCAGTACAGAGGCTGTTGGGCCGCTATGCGTGCTCAAGTGAGCTTTTTTGGTAAATTAAAGCTACCACGTTAACCTAACCTAACCAAACCTGCACTCTAAGACAGACGTTATCGGTTTTAGGGTGACAAAACCTTTGAAGATCTGTCCATGATGGCGAACGTATCACTAAAGGGACTGGCGGGTTTCATTCGCAGCTCGGGAAGGTTTAATCACACCACTAACGGATCTCGATACCCTCAAAAATAAGTCGCTTAATATGTTCTATTTATCCTATTCCATTAATCCTTTCCATTATAAATTTTCTTAAAACAAAATTTGTAACATCATGGTCTTAACTTTTGCCATAAGAGGCAGAATTGAAAGGCTAATGTTTGTTGGGTTAACAATATTGCTGTCCTTTTGGATATGAGGTCTTACCTATGTTATTAAACGAATATTTGTGTGTGTGCGTAAGTATATAAAACGATTACTACTACTACAAATACGTTTAAATGTTTCCGTTTCCGTTTAACAATAACAACAACAAAACAGAAGAAAAACAAAGAAAATTAATGAAAAATTCGTTTTGTAAACGTTAAACGTTACATACAGAAAAACATTTTTTTGGTAACGACAAATAAGTCATTAAATAAATGAGACATTTTTCGTTTTATTTTTAAAAGAATTATTCTTTAATAATTCTGCTTCTCTTTTTTTTGTGACAAAATATAACATTACAATGGTGCAACTTACCATTTAGTACCGTGTGGTAAAGAGTTTAACGTCGATAGTCTGCAAAAGAAATAAAGAAAGAAAATGAAAAGAAAATGTCATGGAATTAGTTGTTGGCATTTGAAGAAATGAAAAATGAACGCAAATGAAATAAAAAACACTTTAAATTAATTCATATTCATATTCATATTTTTTATTTCTTTTGAAAAATTTATTTACTTCAGCTTTTGTACTGAATTCCAGGGCTTTCATTCCTGTGCCTTGAAGAGTATTTATACCAGTTCAAGTACTACTGCCACAAACAATACTTTTGTTTATTTATGGTTTTCTCTCTGTTTTTGGTATGAAATATTTACTTTAAACATGTAAATGTCAGTTGAAATGTCAGACATTTTAGTATTTCGTGTGCAAATTAATTGCAATAAATAATGAAAAATTCTTACGACTACAAAGTGGATTCAGTTTTCCCCTTTCAATTGTTTTGGTTTTGA
This sequence comes from Sarcophaga variegata, assembly GCA_932273835.1. Lineage (NCBI taxonomy): Eukaryota > Metazoa > Arthropoda > Insecta > Diptera > Sarcophagidae > Sarcophaga > Sarcophaga variegata. Next base: position 61,551,239 of record OW026362.1, read on the forward strand.
GAGGGAGGTAATGTAATCATATTTTTTAAAATAAGGACTTAAAGGTGAAAAGAAAATTTAAGTTAAACTCGTTCAGATTCCATTTTACGAATCCCAAAACAGTTACAAGATAAGACTGGCGTTTTAAATGCATACGCATGGAGATTGAGTATACCCCATAACGATTTCTGCAGAAGTTGTAACAAAGTAGGGACTGTTCTCTGTCCTTCTCTGATGCTTGGGCATCAGACCTCAGCAATGAATCGTTTTTTCGCTACTCACAAGCACTCATGAAATTTTGAATATAAGTGAGTCAACAATAATGAAATTTAACTATGTACTCTGATTCATTCGTACTCACTACAACATTGATTTATAAGTACAGGCGTTGCAATGAGTATGCGTACAACATTGACATCAAACTCATACCATTCGAAATATGTTTGATGCCTACTCATAGTTTCATAACTTTAGAAAAGTACTCATAAATGATTCGAGTTGTTCGAGTTGTTCATCAAAATTTACAGTCTGAGTTATTGTTGCATTTATAAAAAAATAAGAAAGACGAAGACGGCAACCTTCTAGTGAGTATTTTAGTGTACGCACGCGAATCATACTTATTTTGTGATTCGTGTATATGTTGAGTTATGGAGAGTTGAAATCAACAACAACGTGTCGTTAAGTCTGCATATGATGAGTACTTCAAACTTTGAATATGAGTAGAGGTTCCATGATATTAAAATCATGAATGCGTATAAGTACCAGAAATTATGAGTATGTTTTGATTCCACTCATCTTTTTGAATACTCATTGCTGATCTCTGTTGGATACATACATAATGGTATTAAGTCAGTATTACGACCTAGTTTTTCACACCATTTACGTTGTGTGTGTCAATTTTATACATGAGTGGTGGGACCTACAGTTTAAAGTCGACTCCGAACGACAGATTTTTGAGAAACTTTTTCATGGCAATTTTTATTTACTCTCAGGATTTTTGCCAGAAATCTGCTGAGGGGAAGTCGCCGAGGAAATACTTTTTGTATTTTGTCTTGATGTCTGGCCTGGGGCTCGAATCCTGGCTTTATGTCTAATAAGCCAATACACTACCTACTAGACTACGGCGACTTCTATCTCTTGGATAGCCAGAATTTATTGACAGAACGTGTCTAGCCAAAGGCAATTTGAAAAAAATTCACATCACAAGGAGAAGAGGAAAGTAGTTTCAGTTTTATAACAAAGATAGTTTAGATTGTGTGCCATTTGAGCTATGAAGAGTAGTTTGATTTGCTATATACATCCATACATACAGTGAGGGACAAAATAAACTGTACATTAAAAATATATACGTTAATAAATTACCGTTATTTTTATTTTAAAAATGTTTCATTGCCAGTTTTTAAAATTGAAACAAAAAAAATTACAAACAAATTTCGGAATATTGTCAAATGTTTTCGGGCACTCTCCTTAAGTGGTAAAAGTGGTGATTGTTAGAATTGTATCCATTGTGTACAGTTTCTTTTGACGCAAACTGTATATAATTTGCTCAATACAACCCTTCAGTCAGGATTATGACCTAGCTTCTCACGCCACTTACGTTACGTGTATTAAATTAGTACGAGAGTGGCGGGACATGCAGTTTAAGTCGACTTCGAGCAACAGATTTTTGGGAAACTTTTCATGGCCCCAGGCCAGACATCAAGACAAAATACAAAAAGTATTTCTTCGGGACTTCCTTTCTGGCAAAAAAAAACTCTGAGAGCAAATAAAATTGCCATGAAAAAGTTTCTCAAAAATCTGTCGTTCGGAATCGACTTTAAACTGTAGGTCCCACCACTCATGTATAAAATAAACACACACAATATAAGCGGTGTGAGACACTAGGACGTTGTACAATGGTTCAGTTCGACCTCCGGGTACTGTACTTGTCTTAATTGACAAGTACACGTCCTCTAACCTAACCTAACCTAACCTTCATGACAATTTTATTTTACTTGCAGAGTTTTTTGCAAAAATCTGCTGAGAGGAAATCGCCGAAGAAATATTTTTTCGTATTTTTTATGTTGGAAATGTATGACTGAGTTTGAGCCTTGGACTCAGGTCTAATTAGCCAACACACTATCTACTAATTTACGGCGACTTTTGCCCATGGTCGAATAGGCCATACGCATTCAAAACACTTGTGTTGAGTTTTATTCCATCTGAATGCATATGAATGCACATGACTTATTGGCCCTAAAAGTTTAGTTCAATAAAAACTATGCCACTGAATAATTTTCTTTGTCTTCCTTCCAGGCAATAGAATAAGAAAAAACTATAAAAGAAAGGAAACTTTATTGCCGAATAAAGTTTTACATTTTATTCTCAAGGAAAGCAGAAGAAGCCGAAGGAGAAAATTTAAATATTTTAAACATGAAATCATAAAGAATACTTTGTTGTTGATATTGTTGGTAGTTTTTTAAGCTTTTCCTGACACTGGAAAATGCAAGAGTTTCTCGAAAATAAACTTCTTTAAATAAATGCACTACGAGACTATGAACGATGATAATGAAGTGTTGCAACTACTGCAACTGCTGCAATATTTTATTTTATTTTATGTTATTTGATGCCATGTCTCAGGCACTAAGTATACGAGAACATTTAAGGCGTTGCAGTATTCCTTTCAGAAGGATAATAAACGTTTTAATGAGCCTAATAAATAATCACATGGCATTTTGGGTGCTTGTTTCTTTATTTCAGAAGGTTTTTTTCAAAACGAACAAAAGAAAAAACAAAACTAAATACCATGCAGGACAACACTAACAATCAAAAGCATTCAAATGCATTAAATTAAGTTTGTATTCTTATACCAGTTCTTAATAAAAAATCAATTCAACAAGTAGGTCTGCTTAAATTCCATAGTGGCACGCTCAGTATGGTTGTCGATGTCATTACGGGGCATTGTTTTATGGGTACGCAACAGGGATCAGCAATGAGTATTCAAAAAGATGAGTAAATTCGAATTATACTCATAATTTCTGATACTATACGCATTCATACTTATTTTAAAATCATACTCATACTACTCATATTCAAAGTTAGAAGTACTCATCGTACGCATAATTTTGTTGATTTCGACTCTGTTTTACTCGACATTTACAACGATGGCAAAATAAGTATGATTCGCGTACGAACACTACAATATTCACGGTTGGGCGTTTGCTTTGCTTGCTGACTAAGACTGTAAATATTAATGCATGATTCGAATCACTCGAATCATTTATGAGTATTATAAGTATTTTTCCGAATTTATGAATCTGAATGAGTAGCCGTATGAATCAAACATATTTCGAATGGTATGAGTTTGATGTCAACGTTGTACGCATACTCATTGCAACCTGTACTTATAAACCAACGTTGTAGTGAGTACGAATGAATCAGAGTACATAGTTACATTTCAATATTGTTGACTCACTCATACTCAAAATTTCATGAGTACTTATGAGCAGCGAAAAAACGATTAATTGCTGATCTCTGGTATGCATGCGAGGCGCATTGGTCTTGGACACCTTGCTAATGATCTCTGCAAAAGCTGCAGGGATGAGGAAGGAAATGAAACTGTCCTTCACCTGCTGGGTACACTCCTGACACTTTATCAAAGGAGAAAAAAGTACTTAGGTGCTTACTGTATGGATGATCTGGAGGAACTGTCAGGGACTGACATTGACAGTTTAAGTCGCTTCATAAGGAGCCTCGAGGGGTTCCGAAACTAGGGAATAACAGAAAACTGCTGTAAAACAAGGGGCCCTATGTGTCCTAATTATGACCATCCGATTCTCTTCTGAATTCTGGATCTCTTAGTGACAACAAAGAGCACGTACAAATAATTAAAACTCAGAACGGAATTGACGATTCACGTGTGGAACATTTTTAAGCTGTACAAGGTCCTCATAATTGACCTACAGTTGCAGGAATTATGTTCAGGAATATAAAGAAAACTTTAAGAAAGTAATATAATGAAGTCGCCGTAGTCCAGTAGGTAGTGTGTTGGGTTATTAGACGTAAAGTCAGGGTTCGTGCCCCAGGCCAGACATCAAAACAAAATACAAAAAGTATTTCTTCGGCGACTTCCTCTCAGCAGATTTCTGGCAAAAACTCTGAGGAGTAAATAAAAATTGCCATGAAAAGTTTCTCAAAAATCTGTCGTTCGGAGTCGACCTTAAACTGTAGGTCCCACCAGTCATGTACAAAATTAACACACACAACATAAATGGTGTGAGAAACTAGGTTGTAATCCTGACTGAAGGGTTGCAATGACCAATTATGTATGTATGTAATAGCATTATAGATATGTGCACAAACCCAAATACAGTGAGCGTCAAAAAAATGTACACTAAGGATGAAATTCTAACAATCACCAAACTTAACCTTTACCACTTAAAGAGAGTGCCCAAAAAAATTTTACAATATTTCGAAATTTTTTTTGCAATTTTTTTTTCATTTGGTTTCAATTTTCAAAACTGGCAATGAAGCAATTTTAAAGTAAAAATAACAGTAAATTATTGACGTATATATTTTTTAATGTACAGTTTCTTTTGACGCTCACTGTATATGCACTGGCAAGAGTATCGCTACTGTTGGAGGCTACACTGTCTGTAAATGGTTTACATTTGTCAATTACTTAACGTCCTCTAAAATTGGAACTATTTTACAGCTTATTATGGTGTATTTGGCGACTACGTTTCCTTCTCTCTGTTTTATAGTGTGACCATACGACAGAACTTTAAATAAAAAACCACGATTTTTTTTTGTTTTTTGGTTTTTTTATTCGCTTCACATTTTCTAAAAACCAAAAACACTGCAACTATAATTTTGCGTTTTAAATATTTTATACTACCACAACAACAGACACACACACACACACACACTCATACACTCGTACTTTTTAAAATGTTAACTGTTCTCTCTTGCTAAATACATACATAAACTAAATGCCATTTTTGTTTTAAAATCACTTGTTATTGTTATACTCTGTGGTCGGTTGATCATTTCTACTTTATTGAGTATGTTTTTTTATATTCTTGTTTTTATTGTTGTTGTTGTTTATCTGCACCCATTACCGTACACACATACACGCATATCATCATTTATAATGTTTTTGTTTTGCGTGTGTGTATGTGTGCTTTTATGTATAAGAAGAGTTGAGTAACGATTTAACCCTTCATTGCATCGTGATGGAAATTTCCATCATAACGTTTTTTCAAGAAAAAAAAAGAATTGAAACAGTGTGGTTAAAATTGCTTGATGTCGGCAAAATCTCACATTAGTAGTTCATACACTGAATTGTATTGTTAAGAAAAAAAAAGAGTATTCCCCACAAATACGTTGGGTTTGTTTTATTCCACTGCTATTTGGTAAAGTGTGCAAAAACTTAAGTACTTTTGATGTTTTTTAAAGAAGGTCGGGCGAAATTTTTTAAAATAAAAATCGAAAATGAGTGGGAAAAAGGTTAGTTCTAAATGTTTTAGTAACATTTTTTAAATTTTTTTTTTAAATACCTATTATTATTTCAAAAAACTATATGATGGAAATTTACATCATTATGCACTAGCTGCATTTATAATGTATTGCAAAAACTTATTTGTTATAAACTACAAAGTACTGTTTTTTTAGAAATATTTAAATGAAGAAGATATTGAAACGTTTTTGGCTCAGGTTGAAGACGGTTTGTTATCAGAAGATGATCTTGATGTTGAAAATTCTGATGAAGAGGACCAAGACGCTGTTGAAATTGCAAAAGTGGAAGAGGAAAACATCCAGGATAATGTAGAGGACGAAGTCGAAGAAGACGATGCTATAGATGATCAGGAATCCTCTCGAACAGCTGAAGCATTGCCTTTATCTCAAGCTACTAGATTTGATAAAACCAAAAAAAAAATTTAGCATAACCTGTCCATTTGTTGTCCAAGAATACAATAAACACATGGGAGGCGTAGATCTTATGGACAGCTTTCTGGGAAGAAACCACATTACATAAAGGTCAAAAAAGTGGTACTTGCGAATTTTTTTTTCATTTATTTGATCTTGCAGTTATAAATTATTGGATAATTTATAAAAAAATGCTGAGGAAAGAAATTTGCCTCAAAAGGATATACTAACTTTGAGTCAATTTAGAAATGAGTTGGCCTGTGTTTTATGCAATAAAGGCACAAATTCCAAGCGCGGGTGTCCAAGCTGTTCAATTGAGCAAGAACTGTTTTCAAAGAGAAAAAGAGGTTCTACAACTCCTACACCCCCAAAAGATATTAGAAAAGATGGTTTTGAACATTGGCCAAAAGAACGAGGATCACTCAGATGTAAATATCTAAATTGCAAAGGCTATTCGACAATATTTTGTAGCAAATGTGGAGTAAATTTATGCCTCAATAAGAACAATAATTGTTTTTTCAATTATCATGTGGAATAAAAATAATATAAAAAGCTATATTTTATTTTGTTTCTTCTTTGTACTGAGCTAAACATGTAGATTTGCATGTTGATGGAAATTTCCTTCATATGAGTTTTTACTAATTTTCTGCTAATTACTTGAACTAAATATTTTTTTAATACTTTTTCCTTAATATAGAGCCTGACTTATATCAGTGTAATTTATTTCACGAAAAAATAAAAAATCATGCAATGAAGGGTTAATTTTAGTTGGTTTATGTTGTTTTTCCTTTTTTTGTTTTGTTTTATGGTTTCAGAGATGCATTATATTTGTTTGAGTGTGCGTGAGAGTATGTGTATGTATAGTGTGTGTGTGTCAATGACCATTTTATTTATTTATTTAGTTTGAACTTTAGATAAACGTTGTATCTTCTCTCACTTATTTTTTTCTCTCTCTCTCTATATCCCTCTGTTCCTTATTGTTTTTTCTGAAATAATTGAATTTCTTAAATAATTGTAGTCCAGCAATGACGTCATTGCTTTATGCTCTTCTTTTTTTGCAGTACATATTACAGTGGTGTTAATAAATATAGAATGAAAAATGTTGTACTGGGTTACATAAGAAAATCAAAGTTTTTGTACAGGCCCAGGCACTCAAGTTGGGATAGATGGCTAGAACACGATGCAGATATGCAAAATACTACAATAGATTGTATGGTCACAGTACTTTATTATTTCTATCGGGTCCGCCATCTAACGTTTTTTTTCCAACTAGTGCTTATTTCGTGAATGGTAACACTTAGCTCATGTCTGATTTGACAAATTATTAGTTTTATCCTTCCGCTGCATGAATATGGTATGGTGTATACGCTTGAACAACGCTGGGAAATATTGCGACATTACTTTGAAAATCATGGTAATGTTGCAGAATGTGTGCGAAAATTGCGTACGGATCCGTCAGCTCCCTATGTTCGTTATCTTGTGAAAAAAGTGAAAGAAACTGGCATCCTCATCGATAAACCAAAGTGTGAAAAACCAAAAACAGTGCGTACACCCGAGAATATTGCTGCTGTGGCAGAAAGTGTACGTGAAGCGCCATCAACATCAATTCACCGTCGTTCTCAACAATTGAACATTTCTGAGACATCATTGAGACGTATTTTGCATAAAGACCTTCGAATGACGCCATACAAAGTCCAATTGGTTCAGGAGTTGAAGCCAATTGACCATCTAATGCGTTTTCGCTTCGCTAAGTGGGCCTGCGATCGACTTACAGAAGATGCCGATTTTGGCAAAAAAAAATCATCTTTTCAGATGAAGCTCATTTTGATCTTGGCGGGTATGTAAACAAACAAAATTGTCGCATTTGGGGCACAAAAAACCCGCACGCATAAATTGAAAAGCCGACGCACCCAAACGAGTCACTCTTTGTTGCGGATTTTTTGTCCAGAGGCATAATCGGGCCATTTTTCTTCGAAAATGAGCAAGGAGTGGCCGTTACAGTCAATGGCGATCGTTATTGGGCCATGTTGAACGAATTTTTGTTCACAAAAATTTAAGAGGAGGATGTTGACAACATTTGGTTTCAACAGGACGGCGCTACGTGCCACACACTCGATGTTTTGCGCAATGTTTTTGAAGATCACATTTTCAGCCGCAGAGCTGATGTCGTTTGGCTACCTCGGAGCTGCGATTTGACACCGTTGGACTATTATTTGTGGGGTGCCGTCAAAGATAAGTGTTACGCCAACAAGCCAGAGACAATTGAGTCTTTAAAGGACAATATTCGTGAAGCCATTGGTGAAATACAGCTGCACACAATCGATAATGTGCTTAAAAATTGGACCGATCGTGTAGGCTTCTGCATGGCCAGCCGAGGCAGCCATTTGAATGAAATTATTTTCCATTATTAACCGGAAGGATTGTACTTTCAAATAAAAAAAGAAATTTGAGAAAATATTCAGTAGTTTTTTTAAAGCATTTTCAAGAAAAAAAAAGTTATTTGGCGGACACTTTACAAGCAATAGATACACTAACCGTCCAGTATTTATTATATTTCCTTATTTGTTTATGTTTGTGTGTTCATAGCTATCGATACACCAATTGATATGAAAGACGTTGAATATGTTGCTATTATTTATGGCAACACATTTTATTTGCTCACGTATATACGCACACATACATATAAATGTGCTCATCCGTTATTCTCTTTTCTTTACTTTTGCATTAGTATATGGATTAATAGTGTTTCGCAGTGGCTTGCTTTACGTGTGTATGAGTGCACACGCTCTTGTTTATGGAACGATGTTCAATCTTATCAACACCTTGTTATTGTATTAGACAAGAGGGCATTAGACGTTATAGAAAAGAGCAAAATTGAGCGCAAGTAACAACGTAGTGGTGTGACATTAAATGAAACACTGTGGCATGGTAAATTTGAAATTAAAGTCATCTTTTCTATTGCGGCTGACCAAATGCTTTGAAGGAAATTATATTTGGAAGGCGCGTTTAAGCTTATTTTAGTTTTACCATGTTTTGTATACAATTCTTGGTTGGTATTTCTCTAACACTCCGTTTTTTTCATGAAGGTAAGGGCTTTATCCAAAGTAATTTTGGATTCCAAAGAGTCTTTTGTTTCATTATTATGTGTCATTATTAAAATCATTAAAAGTATCCACGACTTGTAGAAAATTATTCCGGAAGCATTGTAATGCAATACTAGTTAGATAACATCCTCTCTAACACTTTCAAATACGCTGATCGGGTGGCAGTAAGGCTCAATGCAGTGAAATATTGGGCCAACCTGAACTATAGGTATGCTACGGTTCTAAGAAAACGCAGACACCTCCGGAGCGGCTATACCTGTTTATTTAATGAATTGTTCATTACAACCCCTAGTCAGGATTACAACCTTAGCTTCTCACCCCACACATAATGGGTATGTTAATTTTATCTGTGAGTGGCGGTGCCTACAGACAGATTTTTGAAAAACTTTTCAAGGCAATTTCATTCACTTTCAGAGTTTTTACCAGCAGACTGCTGAGAGGAAATCGCCGAAAAAAATTATTTATAAAATTTTTTCATTTTTCGTTTTGTACGAGACCTCATAGAAAGAATATTTTTTCATATTTTGTTTTATTTGAGATGTTTGTATTGGTGTTTAGACCACAGCCTCACGACGACTTTCCTTTCTAATAAACGATGAAGAAAAAGTTGAAATATTCTGTCATCTCCCATCTACGGCTAATCGAATTGGTTCATGCAACTTAAACTTTGGGTTACCATAAGCAGTTTTGAAGTCGCCATAGTCTAGTAGGTAGTGTGTAGACGAAAAGCCAGGGTTCGAGCCCCAGGCCAGACATCAACACAAAATACAAAAAGTATTTTTTCGGCGACTTCCTCTCAGCAGATTTCTGGCAAAAACTCTGATAGTAAATAAAAATTGCCATGAAAAGTTTCTCAATAAATAAAAATCTGTCGTTCGGAGTCGACTTTAAACTGTAGGTCCCACCACTCATGTATAAAATTAACACACTTAACATAAGTGGTACGAGAAACTAGGACGTTGTACAGTAGGTGAATTCGACCTCCGGGTACTGTACTTGTCTTAATTGACAAGTACTCGTCCTCTAACCTAACCTAACCCACCATAACCAGATGGAGTTGCATTCTGAAGAATTTTAAGCACGGTTCTTGAATTTAAAATAAAAGAGTCAATAATCCCTGTCCCTGACACTAAACAGAGTAGTATGAGAAAAACATAATACACATGGCAACCCTAGCATCCTAGAATCTGCTACAGAAAAACAAATACTTTCCCTGGTTTGTTTATGTTGAAGAAATTTAAATGAAAAATGCATGGCTATTCTAAAAATCATGCGAAACATATGCCTTTAACGAACGCCAAGGCATAGGTTGAATTAAGGAAATTTCTACAATTTAATGATTTATCGCACTAACAATGCCTTGCAATTCATTTCATATGTCTTTATCGATTTATTATCCTTAATTTTCTACGCCCTCTCTTAAATAATAAACTTTTAATTACTGCTGATGGCATTTAAAATTAGAAACTGGATACGATTGCATCGATCCACCTACTTTCGTTATGGCCAAGTTAAAATCAAAATGAAATGAAACAAAAAAGCAAAAACAAAACACCAACGATAATAATAACGATAACAACGATAACAACGATAACAATAACAAATAAAATCGTTTTATTACTATTATTTACTGACCTGCTTTATTTTTTTTTTTAAACGGATGACAGCAACAATAACAACAACAGTAGCGATAAAGAAAAAGGGAGAGCCATGAAAACTTTAAGACCAACAAATCAAATGGAAATTTTATTTTTTTACATCACATTCCAGAGATGAGACGAAGGAAATTTGTTACAACAAAAGAGGAAAATAAGAAAAAAGAACAAAAAATTAGAGAAAAAACCAGCAGCAGCAACAAGAGCAGCAGGAAAATTAATGATGCTCCCATAATACTGAGGGTTAAAAGCAAAATCGTTCTGGGAGTGTGGTGCAAACTAAAAAATTTTAATTTGTAAAAACAAATTAATTTTAAAACAAATTCAAGTTCATTTAAGTCAAAACATTTGAAATCTATGCTGAACTTCATTCATTCAACTGGTGCAACGAATGTGAGCAATCGAAACAGATTGTGCATCTTCACAAGGAGATACAAAATTCAATAATTTCCTACGACTAGTTCAATAAATGAAGGAGCGCTTAGTTAATCCAATAATAAAAAATAAATAAACATGGGTTTTGCATTTTGAACAATGAATTCAATTTGAATATTTATACACAATTGGACAATTCACACAAGCCGTTGTATTGTTGTATTCATTGTATTGCTGGATGACTATACAGCAGTGTATGCTTGTTGTTAATAATTTTCATGTAAAAATCCAATACACTTATACACATTTTTGTAATATGTTTTTAAAAGTTGTATTGGCTTTGTGCTCTCAAATTGTTTGAATGCCAAAAATTATGAAGAAGAATACGACATACACAATACAGCATAGCATTGAGCGTTCACAAACAAACAAGTGTATTCAATACAACATACACGATACAAAGTCGTGTGAATTGGCCAAATGTAGAGCCATTTAGGGTGCTACTGCTCCTTATTACTGTGAAAAAAAAAATAGTGGATTTGAATTGTGAAAAAAAAAAAATTCTCATGGCTGTGCCAATTTGTTATTGAACCAACTATATAATACGGAGAATACGGAGCAGTACTTTGATGGTTGGTTGAGCAGAAAAGAAATCAAATCAAACACGGTTTTACATTATCACAAATAGGATGGTGATTATGATAATACGTGCTCTTAGAATTATCCCATCTGAGGCACTGTTAACTGACGACCACCAGGTATGTTGCAATTAAACAAAACACTACTAAAACATAGAAGCTGTGGTCATGCCCAAAATCTTAAGCGTAATTTATTTGGATCTCCATATTGTTTAAATCTGAATCTGTAATCCCTTTCAGTGTTGGTTTTATGACAAAAGTATCGGGAAAATCCTATTGTAAACAGATTTCAACCTGAAAAATACTACAATAATCGGTTGGTCCAGTAAGTACAGTATTTAGAAGTCTTCGTAGTCTAGTAGGTAGTGTGTTGGCATATTAGCCGTAAAGTCAGGGTTCGATCCCCAGGCCAGACATCAAAATAAATACAAAAAGTATTTCTTCGGCGACTTCCTCTCAGCAGATTTCTGACAAAAAAAACTCTGAGAGTAAATAAAATTGCCTTAAAAAGTTTCTCAAAAATCTGTCGTTCGGAGTCGACTTTAAACTGTAGTTCCAGCCACTCATGTATAAAATTAACGCACACAACATAAGTGGTGTGAGAAACTAGGTCGTAATCCTGACTGAAGGGTTGTAATGACCAATTATGTATGCATGTAAACAGATTTCAAACTGAAAAATACTACAATAATCGGATGGTCTACTGCCTACTCTGTTGGCTTATTAGACAAGAGCTCATGAGTTTTAACCCCAGCCCAGACATCTCGAACATAACGAAATATGGAACGAAATATTTCTTGCGACGGTTTCTTCTCAGCAGTCTGCTGGCAAAAACTCTGTGAGTAAAATAACAATTGCCATGAAAAGTTTCTCAAAAATCTGTCCTTCGGAGACGACTTTAAACGACTTTACGTCCAGCTACTCACAGAGCTAAGGTGTGAGAAGCTAGGGTTGTAATCCTGGCTAAGGGTTGTATGGAGCAATTCATTAAATAAATAGGTATAGTCGCTCCGGAGGTATCTGCATTTTAACAGAACTGTAGCGTATATATAGTTCAGGTTGGCGCACCATTTAACTGCATTGAGCCTTACTGCCGCCAGTGCAACGTATTTAAAAATGTTAGAGAGGTTGTGAGGTTATCTCACACTCAGGAAAATCAAGGATAACATTACAATGCTTCTGGAATAATTTTCTATATGTCGTGTATATTCTTAACGATTTTAATTTAAATTTATTTTCTGTTCGATTTGAAGGTGAGGTAATTATGTATTCTACCAGAGATCAGCAGTGAGTATTCAAAAAGATAAGTAGAATCGAATCATACTCATAATTTGTAATACTTATACGCATTCATACTTATTTTAATATCATGGAATCTCTACTCATATTAAAACTTATCATATCATATTCATACTTAACAATACGTATGATGTTCGTATGATTTCGACTCTCCATAACTCAACATATAAACGAAGCACAAAATAAGTATGATTCGCGTACGAACACTAAAATACTCACCAAAAAGGTTCTTTGTTTGCTCTGCTTATTTCTCTGTCTTTTTTGCTCATGGGCCTTTTTCCTTTTTTGTAAATGCAACAATAACTAAGACAGTATGAATAATTTGAGTCACTCGAATCATTTATAAAGTTATGAACCTAAATGATTAGGCTTATGAATGGTATGAGTTTGATGTCAACGTTGTGCTCATACTTATTGCAACCCCTGTACTTATAAATCAACGTTTTAGTGAGTATGAATGAATCAGTGTACATAGTTAAATGTCAATATTGTTGACTCACTTATATTCAAAATTTCATATTTTCCAATTCATTGCTGATCTCTGCTAACAACTCCTTTGTGTTCTGTACTAATACATGCAAAACCTGCAGGTCTTGCCAATAAAAAGTAGTGAGTTTGCTGGCGATTTCATACCTTTATTAAAATTCCTTCTTTCACAAATTAAAGCCAATTGCAACATTCCTGTTTATAAGTCAATAAAACATCTTCTTTTTTTGTTGAAAAACAATCATAAATTTCATCCAAAAAAAAAACTTTTTTTTAACATTTTGCTGACGATGATGACGCTGATGCTTTTGTTTTTCCAATAAAACTTTCTTATCCTTGACTTGAAAAGTAGAAAAAATTAAATGAAAGATGGACACCAAAAGAAAACAAAACAGAAAAAGAAAGAAAAAAACAAAAGGAATTTAAATGAAAACGATGAGAAAGAAACGAAATGAAATGAAAGAAACCATTTTACTCTCTTTAGTAATACTTAGGGGCGTTGAAGGCAGGCTGTGTTATTTGCAAATGCATTTTACGGAAATGTACACATGCTGACATAAATATATACATACACACGCATACACACACACACACACACACAGCCATTGAAAACAATATAACAACATTTAATTAAATTGTTCGCTATTTCCTTTAAACCACCACATTTAACCAAAAAAAATAAAAAACATGTTCCACAAGTAGAAAGAATGCAACGATACACACGGAATACTACTCGTATATTACGGAGAGTAACCAGTAACCACTATAACCACTACCACTACCACCACCACCATCACCACTGCTACTACAACATCAACTACGATTTGTTACGCCTGCTGCTGTTGCACTGCATTCAGTTAAAATACAATCACTAGGGTGTACATAATTATTAGGGTGGTACTGTGGCTTCAAGGAGGAATATTTAAACAGAAGACTTATCTTGTCTTGAAGGCGATCTCTCTTAAAATAGAAAAAGAAGTTCAAGTGGAACGGAATATTAAATACAGTTCAGGTCGCTTTAAACCCACCGTTTCGGTAAAGCTTTCTGCTGCTTACTATTTTTTATATGAAGTGTTACGGAGTCGCACAACTTACTTGGATCCTATAACGTTCCATTGTAACACCGATATTACCTATTCTGTCATAATTATCGCTTCTGGTATGTGAAGGAGTGGATTTTTCTTAAATCACCTTTGGCTGGACACGTTTTATCACTAAATTTTGGGTGTCCAAGAATTCTTCGTCTTAGGTTCCCAAGTGCCGTACAATTACAAAGGGAAGGTACTGTGGCAGCTTGTGCAGAAGCCGTTATGATATATTTCCAGTCTCTAGGCATGAGCACCCTAAGCCCAGTGTCCTATTGTCACTGACATGAGGTTCCTTAGAAAGGATCACTCCTTGTTTTTACAGGACAAACTCTCAAAGGGTGTTCTGTGTATTACATTAACGTCACACGGATACCTAACATTCCTACTTCTCAACACGAAGTCTACATAGAGATTCCTATTCTAAAACAAGTGTACTTTAGTCACCGTAGTCTATAAGGTAGTGTGGCTTTTTAGACGTGAGGCCAGGGTCCAAACCCCAGGTCAGACATCCGCAACGAAACAAAATACAAAAAAATATTTCTTCGGCGGCTCCCTCTCAGCAGATTTCTGGCAAAAACTCTGAGAGTAAATAAGAATTGCCATGAAAAGTTTCTCAAAAAAATCTGTCGTTCGGAGTCGACTTTAAACTGTAGGTCCCGTCACTCATGTATAAAATTAACGCACACAACATAAGTGGTGTGAGAAACTAGGTCGTAATCCTGACTGAAGTGTTGTAATGACCAATTATGTATGTATATGTCAGCTGATGAATATTTTTTATACGAAGCCGTCGTTGTCTAAAAAGTGTATTGGCCGTGGTTCAAACCCCAGCGGAGATGTCAACAAAACGAAATAGCAGCTGCCTTTTGGCAAAAGCTCTGAGCGAAAGTTTTTCAAAAATTTTTTGTTAGGAGTCGACTTTAAACTGTAGGTCCCACTACTCATGGATAAAATAATTACACACAACATAAATAGTGTGAGAAGCTTGGTCCTGGTCCTGACTCAAGGTCATACTACACCGATTAAGGGATTTCGGCCTACCGTAACACATCCTTCCAGGCGCCTCTGCTTCTTGCGCACCTACGCCAGTTGGTCGCATCAATCTATAGCAGGTCTTGTTTGGTCCTTCCAATGCAGACAAGGGCGTCCTCTACGCCGACTTCCGTAAACACCCGCATTAAATATCCGGCTCGCCGGAGCATCCTCCTCCATCCGAACGACATGGCCGAGCCAGCGCAGCCGCTGGATGTTAATACGCTGCACAAGGTCTATGTCGTTGAAGAGCTCATACAGCTTACTGTTGGATCGGGTGCGGAAATCATCGCCAACGCGAACTGGACCGAAGATCTTACGTAGGACTTATCTCTCGAATGCCCACAAGGCTGCTGCATCAGTGCTTAATAGGGTTCATCCCTTCGCGTCATAAAGAAGCACGGTAAGGATGAGCGTCTTGTAGAGAAGGTCATAGTCCTGACCAATTAAATAAATACGTGTCATTTAAACCAGCAATGAATTACAATAAAAAATCAACAATAATTTCTGGAAGTTGCCAACCCAAATTTTTTTCGTGTACACCTAATTCTGTTTTTACACGGTCTTTTTTTACACGGTTTTGATATAACACGGTTTGAAAATAAAATATTTTTAATTTTTGTTACACGATTTTATTCCATTTAGCACGATTTAAAATTTTTTGTGCTTAAATTTTTTTGTCAAATTTAATTTTTGCAAAGTATGTTCATATCACAAATTTAAGGGAATTCCCTTTTTGCGCGACAAGCAAATTTACTGGTCAAAGCAAAAGTAAATGGCACAAATTTAGGGGAATTCCCCTTTGTGCATACAAGCACAAAGGTCAGAGCAATTGAAATGTGTTAATATTTTGTGTTTGGTAAAGAAATTTTTTATTGGCAAATTTGTTTTTCTATCGTTACATTAAATTTAACGCATTAAGATGAAAGGTAAGCCAAAAAATATTTTATATTTATTAAGTTATTTATATTTTTAATTTTGTTAAATATTTTATGAATCCCTAAAAGAAAGTGTCAAATACAAAACTTCTTAAAAAATCCTTGTTTTTCACTAATTTTAATAGGTTTTAGAGATTAGGAACCAATCACCTAAATTTGCATACGATCAGTGTCTTTTTTTACACGGTTTTTTTTTACACGGTTTTTTCTGGAACCAATCTACCGTGTAAAAACAGAATTAGGTGTACACTCTTTATTTTGTAATTCCCTAGTGAACAGGAATATTTAACAACTCATAATAGCGTATTTAAGTTATGAAAATTTGCCTTCTATTAATGGCTAACAAAATATTTTCTTCCATAACAGCTAACAACACCAAGGGCCACCCTAAATTTTAATTTAAAATTTCATTTTGCATTCAACGAAAGTGAGAGAGCGGGAAAGAGAGAGAGAGAGAGTGGCAATGGCAATGAGTGCCCCACATAGTTGGATAAAATAAATTGAAACGTTTCGTTTTGGAGTGGGTGGCGGGGCAACGGAATGTGTGTGTGTGGTAAAGAATTATGCCAGTATTCCCATATTTGCAGTGAGCAATTTGACTACAATATTAATTGTTTCTTCATGTTCTTCGGTTTGTTTCTATTGCAGTTGCTGTTGCTGTTGCTGTTGCTGTTGCTGTTGCTTTTGCTGTTGCTTTTGCTGTTGCAGTTCTAGGCCGCTACTTTATGTTGCTGTTATTATGTTCTGTCTTGTTCTGTCAGAATATCACCGAGAATAAAACAAGATATTGCGGTTATGGTTTGTTAAATGCGTATGCACACGTATGTACGTTTAAGTGCGTGGCTTAATTGAAAATGATGTGCAATTATTTTGAATGGAATGGTGGGAAATTTAGGCACACATAAATATCGTTGCAGTGTCATAATTTCGTTTAATGACAAGCAAAGTGCCTCGGCCTTTCGGAAGTTAAGAATTAAATGTTGCATTTGCTCCCAATGCATAGGCTTATCCCTACCACAACGGCTTACATCACGGTTATAGAATGGAATCTGTTAGTGAACCTTCACCTGGCCGACACTAAGATTCATACAAATGAATACTACATGAAATGAAATATTAGGTCTGGCGATTTGTGTTGTGGCGAGTAATTCGAAGTACGACTACAGAGTTGCATCCAGCTCTAGCATCTTTAAGGCGAAGATCTATACAATTATTAAGGCATGTTCAATACTATCTTCTTACATCGCTCGTGAACGCATCTGTGTGAGCTGGTAGGCAGCCCTACCTACTTTCCCTTAGAACAGCTGGAACAAAATGTTATGTTTTATGTCCCTTAAAGAGGACAACTCTTGTTTGCATGCCTAGGCAGCGCAGTTGGCTCGAACATTTGCCTCAAGTGTGTTTCAACGAACCTAAGGGGCGTGGTTATTAGTAAATATTGAAAAGAACAAACTCGGCTTCAATTTCCGAAATGAAAATTAGAATGGAAAACTTATCACGTAGGACTTTAAGTACTAAGCCACAATAGAAGGTACATATTAGTGGCTGTTTTGACTGGATGATGGCATATTGCACGGGGAAAGGCAGACACTTATTTCTAGTTTTTCCCGCAATCTTTAGCCGCACTGCTATAGTACCGTCAGTAGCTAGTTTATGCAGCGCATTGCAGAGATATTGGACTTCGATACGGATGATTTGCTTAGATGTCACAACCTAACAAACTGTATGTAAAGCACATGTAATGGCATGAGGTTTAACTGGTATCAAAACACTTGACCAGTTGCAGTCAAACTGCACAAATTTATTTCAACGAGACAATCAGGACCATAGCAGAAGCAGTAAGGAGAAATGGATAACACGTAAAAGTTTGTTTGTTATTTAAAAGCAGAAAAGCGGAGCGCAGAAGCTCGATGTATTTCTGCCACATGGTAATCATGCTAAACACTGTGACTCAATACAAACGAGTTCAAAGTCTGAAATGACGTCCAAGTTTTGCATATATTGGCCAACAAAAAAGATGTAGTAGAGTATCATGACATGAGGTCGTAGTCTAGTAGGTAGTGTATTGGCTTATTAGACGTAAAACCTCGGTTCAAACCCCAGGTAAGACATCAAAACAGAACGAAATATGAAAAATATTTCTTCGGCGGCTTCCTCTCAGCAGATTTCTGGCAAAAACTCTATGAGTAAAGAAAATTCCCATGAAAAGTTCCTTTAAAATGTGTCTTTCGGAGTTGACTATAAACTGTAGGTCTCGCAACACATCTATAAAATTAACACACACAACATAAGTGGTGTGCGAAGGTTTGTAATAACCAATTATGTATGAATGTATCATGTCTTTTAACACTTTCGCATCGGGTGCCGTGCAGGCCGTGACGTAAGGCAGTCACAGTGCATCACAGTGTAATTACTACGCTTACTTATTGGTCCACGGTATTCATTAATTTGTTTACAACAGCCGATTATACGTCACGTCTTATTGACGTTACGTCTTATTGACGTTACGTCTTATTGACGTTACGTCATATTGACGTTACGGCATATTGACGTTACGTCCTATTGGCGTTACGTCCTATTGACGTTACGTCCTATTGACGTTACGTCCTATTGACGTTACGTCCTATTGACGTTACGCCTTATTGACGTTACGTCCTATTGACGTTACGTCCTATTGACGTTACATCTTATTGAGATTATTGAAGTTTTAAATTTTTCTTCGGTTTCTACCCCTTTAAACGGAATATTGTTAAAAATTCTGTACCGGCTAACCTGTAGTTCAAAATAAAATTTCTGCATTCAATAGCTGTGGCTGTTCGCTAACAAAGCTGACGGTCAGTCACTTTTATTTACCAAAACTTTCTATTTCGTTTTAATCGTCATTACTTAATAATTTAGATATTTTATGCCTGTGTTCGTGTATAAGTATATCCACTTTATTTAGAGAAAGATTAATATCGCTTATACTCTTTAATTGTTACCTTCTTCTAATGCCTTTAAGCCTTGCTAAGCACATTACTTTACTAAGCCCATTTTTTCTCCATATTCTCACACACATCAGCATATAAGAGCTGAAATAAAATTCTCACATTATAACTGTATCTCTTTTGTATGGTTCTCAGTTATTAAAATTACTACAGCAACCCAATCACACACATCCTCTCGCTCTCTCTCTCTCATGCACTTATCATTATCCATACGAATAAAAAAACTTGTGGTTGTAGTTTGGATAAATTACACTCTGTTTTGCAAATAATTCTGTTGTGGTTTAGTTTTAATATCTCTTTTCTTCCTTTTCTTCCTTCTTCTTCTTTCCCCTTTTCATTTTAGTTTGTTAGTAATGTTTTGGTAAATGTGTTGTTCTTCTTGTTTTTGCTGTTATTGTTGTTATTGCAATTACTGTTTTAAGTTACTTTCTTGTTATTGTCATTAAAATTTTGTTGTTGTGGCTTGCTGCTACAGCGCGCCTAATTTAAATAAATGACCATGAAAATGTATGAAAATTTTGTTCTCTTCAACATGACTTTGCAAGTCTATGAGGGTGTGTGAGTGTGTGTGTGTGTATTTAAACGGATGTTATGCTTTATATGGAAGAAGAGCGAGCACAGTTAGTTGGTATGTGTAAATGTGTGTGTAAATGTTCTCTCATTAATTTGTGGTCGAATTTTTGATGGTAAATTTAACGATGTTAGTGTGGGTCAATAAGTAAAGAGTTCTTGGAACATTTAGAATATTAATCAAGGAGTGGTTTTTATTAATAAATTTAACAGAAAAGAATTTTTATTTTTTTGTTTTTAAAACTATTTTGATTCCACTTAAAAAAAGAAACCAGAATATATAAAGTTTTTAAGATAAGTGATTAACTTAGTTATAGAAAAACGTTTGAAAAGTAAAAAAAGTATGAAGACCTCTACCCATTGAAATCTACCACAGTTTAAAACCCAGGTCAGACATTAAAACAAAAATATGAAAAAATATTTAAAAAAATTTATAAAAAATATAATCTGTCATTCGGAGTTGACTTTTAACTGTACAAAAGTAGCACACACATCTTTAGTGGTGTGCGGAGCTAGGTTGCAATCCTGACTGAAGGGTTGTAATGACCAATTATGTATGTATGTGTGAACCCCTACCAATTCTACCATTTTCCAAGAGTTAACGTTGTTTGATTTTCTGATGGTGTTCGTCACTGATATTAATCTGTATGGTTGCTCAGGAGGCTTCTGAATGAATTATTTGGAGGAAACAAAGCTGTGATGAACATTGTTTGCCTGTCATGCCTGCGCTTTTAGCCATAATACTAAGCCTCCAAATCACCAGTCTGCCTATTGTTTAGTAAAAGGTTTACCACTTACGAATATGAATCGTAACCAAAAAACGCGCAAAAATATTTAAAAATTATAACGAAAGTGGTAATTTAAACGTGGACACTCTTCAAGCATCGCGGAATGATTATGGACCTCATAGACCTCCTTATTGGAAGTTTTTGTAATCTTGCGGGCCTACTAGATATGAGCTCGTGAGTTCAAACCCTAAATATGAAAAAATCATTTCTTTCAGCGCCTATTTATCAGCAGCCTTCTTACAAAAACTCTGAGCGTAAAAAAGCTACCATGAAAACTATCACAAAAATCTGTCATTCCAAGTCGACCGTTAAACTGTAGGTTACGGTATACAGAGATACAAATTAACACATACAACATGGGTAGTGAGAGAAGCTAGGTTGTAATCCTAACTAAGGCATTATACAGGGTGGCTGATATATTTTTTTAATTTTTTTTTTTAATTTTATTGTTCAAAAGCAAAAAAATTTTGGAAATAACATCAAATTTTAGAATCAGTTTAGATTTGTTCGAATTGGCCACTTTTGGTACGAATTATGGCCTTCAAAGGGCCGACAAAGCCATCACAGGCTGCACGAAAGTGGCTCTATGGTATTTTGGCCCATTCCCTGTGAATCGCCGTCTTGAGGTGATCGACACTTTGGTATTTTTTAGTGAGAACCTTACTCTCCAAAATGCCCCAGGCGCAAAAGTCCAACGGATTGAGATCCGAAGATTTTGGTGGCCATTGTGCGGAAGAAATGAAGCGAGGAACCTCCTTTTTAAGCCATTCTTGGTTGACGCGTGCTGAGTGCGGTGGTGCTGAGTCCTGTTGGAATGTCCATGGTCTGCGGCCGAAATTTTTGTCTCCCCAGGGGTTCAATACTGTCTTTAAGACATTTTCCCAATAATATTCGGCATTTATTTTGACCCCACGGTCGATGAATACTAGCGGGGAGCGACCATCGGCCGTTACGGCGGCCCACACCATTACCACCGGCGGCGCTTGAGTTCTGGTGGCCAATCGCAGGTGTAAACCTTCAGCTGATCTCTTTGGTCAAGTACACCCCATCATTTTGTTTGTTCACAAACTGCTCAATTTAGAATGGCTTCTCATCGGAGAAAACCAAATTCGGTAACTGGCCACTTTCGTGCAAGCGAAGTAACTCCTTGGCTCTTTCCAGTCTAACCTTTTTTTGTCCATCGGTGAGCTCTTGTACTTTTTAGAACTTCAATGGCTTTAGCCCATGCTCATTTTTCAATATGTGTTGCATCCGTTCTCGCGATATGTTCAGCTCACGAGCAATTTTTCTACCACTGCGGCGTGGATTTCTATCAAATCTGGCCTTCACTTTTCGGATTATTTCTGGTGCTGTTACCGTTTTTTTTGTCCACTTTTTGGACGCGATGCAACACTGCCAGTATCACGATAACGAGCAATGATACGAGAAACAAAAGATTTATTCACATTTAAATGCTGGAGGGCTCTAACGACAGCCACCTGTGGTTTTCCAGCCAAATATAAAGCAATCACACAATCACGCTTGAATTTCATCACGAATAACTTTTTTTCTGAATGCGTGTAAATAATAAAATGAACTGTCACTGGAATAAATCTGTCAGCTGTCAGACGAGCGGTTTACAAATGATAACAACCTGAAGTAATGGCTTGTGAAGTAAGTAGGTAATCAGCCTACTGTGCATGGAAGTGGCAAACCTGTAGAGAAATTTAAAGTAGCCATATTCTAGTAGGCAGTTTGTTAGCTTGGTTCAAACCCCAATACATACATCTCGAACAAATCGAAATTTAAACAAATATTGCTTTCAGCGACTTGACCTCAGCAGATTTCTGGCAAAAACTAGGAGGGTAAAATAAAACTGCTATGAAAAGCTTCTCAAATAAATCTGTCATTCTAAGTCGCCTTTAAACTGTAGATTCCGGCACTCATGGATAAGATTAGCACATACAACACAAGTGGTGTGAGAATCAAGGCCGTAATTCTGACTAAAGGGCTGTAATAACCTATTAAGTTAGAGCAATTGGCAAGACTGCAAATGTAGTAAGTTCTGTACGTTATCGCGTTGCATGGAATGATGACAATACTGATTCTGTTAAAGAAATTTGTCTATACCACTAGGTTCTCAGCAAATGGACTTATGTTAGGGCTCCTTATTTATTTACAAATAAATGTCCTTCTTCATCCATATAAAGTCCAATTTAAGCAACAATTATAGCCGGCTGGCAATGCACACCGCTGTGGATATGCTGTTTCTCGAAAATAAATTCTTCTTCTTCCATTTTTACTCAGTTGTTACTAGAGTTGTTGCGTATAGGGCTCTTAGAATTCTGAAATGATTATGTAAAGATGCTTGCATCATAAAAACATAACTCTT
This sequence comes from Sarcophaga variegata, assembly GCA_932273835.1. Classification (NCBI taxonomy): domain Eukaryota; kingdom Metazoa; phylum Arthropoda; class Insecta; order Diptera; family Sarcophagidae; genus Sarcophaga; species Sarcophaga variegata. The sequence goes on from OW026362.1 coordinate 61,574,456, forward strand.
TGGCGTGCATAATGGTCTGGAGGTATAATTGTGACGTATTCTTTTTCCATGATGATCCCGGAATAATCAATTTCTGATTTAATTTGTTTTGTTTCTTTTTTACGCGAAGACATTTCATATAACCGTACCTAGCATCACAAGGAAACTTTTCATGAATTCATTATCACGGAGCTTATAATCGTTTACCCACTCACCCATACTCAGATATTTATAATGCGTCCTCATGTCCCCAAAAAGCCCAAACTCACTAGAGAGAGTGAGTACGTACTCTTTATTAAGGTAAACCACTATGCAACGCCATTGTTCTGTCATGCTAATGAAAGTCTGTGCGTGCGTTAGTGAGAGTGATGCAACGAAAAATATGATGGAATACATGGGAGTAATATTGTGTGTGCACTTCGCCCACTTAATATGTTTGTTGTCAAATTGCTTTTATTGCTGTTGCTTTTGATGGCGCAATTTTATAGTCATTTTATAATTGCGATTGAAATATTGTATTACAACGAATGGCCGAGGTTGTCAGAAGCGCAATAAACCGGACCAAAATGTGTGACAGCAGTAATGTGATTTAGTAGAAGAGAGAAAGAGAGATAAAAGAAATCATTAAATCATTATATTCATTACCATCAGAAAAGCATAGAATTTTGCGCCCATGAATAGAGTGTCTATGGTTAGTATGCCCTTGTAGGATGGTTGTAGCATAATTTCTGGTAATGGAGAAAACCATGGGCATTTTTTACGATAACGGCAATAAATAAAATTTAATTTTAATGTCTTTGAAAAACGAATTATCAGTCATGAAATATAAATGAAAATGAAATTAAAATTTGAAGATTTTATTACGAAAATTATTTCGCCATTATTTCTCGCGATTAAAAAGAAAATTCTGAATTTTATTTTTATTTTTTTTGGCAGAGACAGCTTTACATGGCCTTCATTGTAAGCTATTGCAGATAATGCACTTTCAATTAAATTTCATTTTAAAAACCGAAACAGTTTTATTATTCGCTTGAATGAAAACAAATTTCCATTTTTCCTTTTTTATTTTTCAATAAAACTAACGCATACACTTCTCAGTGTATCCACGTAGATTACAAAACATATAACATGCATGTGTGTATGTAAACGTAATTATAAAAGTAAGTGCTTTGATGCTCTCAAACACAACCACATTAAAGAATTGTCTTTAAAAGAGTGACATTAAGTGGCCACTATTGCCGCCACCATATTAAATACACTTGCTTGCACACACGCAAGTATACTCTCCACACACAATTTTTGTTTCACACACGCACTCGTACTCACCCGCACTACTCATCCACATGTACGCATACACTATGGTGATATAAATTACAGTTGCTCACCAATACGAAAGCCACCACAATGCCGTGTATTGTATTAAAAAAAAAGAGAAAAAAATGGATCACTTTGTGTAACTGTTTCAGTGTATTTGTACGAGTCTTATCGATATACGCTGATGTTCTCAGTACTTGGCGATGTGTGTGTTGGGTGAGTGGGTATAGATCTGCTTTTATGTTTTTCTCTCTTTTTAGAGTTTAACCAGGCAATTTAATTTTTTTTGCTTTTGTTATGCTTATGCTTGTTGTTGTTTTTCTTTAATGGCTTCACCTGTATGTGGCTGATTTTGGGCGAATTTTTTTTTTAAATAAAAAATTAAAAAATGAAAACAAATTTGGGTTTGAGAGGAAGTAATTTTCGTAAGATTCATGGGAAATTTGTTTAACATGTCGTTGGAAATTGTATTGTTGAGAAACTGGTTAGAGATGGTATGGAGCATACAATCTACACAATGTTACAGGGCACCCATTGAGTCCTACTCTTTTCCAAAAGTTAGCATTGCTTGGTTTAATGATGATATTCGCAGTTAATGTTAATCTATTTGTTTCATTACAAGACTTTTGAATGGATTATTTGGAGGAAAGAGAGCAAGGCTGAACGTTGGTGGACTGATTTATAAAAGCATGCTTGGGCTTTATGGCCAGTATGCCATTCATTTAATAAAAGGTTTATCACTTACGAATATGAATCGTAACCAAAAAACGCATAAAAATAATTAAAAACTACAGCGAAAGTGGTAATTGAAACGTTGACACTCTTCAAGCATTGCGCAATGATTATGGACGTCATAAACCTCCGAATTGAAAGTTCTCGTAGTCTAGTAGGCTTACTAGATATGAGGTCGCGTGCTCAAACCCCTTTTGCAGACGTTTCGAACAAAATGAAATATGAAAAGATTATTTCTTTAAGAGAGGTATTGCGATTGCCGGAGCTGACAAGGTATTCTCCGCAGACACAACTTATTTGGCAGCAGGAAGAAACCTGCATTATTGCTAGACCCTGCTCGACATGTATGGATGTAACCTTCTCTTGCCATTGAGATGCGCAGGTTCTTAACTCCTGATATTCTCTTAGCCTTGGCAGAACTCTCCAGTATAATGATTGCTACGATAACAGTCGAGTCGGGTTTATCTCCACGTTTGATATTCCTGGTAAAAATCCAATGGGTCTCTACTCCGGTCATTATGGTAAAATTAATGTAATGTGATGTAATCGGGGGAACAAGTTTCTTGTGAACAGATGAAGTTTTCAAGGTAATATGTTGTTAAAACTCTTCAGTGACTGTATATTTGATATCATGAGATATCAAAATTAGCTTTGCATGTCTAAAAAATCGGGTCCACTCGATACTTATTGTTTTCGGAAACCATCAGTCTATGCTTTAAGCCCTGATTAGCCAAACGTCCACAGTACGTACATACATATGTTCCTTTTTAGCATATGAAGACCAATGTAAATACTTGCTGATATTACATTACGGTTCGGTAATCACTCTCATTGCTTTTTATATTCTAAAACGAATGTACTTTCCACTACCTTCCGCGAACGTTCTGCTAAGCAGGGCTTAAAGCATAGACTGATGGCTTCCGAAAACAATAAGTATCGATTGGACCCGATTTTTTAGACATGCAAAGCTAATTTTGATATCTCATGAGCTTATCTTTCTTCCTTGTCTTCCGGTATGTACTGTGAATGCAAATTCTACTTATTTTAGGTCATACGAGAGCATTGCAAATACTGTCATCTGTGGTAGTCGAGGGCGGGCGTTAAATTACATTCACCACTTAATAGTGAACACTAAAGGTGATGATGTTCATTTAATATTGTTTATGCAGTTATTGTTATTGTTGTTGTTTTTAATATTGTTCTTCATTTTCTAATCCATTTCAACAAACAATGCATTGCCATCAATCACTTGTTTTCGTCTTCATATCGCCACTTACTACACACTCACTTACACACACACACCCACAGTCACTCACTCACTCACGTACTCAAACACTCACAGTTAATGTTGTCAAAGTGATACTCGTGAGAATTTTCTCGCTTTTCGTTTTTATTGTTGTTTTCCGTGTATTATTGTGTTAGAGAGCCACACTTACTTAGTGAAACATTCAGCGAACTTACACAGAGAGAGCGCAGAGAGGTATTACACACACACACACAGAGAAAGGAAAGGTTAATAGATGTTGTTGCACGTTGTTCTTGTTGCTGCTGCTGTTGTTTACAAGTTTTTTGTTTTGTTTTTTATTTTTCATCATCATTTGAAATTGGTGTCATGTTGACTTGTACTTTTTCATCTTCTTCTTCTTCTTTTTTTCTATTATTGCAGTTGCCATTGTTGTTGATGATTTTTTTTTCGAGCACAGCACAGCTGCGAACATAAGGGTTGTTTTGCTTTAAAGTATGCAAAGAAATTTTAGATGTAATTGGGGAAATCGCCTTAAAACCCATATCAGCAGCAGGGATCAGCAATGAGTATTCAAAAAGATGTGTACAATCGAATCATACTCATAATTTCTGATACTTATATGCATTCATACTTATTTTACTCATCATTTTCGTACTTAATCATCATCATACTCATAATTTCTGATACTTATATGCATTCATACTTATTTTACTCATCATTTCCGTACTTAACAACATGTATGATGTTGTTGATTTCGACTCAACATTTGCAAGAATCGCAAAATAAGTATGATTTGCTTACGAATACTATAATACTCACTAAAAGGTTGTGTATTTAGTCTGCTTGCTACTCTGGGTAGGCTTATGAATCAAACATTTTACGAATGGTGTGAGTTTGATGTCAATGTTATACGCATACTCATTGCAACCTGTACTTATAAATCAACGTTGTAATGAGTACGAATGAATCACGAGTAGTTAAATTTCAATAATGTTGACTCACTTATATTGAAAATTTCATGAGTTTTTATGAGTAACAAAAAAACGATTCATTGCTGATCTCTGACCAGCAGATCCTCGATACGTTTTATTCAGAAATTTATTATCATATCCTCATGAGAGAATATTTAATTAAACTTGCAGTTTAGTGAGGCACACTTCTTGAGCGTTAAGCCATGTTGAAGTCAAACATCTTTAATTCATTAAAATGAAACATAAATGAAGAAATCACATGAAAATTTGCTTTGATATCTTGACTGAAAGCCTCATGGTGGATAATATCTCTGGCAGATCTAATCAGATGAGTTTAGATGAGTTTGAGTACCTCTTTATCAATTTGTGTGCTTGCTGTGGAAAACCTTATTTGTTTCTCATGCTTTTGTAGGAAATAAAGTGAACTCTTAATCACTTTCAGATGTCAGAAGTGTTAGCTAAAGTTCTGGCTATTGTACCAATGGTTAATGCTATGGAAACAAATATTTCAGAAACTCACAAGATTCGAATAACATGTTCACGAACTGATTCAACAAACCAATAACAAATCTGAAACCGTAGCGTACAATGAAAACCTAATGTTAAGATCTCTAAAGAAGGACCAACTTGGACTAAGACAGACTTTCCCAGAGAGGTGACCCTATGGTCAAAGAAATGATCACATGTTGTGGTCGCCTGATGTATATATAAAAAAAAACAAAAAATATAGGAAGTTTATAGATTCCCAGAAGAGGAGAGGAAAGTAAGTTAGCTGTACCTCTTGAGAAAATGTAGGACATAATTTGCAAAGAAGAGGAGAGGAAGTTGAATTAGCTGTACCTCTTGAGAAAATGCAGGACTTGATTTTCAAAGAAGTTCCTCGCAACGATATCTACTCCACAATACATATTCGCAAGGGACATTGTTTCCAAGCAACTACAAATGGCAACTATCATCGTAGAACTTTCTTACTTACTTAAGTGGTCATTACAGCCTTTTAGTCAGGGCTACAACCTATCTTATCACACCACTTATGTTGTGTGTTTTAATTTTATCTATGACTAGCAGAAACTACAGCTCAAAGTCGATTTCAAACGACAGATTTTTGAGAAACTTTTGATTAAATTTTTGCAGATTTTTTGCCAGAAAACTCTTGAGAAGAAATCGCGCGAAGACTTCGTTTCGTTTGAGAAGTTTAAGCCAGGAGTTGTACTACGTTCTTACGTCTAATAAGCCTACACACTATATTCCAGATTACGCTGACTATACCCAATGCATATTTGCAAAGGACATTATTTCTAGGTAACCATAGATTGGCATGCTATCATCCTAGGACTTATTGCGGTGGTCTAACCCCATGCCTGGTCGTAAAACTTTTCTTAAATGACCAGAAGACGGGGCAAAGTGCTTTATGACACTCCTTTATTCCTTAAAGGAACGAAAATGGGCAAAACTCGTATATAATCAGTGCTAGACTTTAGATCGCCTATATAATCAAACTGTCATCATGGCAATAATGCAGTTTTGCTGTTAAATTTAAATGTTAACCATGTTCCTCATTCATTTGAGAATGTGTTTGTATCAGAGATCAGCAATGAGTATTCAAAAAGATGAGTAGAATCTGAAGTTATGAATCTAAATGAGTAGGCTTATGAATCAAACATATTTCGAATGGTATGAGTTTGATGTCAATGTTACAACCCCTGAACTTATAAATCAACGTTGTAGTGAGTACGAAGGAATCACGAGTAGTTAAATTTCAATATTGTTGACTCACTTATGTATATTCAAAATTTCATGAGTACGTATGAGTAGCGAAAAACGATTCATTGCTGATCTCTGGTACTGATGCAGGCACATTCACGAAGAGGCAAAAACTAGTAGTCAGAGTCGTTATTTTCGGAAATTTTTTTTTACTATCCTTTTAAATTCCTGATCAAATCGCTTATAGGCCACTCTCAGGAAAAATGAATCACTTTTGAATTCCAATAGAAGCTGTGCTTTGATAAATCCGTGTCTAACTTATTGTGAATATGAAACGACCCATCAGTTCAATTTCACTTGGGGCTTCTTGTTGTGTTGTTCTCATTTCATCCAACACCGCCTCACCCCATGTACCTTTACACCTTCTTGAAATAAATTGAGTTCATTTCTGCGTTTCAATTTTATTCGTTATTTTTTATTCGTTTATTTTTTTGCTGTTGTTCTAAAGCGAATAACAGTTGTTTTGTATACAATTTATAACACGTTTGAAATGCTCTCGAGTATTATAAATTTCATACACAATTTTTTTATTTTTTTTGTTAGCACCATCGTTTTATCTTGTTTTTTTTCACGTGTTTTTATTGTAACTTTATAAACTGATTGGTAACGAATGGGTTTTCCCAAAAGGTAAATACCTACAGTCAGTAGGTAAAAACGAGTAACAACAGCTGCAGCAACAACAGCAACAACAGTAACAACAACAGCAACAGTAAATATATTTATAAACAACATATTGCAATTGATAAAATTATTGATATTTTGTTGAAATTGTTATTTATCGCCATTTTGTTTTTTCCATTTTGTTTTTTCCATTTTTTTTATTTGTTTTCTTACTTGATTTAAAGCATGGAAAAAGGTGGTGTAACATAAAAAAAAATCTCTACGCTGTCAAATGTACATATGTATTTGTACCGTACCATACATATGGTGCTTTCCACTCAGCAAAAAAAAAAATAGAAAAATTAAACAAAAAAGCAAATAAAAATAAATGTATTGCAATCAATACAAAAGGAACGTGCAACAAACACGATTGTATCATCAATAAGTTTATGGGATTTCTCTGTAACACATTTTATTTGTTTAAAACTGGATTTAGCATTTGGAGTATTTCCTGAGGAATAGAGTCTAAAAGTAAAATTACAACCGTCTTGGCATTAATTTTTTTTATTGAATAATAAAAATGTATTCGTAAATCCGAGAGCTCTAATAAATCTGGATGTAAACTGGCCACCTTATACCACATCTAGTAGCTAACACAGGACAAAATAAAAGTTAAACAAAGGTTAAATTTAATTTGGTTGCTGATGAAAATTTTTGATTTGCTGTTGTAATGTCCAATTATTATGTATTTAAAAAGATGAGTAGAATCCAATCATATTCATAATTTCTGATACTTATACGCTTACATACTTATTTTAATATCATGGCACCTCAACTCATATTTGAGATCGACTGTAGTCCATTTGAAGCATTGCGCTTTAGTAATTTTTTTCACATGGCCCTCTCCTTTACATGTTACAGGAAGTATATTATCTGATCTCCACAAAAATTGATAATCTCGTCGTGTGTGAGTAAATGCAAGCAAAATAAAATTAAAAAATAAGTATTCTTGCTGCTATATAGATAGCGTACCAGTAAAACTCCAAATATTAGAGCACACAAGAGATCAGCAATGAGTATTGAAAAAGATGAGTAGAATCGAATCATACTCATAATTTCTGATACTTATACGCATTCATTCTTATTTTAATATCATGGAACCTCTACTCATATTCAAGGTTTGAAGTCCTCCATCATATTCATACTTAACAACACGTATGATGTTGTTGTTGATTTCGACTCTCCATCACTCAATATATACACGAAGCACAAAATAAGTATGAATCGCATACGAACACTAAAATACTCACTAAATGGTTGTGTGTTTGCTCTTCTTGCTGCTCTGTCTTTTTTGCTTATGTGTCTTTTTTTTCTTTTTTGTAAATGCAAAAACAACTAAGACTGTAAATTTTGATGAATGAATAAGCTATATAAGTATTTTTCTAAAGTTATGAATCTAAATGAGTGGGCTTATGAATCAAACATATTTCGAATGGTATGGCAACGTTGTACGCATACTCACAACGTTGTAGTGAGTACGAATGAATCACGAGTAGCTAAATTTCAATATTGTTGACTCACTTATATTCAAAATTTCATGAGTGCTTATGAGTAGCGAAAAAAACAATTTATTGCTAATCTCTGATGTAATGAAGTGAGTTACGCGAGGTAGGCGTATGTTTCGCCACATTTTAGTTTTCTCATCAATATTACAACACCTACTTAAGACGCGAACTAGGTTCGGTTCAACTGGCAGACGCTTTATTACATACATATATACATACATAATTGGTCATTACAACCCTTCCGTCAAGATTACGGCTTCTCACACCACTGATGTTGAGTGCTTTTATTTTATATGTGAGTCGCTGGACCTACAGTTTAAAGTCGACTGCAAACGACAGATTTTTGGGAAAGTTTTTCATGGCATTCGCATTTATTCTCAGAGTTTTTGCCGAAAATTTGCTGAGAGTCAGTCATCAGTCATTTTTCGTTTTGTTGGAGATGTCTGAAGATATATTGAAGACGTCTTGGGTTTGAACCTTAGCATCACTTCTAATAAGCCAACGCACTATCTACTACACTGCGACGACTACAGAACCATGCAAGCATAGAACGGAAATATTTTAATCAAGTGACTTATGCGTCGCATGTATGTCTTTCGCTGCATGTTAGTTTTCTCATCAATATTAAAGAACCTACTTAAGACACGAGTTATATTAGGTTCAACTGGCAGCAGTTGAGGTGAGATCACGGGGCACAACTTACTTGGATCCTATAACGTTCCATTTGTAACATTGATATTACCTGTCCTGTCATAATTATCGTATAATATTCGTCTTAGGTTTCCAAATGCCGGGCAAACGACAGAGAAGGTGTGGTAGCCTCTTTAGAAGTTATTATGAGCTATTCTCAGTCTCATGACATGAGCACCCAAAAGCCAGTGTCCGTTGTCACTGACATGAGGTTCCTTAGTAAGGATAACTCATCGCTTTTTACTGACTTAACCCTCAAATTGTGTCTGATAGTCTAGTAGGTAGTGTGTTGGCTTATTAGAAGTGAAGCCACAGTTTAAAGTCAGACACCAACACGACAACATGAAAAGAAATATTTCTTCTGCAGATTTCTGGCAAACACTCTGAGAGTAAATAAAATTGCCATGAAAAAGTTTCTCAGAAAATCTGTCGTTCGGAGTCGACTTTAAACTGTGGGTCCCTCCACTCATATATGAATTTAACACACACAACATGAGTGGTATCAGAAGCTAGATTGTAATCCTGACTAAAGGGTCGTAGAGACTAATTATGCATGTATGTACGTATGTATTGCTACGTTTTTAGCTTTTAAAAATGTTTAAAATATGAGCTCATAGATTGCAAATAAAATAAAAATATATTTATGTTTAGTTTTCATTAAAATTCTTTATTGTTCGCACAATTCTGTGCGGCACTGTTCATAACTTTATGTATACAACAACAATTGGTTTGTTTGTTATTCCTCTGATTACACCCTTTGCATAAACAATAACAATTACTAGACAATTGTTTGACTGATCTTTGTAACGGAAATCTTCAAACCACGATTACTCTCTTCAAACACACCGCGTCTACACACAAGACTGACTGAACTTTAAATAACTCACTCGCCTGCTTTGCCTTGCCTTTATATGGCAGGATAAACAGTCTGATGAATGTTCTTGAAGGCAAATGTTCGTGGCTTCACCTTCTCGAGATCTCTATAAATACAAACGTCGTTGTTTTATTATTACTGTTTGTGTATTTTGTTTACATTTATTCTTGTAGTGTTTGTTGTTGTATTTATGTTTACTTGTTTTCCACTTCTTTTTATGCTGGTGTTTCCTATTCTAAAACAAGTATACTTAAAGTTTATAATACCCGGTTAGATAGCCAGTTACTGCAATCTGTGTAAGTGCTTTCGGCTTCTAAACCCCTTTTCTTATTCCCCATAAAAAAGATTCTGGCATAAACAGCAACGTGGAAACTACTCACCTCGCAAGCTGATCTGCGTTTTCATTATCGCAAATGCTGACATGATCCAGTGATTAATAAAATTTATTTTCATTTTCTATACACTTTCAAAATGTTTGTTAATATTTTTTTTAAATTTAAAGTCATTCAAAATGATTTCGAAATCCACAGAAATCTTATCGAAATTGAAAAAGAGCTCTTCTTGCATTATTTTTAGTTCAGCATCCATCTGCTCTCTAACCCTGCCATTAGTTTTCTATTTTTCGAAACACTTTGTCTCAATGAGGCAAAAAAGCAATATGTACTCTTTCTTGTTAACTAAACACTTGAGTTTAAAAGCTTTTAATTCAATGAAAGTCAAAAAAAAAGAAACGTAATGAAAACAAACCAAAATGCCAGTAAATGTGATTCAATTGCTGATGAAAATGTCAAATAAAAGGGGGAAAAGGAAACTCAAAACCAAAAAATGAGAGAAATTGAAATTTTTGTAATTGAAAGTCATTTTCCGAAAGCAGTAACGCACAGTAAGTGGAAAGCATTTCTAAATAATTTGCTGAAAAACGATATGAATACATATCGATAAGAAAATATGAATTTTTGGTATTTAATACGAGGGCAGATATGACTAGACCTAATCAGTGTCTGATATTATTTTACTCAAAGAGATCATTTGGAATATTTGAAGTGAGTATTTATAAATGGTTACACAGTGAGCGTCTAAAGGAACTGTACACTATGGATAAAATTCTAACAATTACCAAACTCATCTTTACCACTTAAGGAGAGTGCCCGAAAAAAATTTTTAATATTTTGAAATTTTTTGTAATTTTTTTTCTTTGTTTCAATTTTAAAAACTGCTAGTGGAACAATTTTAAAATACTAAATAACGGTAATTTATTAATGTATACATTTTTTAATGTACAGTGACTTTTGACGCTCACTGTATGTATTATGCCACATACGCTACTACAGGAAAAAATTAACTCCAAGGTTTTCCAATGTGCTGCAAATGCATTAAAAAATATCGCCAAAAGGCAATGAGGATATTGGCATGATATGTACAGTTTCTTTTGACGCTCACTGTATGTGGGGTTACTCACAATGTATCCATGGTTCCTGCCTATATATCAGACACCTTAAATGAAAATGTAACAAATGTGATGCAGCACTGCAGATAATTTGTTAATTATCAATTGGCCTTTGCATCTTATGATTAGGTACATAGTTCAATCCATGTTTCTTTGTTTTTTGCTTCCGAAACTATTGATAGTCAAAGTGTTTGATTGTATGGCTTTTCCGTACTGTCACAAAACATCGCTTTCATTGTCTTATTATTCCTTACTTACTTAATTGGTCATTTCTACCCTTCAGTTAGGATTCCTACGTTTTGTGTGTTAAATTTGTCCAAACGATAAAATTTTCGGAACTTTTGATGGGAATTTTATTTTACTCGCAGAGTTTTTGCCTGAAGCCTGATGAGAGGAAGTCGGCAAGGAGAAATATTTTTTCATATTTTGTTTTGTTCAAGACGTTTAGTCTGAATCAATGCCTCACTTACTAGACTACAGTGACCTTTGCTTTATTTTAATTTTATTCATCATTTTTTTGTTGTTACTGTTACCGCTGTGGCTTCCTTCTGTCATTATCTAAAAGCGACGTTGTCGTTGAATGAAAGTAATGTAAAAAAATTTTTTCGATTTAGTCGTACTCTTTCCCGAGCTGAATTGCTATCTGACAGCATACAAAGTCGTTTTTGCTTTTGCTTATCGTTTCTCAGGGCACGATTGGACGGTTTTGTGAAGGGAACAGAAGCTTTTTCATATTTAAATTTGGAAACCATGGTGTAAATTTGTGAAAAGCACAAAATTTAAATGCGGAGAATTCCAGACCACCTCTCCTGTTCGATGACGAAGTTGAGTTTTTGATATAAAACGGCTCAGACATGTAGATCCAGTTAAGAGATAAAAACATAATCGAAAATAGAAATTGTGTATATGACCTGATTAATTCTATGGTATGGATTTCCTTCCAACTCTCATGCGGAACGAAGATACGAATATTCAATGTACTGCTATATGTACAGTGGACAGCAAAAGTCTTAGTACGGCAATATATTTTTTTTGGCAATTTCATGAATTTTAGCCAAAAGTTTGTATAAAAATTTATAGTTTATATGTTTATTTTATTAATTTATTTCTGTTTTATTATAAAACAAAAAATTTTTTAATGTTTTTCATAAGACAAGAGAAAAATAAGGAAAAGTTTCAGATGATTCCACAAGTACCCCCAAGGAGAACCCTGAGTAAATTTTAAATTCCAAAGCCTAATACATGAAAATGTTACCGCTTGTATTTAATAGAATATCCCTTAAGGTCAAGCAGTCCATTTAACCCATTTGGAATTGAATGTACAAGTTTTGTTTAATGTTTTCTGGTGGCACCATGAGCAAGTTTTTCGGTTGACTTTTTTTTGAGGTTTAGCGATTACGTAACCGTTCTTTCAAATGATCTCTTAAATACTCTCTTGAAGTCATATCGGGACTTTGTGCAGGAGTATTAAGCCTTAGGGGACTTTTCTTTTGTCAAAATATATTGCCGTATTAAGACTTTTGCTGTCCACTGTACATACTGCTAATGAAATTGAGATATTTAATGATATTGGTACACCGTGGCCATATTTCAACCATTTTTTTCAAGAATACTTGGAATCTTTTTGCATCTGCGTATTACCAATGAGGGTTCTGAATTACATTCTTTTAAACTGTTTTGAAAGTACACACACTCACAAGTAGCTGTAGATAATAAAATCAGAAAAACTGATGAATTGAAACACACATGAATACACAGCGATAGTAGGCCGCGTTGGAACTTGCCAACATTATAGGCAACTTACTTGAAATAGTGTCCTTGGGGAAAAAAACTTGTGTACTCTTCCTTTTAGGGATTTATGCATACGGTATTGTGTTATTAGTTCTTTGAATTGTTCAATTTATCGGTTGCTATTGAATTGAAGAAATCGCTGTAGTCTAGTAGGCAATGTGTTGGAAAAAATCTATAAATTAGGCTCGGACCGAGATAACGCAGTGTCGTCGTTGAAGTCACCGTAGTCTAGAAGGTAGTGTGTTGGCTTAATAGACGTGAAACCTCGGTTCAAACCCCAGGTCAAAATTTGAAAAAAATATTTCTTCGGCTACTTCCTCTCAGCAGATTTCATTCAAAAACTCTGAGAGTAAGTAAAATTGCCATGAAAGGTTTCTCAAAAATCTATCGTTTGGAGTCGACTTTAAACTGTAGGTCCCGCCACTTATGGATAAAATTAACACACATAACATAGGTGGTGTGAGAAGCTAGGTTACAATCCTGACTAAATAGTTGTAATGACCAATTATGTATGTATTTATGTTCGCAATTTCTGAGCAAAGATTAGAACTACGGACTCTCGTCTAATAAGTCAATGCACTCTCTATCTGAATATAGCATCTTCTAATAGATAAAATACAGTCGGGAAATTGAAGAATCCAAAGAACTATAAGAAGCTAGGTTGTAATCCTGACTAAAGGGTGAAGTAATTATTTGTCACTTGACTTCTGTGAAAATTTATTCAAACTTTACGTTACTTAGTTTGCTTTTAATGGTCATTAACTCATTAGTGCCCAGTGGCAACTTAAGATGCCAGCAGAAGCTGCCTTAGTTTTTATGCTCTGAGAGGAAATTGAGTTTAAAAAACAAGACGGTAACCGTTAGAAAAAAAAGGAATTCGGGCATTAATGGGTTAATGGCCGACTATAATGTGATTTGTAGAGAAAATTGTATAAAAAATTACATAAAAAATGATAAAATTAATAAATTTTTCTAGGAATTGTTGCCTCATAGGCAGTCGGCTTTGTATTTGGATAATGGAGTGTGTGAGGAAGCAATACTAAGCCTAATTCAGTGTTATCAAATGTCGTTATTTACTCAAATACATGCTTTGATGAATGCTTCTAATAGCTTTCAATTTTAGTTCTTAGAACACTGCTTATGGATCATTGTCCTTACTTTAGTTAAGCCTATCAAAATGTTTGTAACTAAACAGTATACAAAGCTGTCTATTATTCCCAAAAAAAATATTTAAACGGATATCCGGCGAAACCGTCAAACATGTACATAGACACACACATACATACATACAACCTATACAGATATAAAGTAAATAAACTTAAAACTCTCAACCTTTATTTCATACCAGTTTTTGTGTAGTTTTTTATGTTTAATTTGCCTTCGAAAAAATAAAAAGAAAAAAATTTATAATGAACCGCAACGGATACAAGTATTTACAAGGTGTTTGTCATCCAAAACAACAACAACAGCAGCAGAGACCAACACCATATGACTAACGGATAGGATACAACAACAGCGACAACAAAAAACTTTTCAACGGGAAAATATATTCCCGACCTGAAAAGAAAAAAAAACGATTTTAAAACGACAAAATCACATGACGATAATGCCACGGTTGTCGTTGATGTTGTTGTCGTTTGTTTTTCGTTTTGTTGTTATTGTTGTTGTTGTTGATTTAACTGATGTTGATTGCAATAATGTAGACAATGGCGTTGATGTTGATGACTTTGGGTCAACAGCAAAAGGAAGTCATTATAAAAATGTAAAACAACATCACCGTGTGCCACACAAAAGCAAATGCCAAAGCCAAAGCGGCAATATTACACATACAAAGAGAAAAAAACGGCATTTTTTTAATAGGAAAACTTGTGTGAAAAACCAAGCCAACTAATGTGTAAAGAGTTGATATACATATAAACGTTGCCATCATTATTTTGTTGAAATACCTCCTCTATTTTTTCTCTCTTTTTTTTGGTGTATTTTTACATTATTACGGGTCCTTTCCTTTTGTATTCAAAATATTGGCCGCCATTTATTTCGCGTGAAAACAAAAACAGAATCAGAATCAGAATCACTTTTTGAAACGGTTGAACAGTTGACTTGTTTTCCGTCGGCCGGCAGTTTATAAGCCTCTAAATAAACAAAATTTTTGACTGCCTGCCTGTAAACCATATCAAATGGGAAACTCAAGTCCTTTATTATATTTGTATGTATACATATATGGGGCAATAATAATGTACGTACATTGATATTAAATATTTATATATGCCAACGACAATATATCAATGTAACTAAGAGGTGTCATTATATTGTGCCGAATACTGTTTAAATATGGCAACAGTTTAAAACTAAATTAAAGGATAATGAAACCCTCCACGTATATTAGTAAGATTAACACTGTTAAAGGCATTTTATTTATGGCAGCGGTATTAAAACTACAGTCACAGAAAAAAGTATACATATGGCGGTGTATGTGGAACTTATTTCCACTGATTTTTTTTATCAATTTAAACAAAACAAATATGAAAAAAAATTTAACATAGAAATTATAAGGAAAAAAATAAAAATTTCCGCAAAAAACGCACCGTTGTACGTACAGTGTGGCTGATATATAATGCAACAAATTAAAGCGCTATATTTTTTTAATTTTTTTTTTTAATTTTATTGTTCAAAAGCAAAAAAATGTTGGAAATAACATCAAATTTTAGAATCAGTTTAGATTTGTTCGAATTGGCCACCTTTGGTACGAATTATGGCCTTCAAACGGCCGACAAAGCCATCACAGGCTGCACGAAAGTGGCTCTGCGGTATTTTGGCCCAATCCCGGCGAAGCGTCATCTTGAGATGATCGACACTTTGGTATTTTTTTAGTGAGAACCTCACTCTCCAAAATGCCCCAGGCGCAAAAGTCCAAAGGAATGAGATCCGGAGATTTTTGGTGGCCATTGTGCGGTAGAAATGAAGCGAGGAACCTCCTTTTTAAGCCATTCTTGGTTGACGCGTGCTGAGTGCGGTGGTGCTGGGTCCTGTTGGAATGTCCATGGTCTGCGGCCGAAATCTTTGTCTGCCCAGGGCTTCAATACTGTCTTTAAGAAATGTTCCCGATAATATTCGGCATTTATTTTGACCCCACGGTCGTTGAATACGAGCGGGGAACAACCATCGGCCGTTACAATCGGCGACGCTTGAGTTCTGGTGCCCAATCGCAGGTGTAAATTTTCAATTTTCAACTGATCTTTTTGGCAAGTAAACCCGATCATTTTGTTTGTTCACAAACTGCTCAATTTGGAATGGTTTCTCATCGGTGAAAACCAACTTCGGTAACTGGCCACTTTCGTGCAGGCGAAGTAACTCCTTGGCTCTTTCCAGTCTAACTTTTTTTTTTGTCCATCGGTGAGCTCTTGTACTTTTTGGAACTTCAATGGCTTTAGTCCAAGCTCATTTTTCAATATGTGTTGCATCCGTTCTCGCGATATGTTCAGCTCAAGAGCAATTTTTCTACCACTACGGCGTGGATTTCGATCAAATCTGGCCTTCACTTTTCGAATCATTTCTGGTGTCGTTACCGTTTTTTTTTCGTCCACTTTTTGGACGCGATGCAACACTACCAGTATCACGATAACGAGCAATGGTACGAGAAACAAAAGATTTATTCACATTTAAATGCTGGAGGGCTCTAACGATAGCCACGTGTGGTTTTCCAGCCAAATATAAAGCAATCACACAATCACGCTTGAATTCCATCACGAATAACTTTTTTCTGAATGCTTGTAAATAATAAAATGAACTGTCACTGGAATAAATCTGTCAGCTGTCAGACGAGCGGTTTACAAATGATAACAACCCGAAGTTGGTTGCAATACATATCAGCCACCCTGTAGGCTGTTTTCTTTGACTATAGGTCACACGAAATTTTATTTTCCTAAAAACTGAAGCCAGTAATCATTTGGTAGGCTTAACGTATAGGGACTTAAATATCTTTATAGATAATCAATTAACATTTAAGGCAATAATATTTAGGAATAAGGGATCTAACACCGTCTAGGGGTGTAAAAAGCGATTAATAATTACTCTAGGCATGAAACGGTACGTGTTATATGGATTCCTAGTCGTCATGGAGTGTTTGGAAATGAGAAAGCAAAAGTTTTGGCTAATAGAGCTACAGTGTTACATACCATAACCCAAGGAGCACGGGATCCAAGAGTGTCTTGGTGTGTAGAAAGACGATTAAAAATTACTCTGGTCATGAAACGGTACGCATTATATGGATTCCTATTCATCATGGAGTGTTTGGAAATGAAAAAGCGAATATTCTCGTTAATATGGCCAGAGCATTACATACCATAACTTTGGATAACCCAAAGCCTTTCAATGCTTCAAAGACCAAGCTGAGAAAGTGGGCAGAAATGTCACATCTCGACTATTAAGGAATAATGACGGAGTAAGAAGAATTACAAAAATACTTTGGGACTATCCTAATGTGAAGAGAATCCATGGGTATTTGAAAACTAAATAAGGGCGACTTGAGCATGCTAATGAGGATATTTACGGGGCGCTCCACGCTATACGTTTTACTATAATGGAAAACGATGAATGCAGGCCATGCAGTAAAGAAATCGAAGCGATGGAGCACTTATTGTGTCACAGCCCATCTTTCGTAAGCTAGAGAACCCAATAACTGCAGACATAACTCATCTCAGAGCAGAGTACTGAGAGAAGTTAAGGAAGATTGTACAAGATACAGACTTTAGGCATATAGATAGCTGAGTAGATACTTTTACGGTTAATTTTATGCTGTATTGTGGTCTTAAAAGAACTATTATTCGTAAGTAGCTTAGGAATTACCTGTTTTTATATCACAGAGACATTACAGTGAACTATGGGATCTAGAAGCTGAGTGCTGAAGTACTAATGCCATGTTTTCTTTCTAATCATCTCATCTAACCTCACCCAACTACAGTACTTAACCATTTTGTAATCCATTTTATTTTTTTTTTAGAAGAATGAAAAACAAATTCTTCATGACATGGAAATCCTTTCGAGAAACAGCATGGGCCAAGAGTAATTATTTCATAAAAATTTGCATGACCACCACACAATAACAAACAGACATTAAAAGTTCACACAAAAACTTATGTTGACTGACAGAAAAGTGACCGAAAACAGAAAAAAGGAAAAATAGGAAAAATGACAAAAAATAAATAAATAAATGAGTGACTGACTGACTGACTATTCATATTTAATTGTTTAAAGTTGAAGTTTGTGCATGTTTTTTGCTTTTTCGTTTAATTATTAGAATAAAAATATTTGATATCAAGTAGCCGACATGCTGTGCTTATGGAAAAAGGAAACCACAATGGATGAGCATTTCAACAAGGACATGACAAGAGTGTTCCATCTCTCATACTGGACTGCATGGAATTATCATCATTAATATGAGTTGGAATTAAAACAAAGCTTCTGCAAAAACTTTGCATATGTCATGAGACAAGTAACGAAGAGCAAGTTTGTTAAAAAAAAAATATTTCAGATATGAATAGAAAGAATAAAAAATATTTAAAAAACTTTTCTTATACTTTTCCTCATCTCCAGTAAAAAGTTGTTAATGAGTTGTGTTTGTATTAGAAACTAGAAGCATAGAAGAATTATTGAGAATTGAATTAAAAACTAACAAAACGTACTCTACACAAATTAAAACATATTTCGTCACATCATTACTTACCTAATTTGTCATTACAATCCTTTAGCAAGGATTGCAACCTAGCTTCTCACACAACTCTTGCTGTATGTGTTAGTTTTCATACATGAGTGGCGGAACCTAACAGTTTAAAGTCGACTCCAAACGACAGATTTTTTAAAAAACTCTTTCGTAGCAATTTTATTTAACTTTTAGAGTTTTTGCCAGACGACTGCTGAGAGGAAGTCGCCAAATATTTTATCATATTTCGTTTTGTTCGAAATGTGTGATCCAAGGATTGATCCACGGCCTCACATCTACCTACTAGACTACGGCGACTTCAACTACTCTACCTTCCTAATTTGATTTATAGAATTTTCGCTTTTCGACGTTTGATGGCAATATTCTCCAAAAGGCAAATATAATTATAAATACAAAGCTCTGGTGCTGATTGTCAAGACCGGTCAATAGGGCTTTAGTTGACTGGTCTATAAAAATAAGCAGTTCACTTGACAAGGAATACATACATATATTGCCAAGCAGATGTAAACGATCGTAATTAATAATACAGTCATTGAATAAAAATTCTTACTAGGTAGGTAGGTTGAGGCAGAGGAGACCATCCAAGGTCTCATGACTATTGACATGTGCATATATAAGCCTTACCATTTTATTTTCTATGGGAAGTCCGTATATCTTATACAAACTTTCTTAATTTCCTCCAGTTCAATCCTTAGATACGAGTTATGTCTGGTATAGATAGTGTCATCCCCAAAATATTGGGATCTCAAGCTTACGAAAACTGGACAATGCCATAAAAAGTACTCCATTGTTTCGATTTCTTCACTACATGCCCTGCATTCATCATTTTCCACAACGCTGATACGATTCGGGCGGAGTGTCATACGCGTACGCTCATTAGCGTGTTCAGGTCGCTCTTCCTTAGTATTAAAATACTTATGGTTTTCTCCTCACTTGGATAGCCCAAAGTATTTTTGTAATTCAGCCTACTTGGGTCATTATTCCTTAATAGTCGATGTTACAATTCCACCCACTTTCATGGCTCTTCACGGTCTTTAAGCATTGAAAGTCGTTCGGTTATTCAAGCTTATGGTGTGAAAGATTGTGGTTCTCACAGCCAGAATATTCACTTCCTCATTTCTTATCACTCCATGATGACTAGGAATTCATATAATTTGGATCGTTCAATGCCTAGAGTAATTGTTAATCACCTTTTTACACCCCCTGGACGGTGTTTGATCCCTTATACAATTTTTGCCATAATGCCATTGCCGGCGGAAGTCGCCGTAGTCTAGTAGGTAGTGTGTTGGCTTATTAGACGTAAAGCCAGGGTTCGAGCCCCAGGCCAGACATCAAAACAAAATACAAAAAGTATTTCTTCGGCGACTTCCTCTCAACAGATTTCTGGTAAAAAACTCTGAGAGTAAATAAAATTGCCATGAAAAAGTTTCTCAAACATCTGTCGTTCGGAGTCAACTTTAAACCACCACTCATGTAGAAAATTAACACACACAACATAGTGGTGTGAGAAACTAGGTCGTAATCCTGACTGAAGGGTTGTAATGACCAATTATTTGTGTCATTGTCGTTAATGTTATTGCCGTATTTGACAACCCGCACATATATTTAAATCTCTATGCTATCAAATGATTACTGGCCGTAATCATACATTCTCGGATCGAGCATACCTCCTCCCGAAAAAACGTATTGTGGTCCTAGCTTAAGTGGACTGTTAAAAATACAGACCAGAGATCAGCAATGAATCGTTATTTCACTACTCATAAGCACTCATGAAATTTTTAATATAGGTGAGTCAACAATATTGAAATTTAACTATGTACTCTGATTAATTCATACTCACTACAACGTTGATTTACAAGTACAGGGGTTGCAATGAGTATGCGTACAACGTTGACATCAAACTCATACCATTCGAAATATGTTTGATTCATAAGCCAACTCATTTAGATTCATAATGCTATGTTCAGATATGCACTTTTATTGGGTAAATATTCGGTTTATTGAGTACAATAGTTTAAGTGTTCAGACATAATAATATACGCAGTTCAGCTGCTTATTCAATATTCAATTCAGAGCTGGTTTTTTTTTTTGTTTTTTGGGTTTGCCGTTGTTGACATTTGAGTTGTCGAATATCAACAAATATGTTCGGTTAATTATAATATGCTCACTAAACACACTTATGGCAATACTGATTCGAGTAACTCGAATAATTCATCTAAATGTATAGTCTTAGTTCTTATTGTATTTACAACAAAAAAAAAGACACATAAGCAAAAAAGACAGAGCAGCAAGCAGAGCAAACACACAACCATTTAGTGAGTATTTTAGTGTTCGTACGCGACTCATACTTATTTTGAGTTATGGAGGGTCGAAATCAACAACAACATCATACGTGTTGTGTAAGTATGAATATGATGAGTACTTCAAACTTTGAATATGAGTAGAGTTTCCATGATATTAAAATAAGTATGAATGCGTACAAATATCAGAAATTATGAGCATGATTCGATTCTACTCATGTTTTTGAACACTCATTTCTAATCTCTGATACAGATACGCATTCAAAATATCTCTGTACAGGAAATCAAATACTGTGCGAAAAAAAAACAACCACATGAACCAATATAACCTTCACTGTACATTAAATGCAGAATATATTGTAATTTACATACAATATTGGCTTCAAATTAATCGAATTTAAAATAAATTTAAAGTAAAAAACGACTTTTTTCTGGAATTGCTCATGAAAAATGATTTCAAATGTTGAACGTATGCTTTTTATTGGCTTCAATTGGATTTTGGCTAAAATGTATCTATGTACTCCAGCTGTTACTTTAATTGCTTTTTTACAATTTTTTATTACAACGTTTTTCATTTGGATTTGAATTTGAATTTGAATTTAAATTTATTTTTTCTTTTTTTTTTTTTTGTTTATTTTAAAAAAAATTTTATTTTTTTTTTATCAAATATTTGTCTAATTTAGTTCACTAAATTAACAAAAACTAAAACAACAACAATTTATATAAAATTCTAGTGTCAATTTAACATTTCATTTGTATATCTCAGTCAGTATTTTTGATGCCAACAGTGGAGATTTTTTCTTCTTTTTTTTTGCTCATATTTTAATGGTTGCCGGTTGACAAGGCAGAGGAGCGAGGAGAATATTGCCTTTGACTAAATTTACTTCAGCTTTGTCTGTGTCTATTTTCATTTACACAATTTGAGTTTAACTTTTTCATTTAAAATACAAAAAAAATTTATATTCGTATTTATTTTATCAAAAATTTACACACTGGAGTACTTGAGTTTGCCTTTTTTTGCTCATTTCTGTTTCAAATATTTGTTACGGTATTCTACTGTGCTATAAATGCAGCACTTGTGCCTTTGATGTTGCAAAACAGAAATTGCTTTGAGCTTGGTTTCAATTCGATATTAAAATGAACAAAGTTTATCGTTATTAGATTTGTAAATAAAAAAGAAGTTTGCGATACCCACGAATTTAGGCTGAACTTACCAATTAGTTCCTTTCAAAACCCCAGGATACATTTTATAGAGGCCGTAACATATTGTTATGTTGTTATCTTTTAAAAACGTTTAAAATTTGTAAGTGTGGGACGAAAGTGATATTGATTGAAGTAGTCGTGGCCTAGTATGTAGCGTGTTACCTTATTAGACATCAGACCAAGGTATAATATTCCTGCTGCTAAAGACTTCGAAGAAGAAGAAAATAGAAGCTCGTCTTATGAACTGGAGAAAGTATTGACAACAACAAACATGACAACAGGATGTTTATCGCCAAAGATGGTACTACTTGGAACAGAATAAACTGCAATTTAGTAGTTTGGGATGAAAAAAATCTAGTCTTACTGCTCTTCTCATATTTATCTCACTTGACAGACAAACATTAGAAGAATGTGTTTCGTCCCATGTTTTATTACAGATGATAATATTTCGGTCAACTACGTACGTATGAGATAACAGAATCATTCGCTTTGATAATGATATATTTTTCATCTATTACGACTTTTCGAAAAATGAGCTGAAAGTATTGCAGCCTTTCATAATCATGCTTAAAGCCTTATTTTGAAATTCGAATGAAAAGGATTTTTTTTCCTTAATTTTTTTGATGGAAAATTTTAACCATTTTCATAAAAATTTTATCACACAACTTGTAGTTTTATATAAGAAATAATACTGTATAAATAGTTTGGGCTTAGGTATCATAATTCCAGAGCAGCCCATATATCCTTTTTTAAGATTTTTAAAAAATTTAATTTTTTGTTCGCCTAAAAGGTAAAAAATTAAAGAACATGTATTTAAATAATGATGCTTATGTTTTTATGTTCCTTTTTTAGTATATTTTCATTTCAAATTAAAGTTTTTTAGCAACAGAATTCAAAAGCTTTTTAGATTTATTGTGGAAAATGAAAATTACATCCAGCGATTTTAATTGAAATTTGATACTTAATGATGGCATACTTACAGTGATTGTTAGGGAAATTAATTTAAGGATATTTATATAAATCAAGCTTCATTAAGAGATTTACGGAGTAATGCTTGGTATTGATTTAATTTAATTTTGATCATATTTAATTTTGTCGCTGTAGATTAGTAACTAATTGAATTTGATGGTCGTTATAAATTTCGTGGTGCACAGAAGTCGAATTGGCAGTTTTAGATTCAAATACATGCTACATGCGTAACAACTACTTACAGCAGTATTTGGGGAAACCCGTATCCGGGAAACCAGAGAGGAATCAAGGAGAGAAAATTTTTGTTGACATAATCGATGTTCTATTGCAACAGAAAACTTTTTTACCTCCCATGACGTTGACAACAAATATTTCTAACGATTCACAAGAATGTTTTGTACCATCAGGTTTCAGCCAGCCCTCAACTGAGAGTGTTACTGATGCGAGTGACAATAAGCTGTCCTATCTAAGCAATTGGAAACTTATAAATCGCCACAAAGCAGGGTGCTAGACGTCAAATTATTACCATTTAGAAAGAAATAAAACCAAGCTGACATGAAGTGCTTGATTTTTATGTAAAAAACCATGCCAATGTACATCATGTCAAAAATTTTGTCGCAAATTTCATAAAAGTGATAATAATAATGTAATAATAATGTAAATAAATAGTTTTATTAAAATGAATCAAAATATTAAATTTTTTTTTAACAAAATCTATCAATAATCGTGACAATTCCATGTACTACAAGTGTGTATAAAAAGTGGTACATAAGCTAGAATTATGAAGTTTTTTTAAGGCTCGATCTACAGTTAAAATTTTTCATTATTCGCACAATTCTGTGTGTCACTGTTCACAACTTGATGTAAGCAGCAACAATTGCTTTTCTTTGTTATTCCTCTGTTTATACGCTTTGCATAACCAATAAAAATTACAAGAAAATTGTTCGACAGATCTTAGTAACGGAGATCTTCAAACCACGATTACTCTCTTCAAACGCACCGCGTATTCACACAAGAGTGACTGAACTTCACTTACTCACTCGCCTGCTTTGCTTTGCCTTTTATATGGCAGAGTAAACAGTCTGATGAATATTCTTGAAGGCTCATTTTCATGGCTTTGCCTTCTCGAAATCTCTATAAATGTAAACAGCAATGTTTACATTTATTATTGTAATGTTGTTTGTGGATTTTTGTTTACTTGTTTACCATTTTTTTATGCTCGTGTTTGTTGTTATAACGGGTGATTTTTTAGCTATTATCTTTTTGGCAACACTGGTTTAAACAGCTCACGCACGTTTCGTGTTTTGTTTCACTGTCAAACATCTTCAGTTTGGTCTATAATTTAACCATGAATCGTCTTACAAACGAACAACGCTTGCAAATCATTGAATTTTATTATCAAAATGCGTACTCTGTTAAGAAAGTTCATCGCGCGCTTCTTCCATTTTATGGTCAGTTTAATCGACCCACTGAAGTGGCTATTCGGGCTATTGTGACTAAATTTCGCACCAAATTTACATTGTTGGACATTAAACCACCAACACGCTTACGTAGAGTGCGAACTGAAGAAAATATTGCAGCTGTATCGGCCAGTGTTAGTGATGACCATCAATTATCGATTCGTCGCCGTTCGCAGCAATTGGGCCTCTGTTACTCAACAACGTGGAAAATTTTACGGAAGGATTTAGGTGTGAAGCCGAACGATCTACCGCAACGCAGAATTTTTGGTGAATGGGCTCTTGGAAAGTTGGCCGAAGATCCACTTCTTTATCGAAAAATTGTGTTCAGAGACGAAGCTCATTTTTGGCTCAATGGATACGTAAATAAGCAGAATTGTCGATTTTGGAGTGAAGATCAGCCAGAAGCATTGCAAAAGCTACCAATGCATCCAGAAAAAGTCACAGTTTGGTGCGGTTTATGGGCTGGTGGCATCATTGGACCGTACTTCTTCAAAGATGCTGCGAATCGTAACGTAACTGTGGATGGTGAGCGCTATCGTGAGATGATATCCAACTTTTTTTGCCAAAAATGCAAGAGCTTGACTTGCATAACATGTGGTTTCAACAAGACGGTGCCACATGCCACACAGCACGCGTAACAATGGACTTATTGAGAGGCGAGTTCGGTGAATATTTTATTTCACGTTCGGGACCGATCAATTGGCCGCCTAGATCGTGCGATATAACGCCTTTAGACTATTTTTTGTGGGGTTATGTTAAAGCTCAGGTCTATACAGACAAGCGCGCTTCAATTGACGCATTGGAAGACAACATTGAAGCATGTATTCGTGAGATACTGGCCGAAATGTTGGTAAGAGTATGCCAAAATTGGACTAAGCGGATGGACCATTTGAGGCGCTCAACATTTGCATGAAATAATCTTCAAACATTAAATTATATGGACCGTACTATCGATTCAAATAAAGATTTCATGCATTCTTCTGAATTTTATGTGTTTTTCTTTTTTGAAAAATTTTCCTATAGCTCTTAAAAAATCATCTTTTATTAAGCAGTACGATAATTTGTAAACAGGTTTGTTTACTGCATTGTTTTGTTTTTGTAGCTTTTGTTATAATTTTATACATAATTTTGTTCCATAAAAGCTTTGAATGGACTGTTTACAGACTTATGAGAGTAATGCCTGTCACTAGTACTATAAACTTTAGGGAACCCATATCAGAATCCTGCTATTGGGCAGCGGTTTACTTAGTTATTATCTTAACCGTTTAAGAGATTGTTGTTGCATTACCAACCTTCCAGAAATATGAATGATGTTGGAAAATATGCTCTGTGACAGCCCTACGTGAATTAACCAGTCAATAATTTGATAATCCATGCCCAGTTTAACAATTCAAATGTTTGTGTTGCCATTAGAAGGAAACAATAAAAATTTTTATGTATTTCTGTTGATAATAAAAATCAGATTGAATTTGAAAAACAGGAAACATTTTACGTGGAGCATTGTCGAAATCATTTCAACTTTCTTTTAATTTTCTTTCTAACGATTGTTACGGAATAGTTTTTTGTTTGAAATTTGTTCATTTATTCATTTTTTTTTTTTGTTTCAAGCATTTAATAAGTTTGTGTGTGTCAAGTTATTTCTTTTGTTTTTAATTTTTTTTGTTGTATTTTGTCTCAGATTGCAATTCTTTTCCTGGGCACACTTCCTATTAAAAATTGTCATTTATTTTCTTCACGTAATCCTGGCAAAATTTTTCTTAAAACTCAATTGTATTTTCAATTTTTTTTCTTTACTTAGATGTGTTTAAGGACAAGGATATGAGTTTGCAAGCGTTAGACAGAATTAAATTGTGTTTGGCAACTGTGTGGTTGAAGCTTACAGTTACAGCAAACAAAGACTGAGGTTTTAAGGCAAGGCCTTCGATGTCTAGAACTTGTCAGACAGAAAATATATGAAGTTTTAACGGAGTGTGATAGTTGACTCGTAAACAGTTTGTAATAAAATGCTAACCAACCAAAAATATCAGAAATTACAAACGTTACCATCACCTTTGCTTGGACGCGCCATTCCATTATAAACACAGAAGCTTTATTGTCAAAAAAAGGACTTTCAAAGAGGCCTCATGCAATTTTAAGAAACTCTTGATATGATTGGAAAATGGCTGCGGTATCACTTGCACTGTGAATCTCTCTCTGTGACTCTGTCTAGGATTTCTGCCTGCTTATGTTTCTGATTCACACAACAACAAACTGTTACTGCCACAACAACAACTACTAATAATAGAAAAAGAAACAGAAATAAAAATGAAAATGAAAACAAAAAACCAAAGAAAAGTTTAAATGAATATTTTTCGAAACAGAAATTCAAATCATGTTCGTCGACAGTTTTCTTGCCATGCAAGTTTCGTAAATTGTTTTGCTTTCACATGCCGGTTACAGTGGGTGTCAATCATATATTTAAACGATTTTCTGCAAAAGTCAATCGTTGGCAAATATTTCTTCATTCATTCATTTTTTTCGGGAATTTTTAGAAAAGAAACGACCTTAAGTGGCCAAGGGGAGGGATGGGATGCATGCAAACAAGGTAAAGTTTCTGACTGTGGTCAACATAGCGTCTTTCAGGACGATCATTGTCTTGATGTGTTCAAGTTGACACGCAGCCTCCTCGTGGCCCTTCCTGGATGGCATACTAGCACCCGCTTGATGTTAACTAATGCGTGCAGTGATGTCCAATCCCCCAGACTTTAAGTTTGGGTTGTGCGTAGGGCTTGGAACCCACGACGTAAAATTTGTATCCCCTGAAAACCCAAACACAAGCCTCTATAAAGTTCCCCTCAAATGTTGACGACCACGGGAAACATTTAAAGGACTATGATATACCAATAGGCATTTGGAACGTCCGCACTCTTCACAGGGTAGGCGCTTTGGCCCAGCTAACAGATCCCCTCATGAAATGTACGACGAACATCACTGCCAAACAGGAAATGGATGCAAAAGGCTTGCATCTTGCGATGTTTATTACAGTTGCCATGTGGACTAGCACGAATTCGGAAACGGATTTGTGGTTAATAGGAACTTCGCAATCTTGTCTCTGGGTTCACGCCTGTGAACGAAAGACTAGCCACAATCCACATTAGGGCAAAATTTTATAACATCAGCTCGAGGACGTATATGATAAGTGTCTGGCCCAAAATCGTCCTCCGAGATTTTAATACGAAGGTTTCTTTGGCCCCACTATCGGGCAGTTCAGCGTCCAAGCGACCACTGCCTCCTATGGTATGAGGCTGACCGACTTCGCCGCGGCGCGTAATATGGTAGTATGTAGCTCCTAGTTTCAGCATCTCGACATTCGTAAGGCCACTCGGATAAGCTTCGTCGTTCCCCATCTAATCTCAGCGACATTGGTGGACTGTAGGCCAACATATCTCACTTCTTGCGCACTACTGCGGAAAGAGTCCTTGGTTTCGAGCGTCTACCCCAACGAAATCAATCGTACGATGAGTGGAGTCGCGAGGCAGCTGCAGCGAAAAACGCCGCTTACAAGAAAATGTTACAGTCTGCCGCTACGCGAGCCATTGTCGAGAACTATAGAGCGAGGAGATGAATTGAGAGACGCCTTTTCAGACGCAAGAACAAAGGCGTGAGCGTGAGGAAGTCGAGATGTATAGATGTAGGAATGACACGCGCAAATTCTATTAAAAGGTTAAGCTTCTAACCGAAGGTTTTAAACCCGAAGCGTCTTCCTGGAAAGATGAGAATGAAAACTTGGTAACAGATTCGCAGGGGGTGCTGAGGCTATAGAGGAAACACTTCTCTACTCTGCTACACGGCGATGACGACAACAATACCACTTTTAGAGATGATGTACCGATGTTTTGACCAATTATGTATGTATGTCTGTATGTCTGTAGCAGTATGACCAGATTTTTTGCAAACAATGTTTTAAGAATCGCACACCCGCATGCGGAAACTTTGGTTTCAACGGGCGTATTAATTTTTTCTCCTGTAATTACTTTTCTCGCCCACTGTATGAAAATATTATTTTTTTTCCCTTTTTAATCCTGCTTGCTCTTTAAAAAGAACTCAACTTTTGTATGGAAAATTTTGTAATTTGCATGCAAAAATTGGTTGTGCAATGAAACATGAATAAAAAAAAAGAAAAACGAAAAACTTCTCATATAGTTGGGGGAGCAAATACTCATAAAAAGACGAAATATCTGTAAAATAATAGGAAGTATTTAATTTAGTTTTGTATACTTTTTTCTTAGTTTTATTTTTTATTTTTATTCTCCTCTTTTCATATTTTTTTTTATTGTTTTCCTTTCTTTTTTATTCGTAGTTTTGTTTTAGTGTTTGAAAATGTTAAATATTTTATAAGTTTCTTTTAATACGTTCTCCCACTCTCTCTCTCTGTGAGTGTGTGAAAAATCAAGTGGAAAAAAGGGCACAGGAAAAAAATGAAAATGTACAGAAAAAATATGAAATTTTGCTTAAAAGTTTTTAATGAGTTCTTATGCATGTTTTTCCATCTCAAATAGTAACAAAAGCCGAAGCAAAACAAATTATTTTTTTTTTCAGGAATAACTTCAGTTTGCAAGAATTTAAAGAGAATGGCGCTTAAAATAAGGCCAAAGGAATTGAATTTTTTTTTGGTTTGTTTTTAAATTTTGAAAGTCTTGTAGAAAAGCAATCTTAAAATTAGCCGTCTGACCTATGTATGGTAATAGCACTTAGTAGTTACATAAATGCCGTTACAAACATTAGATGTCTTTCAACCATTTTTTCGCATATTTTTTAACACATATTATATGCGCCCTGCACACAACAACTCGTTAATTGGAAAAGTTGGTACCAGTACGGATCAGAGATCAGCAATGAATCGTTTTTTCACTACTCATAAGCACTCATGAAATTTTGAATATAAGTGAGTCAACAATATTGAAATTTAACTATGTACTCTGATGCATTCAAACTCACTACAACGTTGATTTATAAATACGGGTTGCAATGAGTATGAGTGCAACGTTGACATCAAACTCATACCATTCGAAATATGTTTGATTCATAAGCCTAGTCATTTCGATTCATAAATTTAGGAAAAAGCAGAGCAAACATACAACCTTTTAGTGAGTATTTCAGTGTTCGTATGCGATCCGTGTAAATGTTGAGTTATGGAGAATCGGAATCAACAACAAAATAATACGTGTTGTTAAGTATGAATATGAGTACTTCGAACTATGAGTATGAGTAGATGTTCCATGATTTTAAAATAAGTATGAATGCGTATAAGTATAAGAAATTATGAGTATGATTTCATTCTTCTCATCTTTTTGAATACTCATTACTGATCTCTGGTACGAATTAAGCCTATCCTAAGAGAATCAAAGATAGGTGGTATGAAAGGCTAGGCTTTTAATCCTGACTAAAGGACTGTAATAACCAATTTAGTTAAGTGTACATTGCGATGACTCATAGGGCATATGCCTTAAAAAGGACAGGCCGCACATAATAACTCGTCAATAGAAATTTTGGCCACAGCACAAATCAAGGTTATCTTAAGAGAATCAATGTTAGACTACCTTTTGTAGCAAAACAAGATCTATAAAACTAGTAACAATTTGTAGTCCAGTGGGTTCATATCAGCAGAGACAGAGGAAAATGAATGCTGGTAAATTGTTTTGAAACCAGATTTTGGGTTCATGAGCTGGCGAGGACCTGCTGGAAACTACACAATTGATTTTGAAACGTACAACGCTTAAGCGGTTTTATAACACTATCCAAACGATTTCTTAGTCAACCTTGGCTAAAGTTTGTTTCAAGGGCTCAAACAAACTTTGGCCAGAAATGCAACTCAGTGACTTCATCGTAAGAGATACTCCACTGACTCTTTTCCGTTCCAGGTATCATTTCAAGTGCATTTTTCTTTTTAAATTTTTATTCAAATCAAAATCAATTAAAATCAAAATAATTTTCATCGATAAACCACATTTTTCTGTGCTAGTTATCACGGTGCTTCACCAAAAAACGTTGGCATTTTTCTATACAATTTTTTTTTTCAATTCGACTCATTTTAGAGACATTCACCCCGCGAGACATATATTTTTAGTAGAAATGCCACACAGAAAGCTCGTTTTAGGAGACACTCGGTTGACTCTTTTCAATCTAAAAATATGAGTTCAGATGCATCCTTAGTTTAATATTTATTGCACGATAAAATTTTTCTCATCGATAATAAACATTTTTCAGTGGAAGTTATCGGTGTGCTTCACTAAAAAATTTTGTAAATTTTTTTTTAATTTTTAATTTTATTTTTAAAATTTCGACTCCTTTGAGAAACATATACCTCTCGGGCCATATTTTTTATTGCTACGAAGTGGATTTCGCTGAATCCTTGATTTTACAGCTTAATGGCATGCGGTATTCGAACTGCACACGGTGAGACCGATCGGTGCCTGTGTTTAACGGCCGGCGGACTATTTAGCGATTGCATCTAAAACAGTTTGGTGAAGGACCAGACATAGACATATTGCAATGACTGTATATAAGTATATAAGTTCTAGAGCAATAAATTCTATTGCCTTTAAAACGGTATTCGTTTAATACATTGAAAACTAAAACAAATGCCATATGCCATAACAAAATTCAAAACAAATTATATGTACAGTTTGGAGCACTAAAGTCGTCGTAGTCTAGTTGGTAGTGTTTTGTTATATTAAATGTGAGGCCGTAGTTCGAACTCCAGGTCAGATATCTCGTACAAAATATGAAATATGAAACAAATATGTCTTTGGCTGACTTCTCTCAAAAACTCTGAGAGTAAATAAAATTGCCATGAAAAGTTTCCCAATTTGTCGTTCAGAATCGAATTTAAATTGTAGGTCTCGCCGCTCATGTATAAAAATTAACGCACACAACATAAGTGGTGTGAGAAGCCAGATTGTAATCTGGACTGAAGGGGTGTAAAATCCAATTAAGAAAGTCTGTAAATAAATTGTTGAAGCCGGGAAAGTATCAACTACAGCCTGTCTATGCTACCGCATTGGTAAGGGAGAGACAGAGAGAGAGAGAGAAAGGGAAAGAGAGAGAGAAAGGGAAAGAGATAAAGAAAGAGTGATATCAAGGAGTATACAGCTGAAAACAAAATATTGTTTACATTTATTCTTGTATCGTAGTGTTGTTTGTGGATTTTTGTTTACTTGTTTACCATTTTTCATTTTTTATGCTGGTGTTTGTTGTTATATTAAGCAGTACGATAATTTGTAAACAGGTTTGTTTACTGCATTGTTTTATTTTTGTAGCTTTTGTTTATAATTTTAATGTTAAGCGATGTAAAAGCAAAACAGAAGTATATAAATTTTACATTTTCGTAACAATATGAATTCAATGATTAAACCTAGTGTTCCTAAACATTACGTTGTGACCAAGCAAAAAAAAAACTTTATCAAGATTCTGTATCCTTCAGAACTCCCTTCCATGTCAAAGCGATATAGTTCTGATAGAAACCTATCTCTTCTGTAGAGGTTTTCCAATAAAGTTCACTGGAGATGTAGTACCTGTTTGCATTATATTCGTCATATGATTTTTGCTCGTGTGATATTCTTTAGTTTATACCTGTACAACAAAGAACTCTCACTGCCTTTTGAAAGTATTCATCTGTTATTCATCTTTATTAGCCTATGTTTGCTTTGTAGTCCATTGTAGTCCATTATTATAATTACGAAACTGATGTTCAACTTCAAATGCAAATTTGCTTTGCTAATAAGTGAATGCTGCTGTACATCTTTGCTTCTTTTCCTTGTCTTTCCATTTTAATTCCATTACTTTGAACAGGGAAACTAAAAATATTTCGAATCGTTTTTTTAAATTTTTATTTATTCTTC
The DNA here is from genome assembly GCA_932273835.1 of Sarcophaga variegata. NCBI lineage: Eukaryota > Metazoa > Arthropoda > Insecta > Diptera > Sarcophagidae > Sarcophaga > Sarcophaga variegata. The sequence goes on from OW026362.1 coordinate 61,606,960, forward strand.
ATTTAGTTTAGTTGTTGTTGTACAAACAACAAATAATAGAATAAAATAGAATTTTATTAATTAAAGCCAGGAAATACGTCTTCTCTACAGCTGCTGGCCTGCATTATTAAAACAGTTTGTAATGAATTTCGAAAAAACTTCTACTGACTTCAACTGAAGATATTTACTTGCGTTTCCTTTTCAAGTTTAGTTTTTCAATTCAGTTTCTCAGTTGAGTTTGTCAATATTTTTTATCTGTTCTTTGCTTTGCAAATTTGTTTTGTTTTCATTTTTCCTTCGTTTTTTTTTTATTACAAAACTTTAATAAAATTTTGTTCTGATTGTTCTTTTAGCCTGTTTTTCTTTTTAGCAGCGTCGCAGTATTTGACCATTTACTGTGATTGTTTGTTTAGTTTTATTGGATAAAACTTTTCAGAGAGATTTTTCTATTGTTTTGGCATCAAAGCAAGAAAGAAAATAAAAAAAAAATTAAAACAATAATAATTTCGAGAAAGTAAGCCTGATCGGTAGAGTTTACATTGTAGACTTTCGTTTGAATAAAAAATTTGGTATGTTTCTAAATCAAGTGCATTAGAATTCCTCTCTAAAATCACTTAAACAGAGCGTCTTGTAGAATCCAGATATCGTCCAGTTCATAATTTTCAATTCAGAAAAAAAAATCGGTCAACAAATGACCACAACATTCGGAACTGGTGGCAATATTCTTTCGGGTTTATTTTCGATAAAATACGGTACAACGATACCTTCTTTATTCAATTTATTTCGGTTACAATGGCCTTTCCTTAATCATTTTCGTGTTCCCCGAACCACCGAGTGCTGCATGAGTTTCATCGCTGAAGTAGAGATTGTTTGAAAAAGCCTGTTGATCTATAACCCAAGTAACCTCTCTACGGTGTTGTGAAAGGTCAGCCGACTATAGTTGCTGCCTGATTCGGACGTAACAATGATCCGTTGGCGAGGCCTAATTGCTACAAGTATCATGATATCGACAAATTTCAATTAACCGCCACACTTTCATAAAGAGGACCAATATTTTCAACAGCGCGTACATTACGATGACTCACAGGCCTGACCACACTTGCGCCGTAAGCCGGACAGGCTGCGTACAACTCGTAAATTGGAAAGCTGTCTCCAGCACGAATCAAGGCTATCTTAAGAGAATCAATTTGGGAGTATCTTTATTGGTAAAACCAAGAGCTCTCCAACTGTCCACAATATGTAGTCCATTGGGAGTCAAGTCCGTATAGCTAGAGGGAGATGATCAAACTGTGACTTTTTCTGGATGCATTGGTAGCTTTTGCAATGCTTCTGTCTGATCTTCACTCCAAAATCGACAATTCTGCTTATTTACGTATCCATTTAGCCAAAAATGAGCTTCGTCGCTGAACACAATTTTTCGATAAAGAAGTGGATCTTCGGCCAACTTTCCAAGAAACCATTCACCAAAAATTCTGCGCTGCGATAGGTCGTTCGTCTTCAATTCTTGCACCAGCTGTATTTTGAAAGGCTTCACACCTAAATCCTTCCGCAAAATTTTTCCACATTGTTGAGTAACAGAGGCCCAATTGCTGCGAGCGGCGACGAATCGATAATTGATGGTCATCATTAACACTGGCCGATACAGCTGCGATATTTTCTTCAGTTCGCACTCTACGTAAGCGTGTCCAACAATGTAAATTTGGTGCGAAATTTAGTCATAATAGCTCGAATAGCCGCTTCAGTGGGTCGATTAAACTGACCATAAAATGGAAGAAGCGCGCGATGAACTTTCTTAACAGAGTACGCATTTTGATAATAAAATTCAATGATTTGCAAGCGTTGTTCGTTTGTAAGACGATTCATGGTTATTATAAACTGCCGAGAATCTGGCTGGAAACTGCACAACTGTTTAAACGATTTCTTGTTAAACTTTGACCAACGTTTTGAGCCCTTGCTTTCAGTAATGTATGTCAGTGAACTCATCATAAGAGACACTAACAGGTAACATCACGTTTGTAACGTTTTTAGTCTCTTCAAATTCCTTTATAAGCCCGTAGATCGATTGCAACGAACATGAACACCCTATAATGCCTGAAAAGTTTCAATGCCTAATTCACCAAATTTTTCAGCAGATTTTTGACAAAAGGGTCCGCCAAATAAATTTTTTTTTCGAAAATGCTTTAAAAAACTACTGAATATTTTCTCAAATTTCGTTTATTATTTGAAAGTACAATCCTTCCGGTTAATAATGGAAAATAATTTCATTCAAATGGCTGTCTCGGCTGCAGTAGCTTACACCAGAAAATGCCGATTTTGGCAAAAAAAAATCATCATTTCAGATGAAGCTCAGTTTGATCTTGGCGGGTATGCGGTAAACAAGCAAAATTATCGCATTTAGGGCACAGAAAACCCGCACGCATACATTGAAAAGCCGACGCACCCAAAACGAGTCACTGTTTGGTGCGGATTTTGGTCCAGAGGCATAATTGGGCGCAGAGCTGATGTCGTTTGGCCACCTCGGAGCTGCGATTTGGCACCGTTGGACTATTATTTGTGCGGTGCCGTCAAAGATAAGTGTTACGCCGACAAGCCAGAGACAATTGACACTTTAAAGGACAATATTCGTGAAGCCATTAGTGAAATACAGCTGCACACAATCGATAATGTGCTTAAAAATTGGACCGATCGTGTAGGCTACTGCATTGCCAGCCGAGGCAGCCATTTGAATGAAATTATTTTCCATTATTAACCGGAAGGATTGTACTTTCAAATAAAAAAAAGAAATTTGAGAAAATATTCAGTAGTTTTTTTTAAAGCATTTTCAAAAAAAATGTTATTTGGCGGACCCTTTACATTACAATCGAATTTACGGCCAATTACTGTGAAACTGTTATGCAAGGCAAAGCATTCTGCTGTCTAAGTAATCTTCTTAGAAGAGTTAAAAAGACATTGTTTTCTCTTATTAGTGTAAAATTGAAAAGTAAAAAACAATTTCTGTGCATGCATTTACAATAAAAAGGACAATCATTTCCAGTTTAGTATAGAAAAGTAACAACGTCGTCTCGAATAACTAACTACTGCCAGTGTTTGCCAGCTTGGACTTAAGCTTTTTACAAAATTAAATAGAAATTCACTTTACATCCAAAGGACGATTAGGCACCATTGAGGACCATGATGTCTTTCTCTCTATGCTTTCTTGTATTTTTGGCAAATTCTCCTGTGTTACTGTTTATATACTACAAGTAAATTTTGTTAATTTTTTTTGGATTTTATTTTCCCTTTTTCGTTGTTTCTTTATTCATGACATGACATTGCAAATGATACAAAAAAAAAAAAAAAAAAAAAAAAAAAAAAAAAAACTGCATTGTTTTTTTGCAATATCCCCTCATTCCTGGGCACCTTAGCTGTGTGAATAAAATTAACGTGTGTGTTATCGATGGCAAAAAGGGCAATCGAAATGCTTGCCTTGCATTCGTTCTTCGTTCATTGCATTGAAATGAATTGAAATTGTATTGGCACTTGGCAAAAAAAAAAAAAATGCTTTTAAATTACCATTTATTTATTATTATTTCCATTGTTGTTGTTGTTGTAATAAATTAAAAAAATAATCCGATTTTCTTTGTTACAAAATATTTGAACTCACCTTGCATTTGCATTTAATTAATGAAACATTCAATTATTGAGCAGAGTTATCCAGAGTCGGTTGAACTTATTTAATCTGCAATAAATGGAAAGAAAAGAAAAACATTTTTTTTTTAATTACAATTTAATTTTACAATTTAATTTTTTTACATTAAAATTCTAAATTGTAATGCAAATCACGGCATAAATCTTCAGACAAATCAATTCGAAATTATCTGCTCTTTTCGTAAACCTGCTTATGTAAGCACTAAGACGGTAATTTCGAGAAACTTTTTGTTTTTAAAGAAATATTTTCATGATTTCTTATACACTTTCAAAGTTTACTTTGCAAAATCTTTGTAAAGGGTCCGCCAAATAACTTCTTTTTTTTTGAAAATGCTTTTTTAAAAAAAACTACTGAATATTTTCTCAATTTTCTTTTTTTATTTGAAATTACAATCCTTCTGGTTAATAATGGAAAATAATTTCATCCAAATGGCTGCCTCCGCTGGCCAGGCAGTAGCCTACACGATCGGTCCAATTTTTAAGCACATTATCGATTGTGTGCAGCTGTATTTCACCAATGGCTTTACGAATATTGTCCTTTTAAAGCGTCAATTGTCTCTGGCTTGTCGGCGTAACACTTATCTTTGACGGCACCCCACAAATAATAGACCAACGGTGTCAAATCGCAGCTCCGAGGTGGCCAAACGACATATGCTCTGCGGCTGATAATGCGATTTTCAAAAACAGGGCGCAAAACATCGAGCGTAGCTTCGGCTGTGTGGCACGTAGCGCCGTCATGTTCAAACCAAATGTTGCCAATATCCTGCTCTTCAATTTTTGTGACCAAAAATTCGTACAACATGGCCCGATAACGATCGCCATTGACTGTAACGGCCACTCCTTGCTCATTTTCGAAGAAAAATGGCCGAATTATGCCTCTGGACCAAAATATGCACCAAACAGTGACTCGTTTTGAGTGCGTCGGCTTTTCAATGTATGCGTGCGGGTTTTCTGTGCCCCAATGCGACAATTTTGCTTGTTTACATACCCGCCAAGATCATAATGAGCTTCATCTGAAAAGATGATTTTTTTGGCAAAATCGGCATCTTCTCGTGTAGGCTACTGCATGGCCAGCCAAGGCAGTCATTTGAATGAAATTATTTTCCATTAATAACCGGAAGGATTGTACCTTCAAATAAAAAAGAAATTTGAGAAAATATTCAGTAGTTTTTGTGGATGAGAAGAGAAAACGAACGGATGGGAGTACACACTTTTTAATGTCCTCGCACAAATCTGTGTGCAACTGTTCACAACTTTATGTAAACAACAACAATTGCTTTGTTTGTTCTTCCCCTGTTTACACCCTTTGCATAAACTGTAACAATTGCTGGACAATTGTTCGACAGATCTTTGTAACGGAAATCTTCAAACCACGATTACTCTCTTCAAACACACCGCGTCTTCACACAGGACTGACTGACCTTTTACTAACTCAGTCGCCTGCTGTGCCTTGCTTTTAATGGGTGATATTTTAGCTATTATCTTTTTGGCAACACTGCACGTTTCCTGTTTTGTTTCACTGTCAAACATCTTGCGTTTTGTCTATAATTTGACCATGAATCGTCTTACAAACGAACAACGCTTGCAGATCATTGAATTTTATTATCAAAATGCATGCTCTGTTAAGAAAGTTCATCGTGCGCTTCTTCCATTTTATGGTCAGTTTAATCGACCCACTGAAGCGGCTATTCGGGATGTTGTGACTAAATTTCGCACCAAATTTACATTGTTGCAGATTAAATCACCAACACGCTTGCGTAGAGTGCGAACTGAAGAAAATATCGCAGATGTATCGGCCAGTGTTAATGATGATGATGGCGTTGGCAGCAATTGGGCATTTGTTACTCAACAACGTGGAAAATTTTGCGGAAGGATTTACGTGTGAAGCCTTTCAAAATACAGCTGGTGCAAGAATTGAAGCAGAACGACCTACCGCAATGCAAAATTTTTGGTGAATGGGCTCTTGGAAAGTTGGCCGAAGATCCACTTCTTTATCGAAAAATTGTGTTCAGCAACGAAGCTCATTTTTGGCTCAATGAATACGTAAATAAGCAGAATTGTCGATTTTGGAGTGAAGATCAGCCAGAAGCATTGCAAAAGCTACCAATGCATCCAGAAAAAGTCACAGTTTGGTGCGGTTTATGAGCTGGTGGCATCATTGATATTCAAGTTTTTTTGCCCAAAATGCAAGAGCTTGACTTGCATGACATGTGGTTTCAACAAGACGGTGCCACATGCCACACAGCACGCGTAAGAATGGACTTATTGAGAGGCGCGTTCGGTGAACATTTTATTTCACGTTCGGGACATGTCAATTGGCCGCCTAGATCGTGCGATTTAACGCCTTTAGACTATTTTTTGTGGGGCTATGTTAAAGCTCATGTCTATACAGACAAGCCCGCTTCAATTGACACATTGGAAGACAACATTGAAGCATTTATTCGTGAGATATCGGCCGAAATGTTGGAAAGAGTATGCCAAAATTGGACTAAGCGGATGGACCATTTGAGGCGCAGGCGCGGTCAACATTTGCATGAAATAATCTTCAAACATTAAATTATATGGACCGTACTATCGATTCAAATAATGATTTCATGCATTTTTCTGAATTTTATGTCTTTTTTTTTTGGAAAAAATTTCCTATAGCTCTTAAAAATGACCCATTATATGGCAAACGTAAACTGATGAATGTTCTTGAAAGCTAATGTTCGCTGCTTCGCCTTCTCGAGATCTCTTTAAATGTAAACGTAATCGTTGTTTCATTATTGTTGTTTGTGTATTTTGTTTACATTTATTCTTGTAGTGTTTGTTGTTGAATTTTTGGTTACTTGTTTACCATTTCTTATGCTGGTGTTTTTTATTTATAATTTTAATGTTAACCGATGTAAGAACAAAACACCAGCATCTAAATTCTTCATTTTCCCAGCAATATCAAGAGTTTGTCATACTAAACTTTGAACGTGTAAAAGCAAGACAAACTTTAAAAGAAAATTATAAAAACTTTGACAAAGAAAACTATGAAAGTATAAAGAAGGTGTAAGAAAGTAAATCGAGTGGATTTTTGCAGAAATTTTCATATAAAACGCAGACCTCAAGCAGGCTGAATGCAATGACGAGAGTGATGCTGTCGTTTCTATTCACGATAGTGTATCGAAAATCGTCTCAATGGAAATAAGTTTCACTGAACAAGTTGCGGGGCTGATACAATATCCAAGCATAATAAAGTGTTGCTCCTGTAAGAGCTAAGAGCCTCAACGAACGCTTTTTAGTCTACGACGAAAGACTTTAACTCGTTCCACGTTTTATTTTTTATTTTTCCATATCCAACTGCCGTCCCCAAGTTCAATTTTCATCTCCGGATTAGCGGTTTATCTGCTTTAAGCTCAGAACTGAGCTATTCTGGTTTTGCTTGGTTAGACGGGTTTTATGAATTGACATGATTTAAGATTACACAAGCAGCATTACCTATTTCCCATCCGTATAGAGCAACTGACTGAGTTTTTAACTTGGTTTTCCACGAGAGTGTAATGTGACTTTTCTAAACCTAATTCAATTTTTATTGAAACGATTAAAGAAGTCCTGTTTAGAGCCTCTAAATGATGTCATCATGCATCCTAGACACGAAAACGAGTAGGCAAGTTCGATTTATTGTTGTGGCAACATAATGTTTTAAGTATGCTACTGCTTAAGTGTGCATTACAACTCTTTAGTCGGGATTACAACCTAGCTTCTCACACCACTTATGTTGTGTGTTATAATTTTTTACTTTTCATAGCAATTTTATTTTACTCTCTGAGTTTTTGCCAGAAATCTGCTGCGGGCCAGTTAGCGAAGAAAATTTTTTTATATTTCGTTTTGCTGGAGACTGAACTGTGGTTTGAACCATTTCTAATCAGCCAACACACTATCTACTAGACTAACGCGATTCTATTGCTTTACAGACTGCTTTCACAAACAAAAGTATCCCTTAAGTATCCCTTAAGTAAGTATAAATTATTTATGCTTTGTTTCTCTTAACAATTTAGCACTCAAAAAATATCAGACAACTCTCTTAGAATTCTATTATGCTGTATTAATTCTGTTATTGAAGTATACTTTTATAACAAGAAATTTTTTTTAAATAAAAACTTGCCTAGTTTAAGGCGTTATGAGATCACTGACATTATTTCTATTGATTTAAGCGTACATATTTTGAAAATATTATCATACCCTAGAGATCATAATACTAAAGAAGGCTGGTGTAATGCTTAACTGCTTATCTATTGCTTTGAAAGTGCTTAAATTCACTTGAAAATTCATTAGCCTACTTATAGGCGCTGTATCACTGTAGCACTATAAATATTCATATTTACATACACTATTGTGTTGTGTTGCAAAAGTTCTTCTTAGAAATCTCTGTGAGATAGCGCCTGTAGAATTTATTACTTTTAATGCTTTTATTTTAAATACCAGCCAGCAGTCAGCAGCCTGCATTTTGTAGTTGGCTCCCCGTATAATAATAAAGTTACTGCAGCACAAACAGATGAGATGAATATCTTTAAGTGCGACAGATAATAAAGAGAGAGTGAAAGATGAAGTTGATGTTGATAATTTTTTTTAGTATCCAATGTAAATAATTCAGATACGGGATAATTGTATGAATACATAAATAATTTCATAGTTTTACGACACAATTCGATACGCGTGTATGCATATGTATGTGTACACACAACTACCATCAAACTTATATTATTTGCATGCATGTAGATTATAACGTGTGTGTGTGTGTGTTTATTTAAATTGTTTTATTTAATATTTATCCACACAATAGTAGTGGTAGTAATAGTAGTGGTGGTGGTGGTGGTAGTAGCTGTGTTTGTGCTTAAAGGATTCCTTATTTATTCATACCATAAAACAACAACTCACACACACACGAGCACAAACACATTCAAACGATTTATTAAAACGTTTACTCATACACACACACACATATATTGGCTTTACAATTTTCATTTCTTTTCTCTTTTATTTTCTCTCCCTCTCCCCTTCTCACTTCCTTTTTTTGTTTTTTTTTTTATTTTTGAAATATCTCCATAAAACTCACACATGCATGAATGTCTAAGAGGATATTTGTCTATAACTGAGTGCCTGTGTAAAACACACAAGGTGGAGAGCAAGTGTGTAAAAGAGACACAGAGAGAGAGAGAGAAAGAGAGAGAAAAAGAAGAAACAAAAGGTAGGAGAAAGAGGCTTAAAGTCTGAAATATTTGTTGATAAATCTTTAGTTAATACAAGATTATTTAAAACAAAACAAAAAAAACAAATGCAAACACAGCCGTTGTGTTAAACTTCCATAAAAGGAAACAAACACAGATGCATTGGCATACAGGGTAATTAAAAAGAATTCAAACCACACGATTTGACAATTGATAATTATACTTAAGAAGGAAAGAAATATTAAAGAACTGATTGTACAAAAAGACTGGCAATAAATATTGTTACGAAAATGAAAACATCGTGTTTACTCACACACAAATACAACCAACAGCATCGGTATGAAAGAAAGTAACAGCCAACAACGTAAGCAAAATACACAAACAACAATGAAGTAGCGATAGAGTTCTCGAGAAGGCGAAGACACAAACATTCTACATCAAGAACGTTCATCAGACTGATACGCGAGCACATAAAAAGGCAAGGCAAAGCAGGCAACAGTCAGCAAGAATTCAGTCGGTCTGAATTTATTTATTTTATTTATTTAATTGAAACAAACCACATACATATCTGTTTTTACTTTGTTTGCAATCAACAAACTCATATTTTAAATGTTTTTAAAAAGATAAAAACGTAACAATATGTAATGTAATGTCGGACCAGTACTTGGCAACGGACACAAGCACACATAGCTCCTGCCTGATAGAGTTTACAAGTACGGGAGATAATTGTAGCCTAAGCATGGAGACGTTCTCATGTCAAATTTCACCCCAAGTGAACATATTTAATTAAGTGTAACAAAAGAAGGTCGTGTCAAAGACTGCAGACTTATTAACATAATCCAGCGTATCATACGAGAATACCCCCGTATTAACCTTAAGATATGTCAATTTCATATCAGACTTGTTTCCTATCAAACACAGACTCTAAATCACTATCATGTATACATAGTAGACTTAAATCTAAAATAGATTCCAGACGCCGATGCAAGACATCTTTTCATTGCCTCTGTTATACCATACCACACAAAGAAGCCCTCAGTCACGATTATGACCTAATTTCTCACACCACTTATGTTGGGCGTGTTAATTTTATACATGAGTGGCGGGAACTACAGATTTTTAAGAAACTTTTCTTGGCAATTTTATTTACTCTCGGAGTTTTTTTTCCAGAAATCTGGCGAAAGAATGTCGCCTGAAAAATATTTTTTTTTTATTTTTCGTTTTTTTTTTGGGATACCTGACCTGGGGTTTGAACCGTGGTCTTATGTCTAATAAGCCAATACACTACCTACTAGACTATGGCCGCTATCCCATAGCTTACGTTTAATCATGGTATATATCCAGTATTTAATTCCTTAATTCCCTAATATTTCACTGCAAACCTTCTGCATATGTTTCCGCAGTTCAAGTGCATAGGACCACTGCTATTCGCTGTGTTTCTACCAGAGACCAGCAATGAATCGTTTTTTCGCTTTGAATATAAATGAGTCAACAATATTGAAATTTAACTACATACTCTGATTCATTCATAATCAATACAACGTTGATTTATAAGTACAGATTGCAATGAGTATGCGTACAACGTTGACATCAAACTCATACCATTCGAAATATGTTTGAATCATAAGCCTAATCATTTAGATTCATAAGCTTAGAAAAATACTTATAAATGATTCGATTAACTCTAATTATTCATCAAAATTTACAGTCTTAGTTGCTGTTGCATTTAGAAAACAAAGAAAAAAGACAGAGCAGCAAGCAGAGGAAACACACAACCTTTTAGTGGGTATTTTAGTGTTCGTACGCGATTCATACTTATTTCGTGCTTCGTGTATATACTTATGGAGAGTCGAAATCATACGAACATCCTATGTGTTGTTAAGTATGAATATGATGGAGTACTTCAAACTTTGAATATGAGTAAAGGTTGCATGATATTGTTACGAAAATCGTTTAACATTAAAATGAGCAAAAGCTACACAAACAAATACAACTAAATTGTTACAAGTAAGCCAACAACATCAGTATGAAAGAACAGGGAATAGACAAGCAAGCGAGAACGCAACAGCTAGCAATGTGAACAAAATACACAAACAACAATGAAGTCGCGATAGATTTCTCGAGAAGGAGAAACCCCGAACGTTTGACTTCAAGAACCTTCATCAGACTGATTACGTGGGCATATAAAAAGGCAAGACAAAGCAGGCAACGAGTAGTAAGAATTCAGTCAGTATTGTTTGAAGACGTGTAGCGTGTGAAGAAAACAGTCGTGGTTTGAAGGTTTGTTGGTGTGTACGCGAACAGTAGTGTAAAAAAGAATAACGAATAAAGCAAATTATTGTTGGATTCATCAAATTGTATATGGTGGCACACAAAAGTAGTGCGAACAATAAAGAGTTTGATTGAAACTAAACACATATCTGTTTTTACTTTGCTTGCAATCAATGAACTCATATTTTAAACGTTTTTAAAACAGGTAAAAACGTAACGACATTAAAATAAGTATGAATGCGTATGAGTATCAGATATTATGAGTATGATTCGTTTCTATCTGTTTGAATACTCATTGCTGATCTCTGGTCCCTACTAAGTAAGATGCAAGCTATACATCCATAACCACATGGTTCCTTAGAATTTTTCAAAGACAGATTTAGCTTCAAAGACGTTCATTTATGCTACCCTTAGAAGCTCAGTAAATGCTTAAAATGTGTAGAAAATATTTCAACTCATACTGTGATTCTACTGAGTCTAGCGATGCATGTGTAGGTGTTCTTGATAGTCTTCTTGACTGTCTATAAGTGTATGTACGTGTGTTTGGGGCGTAAAATGTGTAATAGTGTGAGTATGAGTGTGTGTGAGTGTGAGTGAGTGTATGTGTTATAATGTAAATGAAAATCATCATAATCAGTTAAAAGTGATTTAAGTGCCTCTTATTATTACTTTATGTTGTTATATTATTTATCTTGATGTTGTTGGTATTGTTGTTGTTGTTATTATTATTTTAAAATAAAATCCCATGTATTTGTTAAAATACAACATAATGAATGAGTAGTGAGTGTCTGTCTGGCTGGGTATGCAAGGGTTTCACTTTTGTATGCTTGTGTGATGGTAGAATATGCTCTTATAACTTGCTGACTTTCTATTGAAGCACATACATGCACACACCTATACATACATATATATAGTTTTGTAATAAAATTATTTATATTGTATACATATACATACATACACTCATATGTATGTATGTGTAGTATTAAAATTATTTATAAGTTTATGTATGATGCATAGGTTATGTTTCTATTTTTCTCTTTTGTTTCTTTTAGATTTTCCTTAATATTCCTGGTCTTATTTTACTGTCATCACTTCCAGTTGGCTTTTGGTTTTTTTCTCTTTCACATTTATTTTGAATTCATTCCAGTAATTTTATTATACAATAATTAAAGAGAAGTATTTCTTTTGTTTTCCTTTTCTTTCTGTCTCTCTTCTTTTTCCATTCTATTTTTTTATTTCCCAATTACTGTAAAATACTTTATTATTGTCGTTATAAAAAATATTTTTTTTCTTCTCTTTTTAGTTTTTCAATTTTTTATTTTTCTTTTCTGCTCGTAAAAGTTTCCTTTAGTTTCTCCAGGAAGTCAGTGAATGCATGAGTTTTTCCTTTTTTTTCAGAGCGAATATATATTTTTTTTATTCAAATATTTATGCACATAAGGTGTGCTCCAGAAAATACAAATAAAATGGAAAAGAAATTCTCGAAAAATATTTGAAATGAATAACTGAAGTGATTGCTTTCAGGGAATAAACTACAGCCTGTGGTCTTTGAAGAAATTCAGAAGAAGATTCTTACTACGCCCGTGACTGATATAATTTCTGATATATTTCTTCCTGAACTAACAACAGCTGATTAAATTTTATATCTCAAGACGTTTTTCTACCCGATCATCATCAGGAATATATTGAGGCAGCAGCGATTGCACCAAGTTTGTCAAGAACATTTGTTCCTTCTTCGAGTTTTGATGTTTCTCCTAGGTGAGGTCATCATACGTAAGGTTTTGTTTCGGCGAGCGAGAAGCTAAAGCACTTAATTACACAGTAAGTAGTTGCCATAGTGTAGTAGGTAGTGTTTTTGCTTATTAGACAATGAAGCCACGGTTGATACCTCAGGTCAGAAATCTCTAACAAAAATGAAAGTAAATAAAATTGCCATGAAAAGTTTCTCAGTAAATCTTTCGTTCGGAGTCGACTTTAAGCTGTAGGTTCGGCCACTTATGTACAAAATTTACAGCCACAACTTGAGTGGTGTTAGAGGCTAGGTAGTAATCCTGACTAAAGGGATGTAATGACCAATTATGTATGTAAGTGAAAGAATTTAGGAAAGCAAAAATATTTGCTGCTACACGAGCTATTAAGCAAACATCTTTTCCATTGCTGTTTTTTAAAGATATTTTTAGTTCTTAGGCATTGCGAATAATTTTGCTTTTTACCAGGACAATGATCCCAAGCACATTTCGAGTGTGGGGAAAAGCTTTGGTTGATTCATAATTGCCTCAAACCTATAGAAACCCCTGCACAGGGCCCAGATCTCAACGTAATTGAACATCTTTGGTAAGAGATAGCTAGAAGAGTATACCAACAACAATTTAAAACTTTGAATCAGCTTAAGGGGGCTTTACTGGAAGCGTGGAACTCCATAGAACCTGAGGTATGCTACAATTTGATAAAAATCAATTCTAAAACGTTTACAGGCCGTTCTTGAGAACAAAGGATATGCCACAAAGTATTAATTGTTCTCTTTCGTCATTTTTAGCAATGGTGCTATTATTTGTCCGATTATGCGTTGAGCGCAAAAAATTGAGTTAATTTCCTTTTTCTTTATAAAATCACCGTTATCATGAAAAATGTTGTTATTTTTTTTATTAATCTGAAAGTCTGTAATGTAGAGTGTAAATAAAAGCAAAAAAAAAACATATATTTAATATTTTCTTTTTAAGTTTTAAGCACATACACATCAGACTAGTGCTTGTCCGATTATGCGATGGAGCCACTGTATATCGAAAATGCTGCTTATCGCTCTCCATATTTAAAAGGGCACCAACCGAAACCTTCTGCGTAGAATTAATTGGAATTTTTCACACACAAGCCTTGCTATATGACCTCTCAAAGCATATAAAAATTATACGCCTTAAGTGTGAAGTTGGGTGCAAAAAAATGAAATTAAATCCTCGGTCGGGTAAAAACGAAATTACTTTCCGAAAAACTCCATAATTGAACAAAAATTTTCTGTTACCAGAAAGTAACTGCAGTGACATTTAAAACGGACATTTAAAATGGCTCTATTGCCATTTCAGTGATAAGAAATTGAAGTTTAAGTTCCAAACCATACACCTCGTACTTATTCATTCAATTTTTTTTTTTTTTGAAATGTGAAAAAAATATTTCTCTTTCAAACCACCATTGCTGGCTGGCAATTGTAAAATTAAATGAAAATTATAAAACGAAAGAAAAAAAACAAGAAACAATAAAAAAATAAAAATAAAAAATATTTTGCAAAAATACTACACCACACAGCAGGAAGCGAGCTAGCAGGCAGGCAATGGTTTGAAAAGAAAATTTCTTATTTTTTTTTATTTTGTTTAAACAAAAATATTTTCATTTTAATAATAAATACAAAGGCATTGACAGTGGAATTGCAATTTGAATTGCATTTCAATATTTCAATTTTTATTTATTGTGTGTGAGTGTGTGTGTGTATGTGTATTTATCATATTGAAAAAGTATATCGAAATGCATACTTTAAACCAAACAACAACAACCAACAGAACAATCATAAATGTCTTCAATGGATGACCATAAATCACTAGCAGCAGAGGACAAACATAGAAAAAATATTTCCATTCGACGGTAATATGGAACAGCTATCAACGGGAATATTTGGAGTATGTGTAGCAAACCGTTAATGGTGTAGCAAATACTAGCCTAACATCCTAACGAAATTTGCGGAAAATGTTTTGTTAATTTTATTTAAAAATAATGATGACGATTGTAAGCCACTTGGAAAAAAGTAGAACAGAAGTGAAATACTCAGAGCTCGTAGAGAAAGACACAAAATACTTGCAAGCGAAACTTTACGCCATTGAAAGACCTGCTCCAATTTAACCTGGACATGAGAAACATAAGAAGGGACATAGTAGTCGTATCTAATAGTGAGTGCAGCCAATCGAGCACTCAGCTAGGCAGACCAGGATCATAGGCCATATAGAAATTCATGTCATTGTGTAGACAAATCAAATCACGAGGCGAGTAGCTTATATGCCGCTGATAAGGTCAGCACCTTTCTGCATTGCTGTATATTGGATGGACACACTCGGTAAAAAGAAAGATTAAAAGATTACAAAAAAAATTCAAGCACAGGAAATAAAATGTGGATTCTCAGACCAACCACTACATCCTGGCTCTGCCGGGCCGTGGACCAACCTTACTCTATGGTGAGCATATCTGGTGGACGATGTGCAAGCAGCAATAGCAATGCCGGTTGATGGGTTAATGGCAGTAAGACTCAATGGACATGCTGCTATTTTAAATAGAATTTCTGAATATAACATTCGATTTTAGAATTCCAATTACAGACTCCTCGACTGAAGATCCGGAAAGCCCCTTGAAGTTTACACGGATGTCTTGAAGATGAGTGGTAGGGTGGGTTGTGGTATATTTAGTAAGTGTTCTGATATTAAATTTCCTTATAGGCTACCTAACCACTGCAGTGTTTTGAAAGCAGTAATCATGAAAATTATGAAAGCGACATAATGCTTATTTAGAGGCAAAAATTTCCCTGAAAATCTCTTGATTTACTCGCACAGTCTAGCTGCGTTTCAGTCCCCAACGAACGTGTTTCGGCGTCCATCCTTGTCCATGAATGCCAAAAATTTCTCAGAGAAATTTCGAATCATTCAAAGGTAACTTTTCTATGGGTACCGGGACATTCTGATAAGCAGGCTAGGGTCGATGCGGAGCTTGAAATTTCCGATTTGTTGCTTGGCTTTCCGACAAATGACTTTTGCAGTGACTATAGGCCTCAGGAGAAAAAAAAGACTGCCTTTCACTTCATGTCTTGTCAAAAAGAGTCTGAAGTTTCAGACGTCTCACTTTCTGATATCTTTCACTCTTCCTTTAAAGGGATTCGCCATTGTCTGTTTTAAAATTTCCTGAAAGTATGCAACATTTTATTTTGTTATGCTCATTTCTAACACAATTTCTATTTTTAACACAATTATTTAGCAATGAATCGTTTTTTCACTGCTCATAAGAACTCATGAAATTTTGCATATAAGTGAGTCAACAATATTGAAATTAAACTATGTACTCTGATTCATTCGTACTCACTTCAACGTTGATTTATAAGTCCGGGTTGCAATGAGTATGCGTTCAACGTTGACATCAAACTCATACCATTCGAAATATGTTTGACTCATAAGCCTCTACTCATTTAGATCCTTAATTTTAGAAAAATACTCTTATAATACTTATAAATGATTCGAGTGACACGAATCATTCATCAAAATTTACAGTTTTAGTTGTTTTTGCATTTCCAAAAAACGAAAAAAGACTTCTAGTGAGTATTTTAGTGTTCGTACGCGATTCATACTTATTTTTTGCTTCCGTGTAAATGTTGAGTTATGGAGAGTCGAAATCAACAACAACATCATACGTTAAGTATAAATATGATGGATTACTTCAAACTTTGAATATGAGTAGAGGTTCCATGATATTAAATAAGTATGAATGCGTATAAGTAACAGAAATTATGAGTATGATTTTATTCTTCTCATCTTTTTGAATACTCATTACTGATCTCTGACTCACATATGTGCAAAACTTCATGTACAGTTTAATTTTTAAATTATTATAAAAAAATTTAAAAATGTTTACAGTTTTATTTTTCCTCTACTAATACTTCGCTCTCTCTCTCCCTCCCTCTGATGAAAGTGTATTTGTTTTGTTATGTTCTTAATGATGATGAATAAAAAAAGTTTTTTTTTGTGCATTTTAAACCAATATCACTGGGTTAGAATTTGTTGTTTTTTATTGTTGTTGTACATTCAGATACTGTGGCAAGGTTTTCATTTTTATTTGTTTATATTCTTCTCCTGCTTATACTTGTTATTGTTGTTGTTGTTGTTTGTTCATATTTTTTTATAGAAGGTTAGTTTAGTTTAGTTGTTGTGCTGTTGATTTTTTACTTGTGGTATAATTTTTCTTCTATTCATTTTGCATTTTTTTTTCTTGTTCATTTTATTTGTTTGTTTTGTTATTACTTTTATTTCTTTATTAGTATTGTTGTTATTATTTGTTGTTGTTTGTGCTGCCACAATATATTTTGCAAACCAATTGACGTCATAAAAATTTTAAATCATCTCCAGTTAAGCAATGATAGACAAACACAGAGAGAATATGAGAAGAAGAATATGAGTCAAATACTTAGTTGTGTGTGTGTGTTTGTTTGTGTATGCATAAACTGAGTATAGTTTATAGTTTTCTTTCATCATTCCATCGTCATCATCATCATCAAGTGCAACAATGCAAAAATTATCATTAAATTGTTGGTAAACAATACAATACAATAGTGTAGCAGTACCGTACAACAGAAGGCTCACAAGGATATTTTCCATTTAAAAACATAATTTTTTGGTATTTGATTACGTTTTTTATTTTATTTAGAATGTTATTAACAGTAAAAGTATCGTATGAGAAATTAGTTACAAACGTCATGGAGTTATTCAAGGTTCTCAAGGCTTATTATAGGATGGGAAAGACAGTTCCTTACTTAACTTACTTAATTTGTCAATTACAACTTTTCAAGCAGAATTATGACGTAGTTTCTTATACCAGCCATGTTAGTTTAGAGGTAAGAGGACGTGTACTTGTCAATTAAGACAAGTACAGTACCCGGAGTTCGAATTGACCCATTGCCAGCCATGTTGATTGTGCTAATTTTCATACATGAGCGGCGAAACCTAACAGTTTAAAGGCAACTTTGAATGACAGATTTTTTTGAGAAACTTCTCATGGCAATTTGGTTTTACATTCAAAGTTGTTGCCATAAATCTGCTAAGAGGAAGTCGCCGAAGAAATATTTTTTCATGTGTCATTTCTTCGAGAAGTCTGGGCTGGAATTTGCACCACGGCCTTACGTCTAATAAGCCAACACACTACTTACTACATTACGAAGAAGAAATAGTGAGTCTCAGAGTTTTTTTTATCAGAAATCTGCTGAGAGGAAGTCGCCGAAGAAATATTTTTCCATATATTCGTTTTGATGTCTAACCTGGGGCTTGAACCGTGGCCTACTGAGCCAACTCACTACCTACTAGGCTACAACGACTTGCTTAATTTGTGATTATATTTCTTCACTCTTCAATCAGGATTATGACGTAGTTTCTCACACAACCATGTTGAGTGTGTTAATTTTCATACATGGGTGGCAGAACCTACAGTTTAAAGTGGACTCCGAACGAAAAGCTTTTTAAGAAACTTCTCATGGCAATTTTATTTCACGCTCAGTGGTTTTCTGACAAAAACTCTGAAAAGAAAACGCAGAAGAAATGTTTTTTAAATTTGTGCTGGAGTTTACCCCGCGGCCTTACGTCTAATAAGTCAACACGCTACCAACTTGACAACGGCGAAAAGACAGTTTCAAGCAAAAACTCTGAGAGAAAGTCGCAGCAGAAATATTTTTTCTTATTTCCGTTGTTCACGATTTCAGGGTTGGGGTTTGCACCACGGCCTTACGTCTAATAAGCCAACGCACTACCTACTAGACTACGGCGAGAGAATAGAGTGTTAGACTTGCTGAAATCGAAATTCATTTGAGCACTTTTAGAGGAACATTGTGATACTAGACCATGAAGTGTGCTTTAAGAGTTAGGTAATTAGCTTAGGGGTTTGGCCTTAAAGTGAGATTGAATCTGGATACAGGCCACTGTATTAGTAAAAGCTTATCACTCAAGTTTATTCAGCGCTAAGATGAGACATACGTACATATTTGTTTATTACAACTCTTCAGTCAGGACTACGAACTAGCTTCCTACGCCGCTTATGTTGTGTGTTTTAATTTTATACATGAGTGGCGAGACCTACAGTTTAAAGCCGACTTCGAGCGACAGATTCTTGAGAAGCTTTTTCATGGCAATTTTATTCGCTCTCAGAGTTTTTGCCAGAAATCTGCTGAGAGGCAGCCGCCGAAAGAAATATTTTTTCATATTTCGTAAGAAGTCTCCTCTCCTTCTAAGAGGAACAAAACAAAAAGAAAACGTATCAAGACAACATTATTTTACTATACATACGTATACGTACGTGCATATGTAAACTAACGTTGTTGAAAGACGACATTCGATTCAATCTTTTAATTCTTTCAGTCATATTTGTTTGTCCTTTGTTTGTTTTGTTTCATTTTTGCTTTTCATTATCTCAAGTACAACACAGAAATTCATTAAAAATATTGCAAAACTTCCATTCAATGATTGTGCCATAAAAACAAGGATGACCCATTTATGGTGCTTTGTTTTCGGTCAACATCATCGTCAGCATCAGGCCGTAGGCACAAAGTAATTCTTTTCTTCTTCTTTTTCTGCTTCCTTTATTTTACATCTTTTTAGATTGACTCGTTTTCTTTTGCAGTTTTTTGCATGTGTGCATGACTTTTATGGCAGCCGACAAAACAATATTAAAGAAACAGCAAGAAAACAACAATAACAACAAGCCAAAAGGAAGCATGTACTACCAAAATATCAATAAGAATTTGAGGTAAGAAATCCTGTACCTTTCACGCAATGTGTGTGTATTGTTGTGTCATGCAATACAAAGAGAAAAACACCGAAACACAGCAACACAACGGCAGAGAAGTATAAGAAATCTAGAGAGTCGAACGTAAAATAGGTCAGGGATGTAAATAAAATTCACAGTTTTTTTTTCTTTTAAATTTTTTTCATTTTTTGTAAAACAAAAAAAGGGTTTTTAATCCTTTTTGTAGCCTGTTTTTCATTTTTTTCTTCACTCTTTTACTGACAACCCAAGCAAAAAGCCTATACCTGTGCCCGTGCACCATTACGTTACGCTTATGCACCTTGTAGTCCTTTCAGTCCTTTCAGTCCTTTCAGTCCTTTCAGTCCTTTCAGTCCATTCAGTTAGTCCTCTTTGTCTTTCATTCCATTTCCTTCTTTTTTTCTTTCTTGTTTGTTTCTTACCTTCTGCACAACTTCTTTGGCTAAGGTTTTACGAAATTCATCTTTCCACAACCCACTCGCCCATGTGTAATTATTCACACGAGCATACCTACATGCATACAGAAGAAGAAGAAGAAGAAGGAGAAAATAAAACAACAACAACAACAACAACAACTGTTTGTTGTTTTATACAATTCAACGCTCAAGCATTTATGAACCTTTGGCAAAGAAGAAAAAAAACGTTTTTTTTTTCGTGTTAGTTTTTGTTCTTTCTGAAGCCCCAAAAAACACAACCACAGCGTAAGAGAGGTGAGCGACACAGATGAGTGAATTTTCTTTTGCGGTCTGTTTATTAATGCAATCACAACAACAAGAACAAATAACAACTATAGCACCAAGTTTAATATAGGGTGTTTTTTATAGAGGTATAGAACTTTAAGTTGCAATAAAACAACGATGGATTATTCGCTTGACATGAATTTTATTTTTTCGAAAGATAATCTTGTGGCATTACATTTTAAATATGATTTCTGGCATATGACCGCCACGGCTGGCGCGGATATAGTCCAATCTGAACGTCCAATTTTCGATGACTTTTTCCAACATTTGTGGCCGTATATCGGCAATAATACGGCGAATGTTGTCTTCCAAATGGTCAAGCGTTTGTGGCTTTACCGCATAGACCAATGACTTTACATAGCCCCACAGAAAGTAGTCTAGCGGTGTTAAATCACAAGATCTTGTAGGCCAATTCACAGGTACAAAACGTGAAATTAGGCGGTCACCAAATGTTTCTTTCAATAAATCTATTGTGGCACGAGCTGTGTGACATGTTGCGCCGTCTTGTTGAAATCACATCTCCTGGACATCATGGTTATTCAATTCAGGAATGAAAAAGTTAGTAATCATGACTGTATACCGATCACCATTGACTGTAACGTTCTGGCCGCCATCGTTCTTGAAAAAGTACGGACCAATGATTCCACCAGCCCATAAAGCGCACCAAACAGTCAGTTTTTCTGGATGTAACGGTGTTTCCACATACACTTGAGTATTACCTTCACTCCAAATGCGGCAGTTTTGCTTGTTGACGTAGCCATTCAACCAGAAGTGCGCTTCATCGCTAAACAAAATTCGCTTATGAAAAGCGCGATACGTTTTTCGCACAGAACCATTATTTTCGAAATAAAATTGCACTATTTGCAAGCGTTGTTCAGGCATGAGTCTATTCATGATGAATTGCCAAACCAAACTGAGAATAAATCACTTGACAGCTGTTAAATCGGTTGCCATCTTGAAAAGTAATGCCAACTTAAAGTTCTATACCTCTATAAAAAACACCGAATAGAAACAACAAATAAAACGTTTTTACAACAAATCACCAGAGCCATAAACCATAACCACACGGCATGTTACACCATAAGGATGCTTCACAATACCGGTTCTGGATACAGTTGTAATGACTTTAGAATACCTTACTGCAATAAATTGAAAATGGATTTCATATCCCTCGCCATTGCTTCAGGTTTAGAAACAAAAAGTTGTGACCATAGCTGCCAGATTTGACGATTTATCGTCATTTTGACGATTTTGAGCAACAAAAATATCATATTGACGATTTGACGATTTATGCCCTTATTTTGACGATTTTTTAGAAATTAAAAATTTAAGTCATATTCTTTGAATCCTTCTTTGTTCACCCTGTAATATTCCTGGAATCTAGAATATAGCCTAGAATTTCATAGAATCGAAAAATCATGTAGCTTAATACCAAATTTATGGAGTATACTTTCTTTTTAATTGTATTTGAAATATATTACTCATACGCGTCATATTACATGTACTGGAGTAGTTACCCTGAAAAGTATGCAATAAAAAATTTCGATTTTTTGTCTTGTTTGAAACTAATGGAATTAAATATAACTCTTACGTCACATATGTTCTTTGCCTTATGAATTTTACATACATATTTAATATGAGCATAATGTGAGTAAATATAATAGGTTGGCGATCTAAAAGTTTAAAATTAAAATAAAAATACTATAAGTAACAGGATAGACCTCTGCAGGAATTGATTTCCACTGACGAATAGTCCGACTAAAAACCATATTTTTACTGTAATGCAGTGTGCGATCCACTGGCCAATCGACCAATGGAATATATGATTGTCGGGAAAAAGTTCCCTTATGCAACGATGCTCTAATGATTCAATGGAGTTGGATACACTACCGCCATTAACGAGATGCTATGTCCTCTCCTGTACACGGTCGAGAAACCGCAAAATAGACGTTGAGGCACTAACCCATACATGAGAGTTGTATTCCATTCTCTGCCAGTTATAAACGGTGTAAATAGTTAGATCAGATTATAAGAACTTAAAAAGAACTGAAAAATGCATCAGCATTACACTGACTTTTCATGCTCAGAACATCAAAAGCTTCTGACTCCCTAATACCTACATCGCCCATAGATATAGATGATGTAATATTATAGATGCGCTTATTTGTCATTAAACAACGCTGAGATAGATTGTTTAAACCTTAAACCATTCTTTCCTGAAAATGATATAAAATTTCTCAAATTTTTTGGAAAGAAAAAGTATTAAATGAAGATGAGGGACGCTAGCTTTTGATTTCCAATAAATTCTTTGTTAAATGTTTTCTTTTTGAACTAGGATATGTAGATACAATGACTTTATATGTTTTGCTACAATAGAAATAATTTCGGTTTTTAAGTTCTTTTAATTAATTTATTTATTATTTTTCCTGACGATTTTTTGACGATTTTTTCTCAAATATTTGACGATTTGGTGCCTCATTTATCTGGCAGCTATGCTTGGGACTCCGTAAAATATAGGAGTCAGCATAATCATAGGATGCTCCTGTGGGATCATTTCACCACAATCGTGGAGATTGTTTGCGAATGGACTCTTGACAAAACTATGTGAAATGGGCATGGTCTGCCATTGGTATGCAGGTCTTGAAGTCTTAATTGTTAAAGAAAAATTTAGAGAGACTCTTTGCGACATCATTCAAGTGAGCTTTGAAATTATAAGACTTTAACCCGGGCGAGACCTCAATAGTTGGACTTAAAAGAGGAAGAAACCTTTGTAAATGGAAATATAATCGACTCTTGTGTGAGAAAATATTGCAGAATATGGAGGTAAAATATTGGGGAATATCAGTGAAGAGTATACAGACAATGAGAGACAATAGAAAGCAACACATGCCATAATGATATACGGAAGGCTTGCAGTGAAATAGCGGGGATGTTAGCCAGGATTTATGCACCACTGACTGTATACCAGAGATCAGCAATGAACCGTTTTTCGCTACTCATAAGCACTCATGAAACTTTGAATATAAGTGAGTCAACAATATTGAAATTTAACTATGCACTCTGATTCATTCATACTCATTACAACGTTGATTCATTAATACAGGTTGCATTGAGTATGAGTACAACGTTGACATCAAACTCATACCATTCGAAATATGTTTGATTCATAAGTGTACACTCATTTAGATTCATAACTTTAGAAAAATACTTATAGTACTTCTAAATGATGCGAGTGACTCGAATTATTCAACAAAATTAACAGCAAGCAGAGCAAAAACACAAACTTTTAGTGAGTATTTTAGCGTTCATACGCGAATCGTACTTATTTTGTGATTCATGTAAATGTTGGGTTATGGAGAGCCGAAACCAACAACAACATCATACGTATTGTTAAGTATGAATATGATGAGTACTTCAAACTTTGAATATGAGTAGTATGAGCATGAATGAAATATGAATTCGATTCTACTCATCTTTTTGAATACTCATTGCTGATCTCTGATGTATACCATGATGGTTAGATTTATAGTAGCCTCTGGAGTAATAATCTTTTGGCAAAGAGAACGAATCTGGAAACAGAGACTATCGTGTGTTGATATAATAGGGGCCCGTTATCTGGGCAGGCAGAAAGAATCTGAAAACAGCTCAGCTGGAGTTGGACAAGCTATACCGACAAGCATGTGTTCGCATAACAGGGGCAATGAAATTCTGTCTTACAATGGCAACATAAACTCTGCTGCATTTAAGTCCACAACTCATAGTAGTGAAAGCTAAAGCTTTGGAGACTGTGGTTAATATCTATTAGGAGCCTGTGAAAATTAGAATTGAATCATCAGAACAGATTCTTTGAACCTGTAAGGCATAAATACAAGCCAAAAGGACTCACATGGGTACATATCAGGTGTTAGACAGGGGATTGTTGTTATTGTCATCAAAAAACATGCCGAAATTTGTTTGCGAAATATGCAGAAGAAGATGTCATACGAATATCCTACAAAGATTAATGACAGTATTATACGGCATTAATAATAACAAGACATGTGTTTGAAATTAGGGCAGTGTGTCAGCTTTTTAGAGGCGAGCCTGTCATTTAGACTCCACGTCAAATATCTCAAACTTGAATATGAGAAAATATTTTGTCGGTAAATTGCTATCAGCAGTCTTCTGGCAAGTTCACTAGAATTTAGTAAGCAAGGATTTAGGCAATTAAGTCCTATGCGGCGATCCAATAGTCTCTGTATATACGACTCCATTGAGCACCAATCCACCAGCCTTCTTAAGTCGACGAACCTAGAAATATTGCACTGGAAGTAAACAGGTCAGGCCAATTAGGATTCATGGGATCATTGTATAGGCAGGCAGAACGCACTTTAATACACATGCTGGCATACATTTGTGTATCGCAATTAAGCTCTTTTAAATTTAAATCCACTAATTATGGTAGCGAACACTAAATTCTTGATCGCCGTAGTAGGTACTGTGTTGGTTTATTAGACAAAACCCTGCTCACACATCTCGAACAAAACGAAATTGAAAAAATACTTCTTTGAGTAACTTCCTCTCAACATTCTTCTGCCAAAAACTAAAAGAGTAATTAAAATTGCCATGAAAATTATCTCAATTCTGTTGTTCGGAATCGACTTTAAATTCTTGGTCCCGACACTCATGTATAAAATTAACACACACAACATGGGTGGCGTGCAAAGCTAGTTTCTAATCCTGACTGAATGGTTGTCATGCCTCAAAGTAAGTAAGTTACCATAATTGGATACAAGTTTAATTGGCTTCTGTGATTATGAGAATGAATTGTTAGAATACATTCTTGGAGCCTGTAAAATATCAATGCATTCCAAGACAATAACTGCATGCTGGACAGGGAAATGTCTTTATTAACAGCGATTATCAACCCAAAGTTTGTGAAGGAAATAGATTTGAAGAAGATATTGTAGGGATAGCCTAAATACATTGAGGGGAGCGTAATAGATCATGATGTGGTGGTACTATGATATCTCTTACAGCAGTTGTAGAAGTAAGCCAAGTATATGAAACTGTAGACATTTATTTGGTTGAAGTTTAAAAATCTAATTTTATAAAAAACTAGCTGTACCCTGCGCCACCAAATAAAATAATTTTGAAGGAAAGACAGATGAACGAAGATGAAGGAAAGACAGATGAGTAGTACGCATTCGATCAGTTTCTAATATCACTTGTCGTTATTCAAAGGGTTCAAGCGAACAGGTCTCAGCGGCATATACTCGAAGATTTTCTAGTCTCTATGCTCGTCTGATTCTGAGCCTCGTAATGCTTTTGTCTTCCGTGCTTGAAGTGTAGGTCAACCAATTGCCTGTCATTCATTTTGAATAATTTTTATTGACGCCATCCATCGGAAATTAATCGCACCAACCTCTATCGACTCATGCGCAACAACTTTGTTAAAGAATGCACAGTTTACGATTAAATTGATTTTAAGTAATTTTCAGTGGCGCCACCTATCGGATATTGGTCATACCAACTTAGAAACCTCCGTCGGCTCATGCGCAACAATTTTGCTAAAGATCATAACATGATCAAATGCATAGTTTACGATTCTATAAGGTACATACAAACAAACATTCATTTTTATATATATAGACTATGGGAGGTAACATGCCCACTATAGCCAATCCGCCCATTTTGTTCATATATACGTCAAAGTCGTCCATACAAAATTTGAGGACTCTAGCTGTTGTGGTTTATGAGATATGCGACATTAAATACATACTGGGTATGTGGGCGTGGCACCTCGCCTACTTGAAATTTTAAAATAAAAAGTAGCCTATAGTTCCTTCCAGACATACAGGAAGGTACTGTTAAAATTTCAAGAAAATCAGTTCAGCCGTTTAGCCGTCTAGCCGTCTATAGACTTCAAACAAGCAAACAAACCCACAAACAAATAAACACACATTCATTTTTATATATAAGAATACATCGAATGCTTTAATGTTCTCAGCATATTTTAATGTGTTCTAACATTGCCCTAAAACAGGCGATTAATTTTTTATTCCTTTCCTTTACTTTTAATGAGTTTCTAAATTAATTAATTATGTACGTGTGTATTACTTTTGCGCCATTGTATTTGCATTTAAATTTGCTTTGTATCTGCTACTGTTAACAAGAGTGCATGTTTACATAGCCCCCCTGTACGTATGAGTATTATTTTGCCAACGCATCGCATTAAATATTTATCATACGCACCATTGTTCGTTTCGTTCTGTATTGTACGTACGTATTTCATTTAATGTTTTGTTTTGCGTTGCATTGCAATTTGTTTTTGTGTTTTCGTTTCTGCTGTTGTTGTTTTGTAAACATTAATTAAAATTTTATTTGCTTAACAGGCAGCAGTGACAGCAACAACAACAAAAAGACAAAGTATTTTAAATAAAGTATCGTAAACAAATCAAATTAAATCAAATCAAATGAAATCAATTTTTTTTCTCTTTATTTTCTAACGACAACCAGCTGGTTGGCTGGTAATGTCACACGCTGTCACATAAAAGCCAAAAAAAAAAATAAAATAAAATCTGTGCAGGCTAGTGATAGAAAAAAAATTTTGTGTTAATCAAGGTAAAACATGGTAAAAATGTTGTAAAAACGGTTTTATTAGATCGCAATTTAGGAGAACACATACATACATATGTATGTGAAGGTAGAAATGCAATCAATTTGAATATAGAAAAACAATGGGAAAAACCAAATGAATATTTATACACAAATATATACATATGTATGTGTATGTAATTAAGAGCACACACACACACACAATTAAACACAAAATATTATAATCAAGCAATTGGCATTTTAATGACACTTTTTTCTGCTGTTTTGGTTTTATTGCTGCTGTCATCGTAAATACCTTGTCGAACTAAATTTGTTGAAACGAATGAAATTTTTTTGTTTTTCTGTTAAAATATTTTTGTTTTTATAATGCTGCTGCTGCTGTTGCTGTAGCTGTTGATGACCCACAAAATTAATTTGAAATGCAATTAAACTCGTGCAGAAGTGCGAAATAAGAAAAAATTTAAATTTACAGGCAAATTAAAACAGCAAATCAAAAAGACAAAACACCCAGAAAAACAAGGATAAAAAACCGTGATTATTAGAAATAAACGTATTACAGGGATTAGTTGTTTGACAGCAAAATATTTAAAGTATTGTTATGAAAATGGAAAAATCTAGAGACTGATGTTTTGCTTTTACATCGTTTAACATTAAAATTATAAACAAAAGCTACAAAAACATAAACAATAAATAAACCGTTGAACAAACAAGTAAATAAAAATATACCAACAAACACTAGCATAACAAAATGATAATAAGTAAACAAAAATACAACAACAATAACACAACAGAATAAACGTAAACAAAATACACAAACAACAATAATGAAACAAAGATGTTTACGTTTATAGAGATCTCGAGAAGGCGAAGCCGCGAACATTTGCCATCAAGAACATTCGTCAGACTGTTTGCGCCCTATAAAAGGCAAAACAAAGCAGGCGAGTGAGTTAGTGAAGTTCAGTCAGTCTTGTGTAAAGACGCGCTATGTTTGAAGAAAGTAATCGTGGTTTGAAGATCTCCGGTACAAAAATTTGTCGTATAATTGCCGAGTATTTGTTATTGTTTATGCGAAAGGTATAAACAGAGGAATAATAAACAAGGAAATTATTGTTGTTTACATCAAGTTGTGAACACAGGCACACAGAATTGTGCGAATAATAAAGAATTTGAATACAAACTAAACACAAATTTATTTTTATTGTATTTGTAATCTACAAGCTTATATTTTAAACGTTTTTAAAACAGGTAAAAACGTAACAGTATTATTAACCGAAAGCAAATAAAAACATTTCAAATACGCACAGGCTTGCTCAATTAAAATCTTTTTTAAAAGCCACATAAAAACCCTGATAAATTCAATTGAATTGGAAAAAACAATTTGTTTGATCATTTTAAACTCATCGTTCAAACTCGTTATAATCGATCTTCAAATGCCAATCTACAAGAATTTTTTATTAAAAAATTCAGTGAGCATCAAAGAAACTGTACATTAAAAAAATATGAGTTAATAACTTACCGTTATTTTTATTTTAAAATTGTTTCATTGCCTGTTTTTAAAATTGAAACAAAAAAAATTTCAAAATATTTCGAAACATTCGAAACAAATTTTTTCGGGCACTCTCTTTAAGTGGTAATAGTAGAGTTTGGTGATTGTTAGAATTTTATCCATAGTGCTCAGTTTCTTTTGAAGCTCACTGTATAATCCCGTAGTGGTACATTTTCTAATGAATCGTTAAACAAGTCTTACAACCCCACTTCATTTTTATTCTGCAAATAAAGGAGTCAAAGTATTAGGCACTTTAAGTCGTGTTAAATTCATCTTTCTATTGAGCTTCTCCGAAGGCAACAGAGAACTTATAGTCTAATCAGTTAATTGGACTTACTTAAGATTAGAATCTTGCTCTTCCCTACTACTAGGGTCACATGGTCCTTTCTTATTACTTGAAGAGATGTTTAGCTATCATATGGTCTCCTACAATTACAAGAATACTTGCTTTGGTACTATTATCCCAGCCAAACTCCACTAGAGGGTGAATACCAGAAGTTGCTTCCATGTCAAATCTTTCTGGTATTATGCACCGTTGGTACACAACTGGATGAAAGAACATGTTAATGGTATTCTTTTTAAGGACTTGGGCATCAAACACTCGTGTAAACTCCGCTCATCATAGTGTGCCTTTCAGGCAGTGGTCATGGCAACCAAATGCATACTCAGTGGCATTATAATGCATATGAATATAAAGATCTCTACGGACAAGCAGATTGTCTTCTTAACTTCATATTAATGTTCAGACTTGTCCTTGAATGCAATGCCTTTCTCTAGGAATTGGCAACCTTTCCGAAAGTCGCCATCACATGGGTCTATAAGCATTTGGAAGTCTGAGGAAACTGTAAAGCAGACATAAAATAGTCTGAATAGTTAGTGAACTAAACAACTTCCTATGTGATCGGCCATTTTTCCACAATAAAATCAAAATTTATGAATAAATTCCTCTCCACAGCCAATACTTCTTGGCTAGAAGAAGCAACCTTCACAAACGAAGTCTCTATCCTTACAAGACACTAGCAACTAGGAAGCTAAGAACGTAAGCTAGGCGCTCTGTACATGTTCGAAGAGGAAATGTTTAAGACTGTCTTTTACTTAAAGTTTCGCACTAATGTGTCTGAAAGTACTGAGAGTCCCTTAACTCAACTTCTTTAAAGGAAACGTTAGAACTAAATTTGAAGAAATTTGTCCAGAGTCTCGAATTAAGTCACTTCCTTAATTGGTTATTACAATCTCTTAGCAAGGATTACAACCTGGCTTCTCACACCACCTCTGATGTGTGTGGTAATTTTAGACATGAATGGCGGGACCTACTGTTTAATGTCGTCTTCGAACAACAGATTTTTGAGAAGATTTTTCTGTCCTTTTTATTTTGCTCTTAGAGTTTTTGCCAAAAGATTGCTGACAGGAATTCGTTGAAAGAAATATTTTTTTAAATTGTTGCCGACGGCTTGGCCAACAGGCTGTTGTTTAATAAGCCAACACAATACCTACTACTTTACTGCGATTTCGAATTCAACGACTTTTATCTTCTTCTTATATATAAAAATGAATGTGTGTTTATTCGTTTGTGGGTTTGTTTGTTTGAAGTCTATAAACGGCTAAACGGCTGGACCGATTTTCTTGAAATTTTAACAGTACCTTCCTGTATGTCTGGAAGGAACTATGGGCTACGTTTTATTTTAAAAGTTCAAGTAGGCGAAGTGCCACGCCCACATACCCATATAAAAATGCATGTTTGTTTGTATGTACCTTATAGAATCGTAAACTATGCATTTGATCATGTTATGATCTTTAGCGAAGTTATTGCGCATCACCCGACGAAGACTTCTAAGTTCGTATGACCAGGTGGTGCCACTGAAAACTACTCAAAACGAATTAAATCGTAAACTGTGCATTCT
Source organism: Sarcophaga variegata (assembly GCA_932273835.1). Lineage (NCBI taxonomy): Eukaryota > Metazoa > Arthropoda > Insecta > Diptera > Sarcophagidae > Sarcophaga > Sarcophaga variegata. Next base: position 61,637,423 of record OW026362.1, read on the forward strand.
TTAACGAAGTTATTGCACATGAGTCGATGGAGGTTGGTGCGATTAATTTCCGATGGATGGCGTCACTGAAAATTATTCAAAATGAATGACAACCAATTAGTCGACCTATACCTCAAGTACGGAAGAAAAGAGCATTACGAGCCTCAGAATCAGACGAGCATTGAGACTGGAAAATCTTCGAGTATATGCCGCTGAGGCCCGTTTGCTTGAACCACTTGAACAACGAGAAGTTTGATTAGAAACTGATCGAATGCGTACTACTCAGGCCCGTTCATCGGAATCACCAGGACAACGGGAAACAAAATCAATAAATTGATTCAAAATTATTTGGACATTTGTGTAATGTCTTTCCTTCAAATTTAATTTAGTTGGTCGCGCAGCAACACGCGCAGGGTACAGCTAGTTAGTTATATGTACCAGCGTTATCCTTCATAAAATGTGGTTAACCAGTAGGACTATTTAACTAGCTTAAGAGGGGTAAAAATTGTTTAATAAAATCAAAATACTGTGGAATATTCTTACTGAGACTGTGATATATTCTGCACAATATCAGACTGCATTGAATAAAAAAATAAAAGAAATTATGAGAATGTCATTCACTGGAGTTAAGTTAAGTTAAAAAAAAATTTATTTTAATTTCAATATTTTTTAATGCATAAGCTTTTTAACTTTTATATACTGTTTGTTATAAGCTCTGATTAATCTTTCAATATACGATTTTTATTTTTTTGTTCGTTTTTTTTTTGTTTTTCCCTGTCATCAAAATTAATCCAATTTTTGTAGGCACCCTTTTGTCAAACACCCACCCACACCAACTTACACTTTGGCAAACTTAATTATCTATGAGTAGCAGCAACAAACACAACAAATATCAAGTGTGAACTAATTTTCTCTATTAAATGAATATATTTTTTACACATACACATACACAAACACATATGTATGTATGTAATCATTTAATCTGACTTATTGCAAATTGCTCTTGTGACCTTTAGTGTGTGTATGTGTATGTGTGTCTCTGCTATTTAAAAGCTTAAGCATAAAGTTAAACATGCAATATGCTCTTCAGATACGCTCTAAAATGTGCTCATAAAGTCAAAATATTGAATATTTTATTTTATAAATGAAATGTACACGCCAGCACTTACCAACACTAAAACACACACATATACAAACACATATAGACTAACCCCATATATATGACTTTAACGAGTAGTTGTATAAGTTGACATGACCTATAGCCAAAGAGATTTACACAGATAACTACACATACATACACACACACTTGCCCTAATGCAAAGAGTTGAAATGAAAAAAAAACAGAGAAGTGAAGAGAGAACCCATTGACATATCAGTTTAATAAACATAATGTATGAACGGATTTTTCCTTTTTCTTTTCTCTCTCTCTCTCTCCCTGTAATACTCTTGTTCTTATTCTTTCTTATTCAATTGAATTTAATTCAAATTCTACTTTTGTTTTTTACGTTTTTTTTTTTCATCCCTCTCTCTCTCTCTCATTATGGATTTATTTTATGTTTCTTTTTTTATTTAATTTTCTATTATTATTTTTCATTTCCTTCGGTCTCCTTCTCTCTCTCTCTCTCTTGCTTTTATTATGTATTAAAAATGCATTGTGTGATATGTATATGAAATGTTTGTAAAATATTTTGTAATTTTTTTCCATCATCGCCTTTTCGTAAAGCAGCTCTCATCGTCTTATAACATCTTCATCTTCTCTTTAAACTGTATGGTGATGGTAGTGTGCTCAGGAAATATTTTTTAATTTTTTATTTTTCATGTCTTTCCACTTGTCTTGTAATGCAACAACAAAGAAAATGCAAACGAAGCTTAAAAAGGAAAAGGAAACATTCAAAGTGTATTATGGTATCATCTTTATTATTAAACACTTCGAAAACCTTATCGGGAAGAGGAGGGGAAAATTTTGATATTTTTACTAGCAATCGGGTTGGGTTAGATTCGGTTGCACTAATTGAATACCTACGAAAGTACGTGTTATGGGTTAGGAAACAGAATGACAGACGTTATTTAAAAGTTTTAATGTGCTGTCTCTGTCATTCCGATTCCAAAGTGCGCCATTGAAAAACTACAGGGAAAAAAAGAACTCTAACTTACTTATTCCACTAGATAGAGTCATTGACTCTCCCATTTTCAGTGCTGTATTCCGGCATCCAGGTTAAGGCAAAAAATTGATACTTAACTAAGAAACGTTATCTCCTCCTTACATCTTACATCAACTGAAGCCGGGGTGCTACTAGGCGACTGCAGGATTTTGCAAGAAACTTGACTACCAGAAAAAAATTTTATTTTAGCTGCAGAACCTCACACCTTGAAAAACCACAGAAAAGTGTTTTTTCAGTGTCATATGTCTGCTTTATGTATCGCCAGTAATCTGAAGAATGCTATAAAGTTGGCAATCAAAGTGGAAACTCCCACCTCCACATCAAATATTGTCTTTGAGACGTTTTTGTAGACTCCAATATTAGCACACGTCGAAACTCTATTATTTCTTTAACTTATTCAGCACGATTCAATCTGCGAATGGGAAGATCTGTGGTAAATTCTAGCTCTGATGTGAATTTTTCTATGCAGGAAAACAGTACACAACAATATTTCGATAAGTCCTACTACCTGCGTTGACACAGCACATTTTTTCATACGTCTTACTTACTAGATACGTCTTTTACTAAGAGCCCTCCACCACACCAATCATCAATACGACAGAATTGCCAAAAATGGATCAAAACATGGTGTCTTTTCTGGTACTTCTAGATCACTCGAAAGTTTTCGATACTATTGATCACTATATTCTTTGCCACAAGTTGATAACAGCAACAGCAGTAAAACATTACGTACATACCTGTATAAGAGAAGTCAGACAGTACACTATGGTGATGTAAAATCATTTAGCAGCCCGGTACGAGGAAGTGTACAACAGGGTTCAATTCTCGACCCTCTACTATAGATAATGTACTCAAATGACCTACCTTCTCATATTACTCACTGCGAAATATTCAAATGAAGCTGTTTTAAAACTGACATCGATAATTGTATATTGAAACTGAACCAGGACCTTGACAATATATTTAAATGGGCTACTGCAAATGGTCTTTGCTTAAACGCGAATAAATCTATGGCTATCATAATTGGAAAAATTGGCCTTCTGTCTACTGCCACCATTAGTCGTTTGGGACGCACCCATAGAATTAGTACAATGTGCCAAGAACTTGGCTATTATTTTAAATAATCAAATTTCCTGAACTAACTATATTAATACGATTTGTGGGAAGACGTATACTATGCTGAGGAATCTCTGTAGGACTCTATCCTTTACGCCTTTTAATATACGTATGATCTTGGAGAAAACATACCTAATACCTACCCTCTTGTATGGATGTGTGCTCTTTGGGGGTTTGGACTCTGTTAGCAAAAATAAAATAAACGTAACTTATAACAACATAGCAAGATACATTTTTGGTCGCAGTAGATATAGTAGTATCACACCTACAAGATCTACAATATGTCACTGGAAAACCTTTTGAAATAACGTTTGCTAATTTTCCTACATAAGATTATCTATTTACCAGGCTCCAAATTTTTAGACCTAGCAGAGGCTACAGGATAAACACCATAAGATACCGGATACATTTGTCTGAAAGGTACTTTTTTATTAATGCTATTCGTTCAAGGTCGTATCAAAAGAATTCGGTCCTGACTGAAGGGAGATAATGACCAATTATATGTGTATTCATCTATGGCAAGACACAAAATTCTCTTATTTGGTTCACCCTTTCTTGGTGGGATAAAGCCCGTGAACATGAATAACTCTAGTAACTAAACTCAACATAACACACATTGGCTTGGTTTAGTTTTCTATTCATTTTTTTATAGATTTCCTATTGACTTCGATATAAAAATTAAAGACTAAACCCCAGAAAAACAACCCGTAGTACTCAAAGAAATGGAACATGTTTGTGGATATGTTCTCTACACATAATTTAGAATTACAGATGATTATACAAAACATTATATGACCTCAAGCTAGAAAAGAGAGAATATTTAGATAAAGTAGTACAAGACTTTGTATGTACGAAGATATACAGTTAAACCTCATATAGAACATTTCCTTAAAAATGCATTTATGCCAATGATAATAGAGAAGAGAGAGAGAAAGAAAAAGAGATGGAAAGGAGATGGAAGAAAAAAAAGTAAAACGGATAAAAATTTATGCAAAAATAAGTGCAATATTATTATGATTTCTAAATCATAATATTGTAATGTCATATAATGTACAATACATATATACATACATACATATATACATACATACATATATTCATTCGTATTGATAATAACAATATAAAACAAATATCCTGGCAAAGAAAGAAAAATATGAGAAAAAGAATGAAGAAAGTCAAGTAAAATACCACAGAGTTTGTGATTTTCTATGCATTTTTGCATAAACTCTTATACGAAATGCACATATGTATGTATGTATGTGAAGGCATATATGCATATATGTATAGACAGCCTGTTACAGAATGGAAAAATCTTTCTGGTTCTTTTTTTCTATGCATTTTAAGAAGAAAAACATGAAATTTTATATGAAAATTTAAGCACCGAAAGCAGTAATGTTCTCAGCAGCAGCATTATTTGAATATTTTACCAGAAGTCTTTTATGATTTTTACGATTTCTTTTTTTCTCTTGTTTTTGTGTTCGTTGGTTTTCTAACACAATTTATTGTTAGAAATCATAATGTGAGTAAAACACACACATACACACACATTTAGTTTCTCGGGTCGGCATAAATTTTGTTGGCAAAAGTCCGTTTATCATTTCCAAAAATGTGATGGGCTTTGCATATTTGCATTACACATCCTGCCAAAACACGAATAATATTTCAAAATATCAAATAATTTCTATGATTATTACTCTTGCAACGAACACACAAAGAAAAAAAGCGAAAAAATTGTGGAAAAAAATTTAAAAAATAAAGTGTCATCTGTGCCAGGCAGCAGATGTGAAATTTATAGGAAATTAAATGAGAGGCGAAAAAAAAACATTTTTTTTTTTTTGGAAATGTTAAGGCTATGCAATGTTACTTAAGGCATTAATTTTGAATTTAAGAGAAGAAAACACGGTGTCATGCTTTAATGTTTGTTTTAACTAATTTCGATTGAGAAATGATTTCTATGCGCGCTAGGCTAGCAAGAAAGGCTAACTAGAAAATCTTACGTGCAGTTTGATCGCATATCGCGATTATAACTCAACCCCAAGACACATACATACATAATTGGTCATTACAACCCTTCAGTCAGAATTACGACCTAGTTTCTCACACCACTTATGTTGAGTGTGTTAATTTTATACATGCGTGGCGGGACCTACAGTTTAAAGTCGACTCCGAACGAAATCTTTTTTGAGAAACTTTTCATGGCAATTTTCTTTACTCTCAGAGTTTTTGCCAGAAATCTGCTGGGAGGAAGTCGCCGAAGAAATACTTTTTGTATTTCGTTTTGATGGCTTTACGTCTAATAAGCCAGACTACGGTGACTTCAACCCCAAGACCTTTAGATAAATAGATAGGTATGTAGGTTGAAAGAGAATATGGGCTTGTTGTGGCCTCACCACTAGGAATGCCATCTTACTTGATATAGGAAATCTGTATCTTCTACAAACTTCCTTAAGATGTTTCAGTTCACTCCTCTAAAACGAGTTATGTCTGGCATAGCGTCATCCCCAAAATTTTTGGGATCTCTAGCTTAAGAAAGCCGAGCAGAAAGTGCTTCTCCGCTTAGATGTTTTTACCACATGCCCTGCATTCATAATTTTCCTCCATGCAAATACGAATCAGGTGTACATATACAGCGAGGTGTTCTGTATGTACAATCATCAACGTGTTCATGTCGCCTTTACTAAGTTTTAAAATACTCGTGGTTCTCTACGCATTAGAATCACCCCAAAGACCACCGAGATCACCGTTAGAATTTTTTTGTGAGGTTTTCTTAAATCGAAAATGTATGTGAATAGGCGATAAACCACAGAGGTCCTTAAAGCCAACATTATATAATCCATTAGAAGTCGCCGTGGTCTGATAGGTAGTGTGTTGGCTTATTAGACGAAAAGCCAGGGTTCGAGCCCCAGGGCAGACATCAAGACAAAATACAAGATTCTTCTTTCTTCGGCGATTTCTGACAAAAACTCTGAGAATAAATAAAATTGCCATGAAAAGTTTCTCAAAAATCTGTCGTTGGGAGTCGACTTTAAACTGTAGGTCCCGCCACGCATGTATAAAATTTACACACACAACATAAGTGGTGTGAGAAACTAGGTCGTAATCCTGACTGAAGGGTTGTAATGACCAATTATGTATGTATGTAAGATACATACATACTGAATTGGTCAACAACCCTTCAGTCAAAGCTGCGACCTAGCTTTTCACACCACTTATGTTGTGTGTGTTAATTTCATACATGAGTGGCGGGACCTACAGTTTCAAGTCGACTACGAACAACAGATTTTTGAGAAACTTTTCATGGCAATTTTATTTATTCTCAGAGTTTTTGTCAGATCTCTGCTGAGAAGAAGTCACCGAAAGAAATATTTTTTCATTTTCGTTTTATTGGAGATGTCTGACCTGGGGTTTAAACCATGGCCTTCCGTCTACTAAGTCAACACACTACTTACTAGACTACCACGGAAGAATGGAGTGTAAGACTTTTTAAAATCGAAATTTATTTGAGCATTTTTAGAAGATCATTGTAGTGAAGTGATGCCTCAGAGTTAGCTGACAAGTACAGGTGGACCAGTCTCTATAATTAGCACGGAGGATATGGATGCTCTAGAACACCTCGTACTTCTTACTAGACTACGATGACTTCTAGTATGTATTACTCTGACTCTGTTACCTAAAATCTTAGATTACTCATTTTATGGGTACCGCTCCATATCTGGACTACACTTTATACACTCCAGGATTGTTTTTGATTCGGTATACCTAGATTTTATTGCCGTAATTGTCATTTGACTGTCTGTAAAGATATTTAAATCTCTATATGTCAAGCTTATCAAATGAGCACTAGCCATGATCATACAATGAGTATTAAAAAAGATGATACATAATATTCATAATTTCTGATACTTATACTCATTCATACTTATTTTAATATCATGGAACGAACCTCTACTCATATTCAAAGTTTGAAGTACTCATCATACATTCATACTTAACAACACGTATGATTTTGTTGTTGATTTCGACTCTCCATAACTCAACATTTACACGGAAGCACAAAATAAGTATGAATCGATCACGAACACTAAAATACCAACTAGAAGGTTATGTGTTTGCTCTGCTTGCTGCTCAGTCTTTTTTGCTTATGGGTCTTGTTTCTTTTGTTGTAAATGCAACAACAACTAAGACTGTTAATTTTGATGAATGATTTGAGTCACTCGAATCATTTCTAAATATTTTTCTAAACTTATGAATCTAATGAGCTGACTTATGAATCAAACATACAGTAATCCTTCGATTTACGTCGCGACTAACTAAAAGGCTGTAATGACCAATAATGTATGTATGCTTGACGACTTATACTGCAACTGGCTTGTTTTGCTTTAAAATTTCCCACACCTGTATTTAGCATATTTGTCGTCATCATGTTTTTTTATTTCTCGTTTAAATTTTAATTTTTCTTTCTGGTTTAAATACAGTAATCCTTCCTCGATTAACGTTATTTCGATTTACGTCGTCTAATTTTTTGTTCCTTCTAACTTCAATTTGCTTCGTCATTCGATTTACGTAGCCTTTTTTTTGGAACCAACTGCGACGTAAATCGAGGGATTACTGTAACTTTTTAAATTCCTTGTTAAAAACATACTACTTTGTAGTATGAGCAATATGAAATTCGATTTACGTCGTTTCGATTTACGTCGCCTTATTTGGCACCAACTGCGACGAGGGATTACTTTATTTCGAATGGTATGAGTTTGATGTCAATGTTGTACTTATACTCATTGCAACCCGGACTTCTAAATCAACGTTGTAGTGAGCACGAATGAATCAGAGTACATAGTTAAAATTCAATATTGTTGACTCACTTATATTCAAAATTTCATGAGTGCTTATGAGTAGCGAAAAAACGACTAATTGCTGATCTCTGGTACCTATGTATGCTTAAAGATTAGTAAACTAGAAGTCAGATAGCTGGAGGCATAGTTTGGTTATTGGTTCTTCTGCTACATACAAGAACTCAATACTTTTAAATTGCGGCAAATTTTACGTTTCCAGCCATTAGTCCATACAGACTTTTGCTCTCCTGCGCTAAACATTGGCGGCCGTATATAAATCATAATAAAAAAAAGGTTGTCTAGAGCTTCATAACTAACTTAAATGCCCTACTTATGTTGTTATTAAAGAAAAAATGAAAGGAAAGGAAAAGAAAGAGAAAGAGAAAAAAACAAGAAAACGTTTTCAATTTATCCATTAAACCACTTCACAATTATTCTATTGAGTGAAAATAAGTTTTGCTTTGTTGTAAAAAGGGGAACATTTTTTACCATTTTTTCCATTTCCATCATTTATTTTTTAAATGTTGTTGTTGTTGTATGGTAAACGTATCCTACACAATACATATTTGTAAGTATGTCAAGGCTAAAGAAAGAAAAAAACAAAACGAAACGAACCAACGTACATACGCACAACAATATTGTTAAAGTTATTTTCAAAATAATTGTGGCAATTATAAGCAATAAAAACAGAAAAAGAAACAGAAACAGAAAAAAATAGGAAAAATTATACGAAATTAAATGAAATGAAATGACTGACTGTGTGTCACATTGAAGAACGTAAACGATTTAAATTCTGACATTTCACACACGCAGCAGGTACAAATGTAGACAAAAAAAAAGGACAAACGGCTTGTAATGGAATGTGAGACATTAATTGAAAAGAAAATTAAAAAAAAAAACAAAACAAATGAATTCAATTTAAAATTTAATGGACTTTGCGAGGTTTTTTTTGTCAAAAAAAACAACAAACCTCATCATTATATTCTCTTATGTTGCAAAGTATATATCGAGTACATGTAATTTGATGTAAAGGCAAGGGTTGGCTAGTCAAACTACTTAGGTTTAGGTTAGCCGATGTGTACCCGGTGGTCAAGTTGACCCATTCTTCTACGTCCTAAAGGAGGGAGGATAATGGAGGAGATAGAGAAAAGGAGAGGAAGTAAGAAAGGGAGAATAAGGAAGCGGAAGAGTAGCACAACAGCAAGACGACTACACTTCTTAACCAGGCTAAACTAATAATGAATCTATGGAGAGCCTTAATATCGGTTCTCGACAAAGAATTCAAACCCTCAAAGAAGTCCCTGCCAAGGGTCTTCAACCTCAACCTACAAGGTTTAGGTTTAGGTCGGAGTGGTAGCTCTGTTATCACAAAGCTCACTTGAGCATGCATATCGGCCCGTTGTGATGCCGCGGGTGAATGCAATCCCTGTACTGACCAAGTTCCACCAAAATCAGGAAAGAGAAAGAAGTTTGTCAGCGCAAGGGCTGCACATCAAGAGCACGACTACCCTGCACTGGAAAATCAGCCAGAAAGTTTGATGAACGAAGCTATATCCTTGATATCAATAGATGTTAGCTCCGTCAAATTGACAAGAAATGGGAAGCCAAATAACCTATATCTACACCTAACAAGAGACGGGCACTGACAAAGAAAATGGATAACAGTCTCCTCTTCCTCAGCGAATCTGCATCCACGGCAGAAGTCGTTAAATGGGAGTCGCATTCTTTCCGCGTGTCTACCCATAACGCAATGACCTGTAAGCATGGCCACTGTGGTTGAGATGACGTCACGACCAAGACCAAGTAATTGTTTGGTACGCCTTCTATTCATCAAGGGCCAGGTGAGTCTAGCGGTGGAGCAGAACTCCTCATTGACCCAGGATAGGTTGGCGTCCCGAAAGAATTTCCGCGCAATGGCCAACTTGACCTAGGCAAGTGGCGCACCCACCTCAGCCTACTAAGGAGCTAGACAATTACAGAGGAGGTGTTCAATAGTCTCCAACTTCTCCTCATCGCAACATGCCTTGCAATAGTGCGGCTGGGATCTGTTCCAGATCCTGGTCAGCGATCTTATCTTAATTTGCAGTACGCCATAATAATTCTAATAACTAACCTTAAATTGGCCCTATCCAAGCCCAGCAGCCAAACTGTTCTTACACTGTCTATAGCAGGATATACTCGTAGACACCCAGAAACATAACAACCCGATCCATTCCCCCAACGCCTCTGCTCTTCCATCCATCCATTGATGAGGCCATAGAGATGGCGAAACTATCACATCGCCTCAGAAAGTGAAGCTAATCTAGCTAGAGCATCCGTCATCATATTACCGAATATTCCGCTATAATCCGGAACCCAGCAGACGGATTCGGTCTGGTCAAAAAGTCCTTAACGCACTCATGTACGAGCCGCGATTTGCCCCAGACCGACGTAATGGGCCTTAGGGCAGCCTGACTGTCACCGAAGATCATATAAGATCAGTCCCTAACTCATTAAAATGCCTACGATCACTTCCAGAGCACAATCACCTGTTCGAGAACCTACTACGCTTTCCCCCCCAGGCCCATCGATTTATGAGGCTGTAGAAGTAATAGATTGGGGGTCGAACTACTTACGTCTTCAAGAATAATTTCGATTTAATCATGGGAAGTAGAGACAAACAAACAGAAACCAAATACAGGACAGTCAGTCATCAATAACTCATTAAAATGCCTACGATCACTTCCAGAGCACAATCACCTGTTCGAGAACCTATTACGCTTTCCCCCCTGGCCCATCGATTTATGAGGCCGTAGAAGTAACAGATTGGGGGTCGAACTACTTACGTCTTCAAGAATAATTTCTATTTAATCATGGGAACTAGAGACAAAAAACAGAAACCAAATACAGGACAGTCAGTCATCAAGCACATGATTGCAGCCGGTTATACATATGAAGCAACGTCCTTTGCGAATAGATATTGAGAGTAGTGTTCCCATTTTTTTCTTAGAAGGCAGCATTGCCTGCGTTAGAAGAGGTTTTCAATTCGAAAACCACAATCTTCTTAACTTCCGCGGAATTTGAGCTTATGGGCTTGTAGGCAAGCAGTTTAATCACTACACCATCTTCTCTGACCCTATCTAACTTAACAATTTTTTTTTTTTTGATTCGAAGCATCCTCCTATGCCCCTTTGCTTATAAATTTTAGTTGAACTATGTCGCATAACTGTACTACTTCTTCTTCAGTGCAAACACTACAATCAAGTGGTCTTCATTCTGTATAAAAATCGTATTCCAAAAGCTTTAAATACATGAGCTCTTCTTTCAAATAAATATTGTCTTCAACTGAGTCTTTCCGTCGTACTTCGTTTAGGTATAAAATAGAATATAATAGAATGTCTGCCTTAAGATATGCAATAATTTTATTTGCCTTAAAGTATGCAATATTTTTTATTCATGCATTTTTCCGTTAATTAAATAAATTAATATGGAAGAGTGCTAGTATTTGTGAGTTAAGTTTTAAACTTTTTTTATTATTGTTTTTATTTTTAATATTGTTTTACAATAATATCCACATTGATTGGCAATCTTTCTTTGGCGCCTAATAGTATCTGTCTTTTTAATTTGCCTAAAAGTATGCCCCACTTTTAAATTATTAAATCTTTAAAAAGAAAACAATTTATTTTCCAATTCATTCGTCACTAAATTTATTTATTGCTATTTATACGCTTAAAAAGAAATAATCCGTGCTGAAATAAAAAGACCATGAAAATCAAGTGAGACAATGGAAGCGGAGAAAAATACAAACGAAGTGTGGAAACAAAAAAAAACTTTTCCAATAAATTCTCATTGCAGCGCAAATGACAAGTAGTTTATCTTCTCTATTGTTGAAATATGTTCTCTCTCTTCTTCTTTTATAGTTTATTTGTTTATTTTCTCTTGTTTTCTTGTTTCTTGTTTGTAGTTTTGAAAAAATAAAAGTTTAAAGATAAATACGACGAAATGAAGGCATTTCAAAGTGAAAATAAACGAATTAAACGAATAGAAAAATGGTTGAAGGCAGATATTGCAATGTCCATTGCCGCAAAAGGGGAAAGGTTAACTGGTATCCATCCAAATGCAGTTGTCTAGGGGAATTGTTTGAATTCCCATTTTTAATTTAATTCTAGAGATTGAAAGGATGTTTTTAAAAACAGTTGTCCACTTAGTATTGAATTTGATATCAAAACATGGGAATTGAAGAACTGTATGGAGTTCAGCTTTCATCGCTCAGAGAATCGTCGCCACGATTGTCTTATAAAGGTTCCGCCAAATAACTTTTTTTTGAAAATGCTTTAATAAAAAAAACTCCTGAATATTTTCTCAAATTTCTTTTTTTATTTGAAAGTACAATCCTTCCGGTTAATAATGGAAAATAATTTCATTCAAATGGCTGCCTCGGCTGGCCATGCAGTAGTCTACACCAGAAGATGCCGATTTTGGCAAAAAAATCATCTTTTCAGATGAAGCTCATTTTGATCTTGGCGGGTATGTAAACAAGCAAAATTGTCGCATTTGGGGCACAGAAAACCCGCACGCATACATTGAAAAGCCGACGCACCCAAAACGAGTCACTGTTTGGTGCGGATTTTGGTCCAGAGGCATAATTGGGCCATTTTTCTTCGAAAATGAGCAAGGACTGGCCGTTACAGTCAATGACGATCGTTATCGGGCCATGTTGAATGAATTTTTGTTCACAAAAATTGAAGAGGAGAATATTGGCAACATTTGGTTTCAACAGGACGGCGCTACGTGCCACACAGCCGAAGCTATACTCGATGTTTTGAGCCCTGTTTTTGAAGATCGCATTATCAGCCGCAGAGCTGATGCCGTTTGGCCACCTCAGAGCTGCGATTTGACACCGTTGGACTATTATTTGTGGGGTGCCGTCAAAGATAAGTGTTACGCCGACAAGCCAGAGACAATTGACGCTTTAAAGGACAATATTCGTGAAGCCATTGGTTAAATACAGTTGCACACAATCGATAATGTGCTTAAAATTTGGACCGATCGTGTAGGCCACTGCATGGCCAGCCGAGGCAGTCATTTGAATGAAATTATTTTCCATTATTAACCGGAAGGATTGTACATTCAAATAAAAAAAGAAATTTCAGAAAATATTCAGAAGTTTTTTAAAGCATTTTCAAAAAAAAAGTCATTTGGCGGACCCTCTATCAACCGTACCTTTATTATTAATACGACGTTTTATACGATGTTTTCTTTATTAGTGTATAGCAATTGATACAAGAAAAAATCACGGTTTTAGATGGAACTTTTAAAATCATGACGAAAATCTGGGAGATCAAATGCCAACGGCATTATCACAGAACGGTTCACTGAAGTTGACTTGAGGATTAATACTGAGTAGACTAAAGCATTGTACACGAATTTGCTCTAGTCTAGTAGGTAGTGTGTTGTCTTATTCTTAGCCAGGGTTCAAACCCCAGGTCAGACAACAAAACGAAATATGAAAAAATATTTCTTCGGCGACTTTCTCTCAGCAGTCTTTTAGTAGAAACTCTGAGAGTAAATAAAGTTGCCATGAAAAGTTTCTTAAAAATCTGTGTTTCGGAGTCGACTATAAACCATTCATGTTTAAAATTAACATACACAACACATCTGTGGTGTGAGAAGCTAGGCCGTAATCCTGACTGACTGGTTGTAATGACCAATTATGTACGTGTGAATGTGATAGTATAATTAAAAATGTCAACCCTTCCATATCCAATGTAGAATATTTGAAGGCTCAAGGGCTCAAACTGTTCACATCGATTGCCAGAATACATCCCCACAATATTGTACTACCGAGGTCATGCATGACTGTTTCATGCAACTTCTTTGGATTGAGCACCTTATTTTTCTTCTCCATACTAAAGCATATCTAATGAGACGAGTCGAAATATATCATTTTAATTTGTACGGATGCACTTTAGTATGAAGGAAAAAGAAATGAAGTGCTCGATCTCAAGAAACGGCTAAACATGGTGGTGGTACTATAATGTGTATCGTCAACAGGCTCGGGCAATTTGGAATTTATAATGAATTAGGGAAAGTATTTAAACATTCTATGGAACAAATTCATCAAATGTTAGAAAGAACTAAGAATTTCTAATGGTCATTACTTCCAACAAATCAATGGACCCAATCATACGACTGCTATGCTAATATGAACATGTGATATGCCTACTATAGTCCCCACAGGCTTAATACTCTTGCACAAAGTTCCGATATGACTCCAAGAGACTATTTAGGAGATCATTTGGAAGACGGAAGGGTTACGTAGTTGCTAAACTTCAAACAAAAGTTAACCGAAATATTTGCTCATGAGTGCATGGCGGCAAATATTACCAGAAAACTTTAACAAAACTGGTACATTTAATGCCAAATAGGTTAAATGGTATGCTTGACCTTTAGGGATATCCTACCTAAATATAAGGAATAACATTTTTATATTTTTAAGGCTTTTAATTTTAAATTTACTCTGAATTCTTGTTAGGGGTACCTACACTTTTGCGGTGCTCAAATAAAAAGTCAGCAGAAACTTTTTCTTATTTTTCTATTGTTTGTGAAAAAGATTAAAAATTTATTTGTTTTATAATAAAACAGGAATAAATATTAATTTATTATATAAGTATAAAAACTTTGTTTATTTATACGAACTTTTGCTACAAATTCATGAAATTGCTAAAAATATATTGCCGTACTAAGACTTTTGCTCTCCACTGTATGTAATGTATGTATGTAATGTATGTAATTCAATATAAAATATTTTAAATCTCACTAAACCAAGACTGTTTGGCTGTATACACTCGAACTATTAAGAAATATCACAAAACTTCTTGTGAACTAATGCCACTGTAAGTTAGTCACAGGCAACCCTTCCTAGCATCTGTTCACTGTGTTCTTGCAAGCATAGGCAATTGTCAGTGAACAAAAATGATTGGAGATTACTGTATAGCGTTCATAGGCATGTAGGCTTACTTATTTACTTTTTTAATTAGACATTACAAGTCTTTAGTCAGGACTACAAGCTAGCTTCTCACAACACACATGGGCTGCCTTCCAAAATTTTAGTTGCTTTGTGTTTGAACAAAGTATCGTGTTTCATAATGCCGCTGTACAAAATATATACAATGTATTCTATTTCAAAACGTCGTCAATGTGTATTTTTAACGCAGTCAAAAAGCAATCAGGCATCGGATTTATAGTTGATGCATAGTTTGGTTACTTTGCATATCTACATAGTTTATATAGAGTAGTAGAACTGCATACAAACTTTGTATTGATACATTTTGGAAGGCAGCCATGTTGTGTGTGTGTTAATTTTATTCACGAGAGCTGGGTCGTACAGTTTAAAATCGATTCCGAACAACAGATTTTTGAGAAACTTTTCATTGCAATTTTATTTAATCACAGAAATTTTGTCAGAAATCTGTTGAGAGGAAGTCGCTGAAGAAATATTTGAATTTCGTTTTGTTGGAGATATCTGACCAGAGGTTTGAACCTTGGCCTGACGTCTAATAAGCCAACATACTACCTACTAGATTACGGCGACTTTTAAAACCTACACAGCTCCGACATAAGTCGTTCAAATCTATAGGCATGGCTTTCAAAAGTTCAATAATCCATATTTACTATGGTTGACCATGCTGTGGTCCTTTATGAACAGAAATGTATCAGTCTTCAGTTTATTCATACAAGTTTAGCAGGGTCTTGCACTATTGTCGACGATGAAATTGAGAGTCTCACTTTGAAAAGAACGGATAATATCTACTTCAATTGTCCTAATCGGATTACCTATGCCCTGGCACATGTCGAAGATTGTGAACTTCATACCGGCTTCAGACCAACGATATTCCTATGTTCCGAAACTCATGCTAGACTTACCTTGGAATGATTTGAAATTTTCCTAAGAAATCATTGGCACTTTTTTAAACAAATTAAATTATAAGGAACCATATAGTCGATCTGGATAAGCCTATGTCCTCTCAGATTAGCGCTATATTGTAGTCCAGACTGGACCATTATTTCGTTGTTCTACACCTTACTGCCATCACTTAGCCATCACAAGTTTAGTTTACTGTTTTAGCAGAAGGTCGTATGGTTTAAAATAATGTTTAAGGACAGCCAAACTTCACCTTTTTTCCACAACAGGCGATAGCTGTCAAACACGAACTAAATCTCACTTTTTTCCCACAACACGCTATCGCCAGCTATCGATAGCTTTCAAACACGATCTAAATGAACGAACAGCTGAAGATTTGACAGATATCACTATATTGTATGATGATTAACCATGGCATGGCCATTTAGGGATAGAGAAATGAATCAAAGACTTCTTCTTATTCATACAAGTTTAACAAAGTCTAGCAATATTGTTGAGAACGTAATTGAAAGTCTCACTTTGAAAAGAACGGCAACCGGTTTACCTCTGCCCTGTAACATATCGAAGATTGTGAGTTCCACATCGGCCGAACGACATAAACTTTTCATGTCCTTTTTTTATTTTTTCCTTTCAGAGTTTTGGCAAAGGACTACAAAAAGGAAGATGAGATAAACTTTAATCCTGTCATAAGAATTTTAATGTAGAGTAAATACAAAGAGGTCGCTGTAGTCTAGTAGGTGTTGGCTTATTAGACGTAAAGCCAGGGTTCGAGCTCCAGGCTAGACATCAAAACAAAATACAAAAAGTATTTCATCGGGGACTTCCTCTCAGCAGATTTCTGGCAAAAATTCTGAGAGTGAATAAAAATTGCCATGAAAAGTTTCTCCAAAATCTGTCGTTCGGAGTCGACTTAAAACTGTTTTGATATAAATCTGCTAAAAAGTTAGGATTTTAGAGAACAAACCATGGTTGCATAATTAATTTGCAATTAAAAGTGTCCAACGCATAACCTACTCCACCGTTTTTTTTTTTAATACCCAACAGGATAATAATAATTACAAACAACAACAACAACGACGACAACAACAGTGCTTAATATACCCAACCAGCAACAACCAACAACAGTGGCAATGATAATGCTTCAAATAATTAAAGAAAAAAAAAACGTGCCACCACCAACACCTTCTTTCCTTTTTGCATTTCTGGTTATTCGTTCTCTGCTCCTTTTGACAGGATATTGTTCAATTGCATTTTATTGCCATTAGTTTACAAATGGCTTTTAATGGCTTTAACCTTGCCGCACATGTTGTCACTTTTCACAGTTTCTGTTCGTTTCATTTCGTTTAGTTTCGTTTTTCTTTCATTACCGCCACTCTTTAATTTACTTTAACTTCCTTTCGTTAACAGTTATTTTCCTTATTTGCCATTTTTTACGAATATACAAAGGCTCACACACACATACACTTACGCTTGCCTACAACATTATAAATAATGAGTAATTATTGTCCATTTTAACAACGTTATCTTACACATACACAGCCGCGCTAATATGGTTGCCATAGACTTGCCAGCCAACATGCATATGATAACGTTGTAACTGTATGTACATATGTATGGCCAGGTAGGAGTATTATAATACATGTGTTAGTAAGTAATTAAGTGCAAGGGCGGCATACATATGTATGTGTGTTCGTATATGTTCAGTGTGTTTTTAAGTAAGTAATAAAAGTTATGTAATCCTTTTAATCCTTTCTTAACCAGGCAAATTTTAATTTCATGCTTCATCTGTTTATTACAGGTTCTGGTTGTTTTTGTGCCACAGCATGTCAGAGGAAAAAAATTCCAAAGAAGTAGTTGAAGAGAAAAAAAGCGGAAATTTCATTAAAATATTCCACGATAATTAGAATTTATTCTGCAGAAGATTGATATCGATAGTAGGGATGATGATTGCTTTCAAAAACAAACAAAAAAAATATGTTCTTAGAAAAGTTGTGGTATCACTGGCTGTTAAGCAGTCCTATACACCAGAGATCAGCAATGAGTATTCAAAAAGATGAGTAGAATCGAATCATACTCATAATTTTTGATACTTATTCGCATTCATACTTATTTTAATATCATGGAACCTCTTACTCATATTCAAAGTTTAAAGTACTCATTATATTTATACTTGACCACACGTATGATGTTGTTATTGATTTCGACTCTCTATAACACAACATATACACGGAAGCACAAAATAAGTAAGAATCGCGTACGAACACTAAAATACTCACTAGAAGGTTGTGTGTTTGCTCTGCTTGCTGCTCTGCTTTTTTGCTTATGAGTCTTTTTTATTTTTTTTTTGTAAATGCAACAACAACAACTAAGACTGTAAATTTTGTTGAATGAGTATTTTTCTAAAGTTATGAATCTAAATGAGTACGCTTATGAATCAAACATATTTCGAATGGTATGAGTTTGATGTCAACGTTGTGCTCATACTCATTGCAACCACTACTTACAAATAAATGTTGTTGTTATTACAAATGAATCATTCGAGTTACATTTCAATTTTTGTTGACTCACTTATATTCAAAATCTCATGAGTGCTTATGAGCAGCGAAAAAACGATTCATTGCTGATCTCTGTTGTACACTCTTAATGTCAAAAATCGTTAATGATTCTTTTAAAATATTTTGAAATAGCACAACGAAAAAACTGTTTTCAAAACTCAATTGATTGATGAATCCTTAAAAATCGTAAATTTTCAGGAATTGTTTTTGATTTTTCTGTGATAAAGTGACTCTACAATAGGCTCGTCAAAATGCATCATAGTAAAGTAAGCCAATTGCAGTTAATTTACGACTGCATGTGAATAAGTACGAGAATATCGCCAAATGCTACCCGTTGACGTCTATCAAATCTTCAGCTGTTCGTTCATTTAGATCATGTTTGACAGCTATCGATAGCTGGTAATAGCGTGTTGTGGGTAAAAAGTGAGACTTAATTAGTGTTTGACAGCTATTGCCTGTTTTGGATAAAGGATGAAGTTTGGCTGTTCTTAAGCATTATTTTAAGCCATCCGACCTTCTGTTAAAACAGTAAACTCAACTGGTGATGGCTAAGTGATGCAGTAAGGCTTAGAACAACTAAATCATGGCCCAGCCTGGACTACAATATGCCGCTAATCTGAGAGGACATAGGCTTATCTACATCGATTATATGGTTCCTTATAATTTAATTATAGTCACCGTAGTCTAGTAGGTAGTGTGTTGGCTTATTAGACGTAAAGCCGGGGTTCGAGCCCCAGGCCAGACATCAAGGCAAAATACAAGAAGTATTTCTTCGGCGACTTCCTCTCAGCAAATTTCTGGCAAAAACTCAGAGAGTAAATACAAATTGCCTTGAAAAAGTTTCTCAAAAATCTGTCGTTCGGAGTCGACTTTAAACTGTAGGTCCCACCATTCATGTTTAAAATTAACACACACAACATAAGTGGTGTGAGAAACTAGGTCGTAATCCTGACTGAAGGGTTGTGTATGTATGATTGTATGTATGTTATAATTTAATTTGTTTAAAAAAGTGCAAGTTTTCTTACGAAAATTTCAGATCAATCAAAGGTAAGTCTAACATGAGTTTCAGAACATGGGAATATCGTTGGCCTGAAGCCGGTATGAAGCTCACAATCTTCGACATGTTATCAGGGCATAGGTAATCCGATTGTCACAATTAAACTCCCAATTTCGTTGTCGACAATAGTGCAAGACCCTGCTAAACATGTATGAATAAACTGGAGACTGATACATTTCTATTCATAAATGACCATAGCATGGTCAACCATAGTACATGGTCAACATAGAGTTTCTAACGGATTACTGAACTTTTAAAAGCCATGCCTATAAATTTGCAAGACTTATGTAGAAATTGTGTGGTGTCCACAGTCTAGTAAGTAGTGTGTTGACTTATTAGACGTAAAGCCAGGGTTCGAGCCACAGGCCAGACATCTCCAACAAAACGAAATTTGAATATTTCATCAGTGACTTCCTCTCAGCTGATTTCTGAAAAAAATTCTGAGCGTGAAATAAAATGTGTCATGATAAGTTTCTCAAAAATCTGTCGATTGGAGTCGACTTTAAACTGTAGGTCCCCGCCACTCATGTATAACAATTCTCTTCTTCAGTCAAATATGCAAACAAAGCAGCAGTCTAGATGCAATGCGATTTTGGCGAAGTACAGAGTTTTTGATGTTGTTTGCTGAACATTTTATTCCATAATTAACTGGTTTAAGTCTACTTTTAAATGAAATAAAATGATCGCATTTATTTTTCTAGAAAGACCTTTCGTTTAACACCACCAAGTTATACAAACTCCCTAGAAAACCAATACAAAAGCAATTCATTTTATGCAACTCCTCCTCCTCTAAAAACATTGTAAAAAAGGCATTAAATTGTTGCAGTAATAAGAACAAAAAGGGAAGAGAAAAGAACACGATGAAGAAGGATAAGAAATAAATCGCTGTATCGATTGCCACCAAAAAAAAAAATAAGTTGCAAAACAAATCACAGAGCCACAAAGCAATGTTGCATATACCATGCATAGATACACATAAATATTATATGTAGATGTATGTGAGTGGATGTATATATGTGTTAGTGTAGCAGTGTGTGTAGTCAAAATAAAATAGAATTTATTATTGAAATATGGTGTTGAAATAATTCATGTGGAACCAACAAATAAACTTGAATAAATAACAAACAGGCCAAGACACAAGAAAACAACACACACACATACAAACATACACATACACACTTACAAATATACATATATATACGAAATACAATTGAAACAATTTCAATACACTGCCTCTTCGTTGCTTCGTAGTTTGCAATTCG
Source organism: Sarcophaga variegata (assembly GCA_932273835.1). NCBI lineage: Eukaryota > Metazoa > Arthropoda > Insecta > Diptera > Sarcophagidae > Sarcophaga > Sarcophaga variegata. Next base: position 61,658,289 of record OW026362.1, read on the forward strand.
ACAAGACGGCCAGAACCATACAAAATCAGCAGCAATAGCGGCAGCAGCAACAACAACAACAGCAAAAAGAAAAGAACAAATATTAAGAAAACAAATTGAAAAATCAACATTTTTTTCCTTCTTTCATTTTTCCAAAGTAACAACAGCCAACGATGGTTGTGTCATGAACGTGAAAAAAAATTTTAAAACTTACAAGCGAAACGTCAAACGAACAAAAAGGGAAACAAAATAATATTCAAAGTATTCTTATGCATGTAAAGTTGAACAAAAAAAAACTTCGAATTCGATTCAATTCTTCAATTTCATTTGAAATATTTTTTTATTTTTGAAAAAATAAAACAATCTACATATGGGTCATTCCATTAGCAACAGAGCGAACATTTTTTAATTGTCAGAAGGCCTTATAGATGTTGACAGTATTTTCTGCAGACACTATTAAACAGTAATATAAACACACGGAGGTTAGGTTAGGTTTTTACCTTTTAAAAACGTTTAAAATATGAGCTCGTACATTGCAAATAAAATTAAAATAAATTTGTGTTTAGTTTTAATTAAAATTCTTCATTATTCGCACAATTCTGTGTGCCACTATTCACAACTTGATGTTAACAACAACAATTGCTCTTCTTTGTTATGCCTCTGTTTATACCCTTCGCATAAACAATAACAATTACATACATACATACATAACTGGTCATTACAACCCTTCAGTCAGGATTACGACCTAGTTTCTCACACCACTTATGTTGTGTGTGTTAATTTTATACATGAGTGGCGGGACCTACAGTTTAAAGTCGACTCCGAACGACAGATTTTTTGAGAAATTATCATAGCAATTCTTATTAACTCTCAGAGTTTTTGCCAGACGTCTACTGGGAAGAAGTCACGGAAGAAAAATATATCAAAATTTTATTTTGATAGAGAGGTTGAGATAGAGGTTGAACCACGAGTTCACGTCTAATAAGCTAACACACAACTACTACATGATAAGGTTATGTTAGGTCAGGTTAGAGGACGTGTACTTGTCAATTAAGACAAGTACAGTACCCGGAGGTCGAATTGACCCATTGTCCTGACAACGTTCTAGTTTCTCACACCACTTATGTTGTGTGTGTTAATTTTATACATGAGTGGTGGGACCTACAATTTAAAGTCGACCCCGAACGACAGATTTTTGAGAAACCTTATTCCTGGCAGTTTTATTTCACTCACAGAGTTTTTGGCAGAAATATGCTGATAGGAAGTCGCCGAAGAAATACTTTTTGTATTGATGGTCAGACATGGGGCTCGAACCCTGACTTTACGTCTAATAAGCCAATACACTACTTACTAGACTACGGCGACTTCAACTACCAGATTAAAGCGCGTACAAATGAAAATTGCTTGTACGAAGATTTCTTAACAAACAAAATTTTTTTAAACCGTTGCCCTTAAATACTGTCCTTAAAAACAACTCTTAAAAACTTTATAAATTTTTCACAAACTTTTAGACGAATTTTAAAATGTCCTAAGTTTTTACGTGTAATTAAAATTATTACACCAGGTTACCGAATGTAATTTACTTTTACGGCCCACTTTTAATAATTTAAACCGTTAAAAAAATACATACGTAAACTGCCGAAATTAAAAAACTCTTCTCGTAAATAATTTTCTTAATTTTTTTTGCCTTCCTTTTGTGAAATATTTTATTTTATGCACGAAATGACTCATACATAAATAATAATATCCACATAAAAATACTACACACACAAACACAAACATTGTTATTTGCTTACAACTGTTTACTTTGTATTGATGTTTACACACACGCACACAAATGCAAATCAAAATTCCACATACGATTCCATAAAAATAAAAAATAAAAATAAAGAAACGTAAGAGTTACAGCTAAAGGAGTAAAAACAGAAAAGAGAGAGAGAGAAAATCAAGTTTATTTCGCCTTTTTTTGGTTCGATTTTTTCGTTCGTTTTTTCTTGTAATATTTGCACGATATGCAAACAATTTATTTGTGTATTGAGGTCGCCAAAAGAATAAACAACATCATCTAAATAGCAGCAACAAGAACTACGAAAGCAACAGCAACAACAATAACAGAGGCATCAGACGAAATAAAAAAAGAAAAACACAATCAAAGCTAAAATATAAAAGAACAACGAAAATAACAAAAACAATACACACACCCATAACATACATATAAGGAAGGATAAGAAGAGCAGTCAGCAGTAACTGTTAGTAATGTTTGCTTGCGATTGTTTGTTTGCATGCATGTGTTGGTGTATGGCGTATGAGTGTGAGAGCATATGAGAACATTTACAAGTTTCTGCTGCTCTACTCTCTGCGTTTTTATGGCAAGAACGTGTTTTTGTTACTTTTTTATTTTCCTATCGCCATTGTTTATATCTGTATGTGTGTGTGTGTGTTTGAGTATGTCTGTTTGCCCGTTAGTGGGCATATTTGTTTTTTTTTGAGTATTTGTATGCATGGCGGCATAAAATACAGGATAAGCATAAGTGAAGTGAAGTTTTTCAAAGGCCTTCAAAAGGCCTTGTTAAGTGGAGAAATGATGTTTTATCAACAAAATTTATGGAATTCACTCTAAATGGGGATGACACTTTAAAAACTCAATGGAAAGAAAGCTTAATGAAATCAAATGAAAAAATATTAGGAAACAACTGCACCACGTCGGGTGCATTTAGAGAACAAAAAGGAACCAGGCATTAGACGTGAAGAATAGGTTTAAACCCCTAGTCAAACATTTCCAACAAAGAGAAATATGAAAAAAATATTTCTTCGGCGACTTTCTCTCAGCAGATTTCTGGCAAAAGCTCTGACAGTAAATAAAATTACCTGAACAGTTTCTCAAAAATATGTCGTTCGGAGTCGACTTTAAATTGTAGGTCCCACCACTCATATATAAAAGTAACACACACAGCATATATGGTGTGAGAAACTAGGTCGTATGCAGGTATGTACGTATACTTCGACATAAACCTACACTCTGGCGAAAATCCGATGATGATATTGCAAGTGCTATTAGTGAACGAAATCCGCTGTGCTGGCCAGACCATACTTGAAGAAGGAAAGTGATGAGAGAAATTGCTTCTCCTAAGATAAACTGGGCAGAGATAATTTTACACAATTTTTATGATCTTTTATGCATTTTACCATTGAGCTTAAAGCATGTTTCGTTTGGCTTTCTGCATGTGATCGAAGTCTTGATCATGATCAAAACGTAATAAATTTGTTACGCTCTACTGCATCTCAGGTCATGTAGGAATGTTCTGCAATGAGCAAGCAGATGAGCTTGCGAGGAAGAGACCTTTTACCCCCTTCCACTCCATTGATTGATCCCGCATTATTCTGCATAGTGGGGAGGATTGGAGAGATATGTTCATCGAAGACAAAGAGCGGCAAAGGCTGTCCTCATACCAAGGGGATTGGTATAAGAAGATTGGGAAATTATCATAAAAGGAAATCAAAGTCATGCATTAGATTATCAAGAAATAACCTGAGGTTGACAGCCAATACTTTGGCAGAACACTGTAGACTCAGAGTGCACCTATTCAGAATGGGGGTTATCTCGAGCACAGCATATATATTATGTGACGATTACAATGAATCATCTGAATATATTCCTGGAATCTATAAGCATTAATACATACCAGAAGGAAAATCCTGGATGCATGCTAGGTGCCAAGCAGGGAATTGCCATTGCTGACACCGAGCAGCATACTTCAAACAATGTTTAGAATGTGAGATCTCTCTACTATTTTTTGACTTCAAAAAAGAATTCGCTGAACCATTTACCACAATCATTGGGGATAGATGAGGTTGCCCACACTCACTTTTATGGCTTCCATTTGTTTTACGCCGTAGTCTGATAGGTAGTGTGTTGTCTTATTAGACGTAAGGCCCCAATTCAAACACCAGGTCAGACATGAAAACGAAAATATGAAAAATAATATTTCTTCTGCGACTTCCCCTCAGCAGATTTCTAGCAAAAACTCTGAGAGTAAATAAAATTGCCATGAAAAGTTTCTCAAAAATCTGTCGTTCGGAGTCGACTTAAAACTGTAGGTCCCGCTATTCATGTATAAAATTACCACACACACAACATAAGTGACGTGAGAAACTAGGCCGTAATCCTGCTTCAAGGATTGTAATGGCCAATTATGTATGTCTGCTTGCAAGAGCCAAGCATGAAAAGAAGAGAAATATCATGGGCGTTACGTAGACAAAATTGTGATCCTGGGGATTATGTTTCCTTTCGCTCAGACCTTCAGACGTTCAAGAAAATACAAAAGTATTGTTGATGCCCTATTTGCCACGTGAATAAATTACTTACTTAATTGGCCATTAACAACTCGATTAACGGATTTCTGTCTGCTTTAACACCTCCTTCAGGGGCCTCTACTTCTTGCGTGCCTAAGCCGGTTGGTTACGCTAAGCAGAGCAGATCTTCCTCGATTTGGTCCTTCCAACGGAAACAATGTTGTCCTCTTTGCCGACTTCCATAGATCCCCGCACCCAATACCCGTCTGGGCGGAGCAACCTCCTTTATTCAAACAACATGGCGAGTCAGGGCAGCCTCTGGATGATAATGCGCTGCACAACGTCTATGTCGTTGAGGAGCTCATACAGCTCACTGGTGAATCGGATGCGGAAATCATTGCCAACTCGCCCTGGATCGCAGATATTACATGGGACTTTTCTCTCAACTACTCTCAAGGCTGCTGCATCAGTGCTTAATAGGGTTCATGCCTCTGCGCCATAAAGAAGCACGAGCAGGATGAGTGACTTTTAGAGTATTAGTTTTGCCGTACGTTTTTGCTACTCAGTTGCCTATTGAGACCATAGTAGCACCTGTTGGCAAGAGTGAGACATCACGTAAATAAATGATGGCAAATAAAACAAAAATATCGCCCATACCCTTAATCGTTTATAAGGCCCCTTGATTACAAACCTTAGCAATATTTTTCCCTGCCTCATGCATGATTGGAAAAGCTAGTATATACATACGTGTATGTATGTATGTATGCATGTATGCATGTATGCATGTATGTAAGTAAGTCTATAAGAAGGGCAAAGGTTTAGCAACCAAATAATTTAACAAATTTTTATGGTTTTTGATATTAAAAATTCAACAGAGAACAAAAACAAACAAACAAACAGAAAAAATAGGAATGAAAAATCAAACACATATACAAACACCGAAACATTTCAACATTTTGTGTGAATATATTCGGGGGTTTTTCTCTCGCTCTTTCTCCTCTGCTCCACATTAAACATTTGCTAAACAAACAAACACTGTTTGGCGGTTAAAGTGTCCATAAAATACGTTGTGTTACATAAACGATGAGAAGAAACGAAACGAAACGAAACGAAAGAAATTATTTTTTCCATGATAATGTTCGATGTTGTTGTTGTTTGTTGTTGTTGTTCCTTTCTTGGTCAATTGTTTAAAGGTGTTTTCCATTCTGAAAACACCCCTTCATACCATCATCATCATTACTTTTGCTCAGTCAACAATGGTTTTCTGGCTTCACTGGAACACCAACAACACAAAACGTTTGTTGTTTTATGACCGTTTTTCTTGGAAGTCTGACAAGAAAAGCAAAATTTACAGGCAAAGATTAATGGGCTCAACAAAGAATTTTAAATACACGGAAAATTTATTACTGCAAACGGATGGGCGCTGGTGTTCATTCAATTCATTGGACCGTATGCAGCAGCAACATTTACTTTTGCAAACACACCACAAATATTTACTGAAATTGAGCCAAGTTTTCTTTTTTTATGTTTTTTTTTTGTTGTTGTCTTGTTTCTTTCTGTTTTCTTCGAGTTAGGCGCTGTTAATAGAGAATTTTTGAAGAAATTTTTTCTTTCTCGATTTCTGCAACTTATTTACTGCATAACAGCCAATATTTGATGCAAAACATATGCAGAATTACTATGATCTAGAAGTAATTAAAAAGAAAAAGAATCTCAGCCTTCATTTGATTCAAGAAGTGATTTTCACTCCACACTGATTTAATTTATAACAGCCACTCTGCTTTTTTCGAAAGGCCTTCTTTTCCATTACTCCGGAGCATAAACCAGGCTGAATTTGTTCGATGGAATGGGCTATGTTGGCCTTAAGAACCTCTAAGGCTTATGGTTCATTCGCATACACGTGTGACTTAAGAAAGCCCAAAAAGAAAAAATTTAACGCGGTCAAATCTCATGATCTCGCAGGCCAAGTTCACATTACCCTTCTCTTTAGATAACCATACCCTAAAATCGCTCGTGCAGAATATCGAATGTGGCATGAGTTGTGTGGCACATGTCGTTGGTGTTCAGATCATGCAATTCAAGCCTGAAGGCTTTGGTAATCATAGGCTTATAGCGCTCACTGTTGACAGTGAGGGCCTAATCAACGTCGTTCTCATAAAATAATGGACCAATGAAGCTACCAATGGCAAATCACCAACCTCAGGTTGTTTCTTGATTATGTGACACACAATTCATATGTCTTTCTATTGTAAATACTCAACAGAAGTTTAGATTGCTTCCAACCCTTTTGGCTTGAGAAAAGTCTCTATATCTGGCCTTTCGCTGAGTATACCTACATAAACATATTTTCCTACTCCACATCTGGCTATTCATTATCATGAATGCCACGACCCAGCAGAGGACTTCCCTTTTTTACCCTGTCTAGCTGATGCGACTTTTCTACACAATTCCATACTATTTTCGAGTTAAGCTCATAAGAGGCGACTGCTCGCAGCGACCTAACTTATCTTCTTTTAACTTACTTACTCAATTGATCATTACAAGGCTTTAGTAAAGATTACAACCTAGCTTCTCACACCACTCACGTTGTGTAAGTCAATTTTATCCATTTTAGGCGTGGCATACCAAAGTTTTAAGAAACTTTCCATGGCAATTTTATTTTACTCTTAGAATTTTTACCAGAAGACTGCTGAGAGGAAGTCACCGAAGAAATATTTTTTCCAATTTTCCTTATTATACGAGATCGTGATCTCAGCTGGGGATTAAACCACAGCCATACGCCTTATAAGCCAATATACTACCTACTAGACAATGGCGACTTTATGCTCTATCTACACATACATTGGTCATTACAATTACAATCCTGACTGAAGGAGGATTGCGACCTAGTTTCTCACACCACTTATGTTGTGTGTGTTAATTTTTATACATGAGTGGCGGGACCTACAGTTTAAAGGCGACTCCGAACGACAGATTTTTTGAGAAACTTTTTATGGCAATTTTTATTTACTCTCTGAGTTTTTGCCAGAGATCTGCTGAGAGGAATATGCCTAAAAAATACTTTCTGTATTTTGCTGTGATGTCTGGCCCTGGCTTTATGTCTAATAAGCCAACACACTACACACTACTGGACTACGGCGACTGAGAGGAAGTCGCAGAAGAAATATTTCTTTCCAAATTTTCTTTTTATTCGAGATGTCTGGGCTAGAGTTTGAACCAGGGCCTCATGCCAAATAAGTCAACACAGTACCTACTAGACTATGGCGACTTCATGCTCTGCCTAAGTTAAATTTAGCGCAGCTCTCCATAGTTTAGACTTACGCTTGAAAGATACCGGCGCGTTACGACATGAGCTCACAATGTTTCACACTGGGATTCAACATTTCTGTTCCTGTTCAATAACTTTCCTTGTCCTATTTATAAAACACAGAGTGTTTAAAAGTCGGCAAAGAGGCTAACCTTGTTTGCGTTGAAAGGATCAAATCGAGGAAGTCCTGTCAACGATTGGTTTGACCAACTGATGTAGGCGCGCAAGAATTAGAGACGCCTGGAAGGATGTGTTAAGGTAAGCCGAAATTCGTTAATCGGATTGTTAATGGCCAATTAAGTAAGTAAGTAAGGGTGTTTAAAAGAGTATGTAGCCTCCAGATTCCAATATTCACACTTATTCCTAAGTCTAGTAGCGAAAAACATGCCAAAATCGAGAAGGGAGCTTCTTTAATTTAATTTCATATTCAAAAGTAACAAAAGAACATGGTATTCTTAGAGAAACTACGGAATAAAAAATAACAGCAACCATCATCACCAGTCTAGAAGATTTTTTGAAATACTTTCTATGACTTTAAAAAAGGAATCTTTTTTCATCCACTGGATTAAATAACAATTTATTGAGACTTTTAAGACTTCATAGAATATCTAAAGTACATTGAAATGATATTTGGAAACAATCTTAAATAAAATTACAAATAAAACTCAATAAACGATTACTTTTATTACCAAAGAATTCAATCTTCAATTTCCTAATGCAAAAACATACATATTTACCACGAATAGAATGAAATTCGAAAGCATTCTAATCATCAAAAGCATTTTGCAATCAACCAGGCAAAAAGAAAAAAGAAATCCCCAAACAAATATACTCCTCTTCAAAATGCCAACGACAAATATTGAAGGTGTAACCGAACGTACATAAACCACTGCAATTGAGAGAAAAAATCGGAAAATTTACCGTGAAACTAACTTTGAAAGGCTTATTGGATGGAGGTGGCAAGACACAATAGACGGCAAAGCAACGAAAAGTTGTCTGCAAAAGAGGAAGACAAAAATACAAGAAAATACATGGCCTCAGATGGATGTTAAGCAAAACAGAGATGTCTTACTAAGAGGAGAGAAAAATGAAAGAGAAAAAATTGTCAACCAAAAATAAAAAAAAGATGAACATAGACCGGCAAATTTGAAAAGCAAACAATCAAAGGAATTGCTTACATGTAAACCATGAGCCAACAACCATTTATTCAACTTTCTATCCAGCCATCCAACCATCCAGCCAGCCATTCATTCATTCATCCTTCTAACCAAACAAATACAAACAAAATGTCGTGTAATGTTGTCAACACTAACGCCGCCGTCGCCAACATTTGGGAATTAAAGAAAATCTTTTGGAAAAATATTCCTTGCCACACCGCAAACAAATACTAACAAAATATAACAACAACAACAGCAACAACAACAACAACTAGTACAGTTACAAGAAATCAACGAAAGAAAAAAATCTTTTCCAAAAACATCAAAAATTCAAAACAATCAAACCAAAGTAAATATCAACCAACACACCAACCCACTAACTTACTCACTAACACACTCACAGGATATAATTTTTGCTCAAAATTTTTATGAAGCCTTCTTTCGTTTTTTTCTCTTCTTTTTAACACGTGAGTGTAAGTTTATTAATGCTTGAATGCTTGAATGTTCATTTCACTATCAAACATGACTGTTTTAAACGTTAAATCTGTCTCAGGGAACAACATAAAAACAACCCAACAGCCATACACATATACAACCATACACCCATAGCCTTGCATGTACTCTTTTTAATTCACTGCCTTATGAGTAGTTGTTTGTAACTGTTAGAAGAGAGAGAGAGCGACAGAGCAAAACAGTAAAAACTTCTACTCACTGACTAACAACGTGTTGGTTTTTAATTTCATTTTACATGTACGTATACGTGTACCTAAGATATGGTGTTTCAGTGATAACTAAAGTAGGACGCCGTTAAAATGTGGACGTTATTTAATATAAAAATAAAATTAAATGCAATTGTAATTAATTAAATATGAAACTAAGCCCTGTTGCAGTAATACCAATTAACCCATTAGTGCCCAGTGGCAACTTAAGTTGCCAGCAGAGGTTGCCTTAGTTTTTAAGCTCTGAGAGGAAATTGAGTATAGAAAACAAAAGGGTAACTGAAAGAAAAAAAACGTAATTCGGGCATTAGTGGGTTAAATTTGAAAATTTTTGCCAAACTTTTTGTTTTGCAGAACCACAAAACTAGCCTAGACTCTCGGATACTTATTCACGTACGTAATCGGTCATTTCTGTCTTTCAATGAGGATTACGATCCAACTTCTTACACCACCCAAGTTGTGATTGTTCATTTTATCCATGAATGAAGGGACCTACAGTTCAGAGATCAGCAACGAGTATTGAAAAAGATGAGTAGAATCGAATCATACTCATAATTTCTAATACTTATACGCATTCATACTTATTTTAATATCATGGGACCTCTACTCATATTCAAAGTTTAAAGTACTCATACCTAACAACACGTATGATGTTCGTATGATTTCGACTCTCCATAACTCAATATATACACGAAGCACAAAATAAGTATGAACCACTTACGATCTCTAAAATGCTTACTAGAAGGCTGTATGCAACAACAAGGCTGCCTTCCAAAATGTTAATTGCTTTGTGTTTGAACAAAGTATCGTGTTTCATAATGCCGCTGTACAAAACATATACAATGTATTCTATTTCAAAACGTCGTCAATGTGTATTTTTAACGCAGTCAAAAAGCAATCAGGCACCGGATTTATAGTTGATGCATTGTTTGGTTACTTTGCATATCTACATAATTTATATACAGTAGCATAACTGTGTACAAACTTTGTATCAGTGTTGCCATTTTAGCACTTTCATTCATTAAAATGCATTTATTTTTTTATAAATTATGCTAAATGCTTTTTTAGCATAATTTGCTTGACAAAAAAATTTTTTTTACTCCAAAAAAATTTTTTTTCTCCAAAAATTTTTTTTTTAATTACCTAAATACATTTAAAGTCAATCTTTGCATGGTCATTACTCGTTTTACCATTTTATAATGCCGAAGTTGAAAAGCTTTTCAGTTTAATGGCTTTAATTAAAAATAAAATTCGAAAACCTGAGTTATGTTCAATAATACAAATTCGAGAAGGACTAAAATTCGAAAACAAAATATATAACGTTTTCTTTATTGACAAAACTCACAAGATAAGAGAAAAGAAGTAGAGATAGTCGCAAAAACTCCAAGTATTTGCGGTCACCATCGCGACCAATATCTACTTGGGATTTGTCAACCAATTGCATATACAAAATAAGCAACGGCAACCATCGCTGCCACGAAGCTTATAATGCACTTGCAGTTGGGAATTTTAATTCCCATTCATTTTCAGAAATTTTTATGAATTAATATATACATAAATTGTAATTGATTAAAGAAGAACAATAATTTTATGAACATATTGTTAACTCAAATGTAATATACTGATGTAAAAAAGTTTTATTTTCGGAATAAAACAAAAACATATACATATATGCAATAAATAGTTTTGTTACATTTAAAAAATTTAGCATTTTTTTTTTTATTCCGTAGAACATTTTAGCATTATGTTTTTCATGTTTTAGCATATTTTGAAATTAATTTTCTGGCAACACTGCTTTGTATTGATACATTTTGGAAGGCAGCCCAACTAAGACTGTAAATTTTGATGAATGATTCGAGTCACTCGAATCATTTATAAGTATTATAAGGGTATTTTTCAAAAGTTATGAATATAAATGAGCAGGCTGACTTATGAATCAAACATATTTCGAATGGTACGAGTTTAATGTCAACGTTTTGAACGCACACTCATTGCAACCTGTACTTATAAATCAACGTTGTAGTGAGTATGAATGAATCACGAGTAGTTAAATTTCAATATTGTTGACTCACATATATTCAAAATTTCATGAGTGCTTATGAGTAGCGAAAAAACAATTCAATGCTGGTCTCTGCTACAGTTTAAACTCGACTCCGAACGACAGATTTTTGAGTAATTTTTCATGTCAATTGTATTTTACTCTCAAAGAGTAAAAGACTTCTGAGAGAACGTCGAAAGACATATTTTTGCACAATCCGTATTGTTCGTGATATCTGGGAAGGGGTTTAAACCACAAGCTCTCGTCTAATAAGCCAACACACTACCTAGACTACGACGACTTCTCAGCTTTTCATTCTCTCCGTAAAATTTGATGTTCAAAAGACATTCGCGTTGCACTATTTTAATATTTCAGTGCAGTGAAATGGGAAAAAATTTACCACACTTGACTGGAAAACGTTGATGCACCCACCGTCTAATTATAACGATTTTATATCCGTAAAACTGATTTTGTGGTAAAACATTAGCCTAAGCTAAGTTTTTGAAAACTGCAGAAGTTCTAATACAATTGCATTACGAATTTACTTCAAAACTAGCAAAAGATGATGGGATATTTGGCTTAAGGAGAATTCCGCTAGTTAGTTACATGGTTAGATTGAGGAAGAGGAGACTACCGAAGGGTTTCATGCCCGTGGACATACGCATAAGTTATCAGTAATCTTGTGAAGGCTGTTGGCGGAAATATTTTCTCCACGTTTCAAATTCTCGTTTTAAAATTCTCACAAGACTGTTGTAAAGGGTTTTTAAGAGGCATGCGTCTTATTTATTAAAGCCGACTGCTCATTCACAACTCCGTAGATATGCCTTAGGCTTTCCATGCTTAAATTTTCTTTAGCGATTGAGCTCATTCCCTACATAGTGTTTACGTTAACATTGAAAAATTGCTGCACATGTAGCTCAGTGAACAAAGAAGTGGTTGTTTCTTATTGAAAAAATAACTGTAAAGTGTCCATTATGGTTTGAAGGTGAGCTGTATGAGCTCCTCAACGATATAGACGGTGTGCGGCGTATTAACACCCAGCGGCTGCTCTGGCTCGGCCTTGTTGTTCGAATGCAGGAGGATGCTCCGGCGAGATGAGTTGTTGATGTGGGGATCTGCGGAAGTAGACAAAGAATACGACCTTATTTGCCTTGGAAGGGCCAAATCGAGGAAGCCCTATCATCGATTGGTGTGACCAACTGGCGTAGACGCGCAAGAAGCAGAGGCGCCTGGAAGGGTGTGTTAAAGCAGGTCGAAATCCGTTAATCGGGTTGTTAACGGCCATTGTAGTAAGTAAGTAAGATAGTGGCAGGTCCTACAGTTTAAAGTCGACTCCGAGTGGCAGATTTTTGAGAAACTTTTCATGGCAATTATATTTACTTTCAGAGTTGTTGTCAGAAGTCGCCGAAGTAATAATTTTTCATATTTCGTTGAGTTGGAGATGTCTGACGTGGGGTTTGAACCGAGGCCTCACGTCTTATAAGCCAACACACTACCTACCAGACCACGACGACTCCAAGGTGTCTTTGCATTTCATTTTTATTGACCTAGGAAGGAGACACTACCATCAATTTAGAGCACTTTGATCCAGATGGTTTGCTGCATTAACAAAACATGGTCATGAGCTTTACCAGAAAAAGATCGTGTCTATGCGGATACTCTCCTAATGTTTTAGTATTTGGCGGCTAACATTCACCAAATTATAGTCGAGATATCTTCCGAAATGTGTATAAAACTAGTTGAAAACTCTTTCGGATCAACTGTTGCAATCTAGTGAGAGCCGACCATTTATGTAAATGATGTTTTTTTTTCGTACAGTGTGTTACAACGTCCAAGCTTTGTAAATATCTATTGGAGCTGAACTGTGAGAGAAATTGCCGAATCTATCGCTCCATAATCAGTTCATCACCTCATATATATACTTGAACAGCGAAATCCGTACATTTCATATGTGTTTCGTTAATTCGTTAACTGCTCAACTCCAAAGCATTTTGCATTCATATTCATATGGTATGTATAGGGCAGACAACTACATACGTGGAAAGATAAATGGATTTGACAAGAATGGCTCTAACCATAGTTAATCAGCAAAGTATGAAAAACTTATTGTATTTGTGTTCGTATTCAAACAGGGTAGAGCAAATAAAAACAAAATCTTCAACACACACATAAATAGGTACTCCTCTCCGGTGTGTACATCTGCATGCAAAAGGTACACTGACAGATAAAATTGTTCGTGTGAATTTAAAGTTGAATAAGTTTGACATTATCCCGCCTGCTACTCAACAACAGGGTGACTGTAAAGACCTCATAGCCAGTGCATATATGTATATGTACATACAATATCCCAACAGCAATAAAATTGTAAAGAAGTCAAGAATTTTTGAAAGAAAAGAGGACCTCAACATCCGTACACAGATAATAATTCCAGGAATAGAACATTTCTGCGCAATTACGCTTCTAAGGCGCCGTTGCCTAGTGTGTAGTATGCTGGTTTATTAAACGAGAGCTCAAGCCTGAGCTCAGACATCTCGAACAAAACGAAATATGAAAAAATATTCCCGTCATGGAATTTCTCTCAAGGGTCTCCTAACAAAACCTCTGAGAGTATATAAATTTTGTTATGAAGTAAGCAGTTTCCGCCACCCATGAATGAAGTGAACGCACATAACATGAGTAATGGTGGTTGTAAACACCACTTAAGTAAGTAAGTATTCGAAGATATGCCAGAGGAGTTTAGCAGTAGAAAGCGTTCCAACTTGCTTGGAAATTACGGTGGAATGAGTGTGGTTTGAATGTCAGCGTCTATGGATTTAGAGATCATTGATAAAAAAAAAAGTGGTTTCTAGAATATTGCGGTGGCCATACAAGCACGAAAATGACTACCATTCTGGACATCCATTTGAGCTGTCTACACCGGAAACAATTAAAAAGTTCACGACATGCTGTTGAACGATCGGAGGCTAAAGCTAAAGGCATCCGATGTAGCTCTGTGGACTTAACTTTGACTGATCTCTAGGGTATGATGAAGCTTTCTGCAAAACTGCAATCGTGTACAAACACAATCGCGTTGGTACTTTACAAAAACATGTGGCATGGTTGAGTTTTCATCATCGGTCCATATTTCTGTCAGAATAATGTTAGCCATTGTTACAACAGTCCACTATTGATTAATAATTATCAACTAATTTTGGCTTGAGTTATAAGATCTGGACATCAACGACATGAGGTTTCAACAATACGGCGTTACGTGTCACAGAGCTCATGCCACATTATATATTTTGCACAAGCGATTTGAGGGCATGGTCATCTTGTAAACTGGCCACCGGGATCACTGTTAGAATTTTTTTAAGCCACAAATGTATACAAATAAACCACAGAGGATCTTCAAAGCCGACATAGCCTATGCCAGGGGTCACATTCAACCTGATTTAACATTTCAATTGTTGCCCATCCAGAGAAACCATGGAGGCAGTTTAAACGGTGTTATATTCCTCACGTAGTGGCATCACCAGATTTTTCAGATCAAAATATAGGAAACCAGAAAGTCACTGCAGGGAAGCTTAAAGTTGCCATAATCACATCAAACGGTTTAAGATTTTAAATTCTACAGAAAATCATTTCATTTAAAATAAATGTTACGAGTATTTGTAGTTTCCTTACCTTCAATTCAGCAGTTCATAATGATGTTTTCTTGTAAATCTTTACACCAAAAATTGTATTTAATTTCACTGGGGTTTTTATTTTATTTAAAAACACTTTCTTTTCGATTTCTTTTTAAATTTTTTTTATTGAGTTTTGATTCGTTTTGAGTTTTTAAAAAGTTTTTCCACAAAATTTTTTTTATTTTTTTTAATTTTTTAATTTGGATTTTTTTTAATGATAATGAAAACAAAGGCACACCAGCAAACCAATGCTTATTTGTGATAATTTTTTTTTCTTTTTAATAAAAAATTTGTTCTTTTTAATATGTTTTCTTTTCTATTTTGTCGATATTTTTATTTTTTATTTTTTTTCCAAAATTTTTTTTAAACAATTGCGTTATTGTTGTAAGCGTCTGCACTGGAATACAGAAAAAAATTGGACATGAAACAATGAGAAAAAAAATTTACAATTACAAATTGCTTCAGGGAAAAAGAAAACAACTATCAACGGCGACAACAACTAAAACCAAAAAAAGAGAATTTGATTAAGGCTTACACGTAAAAAGAGAACAGAAGACAAAATTTTAGAAAATTTTTTTAACAAAAATCCTTTGATTGTATTTGAGACAAAATAAAAAGGGATTCTCGCTTTTATTTTTTGTTTTTATGGTTGTGTGTGTGTGCCATTAATTAATTGTAGTCGTGCGTCTGCAATTCTAGTGTCTATACATTCTATTCTATTCCTATACAACAGCGAAACAATACAATATTGTTTTACTTTTCGTTTCTTTTTCTTTTCTTTTTTTTTTTTTGATTCATTCATTTTATTATTCTCCTGTTTTTTTTCTTTTTTTTGTAGCCTACTATTTAGGGCCAGACAAAAAAGAAATTCTGCTTTTAGGGATTTTAGCAGGCACATACAAAAAAAATAAAGAGAAACAGAAATCGAATTAAAAGCATACGAACAAGAGAAATCCTGGAAGGAAAAGTAACTGAAGACGTTATCAAACACGCACACATACACACTTGCACTAACACACTTACACAGAGAAATAATTCAAAAAAAGAAGATAAAAAAGAAAACAAAAACAAAAACAATAAAAAAAAAACTTAAATTAAAAGATTAAAGAAACAGAAAAGGAATAGAAAGAAATGTAAAGCAAAAATATTTTAAAGTCATACAGACTCACAACACATACACACAGTAACACATATACATAGAGGAAGAGAGAGAGAGAGAACTGTACACAAGGTGAAACTTGTATTTGTATTGAAGTATTGCAATGCACAAATGCGAGAGAGAATAAGAAAGTATGTGTGTGTACATACAGATTTGAATGATACGCCGATGACCAAACATAATGAGAAAATTAGAAGAAAATTAAAGAAAATCACTTTAAAAGGTCTGGTGAGTTTCATGCAAAAAAAAGAACTCTTTTTTAATTTTTTATTTATTTCAGGATTAATATAAAAAAGAAATTTTCTTTTTAATTCATAATTTTGCATGTTCAAGTAAGTTTTTGGAATTTTTTTTTTCTAATTACAATGCCTTTCCTCCATCTTCGTCTGTAAATCTAATTGTCTTATTTACTTAATTGGCCATTACAACCCGGTGGTCAGAATTACGATCTAGCTTCTCACACCACTTATGGTGTATATTAGAGATGAGCAATTAATCGTTTTATCGCTACTCATAAGTACTCATTAAATATAAGTGAGTCAACAATATTGAAATTTAACTATGTACTCTGATTCATTCATACTCACTACAACATTGATTTATAACTACAGGTTGCAATGAGTGTGAGTACAACGTTGACATCAAACTCATACCATTCGAAATATGTTTGATTCATAAGCCAACTCATTTAGATTCATAACATTAGGAAAATACTTATAAATGATTCGAATAGCTCGAATCATTCATCAAAATTTACAGTCTTAGTTGTTGTTGCATTTACAACAAAAGAAAAAAGACACATAAGCAAAAAAGGCAGATCAGCAAGCATAGCAAACATACAACCTTTCAGTGAGTATTTTAATGTTCGTACGCGATTAAGTATGAATATGATGAGTACTTCAAACTTTGAATATGAATAGAGGTTCCATGATATTAAAATAAGTATGAATGCGTATAAGTATCACAAATTATGAGTATGATTCGATTGTACTCATCTTTTTGAATACTCATTGCTGATCTCTGGTGTATATATTAATTTTATCCATGAGTGGCGGCACATGCAGTTAAAAGTCGATTTGTCAACAACACAATGTTCTGACGCCTCTAGACGTGTATTAACCGTGACTCTTTTTAGTATGCAATGGAAGATTATAAGCTAGATTGTATATACCGCGACCACTTGGATAATACATACATACATAATTGGGGTTTATAACCATTTAGTCAGGATTACGACCTAGTTTCTCCCACTACTTATGTTGTGTGAGTTAGGTTTATACGTGAGTGGCGCAACCTACAATCTAGAGTTGGCTCCGAACGATAGATTTTTGAGAAACTTTTCATGCCGATATAAGACTTAAAACTATAGCCCTTTGCAAACAACTCAGAGGTTTCATCCTTGCCCCAAAATATTATTCGCTGTAATGTCAATGATCCAATTAAATGACATTGTTTCTGCAGATGAATTGCAAATTCACAAAAGGTTGATCTGAAAACAAATAAAAATAAGAACAAACTAATACGGGTTGTTTGAAACAGACCGACAGACTTTCTCTAATGCTTGATAACACATACGTGGAAGATGTCGTGCTTTTCAGCGGCTTATATAGCGAAATCTTTTAATCCGAATCCGACCGTTCACATAAATCTCAAACAGCCCTTCATCCTTAATTACTTAATTGGTTAATACAACCCTTATAGCCAAGACTGCGACCTAGTTATGTCAAGTGTTAATTTTATTAATGAGTGGCTAGACCTACAGTTTAACGTTAAATCCGGATGACAGATTTTTAAGAAACTTTACATGGCAATTTTATTTTACTCTCAGAGAGTAAAAGAATTCTGAGGGGAAGTCCCCGAAAGACATATTTCTCTGTATTTCGTATCGTTCGTGAAGAAGAGGTTCGTACCACATCCTCTCGTCTAATAAAGCAAAACACTACCTAGACTACGACGACTTATCAGCCTTTCATTCCCTCTATAAAATTTTGTGTTCAAAAGACATTCGCGACGCACTATTTTAGTATTTCAGTTCAGTGAAATGGCAAAAATTTACTACATTTGTCTGGAAAATGCTGATGCACCCACCATCTAATTATAATGATTTTGTGTCTGTAAAACTGGTTTGGCGGTGAAACATGAGACAACCGAATGACTATTAAATATCATGTCAGCAAGTTTTTCCAAACTGCAGAAGTTCTAATGCAATTGGATTACGAGTTTACTTAAAAACCAGCAGCACATGATGGAATATTTGCCTTAAAAGGGATGACACTAGATAGGCAGGCAGTTAGGTTGAAAGAGGTGCAGCGCTGACCAATTTCTTCCTATTCCCTGATTTTGGTGGAACTTGGTTAGTACAAGGACTGCGGTCACCCGTGGCATCACAACGGGCCGCTATGCGTGCTCAAGTGAGCTTTGTGATAACAGAGCTACCACTCCGACCTAACCTAACCTAGGTTGAAGGAGAGGAGACTAACCAAGAGTTTTATGCCCGTGGGCATATACCTAAGTCATCAGTAGGCTTACAATAAGTCTCAACAAAATAAACAAAAATTCAACAACAAACACTACAAGAATAAATTTAAACAAAATACACAAACAACAATAATGTAACAATGAATTTCGAGAAGACGAAGCCACGAACATTCGTATTCAAGAATATTTATCAGACTGTTTACCCTGCCATATAAAAGGCAAAGCAAAGCAGGCGACTGAGTTAGTGAAGTTCAGTCAGTCTTGTGTGAAAACGCGGTGTGTTTGAAGCGAGTGAGCGTGGTTTGAAGATCTCCGTTACAAACATCTTTCATATAATTGCTTAGTGATCGTTATTGTTTATGCAAAGGGTATAAACAGAGGCATAACAAAGAAAAGCAATTGTTGTTGTTTACATAAAGTTGTGAACAGTGGCACACAGAATTGTACGAATAATAAAGAATTCTAATCAAAACTAAACACAAATTTATTTTTATTTTATTTTCAATCTACGAGCTTGTGTTTTAAACGTTTTTAAGAGGTAAAAACGTAACAATATCATATGTAGTTAGCTGCCAAGGAATGTCATGGAAACAATCACAATTTAGCCGCCAAAGATATAATTTTTTGCAAATAACTAGAAACAAATTCTGGAAAGATAACATCAGTAGGTAATATCTGAGAGACAGTCAGATTTATGGTCGAAATTGTGTAAACTTGTGTTTAAATTTCACTGGGATGATAATAATACGTTTAGAACGACATTTACGTCTCCAACAATGTTTAGAGTTTGGAACAGCATATGAAAGCAAAGCAACCCAGCAAGTTTGTGTTTAAATACATTTGAAAAACAAACTTTGAATGGCAGCATATGAAAGATTGCCTGCGACATTAGAAATATGGTTGCAAGAGTAGGTATCTTAGCAGATATTGGTTTAAAATTGGTTTCATGTGATAATTTCTAAAATATTTTTAAAAACTTTACGTCATTTTCCAAGCTCTTTTTTTCTAGACAGACAGAAAAAAAACGCCAAATTAGCTACACTTTAAGGGACGAATTTACGAATTTCTGTGTTTCACTTTTTTCCCACAACAACAACATCATCATCTGTTAGAGCGTATTTTTCTTTAGGTGCACTTGGCTATGTGTGTGTGTGTGACTTTATGTGGGATATGATGAGTATTAGTGGCGAGTTTTTGTGTTAGTTCTTCATTTTCCATTTAGTTTTTGTTTTTTACTTCTTGTCGTTATTTTTTTTTTCTTTTTTTTTTGTATATTTAGCACACAGACTGTGTGGCTGTTAAAGTTGGCTGGATTTCTGACATGATTGTGGTTGTAAATTTTTCTTCTTTTTTTCTTTTTTCTATAAGTGCGTGTATGTACGTAAGTGTTGCGTGTAAAATGTAAAATAGAGCCTGTATATGTATAATTGTAAGCGTATGAGTGTGTGTTTGTGTGTGTGCACTTGAAAAGCAAACACTTTCATAGCAAGGATAATGATGATGAGGATGATGAAGACGATGATAAATAGAAATGAAACACAGAAAACGAGAGAAAAAGTCAAAAAGAACGAAAATTAAGCACAAAATAAACACCAGAAAGATGCTGCTGCTGCTGAACAAACCTATCGAAGTAGAACAAGAGAAAAGTGGAAAGAAGAAAACATTTTTTTTTTTTTTGGAAAATGAATAATTTTTCTTTCTTTTATTACAGATTTTAAGTTCAAAATTACTTTTGTTTTTAGAAAAAACTAGCATGATTTTTATATAGCATTACTAAGAGCAGAAACAATAAAAAAGAAAGAAAAAGTAAAGCATACATTCAGGGCTTATTAAAATTTCATAATTCAAAGCATACGTTCAGGGTCTTTCAATAATATATATACATATGTATATGTATATGTATACGTATACATATGTATACGAGTACATACATATATACATAGTTTTCACATTTTCTTTTAACTTTAAAACAATTTTCCTTGCTTCCAAAAAGTTTTCCTAGAAATTATTTTTTTTTATATTTTGATTTTGTTGTTGTTGCTTTATTTAACATTTGATTTGTAATACTTTTTCAAGCACTCATGTAATCACTAACCTTTTAATAAAAGTTTTGTAAATATTTTCATTTAATTTCCCAGAGCTTTTCTTCTTCAACGGGCTGTAGTTTTTCTTTTTTTCTTTGGTTTTCTATTTTTTTTTGCTTTTCACTTGGTTTTTCTATGAATTTTCACTGAAATTTTTATTTCTTCTTTTAAATTTTCCTTTAATTTTCTATAAATTTAGTAGCAATTTACTGTTGTTTTGTTGAATTTAGTTTCATGAAATATGTTTTGCTTCTTTTTTGCAGTTGTTGTTTATTGTTTAATTGTTTAAATGAATTTTTTTGATTTTTATTTTTCATTGTATTTGTATATTATAGATGATGGTAATTTTCTTTATTCATGGCTTTGGATTTTCCTTTACATTTTTTCTTTCATTTTTTTCTCAATGCTTTAGAATTGTAACACATTCTTTAACTACTTTTCAACCTGCTTGCGGAACCGCCCTAAACAGTCGGAATAAAACTGAAAATAAAAATTTGATGAATATTTACCGCACACACTGAAATAACGAAGCTTTTTTGATAAGCACATATAACACAAACACTCACACACACGCCTGAAAACTAGCATACATTTGGCTCTCTTGTCCACACACACACACACAAACTTATACACGCACTCCACGAAATTCACCATTGGCACACGAAGTTTACGAAGGATAATAATGCCAATGCAATGCACAGCACACACACAACACAGCACGAACAACAATAACAAAACGAAACCAACGATGAAAGCAAGAGAGAGAACAAAGCCAGCAACAAAGCAACATAAGCAAAACAACGTCAAATTGTTTGTTGTTGGTTGTACTTTAATGTTTACATGCTGCTGCTTAAAAGCGTACACTCTTCTAGTGGTAGATATAATCAAACAAAGAGAGAGAGAGAGTGAGAGAGAGCGCGTACGAAAGCAAAGGCAGTAAAGGTGAGTTTTTAAAGAAAAGTTTTTAAACCAATGATACTCAAATACAATTTCACATACAAATGCACACGTAAACAAACATCTGTACCGTATGAATACATATGTATGTATGTATATGCATGTGTATGTGTGTAAACCTAAGAATGTAAATGTATACTATATTCTTTTAAGACTCCTAAAAGTATGCATATATAAAATGGAAGAAAATTCTATTTCGTATCCTTTTTTCTCTTTAATTTTTATACGAAATATTTTCAGCTTTATTTACCGTTTATTTAAAAACTTGTTTTTTTTATAAAAATCGTTTAAATTATTATTTTTTTATTTTTTTCTCACTTTGAAATTATTTCTATATATTTTTTATATTTTTTGTTGTTTTTATTTTATTACTATTAGTAAACGTTATTAATTTAGAATGAAAAAAAAATGCGTTACCGTTACAACACGTTGTCATGTGTCGTTGTTACTACTGCGAATGTCAATTGTATGTCCTTTATTTTATCGTTTCACTATTCCTATGACATTTGCCGTTTGAAGTTTAGCAAGTGTGTTGAATTTGATTTACACAAAAAAAACCGTTATTCCTGGTGTTGCCATATTTTCTAAAGAAAGCTTTATAGAGTTGTATTTTGAATGATTTTAAAACAGTTGTAAATACCAGTGAATGTTTTTATAACCCTTTGAGAACAGCTAAAACATAGACTTCCATTAAGATTGATACAAAAATTTATTTATTTATTGGTAATATAAAAAAATAGAAATCATTACATTGTAAACACCTCGAAATAATTACTAATTGACTAATGAAAACTGTAAGACAAGGAAGAAGCATCTTTATGCAATTTCTTTTTTCATTTCTCCTCCAAATCTGCAAAACATCTCTTAGCTCTCAGAATTTTGTATTTTTCCAGGTGTTATCTGGCCGTCCTGGTTACGCAATCAGGCTTCTTTCTAATAATATGGTCGTTTTGTTTGTAATAATAATGAGATCCAGAAATCCATGTTTCTGATATTATTTAATCAGAATATTTTTTTTATCATGGTATTCAAAACTAATCAAGTTTCACTTCCATACAACACAGATGACTGCACATAATCGTTGTATATTCTAAGCTTGGCTTGCCTGAATATTTGTGAGTTTGTATGTACTGACCGAAATCTAGTTTTATTAAGCAATTTATTTATGTCTGTTTTTGTGCCACCATTCTTGACTGTTTGTTCTTGTAGCATGATGTTAACTGTTCTAATTCGCTTAGATCTCGTAATTGGTTTTTCTAATATTTATCTTAAGTCCAACATTATGCACTACTCAGTTCTTGTCTTCTAATGGGTAATTTTTTAAGAGCTATAGGAAAATTTTTCAAAAAAAAAAACATAAAATTCAGAAAAATTCATGAAGTCTTTATTTGAATTCGATAGTACGGTCAATATAATTTAATGTTTGAAGATTATTTCATGCAAATGTTGACCGCGAGTGCGCCTCAAATGGTACGCCTGCTTAGTCCAATTTTATCAGACTCTTTCTTTGAAGAAGTACGGTCCAATGATGCCACCAGCCCATAAACCGCAGCAAACTGTGACTTTTTCTGGATGCATTGGTAGCTTTTACAATGCTTCTGGCTGATCTTCACTCCAAAATCGACAATTCTGCTTATTTACGTATCCATTGAGCCAAAAATGAGCTTCGACGCAGAACACAATTTTTCGGCCAACTTTCCAAGAGCCCATTCACCAAAAATTCTGCGTTGCGGTAGGTCGTTCGGCTTCAATTCTTGCACCAGCTGTATTTTGAAAGGCTTCACACCTAAATCCTTCCGCAAAATTTTCCACATTGTTGAGTAACAGAGGCCCAAATGCTGCGAACTGCGACGAATCGGTAATTGATGGTCATCATTTACACTGGCCGATACAGTTGCGATATTTTCTTCAGTTCGCACTCTACGTAAGCGTGTTGGTAGTTTAATATCCAACAATGTAAATTTGGTGCGAAATTTAGTCACACTAGCCCGAATAGCCGCTTCAGTGGGTCGATTAAACTGACCATAAAATGGAAGAAGCGCCCGATGAACTTTCTTAACAGAGTACGCATTTTGATAATAAAATTCAATGATTTGCAAGCGTTGTTCGTTTGTAAGACGATTCATGGTTAAATTATAGACCAAACTGAAGATGTTGGACAGTGAAACAAAACACGAAACGTACGTGAAGCTGTTTAAACCAGTGTTGCCAAAAAGATAATAGCTAAAAAATCACCAGTTAGTATTGCTTGCTTGTTCGAGATTTTGTAGGTTTTATATGCATAATCCATATGCTCGAGATGGAGTGAGGTACTCCATGTAATTGCTCTTCACTCTAAACAAATTTCGCTTCCAGCAAAATTATAAAAAGCTGAAGAAATAAGAGGCATTTTTGTCTTACTCCAGCATTTGCGTGAAAGATTTGAATCTTTAGGTTGGCATTTAAGCCCATTCCGATACCATAATTAATATCCATATTTGAAAATTTTAAAATATTTTTGCAATCTTTATATTGGAGAGTTCAATCAGGGAGTATAGAAAATGAAAGTTTAAGAACCACTGCTTATTGATGGCAAGAGCTGAGTACTGATATTTGAGGTGAAAGATAATTTCATTTGCCTTAGACTCACAATTTTTGAAATTTGATTCAATGAAATGCCAAGTCTATGGGCATGTCTAATAAGACAGTTGTCCTTGAGAATTACAATTATGTACTGGATACCCATGCGATTTAAGGATACAAGAGTATCGGTCCTCTTCCTGTCAATTATGTCCAGCAGATATTGCTCGTACTTACCAGTCGCCTGAGAAGTTGAGGTTTCCTGCAAAACGAGCGAAGAAAATCCTGGTTATTAAAATAATCGTAACCTGTAAAGTGTTGAAAATTGTGAACTCGTCCGTACGTGACCTAAAGAGTGCATCAGCAATGCAATTTCCAATGATATTCTGGAACTCATATAATAATCTCATATAATAATCCTTTGAATGAATAATTTTTTAACTGAGAACTCTTCAGTATTCATGGATCGCTACAGAGGTCGAAGACCGTTCATAAGGCATTTAATATCAATCCGGCTGTTAGAGTAAATCAAAAGATTTTCAGAAAAAATCCGTTCACTTAACAAACAGAGCGCCGCTATCAATATGGCCATAATCTTCGCCTGAAAACGACTACAATGGTCTGGCATTCTATACAAAAGTTTTAAATAAGAATCCATAAATATACCGTCGTCGTCGTATTCGTCGCAGTGAAATCACCGTAGTCTATCTAGTAGAAATATGAAAAAAATATTCCTTCGGCAACTTCCTCTCAGCAGATTTCTGGCAAAAACTCTGAGAGTAGAAAAAAAATTGCCATGAAAATTCAAAATATCAGTTATTCCGAGAAGACTTTAAACTGTAGGTCCCGCCACTCATGTATAAAATTAACACACACAACATTGCTGGTGTGATAAGCCAGGTCGTAATCCTGACTGAAGGGTTGTAATGACCTATTATGTATGTACGCTGCTCCAGCTCTTGCCGTATAATATTGTTACGAAAATGAAAATGGTGTTTTGCTTTTACATCGTTTAACTTTAAAATTATAAACAAAAGCTACAAAAACAAAAACAATGAATGTGTTTACATGATAAGCAAGTAGACAAAAATATACCAACAAACCTCAGTACAAAAAAAAGGGATAAACGAGTAAAAAAAATTTACAACAGACAGACGTAAACAAAATACACAAACAAAAATGAAACAACGATGTTTACATTTTTTAGAGATCTTGAGAAGCCGAAGCCACGAACATTCGAATTCAAGAACATTCATCAGACTGTTTACGTTGTCATATAAAAGGCAAGGCAAAGCAAGCAATGAGTTTGAAAAGAGTAATCGTGGTTTGAAGATCTCCGTTACAAAGATCTGTCGTATAAATGCTTAGTAATTGTTATTGTTCATGCAAAGAGTGTAAAGAGAGGAATAACAAAGAAGAGCATTTGTTGTTGTTTACATCAAGTTGTGTACCAAGCGAAGATGGACCCATACCAAGCATAGGCGAATGGACCAAAAGGGGACACGGTCAGGTGACCTTCTACCTGACACAGTTACTAACCGGCCATGGATGTTATATGTTGTGTTATATGTAGTGGCACACAGAATTGTGCGAACAATAAAGAATTTTAATTAAAATAAACACAAATTTATTTTTACTTTATTTGCAATATACGAGCTCATATTTTAAACGTTTTTAAAAGGTAAAAGCGTAACAATATTTTAATGCAACTAAAATTAAGGTAGTCGTTTAGGTACAGAGGTTCGTAACCCTGATGACAATTTGTTTGCCTTTATCAGTGGCTGAACTTAGATTTCTCAGACTTATGGTCGGGTATTGTTATATATACATTACGCTGCTTTAATTTTTTATACCTAATGGGTAGATATTATTAAAAGTTATTAGTTGTGATATTTTCCTAATCAAGAAAGTATTTAAGCCTATGCAATGTAGTGTGTCATCATTTAAAATTGTCTAATTAGAGTAGCCATTCTATGCGATATCTTTCTCTAAAATAATAATGAATCTATGATATGTCACTGACATCCCTTTACGCGAGTACCATGGCTCGTATGTCAATAAACTTTGAAAAAAAAACAACTCATTATAGTTGACATGGTAATGGAATATGTAATAGAAAAAGCCCAGGATGCAAATGCAAACAAACAGAAAATTATGCCCAAATGTCATACGTATTGGATAAGTAAACAAACAAATGAAAAAAATGCCATTCTGTACGTATGCTCAGCTCATATCGAATAATGTGATAAGGAAAATGAGACCAAACAGAAAAGAGTGGTGTAATCATTAGAACCGCTGCTGTTTTTGGTCCACCCTCATCTCATGTTAAGGATGCATTGGCAGCGTTTATTTGTTTTGGTTGGAAACATGAATTTCATAAAATTTCATTTCAAACATACCAGACCAGCCGTAAGCAGAATAAAAAATAAAAAAAAAAACTTAACCAAGAAATAGAAAACTAAGCATGAACGAGAAAAACCTCAATCGAATTATACATCTGTTCACTTCCTGTGCGTGTAAATAAATTCGTTTACAATTTAAAACCACCTTTAACAAATACAGGCGCACCCCCCACAACTATCGCTATTGCTTGCACCCCTAGCCAGGCATTAAAAGTTCTTTCTTCCTCTTTTTTTTAATTGAATCAACCACATGAGATTATTTACATTTTATTGTGTATGTATCTGTATCGGTGTGTGTGCGTTTGTGTTTATTTTGATCCTTAAAATGCAATTCCTTTGCTATCCTTTCTCTTTCTCTTTCTCTCTTTATCTGTCCATCTATCTAGGCTTTCAATTAAGATCGATAACCTTTCCAGTTGTATGTATTTCAAGGTGTGTGTGTAAATAGTTTCTTTTAAAAAAAATTAAGAAAAACGAGGCATAACGAAAGTGTGAGCCCGTTTTCCCATTTTCTACATACGAATCGATTAAATAGCGATGCTCATGCCTATTAAACGTAGTTTAAGACAAATGCGTTGGGTTTTTATGAGCGCATTAGCCATTAAATTTTAACACATTAAACACACCCACCCCTACGCTGTTAATTGCCGTTTCTTGTCCATCCAACAGATGTTGTTTTGCTTTTGGTTCTGGTGATGATCGATTAAATTGTTTTCATAAGACATTTTTCTTTTAAATGCCCCCCGTATTTAGGCGTTCTTAGGCTATTATTTATAATCAATTATCATTATTAGAACATACAAACATACGCACATAATTAGTTAGTTAGTTTTTAAGAGATTCAAGAATCAATTTAAAGACAGACAATCAATTTAGAGGCTATTATCTCAACCCTATTAGTCTTACTTTTTTTGTTCATAAGATGCTCCAAAAATGGCCACATTGAAGGAAACCTGCAGAGCAAGTCATTCGATTTTATTTCGATCACTGGTCCCATATTAAACCCTTCAGTCAGGACTACGACCTAGCTTCTCGCATTTTATACATGAGTGGCGGGACAGGCATATAAAGTTACACAGTAAACTGTAGTGCAGTAACAACACTGGAGTGGAGTAGGACCTACAGTATAAAATCCACCCCGAAAGAAAAATTTTTAAAAAACTTTTTCATGCCATTTTTATTTATTTTCAGAGTTTGCGCTAGTAATCTGATGAGAGTAACGCATATTTCGTTTTGTTGGAGATGTCTGGAGGACTTGGGTTTGAACCTTAGCCTCACGTCTAATAACTCAACACACTACCTACTAGACTACGGCGACCACGAAACCATATAGTATAGAATGGAAATATTTTAACCAAGTAAGTTACGCGAAGCAAGCATTTGTTTCGCGACATGTTAGTTTTATCATCAATATTACAGCACCTACTTAAGACACAAGTTAAGCTAGGTTAACCTAGAAGCCGGTGAGGTGAGATCACCGGGATCCTATAATGTTCCATTGTAACACCGATATTAGCTGTTCTGTCATAAATATCGCTTCTGGTAGGTAAAGGAGTGGATTTTTCTTAAATCACTTGAATCTTAAATGATGTCAGTCTGGAGATCAAACGCAGGATCACTCTTGCCAACAAGTGCTGCTATGGACTCAATAGGCAATTGAGTAGCAGAGACCTCTCTCGTAAGACAAAACTAACACTCTACAAGACGCTCATCCTTCCAGTGCTTCTCTATGGCGCAGAGGCATGGACTCTATTAAGCACTGATGCAGCAGCCTTGAAAGTATTCGAGGGACAAGTCCTACCTAAGATCTTCGGTCCAGTGCGAGCTGGCAATGATTTTCACATACGATCCAACAGTGAGCTGTATGAGCTGCTCAACGATATAGACGGTGTGCGGCGTATTAACATCCAGCGCCTGCTCCGGCTCGGCCTTGTTGTTCGAATGCAGGAGGATGCTCCAGCGAGACGGATATTTAATGCGGGGATTAACGGAAGTCGGCAAAGAAGACAACCTTGTTTGCATTGGAATCTTTCTGTCATCGATTGGTGTGACCAACTGAAGTAGGCGCGCAAGATGCAGAGGCGCCTGGAAGGATATGTTAAGGCAGGTCGAAATCCATTAATCGGATTGTTAATGGCCATTGTAGTAAGTAAGTAAGATAGTGGCAGGTCCTACAGTTTAAAGTCGACTCCGAACGCCAGATTTTTGAGAAACTTTTCATGGCAATTTTATTTACTTTCAGAGTTTTTGCCACAAATCTGCTGGGAGGAAGTCGCCGAAGGAATATTTTCTCATATTTCGTTTTGCTGGAGATGCCTGACTGGTGTTTGAAACGTGGCCTCACGTGAAATAAGCCAACACACTACCTACTAGACTACGACGACTTCTGCTGCAGACACTACTAGAATTGTAAATATATGTACAAGCCCTCCCCAGAGTAGTGCTTTATCACCTTTTCTATGGCTAATCGCCGTGAATTAGGGGATTGAGGGTAAAGGTAGTTACGTATTCTTTCCTTTCAGTAATGATGCGAAATTCTGGAAGATGCTTAAGCAAGGCTTTATTGTCGAACCAATATATAAGGTCTCAGGGTTGATCGTAATTAAATCGAACCAATACTCTTCACTACAAAATACAAACCACACTTACTTAGAATGATCAGAGTAAATAATTGACATCGAAAACTTTCGTTACATTACTTCATAGAATTGGACTCAATTGGAAGAGACTGTCTGTGCTTTGCCACATTGCTGGAAGTACAAAATTATAGTTCTGCCAATATTTACCTATGGAGGTCTGATGTGGTGGTAGGTTCTTTTTAAGAGTCTCATCAACACTAAGCTGCATACAGATCAGAGGACTATATGTTTTAATGTGCCGCGTACTTGTAGGACGTGTTCTAATGCTGCCCACAACGTCGTGATTGATCTCCCTATTTAATCGCTTACGGATCAGAATACAATAATACTCAAGGCACTGGGCTTCTGGAGACAAAACCTCAGTGAGAATTGTTACATTGTTGGGCATCTTCCTTTGACTCTGACTGGATTTTGTTGAGTAAGTCAGAGTCGTTTTATATCGAAGAAATAAGCGAGGTTACGAAAGGGTTCTGATACTGCTGTCCTCATAGATGATATCTTGTGTAAAGACTAGTGTCTTCCCCGTGCTTGCGAACTTTCAGCAATTTTTAGATTATCGGATCGTTTTTGCTGTCATGTAAAATGCTGAAGAATTGTTGTTGTATTGGTATAGAATTGAAATGATATTTGATAGTCAAACCGCTATCAAAACTCGGCTGTCAGCAACATGACCTTAGCTTTCCGATTTAATGAGGAGATGATGGATGTAGAATTTACTTTGAACATCGTTCGAAATAAAAGAGCTGATGAACTTGCTAGGAGGACCAAAATTAATATAGCGTCATTCACCTCCTACTCTGAGCCCTGTGATCCTTTGATTGTGGTGTAGAAGGAAACCCAAGGCATATATATATCGATTTTAGAACCTCGCTCAATGTGGATACCCGTCGTTTTCCACTTAATAACTGCTTTACTTTGAAATTCGCCAAATTGGTAAATCTTTAGACGATTATAGAACAGGCCAAGTACCAAAAAAGAATTTTTGTTAAAACGGAATTACAACAACAAAATAAAGGATAAATAACTATAATAGAGACAAAAAAGCTCACATTACAATAACAAAACTACATGCAAAACTGTAAAACAGAAACTTCTAGAAGTTGCCAAAACAAAAATAAATGAACGTTGTCTGTATAAGAGACCGTGAAATAGAAACTTCTAGAAGTTGTCAGAACCATAATAAATGAAGCAAAAATAAAGCGAAAGGTAATGTCGTCATTCTGTAGTTGTAGGACCCTTAATTAGAAGTGATTGTGTAATAAGACTGAGAATACGGTAGCCGTGAATAAGAAATTTCTAGAAGTTGTCAGAACAATAATAAATGAAGCAAAAATAAAGCGAAAGGTAATGTCGTCAGTCTGTAGTTGTAAAGAGTCGGCCAAATAACTTTTTTTTTTGAAAATGCTTTCAAAAGAAAACTACTGAATATTTTCTCAAATTTCTTTTTTATTTGAAAGTAAAATCCTTCCGGTTAATAATGGAAAATAATTTCATTCAAATGGCTGGCTCGGCTGGCCATGCAGTAGCATACACGATCGGTCCAATTTTTAGGCACATTATCGATTGTGTGCAGCTGTATTTCATCAATGGCTTCACGAATATTGTCCTTTAAAGCGTCAATTGTCTCTGGCTTGTCGGCGTAACTTTTATCTTCGACGGCACCCTACAAATAATAGTCCAACGGTGTCAAATCGCAGCTCCGAGGTGGCCAAACGACATCAGCTCTGCGGCTGTGATGCGATCTTCAATAACAGGGCGCGAAACATCGAGTGTAGCTTCGGCTGTGTGGCACATAGCGCCGTCCTGTTGAAACCAAATGTTGCCAATATCCTCCTCTTCAATTTTTGTGAACAAAAATTCGTTCAACATGGCCCGATAACGATCGCCATTGACTGTAACGGCCACTCCTTGCTCATTTTCGAAGAAAAATGGCCCAATTATGCCTCTGGGCCAAAATCCGCACCAAACAGTGACTCGTTTTGGATGCGTCGGCTTTTCAATGTATGCGTGCGGGTTTTCTGTGCCCCAAATGCGACAATTTTGCTTGTTTCCACACCCGCCAAGATCAAAATAAACTTCATCTGGAAAGATGATTTTTTTTTTGCCAAAATCGGCATCTTTTGTAAGTCGATCGCAGGCCCACTTAGAGAAGCGAAAACGCATTGGATGGTCAATTGGTTTCAACTCCTGAACCAATTGGACTTTGTATGGCGTCATACCAAGGTCTTTATGCAAAATTCGTCTCAATGATGTCTCCGAAATGTTCAATTGTTGAGAACGACGGTGAATTGATGTTGATGGCGCTTCACGTACACTTTCTGCCACAGCAGCAATATTCTCGGGTGTATGCACTGTTTTTGGCTTTTCACGCTTTGTTTTATCGATGAGGATGCCAGTTTCTTTCACTTTTTTCACAAAATAACGAACATACGGAGCTGACGGTTCTTCTCTTCTTCCAAAATCCGTACGCAATTTTCGCACACATTCTGCAACATTACCATGATTTTCAAAGTAATGTCGCAATATTTCCCAGCGTTGTTCAAGCGTATACACAATCATAATCGTTCAACGGAAGGATAAAACTAATTATCTGTCAAATCAGACATGAGCTAAGTGTTACCATTCACGACATAAACATTAGTTGAAAAAAAAAACGTTAGATGGCGGACTCGATGGAACCTTTATTCAGAAGTAATTGTGTATCAAGATTGAGAATACGGTGATCGTGAATAAGAAACTTCTAGAAGTTGCCAGAACGAAAATAAATGAAGCAAAAATAGGGTGAAAGTTAATGTTGTCAGTCTGTAGTTGTATTACCTTTGTACAGAAGTACTCGTGTAACTAAATTGAGAACATGGTAACATGGCAAGGCCTTCTAAAGCAGTATATTCCGTTTAAAGAACGTTTAATACAATATCGTTGGACTGACCATTATGCTTTATTTTGAACTGTTTAGAGTGTAGGTTAACCAATTAACGAATTTCTTCGTTCAGTGGTAAATTTTTAAGTCTTTTCCCATCAGATGCAATGAAATATTCTCTTTCAATTTTCTCATAATCTTTGTGAGAACATTTGATTGATACAAAACACACCTTTATTCTGAAGGAAAACCTCAATAACTTAGCCTTTCTGTAGCTGAGGTTTAATTTAAATAAAATTTATGATTATTTTTTTTTTAAATAAAAAATCGTTGCCATAAAATCAAGTCAATTATTTGAAGAGCACCAACAAAAAAAAAATCATCTGCCATCAATGCTGCTGGCTGCACTATTAAATTACCACACGAACATAACCCTAAAGAAACTCAACATCAGACACCAAACTGAAATAAAAACAAAAATAAACTGATCCACGAGTTTTTACTGGCACGAGCTACAAAAACACAAGAAAAGAACGAAAGGAACGGAACATATCCACAGGAATGCCTTTAACCAGTATATATATAAGAAGGATAAGGAAATTTGATATAAAAATTCATCAACAAAAAAACAGTCATGCCAACCTTTATGATTGAACAGAAGAACTGCAGTCGACAAGCCATCACATACATGCACTGGCAAAGGAACATAAAATTTTCAAAAAACAAAAACAAAAGTATGTTGCAGGGGATGAACAAACACACACACATACTCCCTCCCATTAACAACAAGTCAAACATTTGGAAGTGGCATTGGAATGGTATGATGGAAATGCCAAAAGTCATTTGCAGTCTTTTATTTGGCGGTAATACTGGGTGTACCTCTATGCCGTCATAAAGTTACAGCACAACCAACAAACATTGGCAAATAAAAACACACACACACAACAATTTTTTACACCTTTTTTCCATTTATTTCACCTCATAAACCAAATAAACTGGGGGTAGGGCACATCCTCTAAACGAATCTCATTAAAAATTACCAAAAAAAAAAACAAACTCGTGGAAAAAACTGAATGAAATTCCATCAGTTAATGTTGTTTAACGCCCGCATTTGATGAAATCTTCATTCAACGGTGAGTTCAACCAGCTGAAAATAAACGCACATTTACCGTTGTTGTTAGTGCAACATGTTGCAAAATAGTTTATATGAACAGGATGAACTGACTAATAAGGATGGATTGTCGCTTAGTTTAGTGAAAAATGCACATTTCACAACGTGCGGGTATCATTTACAAAATCTGTTCATTGGAAACAGACAGATGTCCTGGCAAATGCATATCTCATCTGTTACTCTAAGTATTTCGTGGATACAAAACGATTGAAATCCGTTTAAGTATTGCATGACACAGAAAATAACGGCAAAAATGATGGTTAATCCATTAGCATTTTTGAATTTAAAGTTTCGTTGAAAACATTACGCATTTCGTTACGTTCAATTACAGCCTGAGGGAATCCTTAAGAGTCCTTAAAGGTTGGTCGCGAAAAAAAGTTTACAATTTGGTTTTGATTCAAAAAGAATCCTTATAAGCTATTTCACACTATAATTCCAAGTAAGGGTGAGAGTAAATAAAAATTGCCATGAAAAGTTTCTCAAGAATATGTCGTTCAGAGTCGACTTGTATTTCCCGCCACTCATGAATAAAATTTAACACACACAACATAATTGGTGTGAGAAACAAGGTCGTAATCCTAACTGAAGGGTTGTAGTGACCAATTATGCATGTATTATTCTCGCAATTCTGTGTACCACTGTTCATAACTTTATTATACCCTTTGCATAGGCAATAACAATTACTAGACAATTGTTCGACTGATCTTTGTAACGGAGATCTTCAAACCACTATTGCTCTCTTCAAACGCACCACGTCTTCACACAAGACTGACTGATCTTATCCTATACTGCCTTTCATATGGCAACGTAAACAGTCTGATGAATGTTCTTGAACGCGAATGTTAGTGGCTTCGCCTTCTCGTAATCTCTATAAATGTAAACATCGTTGTTTCATTATTGTTGTTTGTGTGATATGTTTACTTTTAGCGGCTGATTTTTTAGCTGGTATCTCTGTGGCAACACTGGTTTAAACAACTCACGCACGTTTCGTGTTTTGTTTCACTGTCAAACATCTTCAGTTTGGGCTATAATTTAACCATGAATCGTCTTACAAACGAACAACGCTTGCAAATCATTGAATTTTATTATCAAAATGCGTACTCTGTTAAGAAAGTTCATCGCGCGCTTCTTCCATTTTATGGACAGTATAATTGACCCACTGAAGCGGCTATTCGGGCTATTGTGACTAAATTTCGCATCAAATTTACATTGTTGGACATTAAACCACCAACACGCTTACCTAGAGTGCGAACTGAAGAAAATATCGCTGCTGTATCGGCCAGTGTTAATGATGATCATCAATTATCGATTCGTCGGCGCTTGCAACAATTGGGCCTCTGTTACTCAACAACTTTTGCGGAAGGATTTAGGTGTGAAGCCTTTCAAAATACAGCTGGTGCAAGAATTGAAGCCGAACGATCTACCGCAACGCAGAATTTTTGGTGAATGGGCTTTTGGAAAGTTGACCGAAGATACACTTCTTTATCGAAAAATTGCGTTCAGCGACGAAGCTCATTTTTGGCTCAATGAATACGTAAATAAGCAGAATTGTCGATTTTGGAGTGAAGATCAGCCAGGAGCATTGCAAAAGCTACCAATGCATCCAGAAAAAGACACAGTTTGGTGCGATTTATGGGCTGGTGGCATCATTGGACCGTACTTCTTCAAAGATGCTGCGAATCGTAACATAACTGTGAATGGTGAGCGCTGCCGTGAGATGATATCCAGCTTTTTTTTGCCCAAAATGCAAGAGCTTAACTCGCATGACATGTGGTTTCAACAAGACGGTGTCACATGCCACACAGCACGCGTAACAATGGACTTATTGAGAGGCGAGTTCGTTGAACATTTTATTTCACGTTCGGGACCGGTCAATTGGCCGCCTAGATCGTGCGATTTAACGCCTTTAGACTATTTTTTGTGGGGCTATGTTAAAGCTCATGTCTATACAGGCAAGCTCGCTTCAATTGACGGATTGGAAGACAACATTGAAGCATTTATTCGTGAGATACCGGCCGAAATGTTGGAAAGAGTATGACAAAATTGGACTAAGCGGATCGACCATTTGAGGCGCGGTCAACATTTGCATGAAATAATCTTCAAACATTAAATTATATGGACCATACTATCGATTCAAATAAAGATTTCATGCATTCTTCTGAATTTTATGTGTTTTTTTTTGAAAAATTTTCCTATAGCTCTTAAAAAATTACCCATTATTTTTGTGGTGTTTGTTGTTGTATTTTTGTTTACTTGTTTACTATTTTTTATGCTGGTGGTTGTTGTTGTATTACGCAGTGCAATAATTTGTAAACAAATTAATTGTTTTTGTAGCTTTCTTTTGTATATAATTTTAATGGTAAACGATGTAAAAGCATAACATCAATATGTAAATTTTTTCATTTTCGTAACTATATTAAAATTTTTCTCCGTGTACATACTTTATATGCCAAAAAGATAAAATCATATACCACCTATGCATTGGCTATGGACATCAAATGCCTAAAGAAACTTTACACGATAGTAATCAGGTACTTAAAGTAACTCATTGCGATCATTCACTTCATTTGGTTTTGCAAACAAAAGCGGGCAAGCTACACAACAATATCAAGCAAATTAACGACGGTACCTGTATATTCACACAAGATCCCCCTCTACGCATAAAGAAGCAAACACATATGCACACTCACCCCTTTATATTGGTTGTGATGGTGGTGGTGGTGGTGGTGATGTAAATAATTGCATTTGAAATCTTTAAGATCTTTTAACAATTCTTGGTTACTTGCTATTAAACGAGCTAGGCAAACCCACTTTAAACACCTCAAGAGAGCGAGAGAGCGACCATTTCCCGAAGCCCGAAGCATAAAGATGAAGAAGTGTTTCTATTGTTGCGTAAACATTTTCGGGTTGCAATCTATGCTGGTGGTGCTTAAGTGTTTCTTATTCTTGTTGCTGTAGTCACTCATTGCTTTTGTTCTTCATTCATAAGGTAATTATGGTTACTTTTGTTGTTGTTTCTTCGCTTTTATTAGGGATTTTAAAAGAAAACAACATGAAAAAACAATTCAATTCCTTAAATTGTTGTTGCTGTTTGGCATTTAAACACAATGTCTTACCGCTTACCTTGCTTGCGTGGCATAAGAATAAAAGGGAGGGGATGGATGGTTGAATGACTGGCGATAAATGGCTGTTTTGTAATCAGGAATATGCTGAGTGTTTAAACACCTTTAGGGATTGTATTGCAAACAAGCATTCATTTCAAGTGATTGTTAAGAAATTAGTCTCCTCAATATTATATATTTCAGTTGTTGTTGTTTTCGTATGACAAATTGAATTTATTTTTGAAAAAATAAAAAAGGAGGAAATGAAAATTATGAGGGTATTTACAAAGTAATAATATGGGTTAATTATGGGTTTTAATGAGATGAATAAATCGAGTTTTTATGAGGAGAAAACTAGACTACAACAATCCAAGCAATAATTTATGTAAATTTTTGTTTGTAACAATTTTCATCTACGACTCTACACTTAGTAGAGAGAGAGAAAATGCTATTCATGCAAGACATTGTTGTGTTAGAATCAGAGATCAGCAATGAGCCAAAACGTAACTCACTAGCTAACAAAGGTTAGCTAAAGACAACTGGCGTGTGTCTTTATTAAGGCACTAGGTTAGGTTAGGTTAGAGGACGTGTACTTGTCGGAGGTCGAATTGACCCATTGTACAACGTCCTAGTTTCTCACGCCACTTATGTTGTGTGTGTTAATTTTATACATAAGCGGTGAGACCTGCAGTTTTAATGTCGTCTCCGAACGACAGATTTTTGAGAAACTTTTTCATGGCAATTTTATTTACTCTCAGAGTTTTTGCCAGAAATCTGCTGAGAGGAAGTCGTCGAAGAAATACTTTTTGTATTTTATTTTGATGTCTGGCCTGGGGCTCGAACCCTGGCTTTTCGTCTAATAAGCCAATAGACTACCTACTAGACCACGGCGACTTCAATTCAACCCTTTGGATTACTTTACATGTCATTTTTTTACTCTAAGAGTTTTTCCCAGAGATGTCTGAGCTAGGAATTAAATCACGGCCTCACGTTTGATAAGCTAAAACACTACCTATTTTTCTTTTGTTGTAAATGCAACAACAACTAAGATTGTAAATTTTGTTAAATGATTCGAGTCAATCGAATCATTTCTAAGTATAAGTATTTTTGCTAAAGTTATGAATCTAAATGGATAGTAGTAGGCTTATGAATCAAACATATTTCGAATGGTATGAGTTTGATGTCAACGTTGTGCTCATACTCATTGCAACATGTACTTATAAATTAACGTCGTAGTGAGTATGAATGAATCAGAGTATGTAGTTAAATTTCAATATTGTTGACTCACTTCTTCTCTTCAAAATTTCATGAGTGCTTATGAGTAGCGAAAAAACGATTCATTGCTGATCTCCGGTTAGAATTTTAAAAATAGTTTGTGGGAGGTATCAGAACGAAATCAATTTAAACTATAAATGTATTCCAAATAAGTATACGAAACCTAATAAATTGCTGTATTACTTGTATTAATTTGTCTCTAAGTAGAATTAGCCGGACGTTCACTTAAGCCAACGTAACGCAAATCGAAACGACCTAATATCGTTTAACAACAAAAACGATAAACAAAAGTCACACGATACAAATACACACTAACACTAAGAATACAATGAACGTGTACACACATATGTACAACGAACCTGGTTGCGCCTGGTACCAACAACAACATGTATGTGACAAAAAGGGATGGACAACGTAAGCAAGGTACACAAACAATAATGTACTAGCAATAAAATTCTCGGGAAGGCGAGAGCAAGAACCTTACACATCGAGAACGTTCATCATACTGATTGCGTGCGTATGTAGAAGGGCAGCAGGTCCAGCAGCGAGTCAGTGATAATTCAGTTACTCTTGTGTGAAGACCCGTTGCGGTTGGAACGTACAAGCGGCATTGCTTGCAAAAAGGCTGTAAGCAGAAAAGATCTAACGAACAGTTGTTAGTGTTAACGCGGACAGAAATGTGAAATAGAATAGTGTACAAGCAAATTGTTGTTGTATCGTTAAGTTGTAAACAGTGGCACAGACGTGGTGTGAATAATAAAGAGAGTTTAAGAAAAACTAAACACATATTTGTTTTTACTTGGTTTGCAATTAACGAACTCATATTTAAACGTTTTTAAAAAGGTAAAAACGTAACAGTATGTTAGTTCCTACCATAAGAAAACAAATGAAAACGATTAGCCAATCGTGATGTAATTTCGGCAAGAATTTGAATTATTTTTGTATTCTGAAAACGAACGTACATTTTATTACGCTGCGTGAACGTTTGGCTAATTCTGTCATTGGCCAATCAATCTCGAATTGAATATCAAAGGCATGTGCAATAATGATTTGGTATCTTTCTTGATAATAATCTTTTTCAAAATAAAAAAATAAAAAGACTGATAGAGATATCGACACTCTACTGGCGAAGTCAAAAATGGCTTTTACAAACGTACGAAAATATCCACAGAGCCGGCAACTGGCATCTACAATCAAAATACAAATATTCCATGACGATGTGAAGTCTGTACGCCTTTACGGAAGCAAAGGAGCGACAAAACAAGAGATGGCAACTCTATCATTCCAGTACTTAGTACATCAGACTAATAATATGCTTAGCAAGAAACTGATATTGGTAATCTTGTAATAATATTTTTTACAGCAATATTAGTATGATGATTGGCAAGGCTCGGGCTGTTCTTGGTTTTGTGAAAAGATGGCCTAGGGAATTCATTGATCCTTATATAACAAGACTGCTATACATTGCACTTGTTAGACCTATTTTGGAGTATGCGTCTATTATTTGGAATCCATACTATCGTTGTCATAGTGATTCAATAGAGTATGTGCAGAAGCAGTTTTTATTTTCTGTCTACGTGGCTTAGGATGGGATTGTGCCAATGGGTTTCCGTCATATGAGACTAGATTAGGTTTGACGAAACTTCCAACTTTAGAACGTAGAAGGACTGTTTTAGGGGTTTGTTTTATTTTTAATCTGGTTAAAGGTGATATCGATTCTGAGTTTTTGCTTTGTAACCTGAATTTCAGTATTCCAGCAAGATTTTTACGGCACTGTCGTCCTCTTTCTTTAGATTTTTATAGAACGAACTATGGATGTAATTTTCCTTTTCGTAGATTATGTATGATTTTAACTTATATTATGATTTTATTGATTTTAATTGTAGTGTTTGTAATATAAAACGTAGCTTATATGCTGGCATTAATTTCTAAATTATTATATAAAAATTTATTTTCGTTCCTATCATAGGTAGTTCCTGTTTAACGCTACTTTATTCAGCTTGTGATTAAGTTCTGCAGCTGATTTATGTTCTCGTTGCCATTACTTTTCCCTTACCCGCCACAATCCGGACTGTAGTGTGTACGTGTCCCTACGTATTGGGGGCGAGCCTTCCGCGGTCGGTTGAGGGTGGGTTAGTGTGAGGCCGGGGACATTCGAATACACCCGGCAAGAATATTTTTTTTATAATAAATTAAAGACTTTTTTATGATTTTTTCAATTTTTTTTTTAATTTATTTTTTATTTTAATTTAATTTTTATATTCGTTGGTATAAAAAAATATATTTTATAATTTTGAATTATTATTATTAAAAATATTGTTTTTATTGTTTTTATTTTGTAGCATATAAAAAATAACTTAAACTATGATTTATTTTATTCTTAATTTTTATTATTAAAGACAACAAACAGTCTTATTATTATTATTAAAACTGCAAGATTACATATTTTGCTTAATTTTATTTTATTTATTTTGTTTTTATTATAAAAATATTTTAGTTTTGTTGTTGTTGTTTTTTATTATTAAATAATATCACAAGTGTAAGTTAAAAAATACGAATTTTTTATTTTCTTTTCGTTATACTTAAACATTAAATCTGTTAGACATTATGAAGCCTTAAAACCTTAAATCGTTAATTTTTTATTCTTAATTTATAAACTTAAATTATAAAAATATATATATAAATTACAAGGATATGATTAAATGTTTAATTAATTAATTAATTAGTTATTGATTGATTATTTTAATTAAGATTTCCCTTCTCTGAGCAGTACACTGTATACAGTGATGATTTGTAGACAAAGTAAGCTGGAAATCCTTAGTTATTTTATTGCTTTAAGGAACAATTTATAACGTTGCGATATTTATTTAAAAAAAAGTACTTTTTCATGTATAGTAGTAGAAAAAGTACTTTTTTGTTTTCCTTCATGTTTTTACAAAAAAATATTTTTCTTTTTAAAATTAAGTACACAACCGTGGTTATATTTTTTTAATTTTTTTTCATGTTATTTAATGATTGTATAAAAAATAAATTATCGTATCTTATCGTAAGTAAATATTAAAAAAAAATTTATTTTTTTTATTAAAATTTTTGTATAAAAAAATTTTTAGTTTTGTTTTGTTTTTGTCTCAAATAAAGTTTTTTTTTTAAATTTTTTGTTTTTTTTTTAACAATTTTGTACTGTTTTAAGGTTCAGTTACTTGTTTTTTAATTATTACTTGAGTTTATTTTTCTCACATTTTTTTTTATTTGTTTTTGGTCCTTAAAATTATTGGTAGTGTGTTATAAATTAGCTGATTGCTGCTTATTTCCTTATGATTTTTCGCTTAAAAAACTAAAATTTAAAACCTAAGATTAAAAATTGTTTCTCTTTTTTTCTTTTTCATAAGAAATTATTCCAAATTAAGATTATGACTAGAGTTCACACTCGTTTTTATTTTTTTTTATTGAAAAATTGCTTAAAAAATTTCGTTTTAAATCCAAAAAAAATTTACAACTTAAACTACGAATACTGCACAACATTTGCCTGTATTTGGGAAAAAAATTAATTTTTTTTGTTTACCAAAAAAATTTATGAATTTTAAACATTTATTAAATACTATACTGAGATCATAATGATGCTGATTTTCCTCTAAAGAAAATTGGAAATTATTTACAAATTTAAATTAAATACTAAAAGTTTTATTCTTAAATCAACTTGTTCTTGGAATTTTTATTTTTTCCTTAAAAACGAAATAAAATTTCAAACTTAAAAGATTTTTACAATATTCTTACGAAAATGAAAAATCTAGATACTGGTGCTTTGCTATTACATCGCTTAACATTAAAATTACAAGCAAGTAAACAAAAATACAACAACAAACACCAGCATAAAAAAATGTGTAAACAAGTAAACAAAAATCCACAAACAACACTACAAGACTAAATGTAAACAAAATACACAAACAACAATAATGAATGATGTTTACATTTATAGAAATTTCGAGAAGGCGAAGTCATGTATATTTGCCTTCAAGAACATTCATCAGACTGTTTACACTGCCATGTAAAAGGCAAGTCAAAGCAGGCAAGTGAGTTAGTGAAATTCAGTCAGCCTTGTGTGAAGACGCGGTGCGTTTGAACAGAGTCATCGTGGTTTGAAGATCTCCGTTACAAAGATCTGTCGAACAATTGTCTAGTAATTGTTATTGTTTATGCGAAAGGTATAAACAGAGGAATAACAAACAAAGCAATTGTTGTTGTTTACCTAAAGTTGTGAACAGTGGCACACAGAATTGTGCGAATAATAAATAATTTTAATTAAATCTAAACACAAATTTATTTTTATTTTATTCGAAGTCTAAAAAAGGAAAAATCGTAACAATACTATGATAATAAAAATAGAATAAATTTGGTCCTGTTATTGCAATTAATACTGCCAGTATTTTCTATAATAATGCAGGTGAAAGAAAAAGAAAGAATTCGAAAACCGAAATTCTTTAATTTGTCTTGCAAAGCCATATAAAAGGACTAACCAGGCTTATGCAATAAATGAACATTTACATACAAACTTAGATCCACATTTTCCTATAAACTATAGTGCCTACTATTACTATACGGCTCTAGAATTAGAAAACTACATCCAAAATGTTGTAAACGCAACAGATCTCTATTACCGAACTCTACGGTTAGGTTAGGACAAGAACAAGAAATCCTCAATCTCTGTTCAATTAGTAAATCAGGAATGATTTAGAAGTATGGTTAGTGGCAGGCACTACATGTGGAAAATAGTTGGAAACTAAAGCTGGCTTAATTGAATTGAATTGGCCAGAATTTGTTTGTAGTTGGTGTTGTGTTTAAGCTGAAAGAGCCATAATGTGCAATAATCTGAACCTCAACTGGAGATTCGGTTCCAACACAACTGAACACCAACACCTATTTCACCAGTTGCAGCATAAACTGCGAGGATTGTATTTCTGTACGATCTCCAGATCTCCAGATTTCATCGCTATAGACTTCCTTATGGAAATTATCTAAAGTCACAAGTTCATGTCAAAAATCCTCAGACTCTTGAGGTCGAAGAGAATATCCATAAGGAATATGGACACCTATCGCTGACTGTTCAGGCATTATTGATAGAAAATTGCAATAAATTGGGTCCTAAATGGTCGTCAATTCCGGCAGCAACTATTAGGTCCGCCATCTAACGTTTTTTTTTCAACTAGTGCTCATTTCGTGAATGGTAACACTTACTTCGCTCATATCTGATTTGATAATTAATTAATTCGCTGAACGACGCTGGGAAATATTGCGACATTACTTTGAAAATCATGGGTAATGTTGCAGAACGTGTGCGAAAATTGCATACGGATTTTAGAAGAAAAGAAGCATCTCCGTCAGCTCCGTATGTTCGTTATCTTGTGAGAAAAGTGAAAGAAACTGGCATCCTCATCGATAAACCAAAGCGTGAAAAGCCAAAAACAGTGCGTACCCCGAGAATATTTCTGCTGTGGCAGAAAGTGTGCGTGAAGCGCCATCAACATCAATTCACCGTTCAATTGAACATTTCGGAGACATCATTGAGACGAATTTTGCATAAAGACCATACGCCATGACGCCATACAAAGTTCAATTGGTTCAGGAGTTGAAGCCAATTGACCATCCAATGCATTTTCGCTTCGCTAAGTGGGCCTGCGATCGACTTACAGAAGATGCCAATTTTGGGGAAAAAAATCATCTTTTCAGATGAAGCTCATTTTGATCTTGGCGGATATGTAAACAAGCAAAATTGTCGCATTTGGGGCACAGAAAACCCGTACGCATACATTGAAAAGCCGACGCACCCAAAACGAGTCACTGTTTGGTGCGGGTTTTGGTCCAGAGGCATTTTTCTTCGGAAATGAGCAAGGAGTGGCCGTTACAGTCAATGGCGATCGTTATCGGGCCATGTTGAACGAATTTTTGTTCACAAAAATTGAAGAGGAGGATATTGGCAACATTTGGTTTCAACAGGACGGCGCTACGTGCCACACTCGATTTTTTGCGCACTGTTTTTGAAAATCGCATTATCAGCCGCAGAGCTGATGTCGTTTGGCCACCTCGGAGCTGCGATTTGACATCGTTGGACTATTATTTGTGGGGTGCCGTCAGAGATAAGTGTTACGCCGGCAAGCCAGAGACAGTTGACGCTTTAAAGGACAATATTCGTGAAACCATTAGTGAAATACAGCTGTGCTTAAAAATTTGAACGATCGTGTAGGCTACTGCATAGCCAGCCGACGCAGCCATTTGAATGAAATTATTTTCCATTATTAACCGGAAAGATTGTACTTTCAAATAAAAAAAAGAAATTTGAGAAAATATTCAGTAGTTTTTTTTAAAGCATTTTCAAAAAAATGTTATTTGGCGGACCCTTTACTCACTTTTGCCAGTTACGAATATGGATTGCTAAACAACTGAAGAACGTGGAAAATATTTAAAACTCAACTATAAAAGAAGTATTCTAAATTATGGGAATTAATAGCAACTGGTTCTTACAACTAATGACTAGAGTTCACACTCGTTTTCATTGAATAAACTTAAAGTACTCGTATATACTTCAAAATCAGATAACTTCTAATTAAATTAATATTAAATTAAATTAAAAATAAATTCAATTCAATACTCGCTACTTAATTAATTGACTAGAAAACTTTTTTTCTTAGAATAAAATTATAATCATAAAAATAAAATTAAATGCTGACACTAACACTGGGTTTATTGACTAATTTAACTGACTAGAGTTCATGACTAGAAATTTTCTTTTA
The DNA here is from genome assembly GCA_932273835.1 of Sarcophaga variegata. Taxonomy (NCBI): domain Eukaryota; kingdom Metazoa; phylum Arthropoda; class Insecta; order Diptera; family Sarcophagidae; genus Sarcophaga; species Sarcophaga variegata. Next base: position 61,702,917 of record OW026362.1, read on the forward strand.
TTAAACAGGAGATTAAATTAATACCCGTTACTTACTATTAGTGACTAGAGTTTACACTCGTTTTCAGTTACTTACTTACTTAATTTTCTTAAACTAAAAAAGCCGAATTTAGTTAAAGTTGAGATCAACAAAAAGTTGTAGTGTTTGCAACACTTGGTTTTGAATTTAAATGACTAGAAATATGATTTTAAAACTAAAAATTTTCTAAAAACTTAAAGCCTTTTAACCTATATTTTAAGGACTTAAATCAAAATCTATTGGTATGACCTACTCTTTGATATTTTCATAGAAATTATGGAGATATTGTATACCTTGTGTTTAGAATAATTTTAATTAAAATTTAAAACAATTTAAATAATATAATATATAAAAATTATATAACGGGTGATTTTTTTTAGCTATTATCTTTTTGGCAACACTGGTTTAAACAGCTTACGCACGTTTCGTGTTTTGTTTCACTGTCACACATCTTCAGTTTGGTCTATAATTTAACCATGAATCGTCTTACAAACGAACAACGCTTGCAAATCATTGAATTTTATTATCAAAATGCGTGCTCTGTTAAAAAAGTTCATCGCGCGCTTCTTCCATTTTATGGTCAGTTTAATCGACCCACTGAAGCGGCTATTCGAGCTATTGTGACCAAATTTCGCACCAAATTTACATTGTTGGATATTAAACCACGCTATACGCTTACGTAGAGTGCGAACTGAAGAAAATATCGCAGCTCTATCGGCCAGTGTTAATATGACCATCAATTACCGATTCGTCGCCGTTCGCAGCAATTGGTCCTCTGTTACTCAACAACGTGGAAAATTTTGCGGAAGGATTTAGGTGTGAAGCCTTTCAAAATACAGCTGGTACAAGAATGGAAGACGAACGATCTACCGCAACGCACAATTTTTGGTAAATGGGCTCTTGGAAAGTTGGCCGAAGATCCACTTCTTTATCGAAAAATTCTGTTCAGCGACGAAGCTCATTTTTGGCTCAATGGATACGAAAATAAGCAGAATTTTCGATTTTGGAGTGAAGATCAGCCAGAAGCATTGCAAAAGCTGCCAATGCATCCAGAAAAAGTCACAGTTTGATGCGGTTTATGGGCTGGTGGCATCATTGGACCGTAGTTCTTCAAAGATGCTGCGAATCGTAACGTAATTGTGAATGGTGACCGCTACCGTGAGATGATATCCAATTTTTTTTCGCCCAAAATGCAAGAGCTTGACTTGCATGGCATGTGGTTTCAACAAGACGGTGCCACATGCCACACAGCCCGCGTAACAATGGACTTATTGAGAAGAGAGTTCAGTTAACATTTTATTTCACGTTCGGGACCGGTCAATGTGCCGCCTAGATCGTGCGATTTAACGCCTTTGGACTATTTTTTGTAGAGCTATGGTAAAGCTCATGTCTTTACAGACAAGCCCGCTTCAATTGACGCATTGGAAGACAACATTCAAGCATTTATTCGTAAGATACCGGCCGAAATGTTGGAAAGAGTATGCCAAAATTGGACTAAGCGGATGGACCATTTGAGGCGCAGTCGCGGTCAACATTTGCATGAAATAATCTTCAAACATTAAATTATATGGACCGTACTATCGATTCACATAAAGATTTCATGCATTTTTCTGAATTTTATGTGTTTTTTTTTGAAAAATTTTCCTATGGCTCTTAAAAAATCATCCATTATTTTAAGGACTTGGTATAACTATATTTTATGTTCATGGCCTACTTTGTGAGGTTTTCATAACAATTATGAAGATATCGTATTCTCTGTGTTTAAAATAAATAATTTTAATTAAAATTTAAAACATCTTAAATGAAAGAATATAATAAAAATTATATATGTAAACAAGTTATATAAAAAACAATTAAAAATCAACAAAATTAGAAATAAAAAAACAAAACATACATCAGCATAGAAAAAAAATTGAAAATTTTTAATGAAATTGCACACAATATTTGAAATTTGCATATAAGTTAAGGTATGACTGTAAGCAAATATTTGCCGTAAAGAGCACGATCACTAGAATTCTTTGCTACATAGTTTTTTTTTAATAATATTTGGGTTGAAAATAAAATATCATTGAAATAAAATAGTGTGATATGATATGTAGTCGCCGTGGTCTAGCAGGTAGTATGTTGGCTTATAGACGAAAAGCCAGGGTTCGAACCCCAGGCTAGACATCAAAATAAAATACAAACAGTATTTCTTCGGCGACTTCCTCTCAGCAGATTTCTGGCAAAAACTATGAGAATAAATAAACATTGCCATGAAAAGTTTTTAAAAAATCTGTTGTTTGGAGTCGACTTTAAACTGTAGGTCCCGTCACTCATGTATAAAATTAACACACACAACATAAGTGGTGTGAGAAACTAGGTCGTAATCCTGACTGAAGGGTTGTAATGACCAATTATGTTATGTGGATATGATATGCAGTCCATAAACCAAGGTTGCCATTTTCGCAAATGGCGGTAAATAGAAAAATTCAAAATGCAGTCAACAAGACATCTGACTATACTCCTCAATAATATGGAATAAGGATGTATATATTTTTGTGTAATCAATCCTCAGTGCGTGAATTTTGGAGTACATTTTTCGGCCGTCCTACAAACTAGGCCAACACTACAACGTTGAGTAGCTAGCCCAGAAGATTATGAAATAACACGAGATGATGTCCGATCAGAACGGTACTGGAGCAGCCATTCTGCTAAAAATTAAAATAAGATATGATTAATTACGGCTAATCAAATCTAACTTCAACAATCAGACAATCACACAAAACCCAGACCCTCTGGTGGGTATCGATTCCCCCCCCCCTAGGCGCTTGTAGTTTAATACACCATCTGAATATCCACGTCGTTGTTATAGCCCAGTTTGAGCCATATGTTGTTCGCTAAGGAAAGGAATGAAAAGATTTTGTGCGGCACTGAACACTATATTGCAACTTTAACCGGGTGTAATGCCTCTTCGTGTGTTATACACAGATTTCCGATTCCCCAGAAGGGATTATACATGTTGTTCAAAATAATTGTTGATGACGTGGGTGCCCTGGTAGTCTAGTGGGTAGTGTGCTAGACTATTAGCGTGAGGGTCGCGGGCTCGATTCCCACCAGAGACTCTGGTCTGTGACACTACACCGAACACATAGTCAAGTTACTTCGCTCGTATATAATTAGGATATAATTTGTAATTGTATTGTAATTAATAAATAAATAAATAAATAATTGTTGATGAAAACTTCTCTTCACCGTGCTTGTGATTGAAGATGACTTAAGCGTAGGTTAGGTTAGGTTAGAGGACGTGTACTTGTCAATTAAGACAAGTACAGTACCCGGAGATCGAATTGACCCATTGTACAACGTCCTAGTTTCTCACACCACTTATGTTGTGTGTGTTAATTTTATACATGAGTGGTGGGACCTACAGTTTAAAGTCGACTCCGAACGACAGATTTTTGAGAAACTTTTTCATGGCAATTTTTGATTTACTCTCAGAGTGATTGCCAGAAATCTGCTGAGAGGAAGTCGCCAAAGAAATACTTTTTGTATTTTGTTTTGATGTCTGGCCTGGGGATGGAACCCTGGCTCTACATCTAATAAGCCAACAAACTACCTACTAGACTACGGCGACTTCTTAAGCGTAGGTTGCACATGCAATTTACTGCGTGGCACATCTTTTAGTCTGGGATAGGTTTAGGTTTAGGTTAGAGGACGTGTACTTGCCAATTGAGACAACTACGGTACCCGATGGTCTAGTTGACTTATTGTATAACATCCTAAAGGGGAGAGGATAATAGTGGAGATAGGGGAAAAATGTTTGGGATAGTGATATCGTGATTTCCAAAAAAATGAAGTTACGTGTGCAACATATTCATTCAAAGTTTGTGTTCGATTTGATTTTTTTTGGGAGTACGTTCTACCTTAACTTAACGTCGTAAGTCTAGCATATCACTCGGTGGTCCCCTCTGAGGTGACATGATAGTTTGTTAGCGATTACGGACAATGAAATTATTCCACCGCAATTTTTTAAGAAACACGTGTTCTGCTTTAGTTTTCTGTTAGAATGGCACAAAAAATTGATCGAAATGTGATGATAAATAAATCGTTCGTTCTACACGTCGAAAAGGAACGTGCGAAGTGCGTTCACGACGGACTGTACACTTCTCTGATCCGTTGAGCAAATTGTAAATATAGTGGAATAGGCGTTCAAAGCTACAAGGGTGTGCTCAATAAAGTGGGAAACTTGATACGATAGTAAAGAAATCCGATAACCGAGAGAAGAAATATAGAAGGTCTCAATTCGTACTGAAACGTCGAATAGAAAAAATTTTTGATATTTCATATAAAACAAATTTCATCACAATTCCTTACTTGGTTCTAAAATTATACTGAATAATATCACGTTTCCAGGATGTACGTTTTCGTTAAAAAGTGGCGTCGAGTTGCTGGTAGGTAACGTCCGAAACGGTGCCGAGTTTAAAGGGTTAAATTAACATGTTATGAGGAGTATTGCATCTGGCTGATGTCTTATAGAAATGCAAAAAATTTCGAATAATTTCATTTGCTTTTGAAAAACAAAAAAACGAAGCAAAAAAAAAACAAAAATTCAACCAAAAAAATATTTTCAAAAATTAAAAATGTTCTTAACAAAAAAATTTAAATTCAATATTTCCTAAAGTTTTAACAAATAAATTAGATATAAAAAATATAATAAAATATTTAATATTGTAGTAAAATAATATAAAAAAAAACTTTTATAAAATCTGCATAAAAATTTAAAAATTTTTCTTAGAGTTTTTGAGTTCGTTGAACAAGCTGATTATGAATAAATTAAGAAATTGTGTATTATTGACTAAAACTGGCTTAAAATTAAAGAAATCTTGGAAAAATTCCTGCCTATTCTGTAAATATTTTCGGTTTAATATATAAAGTTGAGGCTCAAATAAAATATTACACGAAATACAGTGAGCGCCAAAAGAAATTGTACATTAAAAAAAATAGTCATTAATAAATTACCGTTATTTTTATTTCAAAATTGTTCCTCTAGCAGTTTTTAAAATTGAAAAAAAAAATTTACAAAAAATTTCTAAATTTTAGCAAATTTTTTCGGGTACACTCCTTTTTCTTTTGACACTGTATCTTACGAATTTTTTTTTTTTTTTGTTTTTTGATAAGATTTTCCAATTAAAAAAATTTTTAATATTAAAAATGTCTTCTGAATTCTAAATTTAAGTGGTAAAACAGCAGACAGTTTTTTTAACGCTCACTGTATTTCACAATTTTTTTTTTTTTGGTATGATTTTCCAATTAAAAATATTTTTAATATTAAAAATGTCTTCTGAATTCCAAATTTAAGTGGTAAAACTTGAGTTTGGTGAGTGTTAGAATTTTATCCTTACCGATACAGATAGTTTCTTTTGACGCTCACTGTACCTTACGAATTTTTTTTTTATTTTTTTTATAAGATTTTTCATTTAAAAAAAATTTTTTCAAATATTGAAAATCTGTTCTAAATTCCGAATTCTCCAGAATCAGGCTGATAACTTTAAAATGTTTCATTTAAAGTGATAAATTACGTCATATATAATCTCTAAAATGTCTTTGGTTTTCAAATTTTAGCTGTAGTTTCGATTAACGAATGCAATTCGAATTTCCTTGTGCAAAATGCAACGATAAACTAAGAATACCAATTGGAAATTATTTCAAAACAACCCTTAGTTAACTAAACTAAACTAAATTTAAAAAATTGATTACATACATACATACATATATACATACATTACAAAATACATTGTTTAATGATACATTGTTTTTTTTTATATACAAAAAATTAAACTGAAAAAGGGGGTGGTGAAATACTTAAAATTCACCTGCTATTGCCTAAAACACCCCATAATTGGGAAGAGAATTTCTAGAATATTTACCTCAACAACCGAAACACGATTAGTGAGCCAATGTGGTGTGTTGTATGACAGAGGCACAATTCCTTAGATTGGTTAAGGCGGCTGCTGCTATATTCTCCTCCTCGGTTAAGCCAGTTTCAATGATTTGCAAACGTCCATAGCCTTGTGTTGAAGAAGTGGAACTATAATCTGACATTGTTTCATCCTGATCATCGTTGTAATTGTGCGTTGTTAAGGGGGCCGTTGTAAAGGCCACTTCTTGTACTGGTTGTTGTATTACCGCTTTTACTACTTCTTGTTCTTGTGATTGTTGTTGTTGTTGTTCAGGGTTTGTGGAACTAGTTGGACTCTCCTTTACATTGCTGATTTTTACTGTGTGAGTCAGTTGATGTTTTTTCAAATAAGCTTGACGTTTAAACTTCTTACCACATTCCTGACAACTGTATACCGTTTCATTGTCATCCATTTTTTTACCATTTTCTTTTTTAGTTTGTGTGGAACTTGTACTTGAGTTAATGGCTTGTACCGAACCATCCTTACGTGGTTTATGCCAACGCCTATGGGAAGCCAAATTGGCAGGGCAATTAAATTGTTTGCCACATTCAGGGCAACGATATTCCAGCAACACTATACAGGCACAACGATGCTGAGCCAAACCAAAGGCATCATCGAATTTAATGCGACACAATTTACAAACATAATCGCCGATAACATTTTTAATGGCCGCCAATTCGGCCTTAGTTTCTTCGGTTATCTCCACAATATTGTATTTGGGATCAATATCACCATTGCTGTACTGCACATTGCCATCGGTGATGTCCTCCAGAGGCCTTATAATAGTACCCGATACCGGTGAAGAGGTTTCTTCATCAAATTTCAGTTTTCTTGTTGCCTTAGTACTGCGATTTGTTTTCGTTGTTGCAGATGTAGAATTTTTACTTGTCTTGGGTGCCGTATCCAAGGGTTTAATGGGTTTTGAGGGGGTACTTTCCACAATCGATTGCTGTATCTTGGAGTTATCGATTTTAATAATTTTGGCCGCCGTTTGTTCTTGACTCTCGTTGTCCGGATTGTCGCATAAAGTTTCCGAAAATTTTCTTTTCTTTGTGGGTGTCAAGGGAGGTGTTATAGGCTTATGGTGTTCTTGTTTTAATATTGGCTGCTCTTTCTTTGGATTTGTAATCGTATTGGTGGTGGAGGTGGTGGTACCCGTTTGTTTCTCCGTCTCCATACGGCATTGTTGCACCAATTCTTCTATAATCTCCTCACTAGCCTGAGAGGCTGTATCACTGCAAGGCTCGGTATAAACTTCGGTGAAATTAGCCGCCATGGGCACTTCACATTCCAATTGAGGTGACATGGATTTGCGCGATAAATCCAAAGGTATTTCACTTTTCGTTTTAATATTCAAATAACGACTGCGATATTTGGGCGGCAGTGAGGCCACCGTGGTTAGTAAGCCCAAGCCATGCGGCATGCCTGCAATGGAGTGGGCGTATGAGGTATGTGTTATCGTCGTTGCCATTGTGTTTTTCTATGTTTTTCGTTTCTCGAAATATTTGCACTTTTGTTTATACCGGCTTTTATTATTTTTTTCTTTTCGTTTTTTTTAACACAAAATGAAACACAAATAAATCTTAAATGTTGTTATTGTTGTTGTTCTAACACTGTTTTTTTTTTTGTTTTGTTTATTTCACAGGAAAATCATAAAATGAACAGAGACAGGTAGACTAAGAGTGGGAAGGGAAAAGATTTGGAGGTGATGGAGATTATAAAGGTAAAAGGAAAACTAAAGTAAAACTTAACAAAAAAAATATATTTTTAACAAAACGTTGTGGAAACAAAAAAAATTTGAATGAATTGTTGTAAAAGTTATTGTGCTCGTTTCGTTGTGCTCTATGCGACCGTTTTATTAGGAATGACTAGAATTTTATCCTGTCTGGCAATTTATACGCGCAAACGTATGAACCCTTAGTTAGAAACATAACAAAACAAATAATCCCAAAGCAACAGCAACAACAACAACAGCAACAGCAACAAGAGTAATAGAAAAGGGAAAAAAGAAATCCCATCCAAAAAACCCACTAAAACAAGCAACAACGACCTTCCAACCAGACAACTAAACTGTATACACAAACACTCATGCAAAACTGTAACTGAAACAACCCCCATTTGAGACGGCGATGTCCTTTTAGCCAGCCAAGCAGCCAGACACAAACGTTTAGTTCAAGTAAAATCCAAGCACAAACACATACACATGCACACATAATATTTAATATTAGTCACCCTTTTTTTTGAACTCCCTTTAAAATGCTATTTTAACACTCTTACTCACGCATACACTTACACTTACACTTACACTCACGTTATATCTTCATAATTATCATTTATCACTGTAAACATCATTATTAAAATGTTGCATTTACTCGCTTAACGCAACGCAACACAACACAGTTAACAACAACAACAACAACAATACGAAAAAAAAGAAACAAAAAAAACAAAAGCCGGCGTCAGTGAAAGTCCTTTGCACTCTCTCTTGTTCGCTCTTTGTTTTCGGTTGTTTGTCTTGCCATTTATTTACAACAAACAATAGCAAAGCCCTGCAAATGAGAGTGAAAATATAAAAACTGATTAATTTCACTCTCTCTCTCTCTCCCTCTCCCTCTCCCTCTCGCACTCGATTTTCTTTTCTTTTTTTGTTTAAAAACATTTTATTTGGTGGGGTAGGCAGGCAAGCAGGCAGGCATCCCTAAATGTATGCGAGGATTTTTAATGTTTCAACATTCGCCTTTCACTTCTTGTACTTCTTTTTCCTTTCCGAGCAATTATTTTTACTACTACAGCGAGTACGTAGTAGTAGTAGTAGTACGCGAGTGAATGAGTATTTTCAGTTGTTGTTGTTTTTGTTGTTTTTGGTGGTTGTAATAATTTTATGCAGCACATGCCATGAGTAGCTTTTTAATCATATTTTTTAGCCGGAAATGCTTGTAAGTTTGTATTCGTCATGTTGGTGTCGATGTCATACCCAGTAAACCAAAAACATGGGATTTGTTTCGTATATAAAATTTTATAAATAAATTAAAAAAATTCTTTAAATAAATACTGTTAGGTTTTTACCTTTTAAAAACGTTTAAAATATGAGCTCGTAGATTGCAAATAAAATAAAAATATTTTTTTTATTATTCGCCCAATTCTGTGTTCCACTGTTTACAACTTGATGTAAACAACAATTATTGCTTTGTCTGTTATTCCACTGTTTATACCCTTCGCATAAACAATAACAAATACTAGACAATTGTTCGACTGATCTTTGTAACGGAGATCTTCAAACCACGATTACTCGCTTTAAACACACCGCGTCTTCACACAAGACTGACTGAACTTCACTAACTCAGTCGCCTGCTTTTCCTTGCCTTTTATAACAAAACAAAATACAAAAAGTATTTCTTCGGCGACTTCCTCTCAACAGATTTCTGGCAAAAATTCTGAGAGTAAATAAAATTGCCATGAAAAGTTTCTCAAAAAAATCTGTCTTTCTGAGTCGACTTTAAACTGTAGGCCCCGCCACTCATGTATAAATTTAACACACACAACATAAGTGGTGTGAGAAACTAGGTCGTAATCCTGACTGAAGGGTTGTAATGACCAATTATGTTATGTATGTAAACAATCTAATGAACGTTCTTGAAGGCGAACGTTCATAACTTCGCCTTATAGAAGTCTCTATAAATGTAAACGTCGTTATTTTCATTTATTTTTGTAGTGTTGTTGGTGTATTTTTGTTTACTTGTTTACCATTTTTTCTTATGCTGGTGTTTGTTGTTATATTAAGCAGTACGATAATTTGTAAACAGGATTGTTTACCTGCATTGTTTTGTTTTTGTAGCTTTTGTTTATAATTTTAATGTTAAACGACATAAAAGCAAAACACTAGCATCTAAATTTTTCATTTTCGTGTTAATTTTATGCATGAGTGGCGGCACCTACAGTCTAAAGTCGACTCCGAACGATAGATTTTTCAGAAACTTTTCATGGCAATTTTAATTTACTCTTAGAATTTTTGCCAGAATTCTGCTGAGAGGAAGTCGCCGAAGAATTAATTTTTATATTTCTTTTTACTCTAGATGGCTAACCCGCGGTTTGAACCGTGGCCTCATGTCTAATATCCCAACACACTACCTACTAGACTACGGCGACTTTTGACATAAACCATCTCGAAATCCTTGCCAAGCAGTCACTTGTCTTAGTAGTACTAAAGCTTGTGTTCGTTGTAGTAAACTCATATCCAGTAGACCATTATCCCTTAATTTCCATCATAGAGCATATTAAGCACATTGTTAAACATTCAAGTCAGTGTAATCAGGTAATCAGTCAGGATTCTGTTATCGGATCTGAAGAATTGAAGTATAATTGATCTCAGGTGATATATAAAATACAGTAAATGGAAATGGAACGGTTTTTGAGGTAGTGTGGTGTAGTATTTTAAGTCCTTAAAACCAGAGTCAAACTATGAAGAAAAAGTTTTCATCATGATCATCTAAATCTAAAATCTGTCATCCGGAGTCAATGTGATACTGAAGGTCTCGCCACTAAGGGAAAAAATTAACACACACAACATGGCTGGTGTTAGAAGCTACGGCGTAATTTTGACTAAAAAGGTTGTAATGACCAATTAAATAAGTACAGTCAACCCTCCTATAACGCGGTGAGTGCGAACCGCGTTGTATAGAAACCGCGCTATAAGAAACACGGATTTAACCATGCAAACCAGACTAATTCGTAGTGCGTTCTATGGAAACCGTCTCCCGCGTTGTATGGAAACCGCGCTATAAGGAACTCGGAATTAGTAGAAATCACATCATTCGTACCGCGTTATATGGAGACCAAGACAAGATAAATTATAAATTATTTTTATTGAATTATGTACTGTGAAAGAGCTCTGTGATGACTGAAATCGATGTTGTAGACGGCTATGAGATAAGTTGGCATGTTTATATAAACATGTTGTTTACATATCTCGGCTGTGCTTTTGCGTCGAAAATAAAACTGATATTAAACCCTCTTACAATATGTATCTAGTTACTAGCGTCATTCACAGGCTGTGCGGAAGGAACTTATGGGATGTTGTTGAAGGGAAACCGCGCAGTAAGAGTACCGCGTTATAGGAGGACTGTCGCAATTTCAGTTCTGCGTTATATGGAAATCGGGTTATATGGAAACCGCGTTCTCAGAATACCGCGTTATAGGAGGGTTGTCGCAATTTCAGCCCCGCGTTATGTGGAAACCGCGTTCTGAGAGTACCGCGTTATAGGAGGTTTGACTGTATATAACATTGGAATGATGTAATGTAGATTTGGAGCAGTCAGAAGATAAAGTAATTGACTACAAACCAGAGCAACGCGAGAGAAAGCTAAACAACTTTTATCATGGAAACTCTTTACAAATAATTTTTCAAAAAAGTCTCTAGAAAGATCAAGAAGCTTCAGCGCTTGAGATACAGTAGGACTGAATGAGAAAAGTTTTTCTAGGACAACCTGCTTCAGTAGAACAATAAGCTGCTAAGCTGGAAAGACTTGACTAATCAGACTGAAAACATATAAAAATTATAAGAAATTGGAGGAAATGGTTCATTAACAGTCTTCCTTTCTTCCTAAATGAAAGGAAAAACAATTTCGGAACAAATTGGGGAGGCCAACTACTACTGAATAGTTCGTACAACCTAAGGCATTATTAGGAGCGTGAAATTCCTTAAGTGCCAGTTTATGTTTAAGTTCTTCCTAAATTGCCTATTGGGTTACATCAAATACTTAATTGTGTGCCTGTATCTGTGTTTTGGTTTTGACATTTCATTTTTGAGGGTTTATTTTTTCGTTTTTTTTATCCTCCAACATCCTTTTGCATCCGTAATTCTATTTCAGCTTTTTTTTGGGTGAAAATGCATTCGTACATGTAGAATATCTTTGCTGGGGCAGTGTTACTTTTCAGGGATTTTAACAGTTCTTGTTTAAGTTTTTTTCTTGCTCTCTACATACATACATATATGTATGTATGTATGTATGTAGTGTACAAGGGTTCATTTTCCAACAATTTCTATTTTGTTGTTTGGCCATCTAATGTTTATTTTACATGCCACATTCTCTTAGTGGCACTAAAACGAATGTTATTTTCTTGTTTTTTTATGTTTATTGGATACAATTTAGTCGATTGGAAGCTTTTCCTATATATTTTCATTATCAGAGTTTATTGAACTCTTTAGAACATTTGCTGCTATTGATCAAAGGAAATTGGGAAAATTTTAAGAGAAATTTTTATTATGGGTTATGGTATGGAAAGAGAAAATTGAAAACATTTTACCTAAATGGAAAATAAAGGAATTCGTAAGACTGTATAAGATCTCAAAAATTCTATTATGATTCCATAGATTTTGTTATTCTATTGATTTTTGATTGAAGGATTTCGGCCTTATTTGTCATAATTATACTCTATAAATAAGTCATTTGTCAAGTTCAAGAATAAGCATCAACATTAACAAATATTCATTGGAACAAAACTGTACTTTTTTTGAGTCACAGAAATAACAAAAGCAATCTGAAATGAATTCCAAAAATCTTTTGCAATAAATTTACTTGTTTTTAATTTTATTTCTCCACTCAATTATTGTATTGTGATTCGTGCCTTAAAACAACAAAAAATAAATAAAATAAGAATCGAAATTTCAAAACAACAACTAAAGAAAACTACAAACACACACATACGCATAATCAAAGCAAACAAAATCCTTGTCTTGTGTGTGTGCGTGCAGTCGTGCAAAGTGAATTTTATTTTTCACATGATTTTTTATTCTGTTGTCTGTCATCCGCTGCTATCGAAACAATAACTTCTATCGGGTTTTTGTGTGTACACCCTACACTATTGTAAGTGGTAATACAGGATGCCCTTTAAATTTGGTTCTTAAAAGGCACTTATTAATCTTTTAATCACGTCCGTTGGATTTGAAAATCAAAAAAATTGTAAACGAATACCCTTCTTATGTTAAAAGTATGGGACAAAGCTTGATTTAATTCAGTGCGAAGGGTATCTTTTGTGAGACACTGTATTGTAATAGAAAATATCAATTAAAAATATACGAGGGCGGTCTCAAAACTATTCAATGTAACAAAGGTAAGATAAAAATTTGGTAAAAATTCTGCTTATTTCTCAACTTAATCTCGGTGCATGATGCAGCAGCCTTGAGAATTACGTTAGGTTAGGTTAGAGGACGTGTACTTGACAATTAAGACAAGTACAGCACCCGGAGGTCGAATTGACGCATTGTACAACGTCCTAATTTCTCAAACCACTTATGTTGTGTGTGTTAATTTTATACATGAGTGGTGGGACCTACAGGTTAAAGTCGACTCCGAACGACAGAGATTTTTGAAAAACTTTTTCATGGCAATTTTATTTACTTTCAGAGTTTTTTCCAGAAATCAGCTGAGAGGAAGTCGCCGAAGAAATACTTTTTGTATTTTGTCTTGATATCTGGCCTGGGGCTCGAACCCTGGCTTTACGTCTAATAAGCCAACACATTACCTACTAGACTACGGCGACTTTTAAAATAACACATATCACGAACTTTTTTTTTTATTAAGGCACTATCTGAGACTATATTTTTTCAATAAATTTCCATAAATCCACACTTTTATTATTCATAAGGCACCACTATGTAGTCTGGACAGCCAACACACTACCTATTAGCCTACGGCGACTTCAGCCTTGAGAGTATTCGATAGAAAAGTCCTACGCAAAACCTTCGGTCCAGTGCGACTTGGTGATAATTTCCGCATCCGATTCAACAGTGACCTGTATGAGCCCCTCAACGATATGGGCGTTATGCAGCGCATTAACATCCAGCGGTTGTGCAGCGCATTAACATCCAGCGGCTGCTCTGACTCGGCCATGTCGTTCGAATGAAAGAGGATGCTCCGGCGAGACGGGTATTTCATGCGGAGAATTGCGGAAGTCGTCGAAGGTGATGACCTTGTTTGCTTTGGAAGAACCAGATCGAGGAAGCCCTGTCGGCGATTGGTGTATTCAACTGGCCTAGGTGCGTAAGAAGCAAAGGCGCCTGGAAGGACGTGTAAAGGCAGGCCGAAATCCATTAATCGGGTTGTTGATGGCCAGTTAAGTAAGTAAGTCAGTAATCTCTTGATTTGAAATAGAATGTAATGCGAGAGAAAAAATATGGCGAATATGAAGCAATTCGTTCGTTAATTCATTGATTTTGACCATAAAAAGATCAGACAAGTTAACTGATTCAGTGTCTTCTTGAAGCTCCACTTTCTGGTTTTTAAATTTTATTGCTGAAGTTCTGGCGTACGTTACCATTGTACTGACGTTGGTTCTTTGGACTGACGTCTTCTAATCCGCTACTTTGATCGTTCCTGTACCACAGGTGTAACATGGTACATAAAGTCGTCGTAGTGTAGTAGGTAGGTATGTTGGCTTATTAGACGTAAGGCCATGGTTCAAACCTCAGGTCAGACATCAAACGAAATTATGAAAAAAAAAATATTTCTTCGGCGACTGCCTCCCAGAAGATTTCTAGCAAAGACACTGAGAGTAAAATACAATTTTCCATGAAAAGTTTCACAAAAATCTGTCGTTCGGAATCGACTTTAAACTGTAGGTCTCGGCACTCATGTATAAAAATTAACACACACAACATAAGTGGTGTGAGAAACTAAATCGTAATCCTGGCTAAAGGGTTGTAGTGACCAATTATGTATGTATGTATATAACATGGTATGCCCATGTCTTACCCTTGGTACCTTATCTCACAATACTTGGGTTTTCTATAGTGAAATAGTATCGAAGACTCTATTGACATATAAATCTTCACGCCACCATTTCTGTTCAATTGTAAACAAATGCGACTTCGCACTTAGAGCACAGCTTTCTTACAATGCTATTCTTACATCGCTTTTCGACCAATAAGTGATGTACAGAACTCCATGAAATGCTTATCACTTTAGTGGACTCATTCATTTGACTAGCATCCAATACCATATTGAAGATTTTCTTATTCTTTTCTGTTATGGGAAAGCCTTCTGAAGAAAGCATTCGGCCTTCAAAGAAGCGGCTACAATTGATTGTGGTTGATTTTTATATCGAGCGAAACATAAGAAAATATGCTTCAGGCTGCAATGTGGCTATTTAAATGAGATGCCTAAACTTGTTGGCATTGAAGAAAGATGTCCTCGAAAGCAGGCATCTTATTTAACATTAATCACGTAATCAGTGTCCCTTTATTCTCAATTGGAGTGCGCTTCGAACGACAACTAGATGATCAATTGGTCTTAAGAGCTTGTTAGTGCAACAACGACATAGTTTCTTGCATCGTTATTGCATAGATTAGTACTTAAAAACACAACCATGCACAAAGACGGGTATGTTAATCACTTTCAGCCTTTCCTTCATCTTTATCATGGTCGGTCCAGATGTGTCAAACTAAAACGATTCTAGAAGGTCTGACAAGGCTGGTGTTCGGTGGTTTTAGACACACACACACATACATTATTGTCCTCTTGCAAACAGCGTGTGTGGGTTGATTTCATCCATAAGTGGCAAACTAACGTCGACTCGGAAACGCAGTTTTTATGAAAATTTATAAGGCATGACAACCAACTATGGTTATACAATTCCAATATATTTTAGCCTATGTATTGTATTGTATTCAAAGTCTCGATATTCAAATTTGTTTTAAGTTCTGCTTTAGTAAGAGCACATATGGTGGTGAAAGTCGTCGAAGTCTAGTAGGTAGTGTGTTGGCTTATTAGACGTAAGGCCACGGTTCCAAAAGAAATTATGAACACATATTTCTTCTACCTCTCAGTAGATGAAAAGTTTCTTAAAAATCTGTTGTTGGGAGTCGACCTTAAGCTGTAGGTCCCGCCATTCATGTATAAAATTAACACACACAACATGAATGGTGCGAGAAACTAGGTCGTAATCTTGACTGAAGAATTGTAAGAATTGTGGTGTAAACAGCTCTTCTTCGAACATATTAACCTTCGTTACATATGAAGCCGTAGTCTCTATCGATTCTAAAATTACTGATCGATCTGTCAATAAAGCGTTGAGTATTTGATGTAAGCGGTTCCATATTCAATTAAGAAAATTTACTGTGAGGTGTAAAGGTGTAGGGTATCTTATAGGTAAACTACACCGTTTAGAACTTTCTTTTCTGTTTGATTTTATTTTCTTGTCTCTATCCATAGTACAATATGTATTTATTTCTACAGTTTTTTATTTTTTTTTTTTTTTGTTATTGTTTTCATTTAATGTTGCAGTACGTTGTGGCACGTGCAAAAAGAAACAACAGCAATAGCATGTAGAACAACATTAAGCGGCGGTATGTGTCAACCCCCAATAAAAATCAAAATGAAGAATAATACACGCACATATGCAGCAAATATTGTATTTGTACAAGAACAAGTACAACTAAAAAATTTACTGTTTATTTTCACGTACTCACACACACACTCGTATACACAAAGACGAATTCCCAAATGCAATATTTATGCGAAATAGTAAGTGAAACTGAGTTGCCAGGGGTTTATTACGGATGGTGGATGTTTTGACAAAGAAAATTTTTTGTTATTGGCAGTATTGCAATTCATTGGTTTCGCTAACAGTAAAATTGATTTCGAAATAAACTTGTCGTTATGAAATACTCTTCTACTGGGACGATGTTTTGTTTTATTTTTTTTAATATTTTCGTAGGAACAAAATATTTCTTGCAAGATTGAAGAATTGCTGAATTTAAGGCTCGCAAACATGGAAGTGTTACGAAAATGGAAAAATCAAGATACTGGTGTTTTGCTTTTACATCGCTTAACATTAAAATTATAGACGAAAGTTACAAAAACAAAACAATGCAAGTAAAAAACCTGTTTACAAATTATCGTACTGCTTAATATAACAACAAACACCAGCATAAAAAATGGTAAACAAGTAAACAAAAATATACCAACAAAACTACAAGAATAAATGTAAACAGCGATATTTACATTTATAGAGATTTCGAGAAGGCAAAGCCATGAACATTCACCTTCAAGTACATTCATCAGACTGTTTACTTTGCCATATAAAAGGCAAGGCTAAGCAGGCAACGGAGTTAGTAAAAATTCAGTCAGTCTTGTGTGAAGACGCGGTGCGTTTGAAGAGAATAAAATCGGGGTTTGAAGATCTCCGTTACAAAGAATTGTGGAATAATTGTCTAGTAATTTTTATTGTTTAGGAATAACAAAAGAAGAGCAATTGTTGTTGTATACATCAAGTTGTGGAAAGTGGCACACAGAATTGGGCGAATAATAAAGAATTTTAATTAAAACTAAACACAGACTTATTTTTATTTTATTTGTAATCTACGAGCTCTTATTTTAAACGTTTTTAAAAGATAAAAACGTAACAAAACGATTACGACCAATTAGTTTCAGTAAATATATTGAATGACCGTTTTAATCTCTTTCCTTCATACAGGGGGACTTTTCCAGGCGGCTGAGATCTGAAATGTAAGCAGCACCCTGCTATTATCGTTAAATATGAGAGAGAGTTCTGAGATCTGAAATATGAACAGAACCCTACTGTTGGCCTTAATTATGAGAGAGAGTTCTCATTGTACCCACATCTTTGGGTTGAACACTTTCAAATACCTGGACTTGGACTATAAATGGACTTATTTTATTATAAAAATGTTCGATAACAGTTACTAGCTTCTGGTAACTACCATCACTAGTAATTATTTGCAAAAACAAACAAACTATTACGAGATGAATTAAAGAAAATGCAAATAAAAATTTATTTTACAAGCCCACGAGAGTGCTCTCTCACGTTAACACCACATACATATGTACGCTACATACAAATACAAATTATTCTCGCAAAGCGTAAAGAAAATATCGAATAAACAAGTCTCAACGAATATGAAGGTCTCTGTCAAAGTCTTACAAATATACTCCAGGCAGATTTCATTTGTTCGCAAACAATTAAAATGTATGGGGGGTTGCCAAGGAGTATCAGAAATTTGCCAAACATAAGAGTACATATGTATGTATCTCCCACAAACACATGGACGTTATAGTATGCATACGTTCATATGTATTTTCACCATACAGTGGTAGTAATGAACCACATTGGAAGACCATTATTAAGGATATAAGAAAGCATAAAGAAGAAAAAACAAATAACAACAACAACAACAATGATTATAACAACAACATTGTACACTTAGGCTTCAACTTGTACTTTCAAAACAATTGTATGTTGTACGTGCATATGCACGATTGCAACTGTATGTGTATTAATAAACAGTCATTCTGCTCTATTGATTATAACCCAGTAAACATTTTTGTATCAAGTCTTAATAAAATTAATTTTTTGTTAAATGTTGAATTCTTGAAAGTGGTAGTATGTGGAGGTGGCTATGGCCTGGAAGGAAAATGTTGATAAAGTCATATAAGCGCATAGAAAACTTGTCTGTGAATCAATGAGTAGATGCAACAAAATCGATGTCCCAGTAATGTCTAGCAAACATAGATTTTTTATCGTATTTTGGCCTGCCTTAACACATTCCTCCATGCGGTTGTGATTATTACACAGCTCGTCAGTAGGTTACACCAATCTATGACAGGACTTCCTCGTTTTGGACCCTCCAACGCAGCCAATGTAGTCCCCTATGACTAGCGTTTTTCACGGGAAATCCCGGGACGGGAATTCCCGGGAATTCCGCAAATTTTTCAATCCCGAAATCCCAGGAAATTTGTTCGGGAATTCCCGGGAATTATTGTGAATAAAAAAAGTTTACTATTTGGAAAAATTTATCATTTATCAATACTAATTACAAATTGGTATTAGAACAAACTCGTCTTTGGAAATGGGTGATCTATGGATAGAATCCAATATAAATAATTTGCAGAACCTTTTGGACGTTTTAACCCCAATAAAATTAGCTGTGGAAGCTAGGCGAGAAGTTAATATTACAACAGCTAATGTGATAGTGAATACTTTATGGCAACAAATTTCTTCAATTAATACTTCACTAGGAAAGACAATGTTTGAATCTCTTATATACCGAATTGGAGAAAGAAGAGATATAAAATTGTATACCTTGACCAAATACATGAATGATCCTGAAATTTTTAATAAAAATAATAAATTTTTTCCGAATGCTTCAAAACACTCAATTATTTTATATGCAGAACAAATTTATAACCGTCTTTTTACTTAAAAAAAATATAGAATTAGAAGAAATAGAAAGCAACGATAATGAAATTTTAGAAGATAAAAATTTTGAGGACATTTTAAACGATGCAATAAATAACATTAGTGAAATATCTACATCAAACACTAATGTACCTACCGGTTCGATAAAACGGACTTAAAATTTTTTGGAGAATCTGGTAAGCAAACGAAATACATAAAAAATCTTTTAGAGGCCTTGTTAACTATTATGTACGTTGAAAGCGAGAGAGTTTTCTAAAAACTCATTTCAAAAGTATTAAATAAATATGTTAATAGATATGTAGTTTTTTATGTTTCATGTTTAACTACCTTGAAGGAAACATGTCGACAAGTGTCTCCAAGTCACCAGTTAGTCGACTATATTGGTGACATTGTGATCGAAGGGTCAACAAATATTTAATTTGCCTTTGATGAAAAAAAAATAAAAATTGTCAAGAACGACAATTGAAAAATTAAAAAATTTTTATTTATTTTTAATTTCTAAAATTTAAATTTTCTTTTGAACTTTACAAAAAGTATCCAATAAGAGTAAGAGAAATTATAAACGTTTAATTAAAAACCAATAATGTTATATAAAAATAGAAGTAGTGTAAATGAGACAATTATAAGTCCAAGGTGTGAATTGTGAAAATTTTGTGAAGCCAGAATGTTTTGTGTCGTCTCAAATAGATTTTCAAAGTGTGTTAAAGATTTTTGTAAAGATTTTGTTGATAAATTTAAATCTCGTTTCGTTGTTTGTCATGCGACACGCCATACGTAAGTATTTACTTTTATTGTGGAACGACTTCAACGAATAAAATTGAATATTTTGTTTATATTCAATAGATTCGACAAATGAAATCACACCTTGCGGGTAATGAAGAACGAAGCCTTCATTATTCTTTCTTTTTCTTTTGGCAAAAAGATGTTGCGCGAATACTCAAATGTTTTTAAATCCATAATAGGTAATAAATGCTTGTTTGTGTTCTCATAAATATTTGTAATATTTTAACAATATGTTTCGTTTTTTTAATATACAGATGTAATATCAACTTTCAATGAAAATTCGGACAAAACACTTAGAGCAAAACCAAAAATAATGAAAATCGAGAAGAAGACGACTCTTCCAAAGATAATAATAATAATTTTACTTAATTTTAATAAAACAAAAGCGTTATTTTGATGTTCCTATATAAACAAGAGAGACTGAATTAATAGTAGCTTTTTAGTTTTGCTATTTAAATTAAAAAAAGCCTGTAATCGTACCTTTTTATTTTTTTTTTTTTTTTAATAAAATATCAAATATTTACAAAAATTGAAATTTTATTGTCGACTTCTACTACAGAAAAGTACCAAAAGTGTAAACTAGAACTCCTAAATTGTACTATTGATCCACTGGTTCCAATGTCTACATATGGTCCCAAAAGAAGTACCTAGTCAATAGTACTATCGTCAGTCAGATTTTCAATGACACGCACATGTTAAATGTCTATAGTAAAAAGCATTTGTTTGTCATATAATAAGTCAGTAGTACTGGTGACTGTGTCAATAGTAAGTCAGTACTGTTTCACTATTGACATTTCCTGCAGGGTAGTTTTTAAAATACATTGAATTATTTAAAGAACTGTACCTTTTATATGTTTCTATTGTTATTTTTTTATGTTTTTGATCTCATTAATATGAATTTAAAATAAAAAATACATACTTAACAAAGTAAAGTATTTTCTAGGCGGGAATTCCCGGGATCCCGGTAAATTTCAAAATCAATCCCGGTTTCCCGGGAAATGAATAAGTCCGGGAAATGAAAAACACTACTTATGACCGACTCCGCTAATTTCCGCATCAAATTACCCGTCTCACAGGAACATTCCCTTTCATTAGAACGACATGGCCGAGCCAGTGCAGCTGCTGGATGTTAAGGCGTTGCACAACGCCCATGAACTCATACAGCTCACTGTTGGTTTGGATATGGAAATCATTTCCAACTCGAAATGCTTATTGATGGATCGTGTGGGGAAATCGTTTCCAACTCGAAATCCACCAAAGATCTTACGTTGCACTTTTCTCTTCAAAACTCGCAAGGCTGCTACATTAGTACTTAAAGAGTAAATAAATTCCTTGACTATATCGAAAGTATAGTTATGGGCCGTAAGCTGAGATTCAATATGTCCCTACTTGTCGACAACATATACTTCGTTTTGCCTTCATTAACTATTAGATGCTTAAGCTTACAGAGTCTTGATAAAAAAACCTACATATGTTGATAGCTATGTATGACCTTTAAGCTCTTATGCCTTCTGAACTGTTCAGATCGTATAAACTATTCATTATCATTCTACCCCTCTCTCGTTTCGCAAGCTAAGTTTGTGTGAAATCCATGCCTTTTGTTGCAATAATCACACAAATGTTTGCTGGGTAGCATTAAAAATACATACAATATGGAGTGCGTGTGTGTGGATTTATTTTTAATTCTCTCGCATATATTTTTTCTTTTTTCACTTTCTCATCGAATCTTCATCGACTCGGTGTTGTTGCTGTTGTTTTGTTGTTGTTGCTGTTGTTTACATTCTATTTATTTGTATTTGTAACACAATTCCGCAGTTTCAACTCTCCATTGTCAGAGTCCATTGCAGTCAGTCAATACCTTCAGTATAGAAAATGAAATGAAATTTTTATTTTTTAGGTTTCCATTGTATGCATGGAAGTCTTTTTTCTTTTTTTTTTTTCTTTTGCACGACCAAAGGCTCAGGCCACAATTGTAGTGCCAGCTTTAAGGAGCAGCCTGTTTGCTGTTCAGCGAAGATTTGTATTCTGACAGCCACCCCTTCGTATACTTCATTCTCTTTGTTTTTGTTTTTTTTTTCTGTTTTTACTGGGTGGGTGATAATAACGTGAAACACTCGTATAAAATGCTTAGTAATACAGTGCATTTATTATAATTGTTCTTGTTGTTTGTGTTTCGTTTTTTTTTTCTTTTTCTTTTTATGCATTTACACTGGCAGGGTTAACCCACCCCCGATTTTTATTCTTCTTTTTTTGTGAGATTTTTTTTTTGTTTTTTCCTTCAATGCTTTTATTTTATAAGATTCGCTTTTGTTTGTTAAACACAAAACCAAATAGAAACTGAAAGCTGAAGTAGACAACCTTTGTAATGGATGTGGAAAGAGATTTTGAAAAGAATTTTAAAATCTGGAAAAGAAAATTTTCATGGAACTATGTTGCCCAGTTAATATTCAATTTTGAAAGAAGGATAGGAGAACAAGGAGTTATAAAATTACTTTTAATTTTCCTCTTTAGCTTTTATGATTACTAAAGAAGGACTAAAGACCAGACTACAGCCTCAAAGCTAGAAAGGACTTATGGCGATAGGCGCCTGCTTTTGTGATGGACACGACCTCTAAGGATTTCAAGTGACATAGTCTTACGACTTTAAGAAACCTCCCAAGAATTCCACAAATCTGGAACAGTAAAGTTGGGAGATCTCACAACATACATAATTGGTCATTGCAACCCTTCAGTCAGGGTTACGAGCTAGTTTCTCACACCACTTATGTTGTGTGTTTTAATTTTACACATGAGTGGCGGGACCTACAGTTTAAAGTCCGCTCCGAACGACATTTTTTGAGAAACTTTCCATGGCAATTTTTTATTTACTCTCGGAGTTTTTGCCAGTAATCTGCTGAGAGGAAGTCGCCGAAGAAATATTTTTCATATTTTCGTTTAATTGGAGATTTCTGACCTGAGGTTTGAGTCGAGGCCTTTCGTCTAATAAGTTAACACACTACCTACTAGACTACGGCGACTTCACGACAGAGATCTTGCTGGTCAATGAAAACAACAAGAACTGGTAGATTAGATGACACAAAAATGCAGCCACCTGAAGAAACCGATTTGGAGATCGTTTAATATGCGCATTTGCTACAACCTGTTGAAACCATGTCCTCGGCAATCCCAATGCGTTCACAGGAAATGGGAAAAAATCTTTTAGGATGACTCTGCACAACCACAGTAGCCATTAAGTCCACGATATTTACAGAAAGTAAGACCAGATAATAACCACATAGAAGTTGCCGTAGTCTAGGGGGTATAGTGTTGGCTTATTAGACGTGAGGCCACGGTTCAAACGCCACCTCAGACATCTCCAACAAAACAGAATGTTAAAAATATTTCTGCGATGACTTCCTCTCACCAGATTTCTGGAAAAAACTCTGAGAGTAAATAAGAAATAGCCATGAAAAGTTTCTCTAAAAAATCTGTCATTCGAAGTAGACTCTAAGCTGTACGTTCCGCCACTCATGTATAAAAATAGGATACACAATTTGAGTGGTGTAGGAAGTTAGATTGTAATCCTAACTGAAGGATTGTAATAACCAATTATGTAAGCATGCATGTAAGGCCAGATAAAGCCTCCACGTCATACAATAGCTTAAGCGGAGTGTAACGGCGATTCGTGAGTTACACGCGGATTTTCGGTGCAATTGATGCAATAAGCCTGATGCTTCACGTATTCTCAAACTTGGAAAGGACGTCGTCGCAGTTAATAAATTTGTTCTACTTAATCTGAATTCATGATCTTAGTCTGAATTCATGATCTCTCTGAAATTTCCATTTGCAGCAGTGATATGCTCTTTGCAAAACCTATACTCTGGAGTTGCACAGTCCTGACAGGAGCTTGTGTTGTGATATACTCTTCTATGCGCCTAAATCTACGGTCAAATTCACGCTGCGCCAACAACGTAGACAAATTATTACAATTATCTACTCCGGGAGTCTAATGTACGCGCAGATGTAAAAGTAGGTCTAATTCCTTATGCGGCATGGTGTCTATATACAACGCCAGGATTACCTCATCTGGTTGTATTCGATGCAACTAGAATTCAGGCATTTTTTTCTTTTGCTATTTGACTTCGAAAGTATATAAATATCTCCAGTCTTCACAGAAAATTACTTAAGAACTTACTTACTTATTTACTTAATTGACCATTAATAACCCGATTAACGGATTTCGGTCTGTCTTAACACATCCTTCCAGGCGCCTCTTCTTTTTGCGCACCTACTCCAGTTGGTCACGCCAATCGATGACAGGGCTTCATCGATTTGGTACTTCCAATGCAAATAACGACTTCCGAAGACCCCCCCCCCATCAAATACCCGTCTCGCCAGAGCATCCGCCTCCATTTGACGACATGGCCGAGCCAACGCAGCCGCTGGATGTTAATACGCTGCACAACGTCCATGTCGTTGAGGGGCGCATACAGCTCACTGTTGGATTGGATGCGAAAATTATCGCCAACTCGCACTGGACCGAAGATCTTACGTAGGACTTTTCTCTCGAACACTCTTAAGGCTGCTGCATCAGTGCTTAGTAGGCTTCATGCCTCTGCACCCTAAAGAAACATGGGGAAGATGAGCGTCTTGTAGAATATAAGTTTTGTCGTACGAGAGAGGTCTCTGCTACTCAATTGCCTATTGAGACCATAATAGCATCTGTTGGCAAGAGTGATTCTGCGCTTGATCTCCAGACTGACATCATTTCTGGTGGTAACGGCGAAGCCAAGGTATATAAATTCCTGGACTACATCGAAAGTATAGTATCGGTCATAACTTAAGAACTATGAGCTGTAATTCACTTGAGTGCTTTGTCCTAAAAACTCTAGCGATTTCAGGTATTTTTTGAAGTTTGTCCATCCCTGTAACCTGTAACCCTGTATGCATTTAATTCCTTTTCAATATTCCTTTAACCCCAGCCGTAGTTCGCCTTTGTAGTTGTATTTGGATTTAAGCATGTGTCTATATGTGTGTATGCATACGCACGCACGCATGTACGTGTAAGGCTTTAATGCGTTGTAATTTATTTAAACATCACCGCTGCAACGTACTGAAATTCGGTTTTACTCCCGTTTTGTATTTAAAATTTTCTAAAATATGTCCTTATTGCTGTTGTTGTGGTTGTTTTTGTTGTATTTCTTATGAATTTCAAACGGTTTTGAATTTTCTGGCATCATCATCATCACCATCAGCATCGTAAACATCAGCATTAAAGATGCCCTTAAGCCATGATGCAGCAAATTTTGCCACTTTGACAGGCTATAACCCCTGAGAATGCATCAATGCGTCTGTATTTGTAAGTCTAACGGCTCAAAAGCATACTTTATTTATTTATTTTTTTATTACAATTTAAATATCTGTGCCTGTGTGTGTGTGCGAGTTATTTGAATTTCTTGCCACTGAAAATCACACACTTCTAATGCTTCTACACTCACTTCTAATGGCTGCTGCTACTGTTGCTGTTGTCGCTGCTGTTGCTGTTGCATTATCAAGTGTTTGAATGTTCATCATAATTTTTTAGATGCCTGGCGGGTATATTTGATATGACATTGCTTTTGTTGTTTTCTTTCCTTTCGTTTTTTTATATTGTACATATGGATTCTATGTTTTCTTATTATTTATTGCACCCTATCGATGGCAATAAAACTTTATGGAAACGTTACGCTGCTGAAATAT
This sequence comes from Sarcophaga variegata, assembly GCA_932273835.1. NCBI lineage: Eukaryota > Metazoa > Arthropoda > Insecta > Diptera > Sarcophagidae > Sarcophaga > Sarcophaga variegata. Next base: position 61,728,593 of record OW026362.1, read on the forward strand.
GGTTGAGTGGAAAAATGTGGCCTTAAAATACGCAAAATTTTAGAGAAATTGTAGTTTAATGCGGGATTTGTCCCTAAATTTCATCAAAGGCCATGTCAAAATGGTCTAAAGTGGCAGATTTTCTAAATTTTCTTTGTTTAAATACGATCAGTAGGAACATGCGGCTTATTGGATCTCAGATTACGGCCGATAACTATACTTCGATATAGTCAAGGGATTCATTTACCTTGGCTCCACCGTTACCAGGAAAACTGATGTCACGCTAGAGATAAAGCATAGAATCATTCTTGCCAACAGGTGCTACTATGGTCTCAATAGGTAATTGTATAGCAGAGACCTCTCTCGTACGACAAAACTAATACTTTTCAAGACGCTCATCCTCCACATGCTTCTTTATGGCGCAGAGGCATGGACACACTAAGCACTGAGAGTATTCGAGAGAAAAGTTCTACGTAAGATCTTCGGTCCAGTCCGAGTACAGTGAGCTGTATCAACGACATGAATATTGTACAACGTATTTAAATCCAACGGCTACTCTGGCACGGCCTTGTTGTTCAAATGCAGGAGGATATTCCGGCAAGACAAGTATTTGATGCGGAATTCGGCGAAGAGGACGACCTTGTTTGCGTTGGAAAGACCAAATCGAGTAAACCCTGTCATCGATTGGTGTGACCAGCTAGTGTAGGCGCTCAAGAAGCAGAGGTGTCTGGAAGGATGTGTTAAGGCAGGCCGAAATCCATGAATCGGGTTGTTAATGGCCAGTTAAGTAAGTAAGTAAGTAAGTTAAGCACTACCAACGCTTCTGCAGAAGCATAACCTCTACGAGATAGATGAGAAAATGTGCAACAAGACAGGGAAACATAAATCACATTGCGATATGAAGCAATGGAGTTGCTCGTCCTACTGTCAATAATGAGTACGTTCGCCCGATAAGACTTAAAATATACTTCAATCCAGCAATGTGGGGGCTTCCATGCCTTTAATAGAACCTGGACAACTATGTAGAGTTGAAAGAAGTCTACGGAAGCGTACTCTTCACAAGCCAAATGGGTTTATAACAATCTAAAGTCTTTCTGTGTAATTAAAATAAGAAAAGCCAGATGGATTTCCGATAATCAAAACTCTTGATGGGTAATTACAATAAGAAATGTTTTCAGTTATGCCTACGGATAGTAACCGGTCTTCTGATCGGGTACTGTAGACCCAAAGAACGTTTGCACAGGATAGGGATCACTGATGGCTCAATATGTATGTAAATTCTCTGATAAGGAGAACTCATCGCCAGAACATATACTAGTGCAGCGGTAATGCACCTCATGAGTAAAAACATGCTGCTTATCAATTACCAGGGAGTTAATCGTTATAACTGATACTGAACTACAGCCTAAACTTCACTATGGCAACAGTATTGGGAAAAATATTATAAGTATACCCTGTATAGATTGAGTTTGAATACTTTTAAAAACTTTTAAAACATGAACACGTGATTGCAAATAAAATAAAAATAAATTTGTATTTAGTTTCGATTAAAATTCTTTATCAATCGCACAATTATGTGTGCCACTGTTCACAACTTTATGTAAACAACAACAATTACTCTTCTTTGTTATACCTCTGTTTATACCCTTTGCATAAACAATAATAATTACTAGAGAATTATTCGAATGATCTTTGTAACGGAGATCTTCAAACCACGATTACACTCTTCAAACGCACCACGTCTTCACACAAGACAGACTGAACTTCACTAAATTAGTCGCCTGCTTTGCCTTGCCTTTTATATGGCAACGTAAACAGTCTGATGACTGTTCTTGAAGACGAATGTTCACGGAAGCGCCTTCTCGAGATCTCTATAAATGTAAGCATCGTTATTTTCATTTATCCTTGTAGAGTTGTTGGTGTATTTTTGTTTACTTGTTTACCCTTTTTTCTTATGCTGGTGTCTGTTCTTGTATTAAGCAGTACGATAATTTGTAAACCGATTTGTTTACTGCATTGTTTTGTTTTTGTAACTTTTGTTTATAATTTTAATGTTAAACGATGTAAAAGCAAAACACCAGTAGCTTGAATTTTCATTTTCGTAACAATATTATCGTAAAGAAATTCGCAAAAAGTCGCCTATTACCACCTTTAATTGCACTTCAAATGCATTTAACTTTCCATTTCATAAACTCTACTCGAAATAATTCGCAACAGACGGCCTTAACAGCAGCAGTAACGGTAACGGTTGCCATTTGTTGCAGAAATCTTTTACGAAAAATTGAAATGTAATTAATGTCTGTCTCTCTCGGTCTATTTGCGAACGCAATTCCTTCTTTGGCCCTGCAACACTTCTAACAGTCTATGCATCCCGCAATATGTTCCTCATGTACTCCAACTGGCGGCAACAGCCAACAGCCAGTATTAAATGTGAAATGGTGTTGTTTATCTGGCTGTGTGTCTGTCTGTCTGTGTCTTGTAATCATAATCAAACTCCCTATACATACATAAGAATGCCATCAACAAGCAACGACAATATCATCAGCATTAAATTCGTTTTTTTTTTCTTCTGATTTTGTTTCCATTTGATTCCGTTTCTGTTGATGACTTTGTTTACGTCTGTTTCTTAAATGATTTTCTTGTTTTTGTTGTTACTTTTGTTGCACATGGTAACCAATGAAAACAAAATCATCAGATTGTTGCCATCTTATTACGAATAATTTTTGCTTTTGTGTAGCTATTGCTACTGCTACTGCTATTGCTACTGCTACTGCTGTTGATTTTATTTCCTTAAGGCCACCATTAGTATGCAATTAAATTGTTTTATTTGTGGTGACAACAATTGTTGTTCTCTTCTTCATAAATAATAAAAGTGAAAGCATTTACTCTCCTTTATTTTACTTTTTTTCTAAATTTTTATATTTTGTCGATTAAAAAAATACTTGTTTTTTTGCATTCTTTCAAGAGTATTTTGTGTTTTAATTTAAAGTACTTTTCGGTTCTTTTTTTTTTTGGTTTCTATTTAAAAAACAAAATTCAAATACTTGTATGCACTTGTATTTTAAAAACAAGGGTAACATTTTTGAGTATACATACATATGTATGTATGTACTGTGTATTGGCCATGGGTGAAAGACACACTTTCACTAGCCAGTAAGTATTTCTAAAGCTGGCTAGAATGCAAATCAGAGATCAGCAATGAGTCTAGTACGTAGACGAAAAGCCAGGGTTCGAGCCCCAGGCCAGACATCAAAACAAAATACAAAAAGTATTTCTTCGGCGACTTCCTCTCAGCAGATTTCTGGTAAAAACTCTGAGGGTTAATAAAATTGCCATGAAAAGTTTCTCAAAAATCTGTCGTTCGGAGTCGACCTGAAACTGTAGGTCCCACCACTAATGTGTAAAATTAACACACACAACATGAGTGGTGTGAGAAGCTAGGGCGTAATCCTGACTGAAGGGTTGTAATGGCCAATTATGTATGTATGTATGATCACAAATGAGTATTGAAAAACATGAGTAGAATCGAATCATACTCATAATTTCTGATAATTATACGCATTCATCCTTTTTTTAATATCATGGAACCTCTACTCATATTCAAAGTTTTAATTACTCATCATATTCATACTTAACAACACGTATGCTGTTGTTGTTGATTTCGACTCTCCATAACTCAACATATACACGAAGCACAAAATAAGTATGATTCGCGTACGAACACTAAAATACTCACTAGATGGTTGTCTGCTTGCTCTGCTTGATGCTCTGTCTTTTTCGCTTATGTGTCTTTTGTCTTTTTTTTGTAAATGCCTAAGAACTAGGACTGTAAATCACTCGAATCATTTCTAAGTATTACAAGCTTATTATTACATCTGGAAGCTTATCTAAAATTTTAACAGCATTCCACACTCCAGAGGCCAATACACCACGAGCCGATTTTGAATAGATTTTGAAATATATCGAGAGCCTCATTCCCAGCATATTATCGCGGCGTGTTTGAATTTCAGTCTTTTTATAGACTTCACGTCGCCGTAATCTAGTAGGTAGTGTGTTGGCTTATTAGACGAAAAGCCAGGATTCGAGCCCCAGGCCAGACATCAAAACAAAATACAAAAGGTATTTCTTCGGCGTCTTTCTCTCAGCAGATTTCTGGCAAAAAGTCTGAGGAGTAAATAAAATTGCCATGAAAAGTTTCTCAAAAATCTGTCGTTCGGAGTCGACTTTAAACTGTAGGTCCCACCACTCATGTATAAAACTAACACACGCAACATAAATGGTGTGAGAAACTAAGTCGTAATCCTGACTGAAGGGTTGTAATGACCAATTACGTAGTTACGGTGGTAGCTGTGATGATATTTAAGAAGGGATGACCGTTAACCAGTTCCTTTGCACTGTCAAACTACAGTCGTAGGATTTTTGATTTTTGATCTTAGGAATATCGTGTATTGATCTCATTATCTTATCCTTAGCACAGTCCTTAGCTCTTCGCTTGATGTAGTAAATAATCGACCCTATTCTATGCACTTTGTAGGTAAAGTTAAAGTTTTTTTAATAAGTATAACACCATCTACCATCTCAGTCGCCGTAGTCTAATAGGTAGTGTGATGGCTTATTAGACGTGAGACCGTGAATCGTTTTTTCGCTACTCATAAGCACTCATGAAATTTTGAATATAAGTAAGTCAACAATATTGAAATTTAACTCCGTACTCTGATTCATTCGTACTCACTACAACGTTGATTTATAAGTACAGATTGCAATGAGTATGCATACAACGTTGACATCAAACTCATACCCTTCGAAATATGTTTGATTCATAAGCCAACTCATTTAGATTAATAACTTTAGAAAAATATTCTTATAATACTTAGAAATGACTCGAGTGACTCGAATCATTCATCAAAATTTACAGTCTTAGTTGTTTCATTTACAATAAAAGAAAAAAGACACAAAAGCAGAAAGGAAAGAGCACCAAGCAGAGCAAACACGCAACCTTCCAGTAAGTATTTTAGTGTTCGTATGCGATTCATACTTATTTTGTGCTTCGTTTATATGTATGTTGAGTTGTGGAGAGTCGAAATCAACCACAACATCATACGTGTTGTTAAGTATGAATCTGATGAGTACTTCAAACTTTGAATATGAGTAGAGGTTCCATGATATTAAAATAAGTATGAATGCGTATAAGTATCAGAAATTATGAGTATGATTCGATTCTACTCATCTTTTTGAATACTCGTTGCTGATCTCTGTCTAGTAAGCAGTGTGTTGACTTGTTATACCTGAACGCGTGTTTCAAACCTCAGCAATGAGGTCTCGAACAAAATGAAATATAAAAAAATTTGGCTTTCGGCGACTTCTTCTCAGCAGTCTTTTGGCAAAAAAGTTGCTATGAAAACTTTCTCCAAAATCTGTTGTTCAGAGTCGACTTGAAACTGTAAGTCCCGCCACTTATAGATGAAATCAACACTTACCAGATGGGTGATGTGAGAAGCGAGGATAGTAATCCTCTGTCGGTAATTTCTATTTGACTTTCATTCAAGAAATATTCCCATAATAACTTGAATATTCTGTTGCTCCTGTCTAATACTTGCCTGCCATTATTATTCTTTTTTTTTTTGTCTCCATTTAATATTAATACGACGACAATATGTTTATCGGTAAACATCATGTGTAGACAGACTAACATACGTCTACTGGTTGATTTGGCTGTATGCCTGTCTATCTGTATATTCTTGTAGACATACATATATCATCATATTCATTTATTTATTTATTTTTCTTTTTCTTTTTCTTTTTTTTTTTTTTTGTCTCTTAAAAGTGTTTTGTTGCATATATTTGAAGCATCATAATTTTTGTTGCATATTCAAAATGCTCTTGTACAATACTTCAGGCATGATTGTCTTTTAAACATCAAATATATTTCTTTTATTTTTTGTTTTTTTATTTCAATTTCCCTTTCATTATAATTACAATGTCTATGAATTCTTTTTTCATTACAATTATTAAATCGTTATACATATTAAGAATAATTTTTTTCAAATTTTATATGATTTTTCAAGATTAAAAAAATAAAAAACAAAATCAAAATCAAAATAATAAAGAAAATGAAAAGCTATTTTACAATAAAAGAATTCTTTTTTCTTTTCTTTCATTCAAAAGTGTAATTCAAAAATATGTTTTCCAAGCCAGCAAGTACTTCAAAAATTTATATACATACGTAATGAGCATATTTCAAGCATGAATGCTTGATCAAAATTTGTTATTTTTCTTACGTAATGCCTTCCTAATAGGATTTAAGAATAAATTTATAATTTAATTCAAAATTTTTTTTCGAATTCGAATAAGTCTGGTGCGATGTAGAGAGTCATTGATCCATTCTCGAGTGGTATATAAAGGGTCCGCCAAATAACTTTTTTTTTGAAAATGCTTTAAAAAAAAACTACTGAATATTTTTTAAAATTTCTTTTTTTATTTGAAAGTACAATCCTTCCGGTTAATAATGGAAAATAATTTCATTCAAATGGCTGCCTCGGCTGGCCATACAATAGCCTACACGATCGGTCCAATTTTTAAGCACATTATCGATTGTGTGCAGCTGTATTTCACCAATGGCTTCACGAATATTGTCCTTTAAAGCGTCAATTGTCTCTGGCTTGTCGGCGTAACACTTATCTTTGACGGCACCCGACAAATAATAGTCCAACGGTGTCAAATCGCAGCTCCGATTTTGCAACCACCCCACAAGAAGAAGTCTAATGGTGTCAAATTGTACGATATAGTTGGCCAGTTGAGATTACCTCCTCTTGAGATCCAATATAGGATGAACTGTGTGGGGAAAGTAACGTCGACCTAATAAAACCATATGCCGTAGGTGTCCAGGTCATTCAATTCAGGCCAAAATAAATTGAAAATAATTGATTTAAAGAGCTTACGGTTGCCAGATATACATACATATATAATTAGTCATTACAACCCTTCAATCAGGACTACAACCTAGTTTCGCACACCACTTATGTTGTGTATGTTAATTTCATACATGAGTGGCGGTACCTACAGTTTAAAGTCGACTCCGAACGACAAATGTTTGAGAAACTTTTCATGACAATTTTATTTACCCTCAGAGTTTTTGCCAGAAATCAGCTGAGAGGAAGTCGCCGAAGAAATAATTTTTGTATTTTATTTTGATGTCTGGCCTGGGGCTCGAACCCTGGCTTTACGGCTAATAAGCCAACACACTACCTACTAGACTACGGCGACTTCTTGAGATTATAATCCCTTCAAATCGGTCTTGCACAATATCCAATATAGGATAAGCTGTGTGGGGAAAGCAGCGCCGTCCCGTTGAAACCACATGTCGTAGGCGTCCAGATCATTCTATTCAGGTCAAAAGAAATTGAAAATGATTGAGTTAAAGAGCTTACTGTTGCCAGATATGGTCTAACCAATGTCTTTCTCAAAAAAAATATGAACCGTTTAAGGTGAATTTGTTTCCAAGTTTGATAACAGACATCTTCTTTCAAGGTAGGTAGATAGAGGTGGCCGTCCGACCAAGGAATTCGGATGGACACACTTAGGCCACATGGGGCCCATTTTCTAAGCTGACTACCATGACTGAAAATTCCCTTTATTAATATAAACTGGATTAAAATCCATAAAATCCATAAGAATTGATCAACCTAACGTTCTAATTCCACAGCACCTTGTTTGAGTGCGTTAACCAACAAAGAGTTTCATAAGCCCATTTGAGTCTCTTAGGTTTTCAGGTCTGTTTTGATAATCGTATTTCGTACTAGTGTAGCTGTAGAAATAGTGTCAAAACTTATCCAAAACAAAATATAACCCGTGGGAATATTTTTTCAATTTCAGAACCAACGCTTAGAGAATAACTCACATTGTATTTATGAAGCGATTATATGAACCGATTACCTGCCTCACCAAAAATTCACATCAAAAAGTGAGTTTTTCAGAATGCATTTGACGCTGTTTAATGCCATGTAAGCTGATATTGTCCCAAATTCAACAATTTTGCTTTTTCCCGTACGCAGGTATTAAAAAATGTGCCATCATTATTCGATGAAAATTAATGTTAATTCCCATCGGCTCTGGAGGCCATTCAGCTAACACCCATGCTGTCCAAAGTCGTCCAGGGTGATTTGCCAAAACATTTTTGATAAATTGACGAATAATTTGTCATCAGAAGTCTCCTTAGTCTAGTGGGTAGTGTGTTAGCTTATCAAAATAAATTTGAAAAAATATATTTCTTCGGCGACTTCCTCTCAGCAAGGTTAGGTTAGGTTAGGTTAGAGGACGTGTACTTGTCAATTAAGACAAGTACAGTACCCGGAGGTCGAATTGACCCATTGTACAACGTCCTAGTTTCTCACACCACTTATGTTGTGTGTGTTAATTTTATACATGAGTGGTGGGACCTACAACTTAATGTCGACTCCGATCGACAGATTTTTGAGAAACTTTTCATGGCAATTTTATTTGCTCTCAGAGTTTTTGCCAGAAATCTGCTGAGAGGAAGTCGCCGAAGAACAACTTTTTTGTATTTTGTCTTGAAGTCTGGCCTGGGGCTCGAACCCTAGCTTTTATGTCTAATAAGCCAACACACTACCTACTAGACTATGGCGACTTGAATACTCTCAGCAATCTTTTGACGAAATCTCTGTAAGTAAAACAAAAATGCCATGAAAAATTTATCAAAAATCTGTTGTCAGTAGATATTTTATGTCCTGTTTTGTTTACTATTTCCCTGGGGTCTCCGAAGTCTAGTGGGTACTGAGACTTTGGTTTAACGCCTGCCACTCTTTTGGCAAATGAAATTACAATGAAATGTTTCTCAAAAATCTATCGTTCCGAGTAGACTTTAAACTGTAGGGCCTGCCACTCCTGGCTAAAATTAACACACACAGCGTGGGTGATGTGAGAAAGTAGGTTGCAAACATGATTGAAGAGTTGTAATGATGTCCCTGTGATAACCAACTTCTTTGCATGCACGTTAGACGACGATGATCGTCATAACCTAAATGACAACCGAAATGATGAGAAGTTCATCGCAAAATTTATATTTTTGCCCACAACAATCATATCATCTTTCATTTATATAGGGAAACAATCTTTAGGAAATGAGACCAACAATAAGTGCCTTGGTTTTATAGATATGCGGGGTAGCTAGACAATGTTTTCAATATTTCCATACATATGGCGTATAAGCCTGGAAAATAAATGAAAACATATGGGATACTTAACATTTTTCAATTGCTGTTTCAACAGTAAATTATGGTCATCAACAACGTTTATAAGCTATTAAGGGCCAACTGAATAAACAACCAATGACGAGGAAATAAAAAAAATTAATTTTTAATTACTTTCTCCTGCCGCATATGAATGAATGTGATACCTAAACGAAGAGAAAATAATCTTTAATGCCATACAAAATCATACAAAGAAACTCCGGCTGGAAGACCACAATATCTTAATAACAGTCGAACAAATAATTTCATTTTAATTGGCAACATGCCTGAACATGTAACGCAATTAAAAGTTTTCATTTTTTTTCACCCCTCCTTCTATACTTTTCCTTCAGTCAGTTCAACACACACATAGACTCAGGTGAGTGAGTAATGAAGCTTAAAACCGGAAACACTAAAAATTATGACCATTACCACGATGAATTTTCTAAAAATACAAAAGAAACGGATTTTAAACAAAAAGGAAACAGGGAAGGAAAAATCCCCTTTTTACCGATTAGTCAATGGAAAACTAAAACACAAACACTCACACACCACCTCAAATGTAATAAAAAATATTTTAAAACACGCTACACATATGTACAGAATAAAGGAATTAAAAATACGAATAACTTTTGAGTCATTCAAAGTGTATGTATAGGTGTCTCTCTAAGTATGGGTTACAACGTATTTCTCATATGAAAGTATCCTTAAAGTATTCTTGTTGTTTGGAAAAACAAGCCACCACAAGCATATGCGAAATACCACCACCTAAAATCAGTATCTAACCAAACACAGCCAAAGTCTTTATATTGGGTGTCGAAGTACTTTCGGCACGCGACCTTTTATTTCCACTTTTCGATTTGATTCCCGTTTCACAAAAGAATTTTTATAAAATTTAAAAAAATTTTTTTTTTTAATAAGAGAGTGAAAGTCTTTGCCTGTGTGTGTGTGTATCGTGGTATGGGTTTTTTGCATTCGTTTAATGCAAAATGCAACTCATAAAAACAAAATATGAATCGTTGACGTGGGGTTTGTTTTTCTTATTAAATTTCATATTCATACGCTACTCTACTGCTATAGGGTTAGCTAATCTATTGGTTTCGTTTTGCATATGGAAACAGAATGCAATAAATGCCAGCTGGCAGGAGAGGATAATGAGCTGTTTTTATTACGGGTTATAAACCTTCTCCCTATCGCATATAAGGTTCTTGCGGGCGTATTATGTGAACGACTGAAGCCAGTCGTCAAAACACTGAATGGACCTTATCAGTGCGGCTTCAGACCTGTTAAGTCCACCATCGACCAGATATTCACACTACGCCAAATCCTGGAAAAGACCAACGAAAAACAAGTCGACACACACCATCTTTTTGTCGACTATAAGCCATGTTTCGTGTTTTCGCCGCAATGTCTAAGCTCGGCATACCTGCGAAGCTGATAAGGCTATGCAGAATGACGTTGAGCAATTCCGGCAGCTCCAAAGATAGGAATGGACTTCTCTAATCCTTTTAATACTGTGCTAGGTTTCAGACAAGGCGATACCTTATCATGCGACCTCTTCAACTTCGTCATGGAGAATGTACTGTGGAAGGCGGGAGTGCAGTGCAATGGTACTATTTTTCAAAAAAGCATCCAGTTTGCTTGCCAACACTGACGACATTGACATCATAGGGCGTACCTAGCGAAATGTTACTGCTGCCTTTAATGCTATTGAACGAGAGTCTACGAAGATGGGTCCAGCAGTAAATGAGAGCAAAAAAAATGTATATGTTATCGACAAGTAGAGACGTGATGCGTATTGGATATCAGATTACGGCCGATAACTATACTTTCAATATAGTTAAGGAATTTATTTATCTTTATCTTACCCTTACCACCAAAAATAATGTCAATCTGGAGATCAAGCGCAGTATCACTCTTGCCAACAAGTGCTGCTCTGGTCTCAATAGAAAATTGAGTAGAAGAGACCTCTCGCGTACGACAAAACGGATATTCTACAAGACGCTCATCCTCCCCATGCATGAAGGCATGGACCCTGTTAAGCACTAGTGCCTTAAGATGAATATTTTAAGTAAGGAAAATTGCATTGTTGTCTATAAGATAACTTAGTTCAGAGATTGCCATACAGAATTAGTCTCACTATTTATCTTTTCATTGGGCTCAGTCGCATATGTAACGAATATCGAGTCTGCAGGTGTTATCCAGTGACTACGGGATCTTGACAATATACAGTGAGCGTCAAAAGAAAATTCTAACAATCACCAAACTTAACTTTAACCACTTAAGGAGAGTGCACGAAAAAATTTGACAATATTTCATAATTTTTTTTTTTAAAAACCGGCAAGAAAACAATTTTAAAATATAAATAACCGGACTTTAATATTAACATATATTTTTTTTTAATGTACAAGTTCTTTTGACGCTCACTGTATGTATTATGCCTCATATGTTACTAGAGGAAAAAATTAACTCCAAGGTTTTCCAAGGTAATGCAAATGCATTAAAAATTATCGCCAAAGGGCAATCAGGATATTCGGAATACTTAGCAAGTAATATCACCCGTTCAACAGTGACATGGTAGAAGCCGTATAGGAATTTTGTTATCCTAGCAGTGTATTGAGAGTGTAAACGCTTCATTTGACAGAGTACGACACTACTTTTTTATCTCATATCAACAGTAACTCCACATTTTCGATACTAACGTTGATGTATGTTAGTGAAATATGAAGGTATGTGACAGACGATTGAAAAAGTTACAAATGATCGAAAGTAGAGGCATAAGACTTTGAGGAAAGACACTGAGAAAATTGCTAAAACCATCAACTTTAATCAATGCCTAGTCTGAACCCCCGCTACTATACTGAAGCTATTTCCGAATGGTCTGAAGCTTGACTCAAATATCTTTTCTACCAAAAGCTTACACCAAAGAAAAGTGTTCGCCTGCCTTCATCTTCCTTTTCGCCGAGTATACTATTCCAAACTTCTCTTTATATTTTACAGAAAGGTTCTGAAGACCACACCTCACAACCTTGTATGCCCTACTCATTGCCGTCAATTCCCACATGGCCTGGGATCGACCAATAGCAAATTTACGCCCGTTTATATTAAGCAGCTGGATGTTTTCTACACTTAATACAAGTCTTCTCGTTATTTAGAAATCCTTGACTGGACTCATTATTATTCTCGACTAGATATGAAATAGTAATGCGACTATATGATCCATTTTACTGCCCTCAATCGACATAATATATCATGTAACACTGACGAACTTCAGAATGTTGTTTTGTATTAGTAAAGATATCTCCCCGAATAGTACTTTATAAGTACCCGGTTACATACATACATAATTGGTCACTAAACCGTTTAGTCTGGATTATGGACCTAGTTTCTCACACCACTTGTGTTGTGTGTGTTTATTTTTTACACATGAGTGGTGGGACCTACAGTTTAAAGTCGACTCCGAACGACAGGTTTTTGAGAAACTTTTCATGGCAATTTTTTCATATTTCGTTTAGTTGGAGAAGTCCGACCAGGGATTTGAACCGAGGCCTCACATCGAATAAGCCAACACACTACGTACTACACTACGCCGACTACAAGTACCCGGTTATTATTTCTAAAAAGCATTAACACCTCGTAGATTCCAAATATGTGTTCCAGTGATTCGTTTCCCTTTTCACAGAATCTATGTATAGAGCTTGAGTGATCACTATTTTGAACAAGTGAGTGGTGGAACTTACATTTTAAAGTCGACACCGAACGACATATTTTTGAGAAGCTTTTCATGGCAATTTTATTTTTATATTTTTTCTCTCAGTGTCTGCGCCAGAAGTCTACTGAAAGGAAGTCTTAGGTTAGAGGACATGTACTTGTCAAATAAGACAAGTACAATACCCGGAGGTCGAATTGACCCATTGTACAGGAAGTCTTAGAAGAAATATTTTTTATTCGTATTTCGTTTTGTTCGAGACGGATGAGCCGGTGGTTGAACCACGGGCTCCCGTTTGAGAAGCCAACACCCTACCTACTAGACTACAGCTTGCTAGTTTTGTTAAAAAAACAAGATACTCAGTATTACCTTTGACATTTGACCTCAAAAATTAAGTGTCTTTCACTAGTTAGCATCCCTTTGTTGCTAGCAGTAGTTTTTGCAGCTACATTCGCACAGTAAAACATATAAACGGCTTATTCTCTCAATTATTTTCTCAACATCTATTTTCAAACAGTAGAAGTATAAAGTCTGTACAAACAAAAGATATGAAATCCGGCTTTAAAAGGCCGTAGGGTGCAAAACTTGTTTGTCCATGGCATTTTGTTTTCTTTACCGTTGTAAAGAAAAAGTATGAGGCTGCATAGATTGTGACTGTATGAGTGCATATGTATGTAAGAGGGTACGTTCAACATAAAAATAATGCCAGGTGCACTCTATTTTGTTCGTTGCAAACGAAGGGGGATAATTTTTTCCATTTTTTTTTTCGTTTTGTTTTCTGATTTTGGTCGCATGGCAAAAATGACAACAACAACTACAACAACAATAAAAACCAGAGTAACAACCAAAATATAGTATAACGCGAATGGTTTTTGAAAAGAAAATAGTCAAGCGTAGCAATTCTTTTGTCGTTGTGTCTGTGCATGTTTATTTTTATGATCGAGCGCTGATTCATAATCAGAAATAAACATGCACCAACACTAGCACACAGCCACACAATGCTTAGAATTTAACAATTCTTAACAGAATTCCAGTGTATTTGCTTCGTTGACAACGGAGAAAGAGCGAGAGATTCAGATACCGTTACTATACAAAACACAATACATTTGAACAACCATTAAGGGGGTCTGTGAAACCCTAAACAATACGATTCATTTCGTACTCATTCGTTTTATTTACTCTCTGCTTATGCATGTGTGTGTGTATTTCTGTCAGGGTTTTTGTGGATTGATGTTTTGAGTGTATAAGTGCATTAAGAGTTTTTAATCAAAGTGCACACGAGTAACAGCGAAACAACAATTACAGCTTTAGAGTTCGGTTCGAATTTTATTTTTTTATTTTTAAATGCCAGCAAAAGGATAGTTGGCTGGCCACCCCTAATTTATGTTTTGGCTTGTATGTATGTTGTTAAGGGTTCGTTCGTTCGTTTCGTTTCGTTCATTTATTATAGAAAAATTATGTTTTAAACATTATGAAGATTATTATGAAGTATTTGTTGTTTTTGTTATTTATTCGTTGCTATCACTTCTACAGTTGTTGGTGGACTTTTTAAAATTCCAATTGGAATTTTGAGAATTATACAAGAGCAGTGAATGAAAAAAAAAACTCAACTCAAAACAAAACATTCTACAGTCGACATTATAATGCATGCTGTTTAGTTTCGTAATCTGGGGAAGGGATTTTTATTTTTAATATTTTTCTAATAGCAACGTGGATAATGGCAGTGAAAATGAAAGAGTATTCAAAAAAGTGCTAATATTTTCAAGCTGATGACAAAATAATCCAAAAGTTAATAAGTGATGGTGCAGTCCCTGCGCTGACCATCTTTCTTCGATGAGTTCGGTGAAATTCAACTTCACAACGGGCCGCTGTGAGTGCTCCAGTGAACTTTGATATCAAAGCTACCACTCCAATCTAACCTAACCTAACCTGATAAGTAATGATGCGAAATCAAAGGAAGGAAGAACGGCATTGTTTCCAGATAAAAATTTATTTTCGATTTATATAGAAAACTTACCCATTCAGTTAACCTATTCCACCTTACCTTTTTTATTTAAATTTAGTTTACAAGACGATAAACTCAGATTATACGCCATAGCCTTACTAACAGAAGCGATATTTTCTGCAGTTTGTACATTGCGTTGTTGAACAGTCCTATAATGCTTCAAAACTCTTCAAATTTCTTGCCAATTCCATAACCAACTGGTCGATTATGACGACCCCAATCACAACGCTTTGTAAAAACTGCCAAGTTTCAATCACCACTTTTTAAACGATCTTAATAACAAACCTTTCACTTACTAAATGACACTTCACTGCTGGCAGCCTTACCAGACTGGTGAATTGCATGCAATTCAAATTAATTAATTCATTCATTAATTGTACAACATATGCATGAGGTCATACGGTTGGTTACGCTTCTATACCTACAGACCGGAAAACTATTCTATTTAAGGTGGACTTGTTCCCAAGTTTGATAACAGACATCCCTTTCTGTGGTAAGTAGGTAGAGGTGGCCGTCGCCACCAAGGAATTCGGATGGATCCATTTAAGCCACATGGGGCCCATTTTCAAATCTGACTACCATTACATACATACATATATATATAATTGGCCACTCATGTTGTGTACGTTAATTTTTACACATGAGTTGTGGGACCTACAGTTTAACGTCGACTCCGAACGACAGATTTTTGAGAAACTTTTTCATAACAGGCTTATTTACTCTCAGAATTTTTGCCAGAAATCTGCTGAAAGGAAATCGCCGAAGAAATATTTTTGTTCTCATATTTCGTTTTGATGCCTGACCTGGGATACGAACCCTGGCTTTACGTCTAATAAGCTAACACACTACATATTAGACTACGGCGACTTTCTTTATCAACTTACCGCTTTAATTCCACAGCACCTTGCTTGAGTGCCTTAACCAATAAAGAGTTTCATAAGCCCATTTGAGTATCTTACGTTTTAAAGTCTGTTTTGATAATCGTATTTCGCACTAGAAGTGTCGTCAAAACTTATCAAAAACAAAATACATATAACCCGTGGAAATGTTTTTTTTTAATTTCGGAGCCAACATTTAGAGAATAAAGGAACAAAGGATTTGAAAACTTCTCTGTTGCAAGTAACAGGAAGAACAGCTGCTGCTGAAGGAACCTTACACATACAGATAGTCCGACGAATTTTCTCTGAAAAGTACTGTGCAATCCACTATTCAATCGAATACAAACATATGTACCTAACGAAAAATACAAGTACTTACCTGCTTCCTTAATTGATCATTACAACCCTTCAGTCCAGATTACAGACTGAAGGTGGTGTTTCACACACCAACCATGATGTGTGTTAATTTCATCCATGAGTGGCGGAACCTACAGCTTAAAGTCGATTCCGAACGACAGATTTTTTTGAGAACCTTTTTCTTGTCAATTTTATTTTACTCTCAGTGTCTTCCACAGAAGTTTCCTGAAAGGATATCGTCGAAGAAATTTTTTTTCATATTTTGCTTTGCTTGAGATGTCTGTACCAGGGATTGAACCATGGACTTCAGTCTAATAAGGTAACACTGCCTTCTGGACTACAGCGATAGAATAGTGTAACACCAGCCACATTGCAACAGTGTTGCAATGAATCAATTGAGTTGGATACCCTATCATCATTAACAAGCATTTTTGCCTTATCTTGTACCAGGCCGAAAAGCATCAAAAATACTTCGAAACAAAAGCCTTATATAGGAGTTTTATTCTAGTTTCGTTCGGTATAAGTGAAGCATATATTGCGAGGACTTCAGAAACCAAGGCACTGAAAAGCTTCATTGCAGTTTAGAAAAATATACCTAGTTTCAGTGAACATCACATTAAATTGTCATGCCGAGGACCGCAAGAGCTTCTAGTTGAGTTAGTTTAGGTTTGAAGACAAGTAAAGGGTGTTTTTTATAGAGGTATAGAACTTTAAGTTGCAATAAAACAACGAAAGATAATCTTGTGGCATTATATTTTAAATATGATTTCTGGCATATGACCGCCACGGCTGGCGCGGCTATAGTCCAATCTGGACGTCCAATTTTCGATGACTTTTTCCAACATTTGTGGCCGTATATCGGCAATAATACGGCGAATGTTGTCTTCCAAATGGTCAAGCGTTTGTGGCTTTACCGCATAGGCCAATGACTTTACATAGCCCCACAGAAAGTAGTCTAGCGGTGTTAAATCACAAGATCTTGGAGGCCAATTCACAGGTCCAAAACGTGAAATTAGGCGGTCACCAAACGTGTCTTTCAATAAATCTATTGTGGCACGATCTGTGTGACATGTTGCGCCGTCTTGTTGAAACCACATCTCGTGGACATCATGGTTATTCAATTCGGGAATGAAAAAGTTAGTAATCATGACTGTATACCGATCACCATTGACTGTAACGTTCTGGCCACCATCGTTTTTGAAAAAGTACGGACCAATGATTCCACCAGCCCATAAAGCGCACCAAACAGTCCGTTTTTCTGGATGTAACGGTGTTTCCACATATACTTGAGGATTACCTTCACTCCAAATGCGGCAGTTTTGTTTGTTGACGTAGCCATTCAACCAGTGCGCTTCATCGCTAAACAAAATTCGCTTATGAAAATCGGGAACAACGGTAATCTCATTTTGGGCCCATTCGACGAATCTACGGCTTCAAATCTTGCACGAGTTGGATTTTGTAAGCACGCAAACCAAGATCCTTCCGCAAAATCTTCCATAGAATGGATGGACACAGATCCAATTCCTGTGCTCAATGGCGGATGGACTCATTCGGGTCTTCCTCAATGCTACGCTCTACAGCAGCAATAGCTTCTTCTGTACGCACCGTACAGCGTCTCTGGGGATGCGAGTTATCAATAAAAGTAAACGTGGTGCGAAAACGTTCCATGGTTAATCGAATTAACTGCTCTGATGGACGATTTTGTCGACGATAAAATGGACGTAGTGCGCGATACGTTTTCCGCACAGAACCATTATTTTCGAAATAAAATTGCACTATTTGCAAGTGTTGTTCAGGCGTGAGTCTATTCATGATGAATTGCCAAACCAAACTGTGAATAAATCACTTGACAGCTGTTAAATCGGTCGCCATCTTGAAAAGTAATGCCAACTTAAAGTTCTATACCTCTATAAAAAACACCCTTTACAATACACGAAGTTCTAAATGACCCATTGTAATACATCCTAAAGGAGAGAGACAGAGGAAATAAAGGAGTTAGGAAAAAGGAGAATAGGAAGGAGAGGGAGAATAAGGATACGGCGGAAAAACGCAGAACAGAAACACACAAGAGCGCCTGACTATAACATTGAAGCCTTAGTACTTCCCAACCAGCTTAAGCTATTAGTGAATCTATGGAGAGCCTTAATGTCGGCACTCGCCAAAGAGTCCAAAACTTCGAAGAAGCCCCTGCCTAGGCTGCCCAACTTTAACCTACTATGGGCTGGATAGTTACAGAGAAGGTGTTCGATAGTTTCCAACATCTTCTCGTTGCAACGTACTCTGCAATAGTCCGACTGCCATCTGTTCCAGATCCTTGTCAGCAATCGAATCTCGCACTAACCTGTAATAAACTAAAAACTAACCTTAGAGCTTCTAACTCCCCAATATTTACATCATCCTTTAGGATTAAACAAGAAAAAAGTTGATTTAGTCCTTTAGTGCTGAAAAGTATACAGCTTTAGATCATCTGCTCGAAATAGCATTTCTATTTTTTTTTGCATTATTTTTACACCCTCAGTAGTGGAAGTGACAACGAATAATTTTTCGAACTCATGTTTAATGTTCGAAACTACTGTTCTTACTATTGCACCCTGCAATTATGCTTTAAAAGAGGAAGTTCCACTAGTATGCTGCCTTTCACAGACCATTGTTGTGTTATCCTTTCTAGTTGTTGTTGTTGTTATTGTTGCTGTAGTTCATGTCAGTATTCAAACATGTTTAGTTTACCGTTATGTACGTAAGTGATTTCACTGCCAACGCAACGTACAACACGGGACGATAAAGATCCTG
This sequence comes from Sarcophaga variegata, assembly GCA_932273835.1. Classification (NCBI taxonomy): domain Eukaryota; kingdom Metazoa; phylum Arthropoda; class Insecta; order Diptera; family Sarcophagidae; genus Sarcophaga; species Sarcophaga variegata. The sequence goes on from OW026362.1 coordinate 61,747,556, forward strand.
TCAAAGATTTTCTTACCCTTGGCATATTATAATACAACAACAACAAGAACAGCAATAACAACAACAAGAAACTGGGCATTATTATGGTTGTCATGTTAATGAACGACCGATACACTATGAGTTTTAATTTTCGAACATACTGTACTCGCAAGTACATGAATGATACACTACGATACACAATGTAGGAATCAATGCCATTTCAGGCACTGGCCATAGCCAAATACTCATGTATATGCTTTTAGAACTTCTCTCAAATATTTTGCTTTTTCTGTTTTAGTATCAGAATTTTTTTTCTTCTGTAATTTAAAAGAGGGTTTACACGCAAGTAAAACCCCTTTTTTCTGTCATTCGCTTTATTTTATACTCCCGCACCCCCTGTTGTGTTGAAATTTGTTTCACTTGATTAAATTTTAAAAATGTGCTGAAAATTATTTCCACTCTTCACTCTTTCGTTCCCTCTCTCTCCCTCTTTCTTGGCATTGGCTTTACAGCTCTTGAATATTTGCCTTGTCTGTGACAGTTTGTGGTCTCATCTGTTCGCATTTGAGCAGAATGATGGAAAAAATTTGCATAAAATCGTAATCGTAAGCCTTTGATTAAAATAATCAATCTCTGACAATCACAATGACATCGTAATCGTTAGAGATGCTTAGAGGAGATATGTTGAACTCTCTTTTGTTGCTAACGTTTGATGTATTAGAGGTGGAAGGATTAAGGAATTTTCTTCTGCTTTCTTTTGTTACATCCTTTATCTCCGCTATAAATCTGATGTAACTATTTAGTTGAAAAGAAATTCATCATGATTTCAGACAACTTGGAAAATAAAACTCTTTTCATCACCTCAATGAACCGTTTAATTAGATATTCCTTGGCTTTTTTGAGTAGTACATATAGTCCGTCGATCAATTTATAATATTTGCGTAATGGCAGGTACCATGATCCTGTTTATATTGTGTATTCTGTTAAATATCTAACATTGCTCTGTTAATCTTAACATTGCTTTGTTTTGTAGAATTTTTCTTCACACACATAAGTACATAGAATTATATTTAAGTGTTGCTATCAACAACAGTATGAGAGGTTTGTCAGCTAAAGGGTCCGCCAAATAATTTTTTTTTTTTTGAAAATGCTTTAAAAAAAAAACTACTGAATATTTTCTCAAATTTCTTTTTTTTTGTTTGAAAGTGCAATTCATTCAAATGGCTGCCTCGGCTGGCCATGCAGTAGCCTACACCAGAAGATGCCGATTTTGACAAAAAAAAATCATCTTTTCAGATGAAGCTCATTTTGATCTTGGCGGGATGTAAACAAGCAAAATTGTCACATTTGGGGGCACAGAAAACCCGCACGCATACATTGAAAAGCCGACACACCTAAAACGAGTCACTGTTTGGTGCGGATTTTGGTCTAGAGGCATAATTGGGCCATTTATCTACGAAAATGAGCAAGGAGTGGCCGTTACAGTCTATGGCGATCGTTAGGTCAGTATCTTTGTATGCAGGTGCGTAGGCAGAAGTTGATTTGATTTATTTGATTTATAATGATCTACATAGCACAACAAGATACTAAATCTTATAAGTGACAGTGCTATGTTTACAATCAATAAGGTATAAAAAATTAACATTAATTAAATATAAAAAATTAGAGAAAGTTAATTTATGTATATAAATATTAAATTAAATTAAGAAGGTAAAGTATAAAAATAATAATAATAATAATAATAATAATAATAATAATAATAATAATAATAATAATAATAATAATAAGAATAATAATAATAATAATTATACTAATAATAATAACAATAATAATGATGACCTAAAAAATTAAATCACAAAATTTACAAATATGAGAGTAAAATTTTAATTATGAAAATAATTTAAATAACTCCTTTTTGAACGCGTTTGCATTGCCCAGATTTTGGATGTTATTTGGTAAGGAATTCCAAAGACTAATGGTGTGTATAAAGAACTGTCGCTGAGACAGAAGAGTCCTGAATCGTTGCTGTATAATCCCCACACCCCGGTGGGATCTGGCAAACTTAATTTTACAATATAGATACTTCGGCTGTTTCGTGTAAATTATTTTATGAAGTAGAAGGAGGCATCTAATTTTCAGGAGATTATCAAATTTGATACCAAGAATCAGGTAAGCTAAATGAGAAATGTGATCCCGACGCCCCTTAAGGAAAACATACCTGGCTATGTTATTGTACGCCAGGTTAAGTTTCTGGTTGTCATCATAACTGCAATTTGCGTATATCTCACATCCATATAAAAGTACCGGAATCAAGTAAGTTTTAGCAAGTTGCATGCGAATGACAAAAGGAGTTGAATCAATGACAGCCCACAAATTTCGAAGCATGCCATAAATTCTGCCAACAATGACACTTATATGGGTAGACCACGATAATTTGTCATTAAAGACAATACCCAGATTAGTAGCCGACCTGACAAATTCAATTTTATTTCCCCTGATACTCAATTCAGGTATGACAAATGATCCGTTTGTTCTCGAAAGTGTAATACATTTAGACTTAGAAGGATTGATACATAGTCCATTGGCCGAGGCCCATCCGTCAATCCTTGCTAAGTCACGATTAATGTAGTCCAAACAAGAATAAATATTCTCCCTTGGAGTATATGTGTAAAGCTGCACATCATCAGCATACATGTGAACATTACAGTTAACCAAAACATCAGGTAGATCATTTATGTACATGCAAAACAGCAAAGGTCCAAGTATAGACCCCTGGGGAACACCTCTACTAATAGTAAGTGGATCCGAAACATTGCCATTGAAATGAACCTTCTGAAATCTGTTCGTCAAATAAGAATAAATTAGATTACAGGCAGTTTCGGAGAAATAAAACAGTTTTCGGAGCTTTTTCAATAGAACCGCATGATCGACTGTATCAAAAGCCTTAGAGTAATCAAGCAGAACCAAGAACGCCACACTATTCCCATCAAGTTCCGACCTAAGTTCCTCAACTACATTTACCAGAGCGGAAGTACAACTCCTACCTTTCATGAAGCCCGACTGATTAACCGTTAAGAAATTATGGCCCCTCAGATATTCATCGATTTGTCTGGCCATGATATTCTCCAATACCTTGGATAAAAAAGGAAGGATTGCAATTGGCCTGAACTCACAATTAGTTTTGGGAATGGGAAGGATTTTAGCCAGTTTCCAACTTTCAGGAAAAGAAGACTTAGTCAGAACTGTGTTGAACAAGTAAGTATAGTAAGGCAAAAGTTTAGGAGTCAGAGCCTTCAAGAATAAAGGATGCAAATCATCAGAACCAACTGCATTCGATTTTACCTCTGAAATACATTCCAAAACCTCAAACTGATTTACGCAACGAAAGCTAAAGGAATACTGTGGTGGAACACAACAGAGGTCATCATACAAGTCACCATTAGACCTTGGGACCCTAGAATTTACGAACTGGTCATTAAGCTTGTCCACATCCACATCAATATCAGCCTTTGGACATTTTCGGCCTATTCCTATTTCACGAATTACATTCCATTTAGACTTGTTGTCCATAGCATTAGAAAACTTTCCGCCATAATACAATCTTTTTGCAGTTCTTATGCTCCTGGTAACTTCCATCCGTGTAAATCTATGTAAAGCTTTCAAATCATCCGTCCTAAACCTCTTCCATCTCCTGTAAGCACTATCCCTCCTCTCAATGAGTGCTTTTATTTCCGCATTAAACCAGGGCTGTTGTTTAGGTTTGATGTGCTTGGTTTTGACAGGAACGCACCTGTCATAGAGCAAACGCACTCTGTCCTGAATAAACGATAATTGGTCATTCGCATTACCCAGTGTGTATACCTGGTCCCAAGATACGCTATCCAGTTCAATATTCAGAGTTGCATAATCAATGTTTCCAAAATCACGATACGTAATATATTTGTCCACGGGACGAGTTACGGACAAATTATAATTAAGGAAGAGAAGGTCATGGTTGGAGAAGCAGGAAGCAGAAATTTGGTCATATAACAATACCCTGTCAATGTGATTCACAAATATAAGGTCTATCAAGCTACTGGATGTTGAGTGGAAATGTGTAGGTGTTGACACATTTACAGGACTGAGGTGAAGTGAGAGCATTGGTCCAATAAGGGGATTATCAAGTAGAAGGTTATTGTTAAAGTCACCTACAATAACTATGTCGTCATATCGAATGGTAATATCCTCAAGAGTTGAAATAAAAGGATCAAAATTTAAACTAGAATTCGGTCTATATACACAACCAAGAAGAAGTTTCGGACCATCGCCTGTTGATATTTCCAGAAACAAATATTCAATCTCGCTCCCAATGTGATTTAATAATTTTTCCTTACAAAGTATACCATTACGAACATAAATCGCAACTCCACCACCCCTGGCCCTGGTCGCATTACCATTAACCAAGATTCTCCTATCTGATCGGAAAAGTTTAAAGCCCTGTAAATTAAAAACTGTATCCTGAACATCCCAGGGTAACCAAGTCTCAGAGACGCAAATAACGTCAATACCTGCTGCCACAAATAAGTACCTAAATTCATCATGTTGAACGAATTTTTGTTCACAAAAATTGAAGAGGAGGATATTGGCAACATTTGGCAGCCGCAGAGCTGATGTCGTTTGGCCACCTCGGAGCTGCGATTTGACACTAATTTCACTAATTAGCTTCCATAGGGGATCCTTTCCAACACAGCATAAAGCTGCCATGCTACCTATCAATCTTCCTCCCCAGACAAGTAACAAAGTCCCAAATTAAAACCAATGTCATTGGAATCTTGGAATATTAAGTCGCCGTGGTCTAGTAGGCAGTGTATTGGCTTATTAGACGAAAAGCCAGGATTCGAGCCCCAGGCCAGACATCAAAATAAAATACAAAAAGTATTTCTGCGACCTCTCAGCAGATTTCTGGCAAAAACTCTGAGAGTAAATAAAATTGCCATGAAAAGTTTCTCAAAAATCTGTCGTTCGAAAACGACTTTAAACTGTAGGTCCCGCCACTCATGTATAAAAAAATTAACACGCACAACACAAGTGGTGTGAGAAACTAGGTCGTAATCCTGACTGAAGGGTTGTAATGACCAATTACGTACATACGTCGTTGGAATCTGTAGTCGCCGTAGTCTAGTAGACAGTATGTTGGACAAGTGCAAGCGGCCATAGTTGACCCTATTCATAATTGGTCATTACAAGCCTTCAATCAGGACTACAAACTAGCTTCTCACACCTCTTATATTATGCATGAGTGGCGGATCTACAGTTTAAAGTCGACTCCGAACGACAAATCTTTGAGAAACTTTTCATGGCAAATTTCTTTACTTTCAGAGGCTTTGCCTGAAATCTACTGAGATATTTCGTTTTGATATTTAACCTGGCGTTAGAACCGTGGCCTTACGTCTAATAAGCTAACACACTACCTACTAGATTAGTCGACCCTATTAAGAGGGCGAAAAAGAGGCCTAACCAAGAATAATGGATCAGAAAACTTTTACTGCATGTCTGGAGGTCTAGATCTGATTATCGCAAGTAATTTTGTTGGTTGAAAAATCAGACTCACTAGACTGCATTTGATTTGAATAAATCGCTACATATTGTACTTTATTATGATCGATCCGACTATGCTAAGATATGTCTTCAATTTTATGCAGAAAAAACTAAACATTTATTCCACCTTATGCATCATATCTTATATGATTTAATGGTTAACCTTATCAGATAAGCAGTGCCAACTAAAAAATTTTCATGTACACTTTCCTTTATAAATACTATACTTAACCCTTTCATGCCCGAATTTTTTGGGCCAGAGCTAAAATTTTTTTAAGGACATGTGTTTGTTAGTCATGGCCTAAATATGAAGTGATATTAAATTCAGAGTCCTACGTAGTCTGGTTTTACACGTTTTTAACCCAGCTTGTTTGCAAAAAAAAAATTTTTTTAAATTAAAAATTGCCGAATTTATGAACAAAAATGTACAATGTTGCCTATAGGCAACATCGGGCATGAAAGGGTTAATGGTAAAATTATTTCAATTCATAAGCCTCGCTATAGCCAGCATATTTTTAATATCAAGTAATACAGTGAGCGTCAAAAGAAACTGTACCATAAAAAAATAATAAATTACCGTTATTTTTAATTTAAAATTGTTTCATTGCCAGTTTTTAAAATTGAAAAAAAAGTAACAAAAAATTTCGAAATGTTGACAAATTTTTTCGGGTACTCTCCTTAAGTGGTAAAAGTTAAGTTTGGTGAGTGATTGTTAGAATTTTATACTTAGTGTACACATTCTTTTGACAATCACTGTAAGTCTTCAATTTTATGCTGAAAAAACTAAACATTTATTGCATCAAAGACGTATATGACTTTGGTTAAACTTATCAGAGGAGGGCCCACAAAAAAATTTTGCTGTACACTTTCCTTTATAAATGGTGAATTTTTTTCAATTCATAAATTCATAAGCCTACCTATGTGCCAGCAGTTATTTAATTTGAAATGAAATATAAAATGTAGCACCCCCAAAAGGAAAATAGAAAATCATTTTTCTAGAATAAATTTAATTACGCTCTACAAACAAATGAGAATGCCGTTGACGATGACGATGCTGATGATATCTGATTGGCAATGTCTATAATTGTGAATATTACTACACCCTAATAAATATGGGCAAATAAATTTAAAACCAATTTGAAATAATAACGTGTTGCCATATGCAACACGGAATTACAAATTTACACGATGTTCGATTATTCGTTATACGACTGTAAAGCGTTTATTATTGAAATTTCAAAAGACTGAAACAATTTGTAACTGAAAATAAATAAATTGTAATATAAAAACTTAAAATGAAATGAAATGAAATATTTAAACAAGAAAAAAAATTCTTTTAAACCTAAATATACTCGCACGAATAAAATAAAATAAAATGATAATAATGATAAAAATGATGATATAAAAATTAATGATGAAAAGCTGCAATTTTTCTTTTTATTTCAATTTTTTTTTTATCAATACTCGTATACTAAACAATACCCATGAATATCACATACAAATAATGAAACACTGCATTAGTGTACAGTGGTGAAGAAAAGTTTATAAACGTTTTTATTGAATTTACAAAATTAAAAAAAAAACAATATAGTGAGCGTCAAAAGGAACTGTACGCTAAGGATAAAATTCTGATAATCATCAAACTAAACTTTTACCACTTAAGGAGAGTGCCCGAAAAACTTTCACAATATTTCGAAATTTTTTGTAAATTTTTTTTATTTCAATTTGAAAAACTGGCATTGAAACAATTTTAAAATAAAAATAACGGTAATTTATTAATGCACAGTTGCTCTTGACACTCACTGTATTTATTTATGAAAGCAGTATACAATTTTGAGCTGAAAAAGCATAATCGCCACTCTATTTTAGTCGATATGTTAAGTTTAATGGCTTAGGTTAGGTTAGGCTAGAGGACGTGTACTTGTCAATTAAGACAAGTACAGTACCCGGAGGTCGAATTGACCCATTGTACAATATCCTAGTTTCTCACACCACTTTATGTTGTGTGTGTTAATTTTATACATGAGTGGTGGGACCTACAGTTTAAAGTCGACTCCGAACGACAGATTTTTGAGAAACTTTTTCATGGCAATTCTATTTACTATCAGAGTTTTTGCCAGAAATCTGCTGAGAGGAAGTCGCCGCAGAGATACGTTTTGTATTTTGTCTTGATGTCTGGCCTGGGGCTCGAACCCTGGCTTTTACGTCTAATAACCCAAAACACTACCTACTAGACTACGGTGACTTCAGTTTAATGGCTTAGTTATGGAAGTTTGGTTGCCAAAATTTTAAGGTGATTGGTTGTCGATTGCCATCCTTAGGCAAACCATAAGAGTACGGTTTGGTGCTGTTAACGTTAATCTGCTCGCAATCTGATCATAACCTTTAAATGCTAAGCTATTGCTCTGTTAATTATCTTCAAACGATTTGATCATGAATTCTATGATCTAATGGAGATCTGTGTACGATCGGTTGCTGATATGTTAAAGGTCATGTACTATTTTTGAATTTGGTGCTGATAATGTTAATGACAGATCTGCTCACAATCTGTTTATAACCTTTTAATCCTAAGGTAATGGTCTGTTAATTATCTTCAAACGATTTCATATTGAATTCTATGATCTAATGGAGATCTGTGTACGATCATTTGCTGATATGCTAATTTCACTAATCTTCTTGAATTTACTACACATGTTGTCAGGGGTTTTCTTGCCAGAGCTCGAACTGATGTAATTTATACTGATTTCAGTAAAGCTTTTTGATAGGGTTGATCATAGAATTTTGCTTCTTAAACTTTCATTAATTGGTATTCCTGATATTATTTATCGTTGGCTAGACTCCTACCTCTCCCTTAGGACTCAGAGGGTATTGTCTAAGACTGTATATGTTACTTCTGGTGTTCCGCAGGGTAGCCATTTGGGACCTTTACTGTTTTTATTGTTCCTTAATGATCTTCCTTCTGCTATTTCTGATTGTAATATTCTGATGTATGCTGACGACGTTAAATTATTTTATAATTTTGATGATGATCATGGTCAGGCTGTTCTTCAGCGAAATATTGATTTGTTTGTAACATGGTGCAGAATTAATTTAATGGATCTTAACTTGAAGAAATGTAAATGCATGGTTTTCTCTCGCGGGGGCGTAATTCCGTCCATTTATGTGATTAATTCTTGCCCTTTGGAAACTGTGACTAGATTTCTTGATTTGGGAGTATTATTGGATATGAAACTGTCTTTTAGTGATCATATTAGTATGATGATTGGCAAGGCTCGCGGTGTTCTTGGTTTTGTGAAAAGATGGCCTAGGGAATTCATTGATCCTTATATAACAAGACTGCTATACATTTCACTGGTTAGACCTATTTTGGAGTATGCATCTATTATTTGGAATCCATACTATCGTTGTCATAGTGATTCAATACAGTCTGTGCAGAAGCAGTTTTTATTATTCTGTTTACGTGGCTTAGGATGGGATTATGCCAATTGGTTTCCCTCATATGAGGCTAGATTAGGTTTGACGAAACTTCCAACTTTAGAACGTAGAAGGGCTGTTTAGACTGTTTTATTGTTAGGCTGTTTTGTTTTTAATCTGGTTAAAGGTGATATTGATTCTGAGTTTTTGCTTTGTAACCTGAATTTCAGTATTCCAGCAAGATTTTCATGGCACTATCGTCATCTTTCTTTAGATTTTTATAGAAAGAACTATGGATGTAATTTTCCTGATTTTAATTTTCTTGATTTTAATTGTAGTGTTTGTAATATAAAACGTAGCTTATATGCTGGCATTAATTTGTAAATTATTATATAAAAATGTATTTTCGTTCTTGTCATTGGTAGTTCATGTTTATTGTAACTTTATTCAGATTGTGATTAAGTTCTGCAGCTGATTTATGTTCTCGTTGCCATTACTTTTCCCTTACCCGCTACAGTCCAGACTGTAGTATGTACGTGTCCCTACGTAATGGGGACGAGTCCTCCGCGGTCGGGTGAGGGTGGGTTAGTGTGAGGCCGGGGACGTTCGAAAAAAAAACGTGATGTTGATCTCGATTGCTCTTAAATATTTTGAATTAAAATCCTTGATCGGCTAGAAAACTAAATCCTTTTCGGGTTAAACTTTTTTCTGACACTGCATGTAACAATCATTTTTAAGCTTTGCAGGATCGAAAATCAATCGCTAACTTTGGTAGTTTCCAAGACAAGGAGTAGGCAACTGTTTGGCATATTTTATTCATTTGCGGACTCGCGATCATTAATTTCATGCCGTCGTTGGAATTACAACGCTTCTCTGCCCTTTATTCTAGCTTGAACTCGAATATTTATGTCAATCAAATTTTAACTATACGATATGAATGAAACTAAAGACTAAAGTTTGCCAGAATATTTGACTTCAAAAGCCTTAAAGTCTTGCAGGTTAGGTTTAGGTTTAGGTTAGAGGATGTGTACTTACCAACTGAGGTAAGTACAGTACCCAGAGGTCCAGTTGACTCATTGTACAACGTCCTAAAGGGGAGAGAATAATAGGAGAGATAGGGAAAAAGGAGAGGAAGAAGGAAGGGGAGAAAAAGGAAGCAGAGGAATTACACAAACTAAGAAAACGCACAAGAGAGCGTAACTACACTAGTGAAGCCCTAGCCTTTCTCAACCAGCTCAAACTAATAATGAATTTACGGAGAGTCTTGATGTCGGCCCCGACACAGAATTCAAACCCTCAATGAAGCCCAGAAAAGGGTCTTCAACCTCGACCTACTAGGGGCTGGACAGTTACAGAGGAGGTGTTAGATATTCTACAACTCCTCCTGATAGCAACAAACCCTGCAATAGTCAGGCTAGTATCTGTTTCAGATCCTAATCTCGCAGTGCCCCGTAATAAACCCAATAACTAACCTTAAGCTGACCTTATCCAAGCCCAGCAGCCAGCTTGTTCTTACACTGTCTACAGCAGACCATAGACACCTAGAAACATAGGTTAGGTTAGAGGACGTGTACTTGTCAATTAAGACAAGTACAGTGCCCAGAGGTCGAATTGACCCATTGTACAACGTCCTAGTTTCTCACACCACTTATGTTGTGTGTGTTAATTTTATACATGAGTGGTGGGACCTACAGTTTAAAGTCGACTCCGAACGACAGATTTTTGAGAAACTTTTTCATGGCAATTTTATTTAATCTCAGAGTTTTTGCCAGAAATCTACTGAGAGGAAGTCGCCGAAAAAATACTTTTTGTATTTTGTCTTTGATGCCTGGCCTGGGGCTCGAACCCAGGCTTTTGCGTCTAATAAGCCAACACACTACCTACTAGACTACGGCGACTTCAAAAACATAACAACCCCATCCATTCTCCCAACGCCTCTGCTCTTGCCCCCTGACCCCATCCATTGATGAGACCGTAGAGGTGGCAGATTGGGGGATCAGTAAGTCTTGCACGATGAATAGGCGATTTTAATGAGACGTGATTGTGTGATGGAAATCGAACACACAATTCTTATGCTGATTGCTTAACACACTATCCATTTAACCACCACAACACATAAAGTTTTCATTACGTTTGTTGAAAACAAATTCATTATTCTGTGGTGTTTCAGTTTTCTCAATCACTGTACACCATAGAGTTTATCAAATATTTTCAAAATAAGCGTCTGTGATAACAAAACAAAAAAAAATAAAGAAAAAACAGAAAAAAAAATTAAAAGGGGGTTGTTGTCCTCCTTATCAGCTTTTACGAATGTTGCTTTAAAAGGTGGTTGTACGCCGCAGCATAACTATGGAAGAAGTATCGCATTATTTAGACACAAAATACACAGGCTGGCGAATACCAATGATCCTTAAAACTGAAAGAAAAAAAATGTTAAAATATAACAAAGCAAACAAAGGACTCAAACAAAAACCCGAAACAACAGCAACAACAACAACACCAAAAAACGATACGAAATAAAAGAGAAGAGAATGAAATCATAAATTACTCATTAGACTCGTACAGCAGCAGCTGCACCAAAACACAGAAAATAAAAATCGTAACGAAAAACTTCTATGCTTTGTGGTTGTGCCTCTGCCAGTGCCTGTGTTGCTGTGTATCTGTGTCTGTATCTCTAATTTTGATATACACGTCGCTGGTTATTGACTATATAACGTCGTTGTTGTTGTTGTTGTTGTTGTTGTTTTTGTTTAGTTATTAAGTTATACTGACTCACTGACTGACTGGATTTGTTTGATAGAGCATATGTACGTATGTGTATGTGTATGTGTTGTCTGAGTAGAAAGAAAATTAAATCCTTAAACAAACACACATACACAGCCACACACACTTGCCCATATTTTTTGTAGCACATGCCATAATTTTCAAATCGAATTTTATCGAATTTTATCGTTTTTTTTTTTTTGTTTTCATTATTATTGTTGAGGACAATACATAGACCAGCCAGCAATCGAACATAAAATAACGAACATTTTTAAGGTTCTGGGAAATTTTTCTTTCTCTTCTGAACTGTTTTTGTTTTCAAAATGTTTAATGTATTGGAATTTCAAATGCATTGTGTGATTCAGTTTACAATTAAAAAGAAGAGAAAACATGCGGGTCCACTTGTAATTGTTGTTTAGAATCATAGAAGCGGGAATCATACAATAGAAGGTAGAAATTCTTGTAAAGTGCTTGGGTTTAGAATTTTTGTGCATAACTCAGCATGAAAATGGTTTAGCAGATAATGCTGATTTTATGGCAACTCATAGCAATTCTTTAAAGAAAGTATGGTGCTTAGATTCCTTAAAAAAGATAAATAATCCGCTTTTCCTCATCAACATCACTACAGAGGTGGTTATAAGCGAACCTAGCTGTTGCATTCAGACAGTGAGAAAACTCTACAACAATGGCCTCTTTAGATATCGAAATTGCAGAATACAATCATGAACGGGTCTTATGTGTCTTATAATTGGTCTCGAATTACCATTCTATTCAGGTTTCGTTGACTACCTTTTCCGCCTTCTCTTAACAATCATACGTTAAGTCTCCCTTATGATAGTGGCAAATGGAATACAAAACAGAATCAGAGAAATTGGTACCAGCTTTTTTAGCCACCTAATTCAAAACTACATACATATATACATTCATACATACATACATGCATACATACATACATACATACATACATACATACATAATTAGTCATTATAACCAGTCAGGATTACGACCTAGTTTCTCACACCACTTGTGTTGTGTGTGTTAATTTTATACATGAGTAGCGGGACCTACAGTTTAAAGTCGACTCCGAACGACAGATTTTTTGAGAAACTTTTTCATGGCAATTTTATTTACTCTCAGAGTTTTTGCCAGAAATCTGCTGAGAGGAAGTCGCCGTATAAATATTTTTTGAATATTGTTTGATGTCTGTCCTGGGGTTTGAACCCTGGCTTTACGTCTAATAAGCCAACACACTACCTACTATACTACGGCGACTTCAGTTCAAATCTACATTAATGTAGTTTAATACATAGTGTGTAGGCTAGTTAGAGCTGTGACCGTGGTTTAACTCCTGGCTCAGACATTTGAAGACGAAAATATAAAAAAATATTTCTTTCGGCAACTCTGCAGTCTTTTGGCAAAAGCTTTGAGAGTAAAATTAAATTGCCATGAACACTTTTTCAAAAATCTGTCGTTCGGAATCGACTTTAAACTGTAGGTTCCGCCATTCATGAATAAAATTAACACGCGTAATATGGGTGCTGTGAGAAGCTACGTCGTAATCATGCCTAAAGGATTATAATACCCAATTAAGTAAGCAATCTCCCTGGGGCCAGGAGATACAAAAACAATACCCAATGTTTTATTTTTAATAACTCACGAAAAATTCTGCTCGTTCCGAAGGCTTTCTGGTATAAAGTTTAGCTCCTAAGTATACGAAGCCAATACTGCGGAGATGTTAAAAACGTATGTGCTCTGGATATTGGAAATCGTTGTAAAGCTTATTGGGTTAAGAGGAGAAATTGTCATTTTTAATTTGCAGCGCGTGTTGTAGTCATGGTAGTGTAGTAAAGGGTCCGCCAAATAACTTTTTTTTGAAAATGCTTTAAAAAAAACTACTGAATATTTTCTCAAATTTCTTTTTTTATTTGAAAGTACAATCCTTCCGGTTAATAATGGAAAATAATTTCATTCAAATGGCTGCCTCGGCTGGCAGTAGCCTACACCATAAGATGCCGATTTTGGCAAAAAAAAATCATCTTTTCAGATGAAGCTCATTTTGAGCTTGGCGGGTATGTAAACAAGCAAAATTGTCGCATTTGGGGCACAGAAAACCCGCACGCATACATTGAAAAGCCAACGCACCCAAAACGAGTCACTGCTTGGTGCGGATTTTGCTCCAGAGGCATAATTGGGCCATTTTTTCTTCGAAAATGAACAAGGAGTGGCCGTTACAGTCAATGGCGATCGTTATCGAGCCATGTTGAACGAATTTTTGTTGACAAAAATTGAAGAGGAGGATATTGGCAACATTTGGTTTCAACAGGACGCCGTTGGACTATTATTTGTGGGGTGCCGTCAAAGATAAGTTATTTGGCGGACCCTTTAGTTAATTTGTTGACTTATTAGACGTGAGGACACGGTTCAAACCCCAGGTCAGACATCTCGATCAAATCGAAATATTAAAAAATCTTTCTTCGGCGGCTTCCTCTCAGCAGATTTGTGGCAAATTCTCAGAGTGTAAATAAAATTGCCATGAAAAGCTTCTTCTGCAATGAAAATATGTCGTTGGGTTGTGACTTTAAACTGTAGGTCCCGCTACCCACTTCTTCAAAATAAGGATCGCTCAAGCTCTAAACATAGATTTTGTGAAGAGAGAAACGAATCACTAGAACACATATTTTTTGCCTATGCGGAGTTAATGCTTTTTGGAATGAAACAAACGGGTACTTGTAGTCGGGCGTAGTATAGTAGTTAGTGTTTTGACTTATTAGACGTGAAGCCATGAAATGTTTCTCAAAAACCTGTCGTTCAGAGTCGACTTTAAACTGTAGGTCCCGCCACACATGTACATATAAAATTAACACACACAACATAAGTGGTGTGAGAAGCTAGGTCGTAATCCTGACGGAAGGGTTGTAATGATCAATTATGTATGTATGTATGTATATTATTGGGTTCGGAATATTAAATTTACAAAACAAAATTTTATTTTTAAGGCCGGAAACTACAGAAACTGTCTCAGACTGCAGTGCATCCTTGTATTCTTGAGTACAACAAGAGTAAAATGGATGAAACCAATCTTACCACTTTAACTGCCATCATAGTCAAAACAACACTTGGGTCACCGAAATGGTAAAGGGTCCGCCAAATAACTTTTTTTTTTGAAAATGCTTTAAAAAAAATTCTAAAAAAAGGAATTTGAGAAAATATTCAGTAGATTTTTCTTTAAAGCATTTTCAAAAAAAAGTTATTTGGCGGACCCTTTATATCCTTAATCGAAAATTAAAAAATTATTTTTAATATTATTGGACAGTGTTATACCTCAATTGGAACAAAGCGAAAGAAAAGTTTTTTTTTTTAATTTTTGTGGATCAATAGTTTAAAGTACGAATCCAAACACAGATAAGTTTTCATCAGAAAACTGAGCGAATTATTTATTGTTTCAAATATCTTCCAAATTAATCATTTCCAGTCTCTGTTATTATTTTGGGAAATATTCCAGTCCATTGCCGCACTATATTCGTTTCACGTGATGTCACAGAAAATATGGGTTTTAATTGCGTTAAACATCTTGCACTCATAAAATCTACATACAGTGAGTGTCAAAAGAAACTGTACATTAAAAAAATATGCATTAATTACAATTAGATTACCGTTATTTTTATAATAAAATTGTTTCATTGCCAGTGTTTTTAAATTAAAATTAAAAAAAAATTTCCAAAAAATTTCAAAATATTGTGAAATTTTTTCGGACACTCTCCTTAAGTGGTAAAAGTTGAGTTTGGTGATTGCTAAAATTTTCACCTTACAGTACAGTTTCTTTTGTTACCCACAGTACATTTTTCTTTTCCACTTTTTTTTCTTTTTATAGTTTTACTACATCATTAATATGCCTTGAAAATTTCATATTTTTTTAATTCTTTTAAAGTATCGTACAACTGCCATTACAATTTCAATTTAATGCTTCGTTGCGTAAAGTTTTTTTTTTTTGAAACACTACTCGTCACATTTGTTTTTTTTTTACATAAAAACTAGCATCCTCTCATAACTTTATTAAAAAACAAAATATACCCGTAAACACACACGGCCAGAAAACAGCATATTTTTGTTAAAATTATTTGAATGTTCACAGATGTGCCTGAGCATCGGTTTAATTGCACGCATTAAACGCGTTATGCCTACAAAGTAACACGAACTGCTGCTGCCCGTACATTACATTACAGACATTACGGGCATTATAGAAATGAAATAAAAATTCCCAACAACTGTTCCAGTTTTTTGAAAAAAATTCAGCTTCTTTTTGACACAAATTAATTGAAAAATGTAATCCTTTAAATGTATATTTATTTTTCCTTTAATTAAGATCCTTAAGTGTTGTTATCCTTACAAATGTTCTTCAATTACTGATCGTTCTTTAAGCAAATAATGAAACGCGATCTTAACTTATGGCATTTCTTATAGTCATCGTCGATATTTCTTCACATCACTCTCTTTCTGTATAAAAATCTACAGGTAACTCTGTGTGTACTCTTTCTTCTCCTTGTCTTATTTCTCTGCTTCTTTTTGTATCCTTGTTTGTGTGTGTTAAATTCCTTTAAGTTTTCTCTCTCAATTATTTGTTGAAAATTTGTTTCCATTGTTTGTATTCCTTTCCACTCAAAACCACCCTTAAGGTTTTGTTTGTGCTTTAAAAGAAAACCTAAAGACGTTAAATGCAACAGACATGATTTTGTTATTGTTGTTGTTGTTGTTTTCTTAATATTGGGTAAGAGCAAAAATAATTTCTCAGACTGAACAATTCGTCCAAATTGCACATTTTTATTCTTTTTTTTATGAATTGTCAAGGTTAAGAAGAGCTTAGGTTAGGTTAGGTTAGGTTAGAGGACGTGTACTTGTCAATTAAGACAAGTACAGTACCCGGAGGTACCCATTGTACAACGTCCTAGTTTCTCACACCACTTATGTTGTGTGTGTTAATTTTTTATACATGAGTGGTGGGACCTACCGTTTAAAGTCAACTCCGAACGACAGATTTTTGAGAAAATTGTTCATGGCAATTTTTATTTACTCTCAGAGTTTTTGTCAGAAATCTGCTGAGAGGAAGTCGCCGAAGAAATATTTTTTTTATTTTGTCTTGATGTCTGGCCTGGGGCTCGAACCCACGCCAACACACTACCTACTAGACTACGGTGACTTCCGAAAAAGGAAGAGCTTAATTGGAACGCAATTGGATTCAGCATTACTTGGTGAATCTTAAATTAAAAATAAAAAAAAATTGGAAAAAAAACGTGGCACAGTGTAATGATTAAAGTACTCCACAATAAACCTAAGAAATCCGAGGTAAAACTCAGTAGAAGGCTTTCGAAGTTATAAAATTAAGAGTCAATACAATTCTTTTCAAAAAGACCAGTTAGAAAGTACTTTGAGCTCCCCTAACCCCAAAAAAGATAACATCAATAAGGAACATTATAGAAAAATCAAGCAGTACCACCTCTTGAAAAGGAGTAGTTCCTCACTGCAAAAGTTCCGCACCACTACGACCAAAACATGTTCAAAGGGGTGTTATTTCTTTTCAAAGACAGAGGGACCTGCAATCAGTCAAGGAGCTACTACAGTCAGCCAGTCAACTAACTGACCAAAATAGTCATTATAAACCTTGAGTCTGGATTACGACCTAGCCTCTCACAACATCTGTGTTGTGTGTGTTAATTTGATCCAAGATCGGCGAGACATGCAGCTTAACGTCGACTCCGCACGACAAGTTTTACGTGCCCAGATATCTGCAAAAAGTGGACAAAGAAAATTTTTTTGGATTTGAAACTCGACCTTGAGTTTAAAAAGCCTACGCACTACCTACTAGACTACGACGACTTTAAACTCTGAGCTTTAAAAAACGTTATTTAGAGGAGTGTCAGGCTAAATAGCCTTTCAACCCATAATAATATGCACATACAGAGCAGCAGTTGTTTTAAACTTAGCATACTCCGTACCCTGTTATGGCTTAAGATGATGATTCCAATCGTAAGTGGCAAGAAATTCTAATGAGTAACTTACTTATCTGTGAGTGTTGATTCGGTATCCAATGGAGATTGTGATCTGGTCCTCTATTTAAGAAAGAAAAATTTTTAATACTCACTTTCTCTTTCCTTCTTCGTAGAACTCACTTGCAGATACTGGAGCACAATGCAATGCAAAAATAGACGCTGATGGTCTCGGAAAAAAAGTGTAATTACAGAAGATATCAGCATCTGTTTCCAGTGTCAACATTTAATTCATCCAAGAGGACCAAAAGAGCTTCCTCCTGAAGGAAGTTGCAATTCTGTCGTCTCTGAAGATAAGTTTTTTATCGAATAGTTTATTAGAGACTATAAACTGTAGGATGCAGCTCTTAAATGGCCCTAAAAACCTGCAACTCGGTGTCACAAATGTGAACCGCAACAAATTCGTTGCAGTCACATACATAAATAATTCGTCATTACAACACTTTTGTCAGGTTTACGACCATGTTTCTCACACTACTTATGTTGTGTGTTTTAATTTTATACAAAAGAGGTGGAAGCTACAGTTTAAAGTTGTCCGAACGACAAATTTTTGAGAAACCTTTCATGGCAATTTTATTGAATCAAGATCAAAATTAGCTTCATCTGAAAAGATGATTTTTTTTGCCAAAATCGGCATCTTCTGGTGTAGGCTACTGCATGGCCAGCCGAGGCAGCCATTTAAATGAAATTATTTTCCATTATTAACCGCAAGGATTGTAGTTTCAAATTAAAAAAGAAATTTTAGAAAATATTCAGTAGTTTTTTCTTTAAAGCATTCTCAAAAAAAAAAAAATATTTGGCGGACCCTTTATATGAGGGATCGGGATGAACTGTCATGCATTGATATTGACAGTTTGAGTTGCTTCATCGGAAGCTCCGAGTGGTTTCCGGACTAGGGGAAAATGTGAAACTGCGGTAACATAATGGGGGCTGAATGTGGCCTAAGTGTGTCCGCTCATAACGCCAGCAAGGGGACAGTCACTTAATATATTAAATAAACACTTTTTCCCTTATCTAATATTATTATTATGCCGTGTTAGGTTTCGTATGGAATGTAAATATTGAATATAAATGTGTGCTGAATACAAATGTGTGTGTATGTGTGTATGCTATACTATGCAATACATACGAGGGGGGGTTGTTGTTTGCTGTTTGTATTGCTTTTATTTACTTTCTTATAACCAAAAAGCACTCAAATATTATTTTCTTAATTTGCGTCTTGTCTGAAATACAAAAAAAAACCAAGGAACTCTCCCCTTCAGAATATTCATACAAACAAAGATACGACGACGAGTATACAATTCTTATAAGAAATTCCTTGAGTTACGTGAAAAAAAGGCAGACAGTGAGGCAGACAGGCAGAGAGGCAAGAAAGTTAAATAAAAGCAACATGTCGTTTTAAATATTTGCACAGACATTCGTACAATATTTTGGTTATGGAAAGCATATTCGCAAGAACACGAATAACGGTATTGCATGGCAAAAGAATACAAATATGTATTCGGGCGGGCGAATTATTTATGGCCACCAAAATTTTGTTGGTAAATCGAATAGAATTTTATGTGAAAATATTTACTTAAACTGTACGGCGGGCGCATGGTAGACACAAAAAACTTGATTTTTATTTCACTTTTGTTTTGGGGGTTTTGGAATTTCAAGAAGAAGGTGGCTTCAAATGACGACATACTCGTACTCACTCGTATTATGTACACCACACAACAACCATTGGGAAACAAAAAAAAAAGCACTGAAGTTTAGATTACAATTTATGTTTGATGAGGGTGTTGGTTGGAGAGTATCACCCAAAATTACTTTACAGGGAGTCCTGTTTTATATTTACTTTATTTGCAGCAGCCTGACCAGCCGCCACAGGGCAATATTTATGACTTTGCCAAGTCAAAGGGCGTTATGGGGGAGGACTGAGAGAGTTTATATTCTGGGAAAGCAAAAGCAGTATTAATTAGTAGAGCGATATATTTTTATTTGAAACTTAAAACACAAGGAATTCAATAAGAATGGCTGAACTATGTACTATGTAAGCATGATGATACAAATATTTATTTTAAATTTAATTAAAAAAGAAATGAAAATAAAGTTCAATTAATTATTTCTTCTCTGAAAGGGAAGTTAAGGATAAGTGACGATAAGTCGCTGGAGAAATTTTTGTTAATATTTCGTTTAATTGGAGATGTTTGAACAGGGGTTTGAAACGTGGCCTCACGTCTAATAAATCAACATCTACATACTCCATCACGGTGACTACACAAGTGATTACATAACTGACGTAACTGCACATATATCACGTGGCTTTGCGCAGCCACATTCCATTCAATTAAAAATGCCTTAATGTACCTTAAAAAGAGTCTTCTAGGCCAAGCCGCCCAAACTCTTTTAAACATCGGGCAAAGGGTTTTTATTTTAAATTCAGTGCTGCCAGGGATGCCAAAACCGATGTTCCTAGTATTTTCGCACGATCATCGATCTTTTCTTTCTCTTCCGAGTTGTAACTTCATTAGAAATCACGCGTAAACGCGAATGGCTGACGAGCATTCATCTCTATTAGGCTGTTTACCGTGAAGGTTAGGTTAGAGGACGTGTACTTGTCAATTAAGACAAGTACAGTACCCGAAGGTCGAATTGACCCATTTGCCGTGAAAGACCACATAATAAATGTTAATTCGGTAAAGAAATAAGGGCTCCCTGGTTTAAGGTTTGGCTAGCTTAACCTAGACATCAAACAAGTGCTCTCTTCTGCACAGGAAATGTCAGTGCGGAGTGGAGGGGAGGTATTTATAAATAATTTCTTGAATAATTAAGGCATAGAGAACGGAGGTTTCCAGTTTCGGGCTTGTTCTGGCAAATTCGTCCGCAATGCATTTTCCAGACACGTTTCTGTACCAGAACCATAAAAATGGAGTTCTTCGAATAATATGCAAAAGATCGGCAAAATAGGGTGCATTTTTAAACAAGCTTAGACAACGAAAGGGACGCTCGAGAGGGGTTTCCGAGCATATCCATATATTTCAAACGAATCTTCTGCTACTAACCAGTCATTTAATCGTCATGAATATGGCAAGCTTTCCGCCTGAAAGATATTGCAATGATGCGGAAATCTAAATGAGTTCTTGATATCCATGTCCATACTATACACACCATACTTCGTTTTCTTATTCATCTACGGATCAGCGATATATGGTTCCAAA
Source organism: Sarcophaga variegata (assembly GCA_932273835.1). Classification (NCBI taxonomy): domain Eukaryota; kingdom Metazoa; phylum Arthropoda; class Insecta; order Diptera; family Sarcophagidae; genus Sarcophaga; species Sarcophaga variegata. The sequence continues at coordinate 61,768,533 of OW026362.1, forward strand.
TAATTTTGAGGAGAATTAGGCTTTACGTTACAATTTGCTTAAGTAAACATTTTCTTTGAGTGTTCTAAACCTCACCATCGTGTTAGTTAATCCTTTGATTACATTATATTGCAGCTAACAACGTCCTATATCACGGCAGCGTTTCGGTTAGCATTTACTTAACTTACTTAATTAATCATTACAACCCTGTAGTCAGGAATACAACCTAACTTCACACACAATCCTCTGGTGTGTGTGTTAATTTTCATACATGAGTGGTGGGACCTACAGTTTAAAGTCAACTGCGAACGACAGATTTTTGAGAAACTTTTCATGGCAATTTTATTTACTCCCAGAGTTTTTGCCAGAAATCTGCAGAGAGGAAGTCGCCGAAGAAATTCTTTTAGTATTTTATTTTGATGTCTGGCCTGGGGCTCGAACCCTGGCTTTACGTCTAATAAGCCAACACATTACCTTCCAAACTACGACGACTTCAGCGCTATTATTTTCGAAAATCAAAATCATATTTGCTAAGCTAAAAATGTTCCAAAAGAAACATCACCAACCATCCATACAAAGACAAAAAAATATTCAATAGTTCCGGCTTTTTTTTTAACAAGACTATGAACAAATTATTACATGGCCTGCCCTCCAAAAACAAAAACAACCAACACAGTTAAAATATTGCCTGCGCATTAAAAAGGCATATCTTGAGTAAAAAAATCTTTCAGATCATCAACTAAGACGGTCGAAAGCATAAGAATAATAAAATATTCTGTGGATTAATTTAATAAAGAACGAGAATCTCTTGGCTTTTTTCTTTCTTTCTTTCAAATTTATTTTCAATTGAAATTTGATAAATTCGTATTCACTAACACGCTTTTACAGCCAACAATAGGATTATACTGCTCTACTACTGTTAAACTGCTCTGTACACATGCATACGCTATGTTTGCAAGTCATGACACAATTTATCATTTGCCACAGCAACCCTCAGAGGACCTCTTCAAATCAAAAAAAAAAACACAAGAAAGTCAGTCATTCACAACTACACACATACACACAAATAAGCAAAAAATCACTCTCTCCCTCTCTCGCTATAGTTTTTTGTTATCTTTTTAACAACAAAAACAAAACAAGATGGAGATTTCAAAACTGTAGTGAATGAATCTTTTATGGAAGGTTTTTACAATTCCAGTGTATTCTTACTTGTTTTTTTTGCAAATGTATGCAAGCATACAAAACTGTGTTTGTGTGTACATATAAGTAAATAAGAGTATGTGTATGTGTTTGTGTAAATTTGCCTAAAATATTTATGATTTACTCTACTGATGGCACGCGTTCAATTTTCTGCACAAAAACACATACAAGCACGCAAGCCAGTTGTCCTTAATACCATCAACTTCTGTTTGATTGTTATGTGTACATGCATATGTGTATGCGTAACAACAATATGTACACAATCAAATAAAGAGAAAACACAATAAAGATAACAAAAAAAAAAGAAAAGTAAAGCAACCGAAACGAAATCTCATAAAACGTGTCGTACACGTGAGAAATGCCATGGGGATCAAATGTGTAACGTTTTCTCTGAAATTTTCGAAACAACAAAGATTTTTATTTTTTATAAGAAATGAACAGACTGCATAGCAGCTTTGTTATTTATTGTTAGCAAAAAAATAGACACAAAAACCCTGACCATTACTTTACAATAATATGAGGAAAAAACTCAACAATCCTAAACGTATTTATATGAGTTTAAGTTGATTAGTTAGTTCGTTTCTAGAGGAACTTATGGACGTATTTTCATAAGCAACTGCTTGCAGTTCACACTAGAGGGCTAGTTAAACAGTGAGTTTTGCCGAATATTGAAGTTTTTTTTTTTAATAAAGGGTCCGCCAAATAACTTTTTTTTTGAAAATGCTTTAAAAAAAACTACTGAATATTTTCTCATATTTCTTTCTTTATTTGAAAGTACAATCCTTCCGGTTAATAATGGAAAATAATTTCATTCAAATGGCTGCCTCGGCTGGCCATGCAGTAGCATACACCAAAAGATGGCGATTTTGGCAAAAAAAAAGGTAATCTTTTCAGATGAAGCTCATTTTGATCTTGGCGGGTATGTAAACAAGCAAAATTGTCGTATTTGGGGCACAGACAACCCGCACGTATACATTGAAAAACCGTCGCACCCAAAACGAATCACTGTTTGGTGCGGATTTTGGTCCAGAGGCATAATTGGGCCATTTTTCATCGAAAATGAGCAAGGAGTGGCCGTTACAGTCAATGGCGATCATTATCGGGCCATTTTGAACGAATTCTTGTTCAGAAAAATTGAAGAGGAGGATATTGGCAACATTTGGTTTCAACAGGACGGCGCTACGTGCCACACAGCCGAAGCTACACTCGATGTTTTGCGCCCTGTTTTTGAAGATCGCATTATCAGCCGCAAGGCTGATGTCGTTTGGCCACCTCGGAGCTGCGATTTCACACCGTTGGACTATTATTTGCGGGGTGCCGTCAAAGATAAGTGTTACGCCGACAAGCCAGAGACAATTGACCCTTTAAAGGGCAATATTCGTGAAGCCATTGGTGAAATACAGCTGCACACAATCGATAATGTGCTTAAAAATTGGACCGATCGTGTAGACTACTACATGGCCAGCGGAGGCAGCCATTTGAATGAAATTATTTTCCATTATTAACCGGAAGGATTGTAATTTCAAATAAAAAAAAAGAAATTTGAGAAAATATTCAGTAGTTTTTTTAAAGCATTTTCAAAAAAAAAGTTATTTGGCGGACCCTTTATTTTGTGTTAAAAATGGAAATCTGCTGCATAGGCCAATTCTTTTTGTATTTTGTTACGAAAATGAAAAATCTAGATACTGGTGATTTGCTTTTACATTGCTTAACATTAAAATTATAATCAAAATTTACAAAACCTGTTTACAAATGATCGTACTGCTTAATATAACAACAAACACCAGCATAAAAAAATGGTAAACAAGTAAACATAAATATACCAACAAAACTACAATAATAAATGTAAACATTGATGTTTACATTTATAGAGATTTCGAGAAGGCGAAGTCATAACATTCACATTCAAGGACATTCATCAGATTGTTTACTCTGCCATATAAAAGGCAAGGCAAAGCAGGCGACTAAGTTAGTGAAGTTCAGTCAGTCTTGTGTGAAGACCCGATGTTTTTAGGGAGAGTAATCGTGGTTTGAAGATCTCCGTTACAAAGAACTGTCGAATAAATGCTTAGTAATTGTTATTGTTTATGCAAAGAATGTAAACAGAGGAATAACAAAAAAAGGCAATTGTTGTTGTGTCCATCATGTTGTGAACAGTGGCACACAGAATTATGCGAATTTTTATTTTATTTGCAATCTACGAGCTCATGTTTTAAACGTTTTTAAAAGGTAAAAACGTAATAACATGTTGGATTCTTATCGTTTAACACAATCTCCATTGCCAGTGAAATTGTGATACATTCTATGTAGTGGTCTGTCTTCCGACTAATCTTCAATTAGTCGGTTTTATTCACATAAACTAAATTATCAGTGCGGATTTCCACTTCTATTTAGAGTTTAATAGTTCCTTTAATAGACTTTCCAGAACCATTTCTTTATAGAAAGTAGCATCACCTCCATTACACTGCCTCCCGTCAGAATCTAAATCAACGGCTCCATATCCATTCCAATTATATGTGCCGCAGTTCCTTATTCTTGGGTATGCCTTGGTCTTGCGTATGCCTTATTGATTTTAAAAATAATAGTACTGAAGTCATTGTAAAGGGTGTTTTTTATAGAGGTATAGCACTTTAAGTTGGCATTACTTTTCAAGATGGCGACCGATTTAACAGCTGCCAAGTGATTTATTTTCAGTTTGGTTTGGCAATTCATCATGAATAGACTCATGCCTGAACAACGCTTGCAAATAGTGCAATTTTATTTCGAAAATAATGGTTCTGTGTGGAAAACGTATCGCGCACTACGTCCATTTTATCGTCGACTAAATCGTCCATCAGAGCAGTTAATTCGATTAACCATGGAACGTTTTCGCACCACGTTTACTCTTATTGATAACTCGCATCCCCAGAGACGCTGTATGGTGCGTACAGAAGAAGCTATTGCTGCTGTAGAGCGTAGCATTGAGGAAGACCCGAATGAGTCCATCCACTTTATGGAAGATTTTGCGGAAGGATCTTGGTTTGCGTGCTTACAAAATCCAACTCGTGCAAGATTTGAAGCCAAACGATCATCAAGTAAGGCGTAGATTCGTCGAATGGGCCCAAAACGAGATTACCGTTGTTCCCGATTTTCATAAGCGAATTTTGTTTAGCGATGAAGCGCACTTCTGGTTGAATGGCTACGTCAACAAACAAAACTGCCGCATTTGGAGTGAAGGTAATCCTCAAGTGTATGTGGAAACACCGTTACATCCAGAAAAACTGACTGTATGGTGCGCTTTATGGGCTGGTGGAATCATTGGTCCGTACTTTTTCAAAAACGATGGTGGCCAGAACGTTACAGTCAATGGTGATCGGTATACAGTCATGATTACTAACTTTTTCATTCCTGAATTGAATAACCATGATGTCCACGAGATGTGGTTTCAACAAGACGGCGCAACATGTCACACAGCTCGTGCCACAATAGATTTATTGAAAGACACGTTTGGTGACCGCCTAATTTCACGTTTTGGACTTGTGAATTGGACTCCAAGCTATTGTGATTTAACACCGCTAGACTACTTTCTGTGGGGCTATGTAAAGTCATTGGTCTATGCGGTACAGCCACAAACGCTTGACCATTTGGAAGACAACATTCGCCGTATTATTGCCGATATACGGCCACAAATGTTGGAAAAAGTCATCGAAAATTGGACGTCCAGATTGGACTACATCCGCGCCAGCCGTGGTATGACCGCCAGAAATCATATTTAAAATGTAATGCCACAAGATTATCTTTCGGATAAATAAACTTCATGTCAATCGAATAATCCATCGTTGTTTTATTGCAACTTAAAGTTCTATACCTCTATAAAAAAACACCCTTTAGATTAGAAGGTAGTGTGTTGGCGTATTACACGTGAGGCCATGGTTCAAAAAATATTTCTTCTTTGACTTCCTCTCAGTCCTCTTCAATCGACTTGAGTATGCCACTTACCTCGGTCAAGTTGGCGCTGAAATTCATTCGGGACACCAACCTATTCTGGGTTAATGTGGAGTCCTGCTTCACCGCTAGACTCACTCGGCCCTTGATGGATAGAAGGATAGAAGGCGCACCAACCAGTTACTCGGACTTGTTCGCAACGTTATCGCAATCACAGTGGCCATGCTTACAGGTCATTGTGTTATGGGAAGACACGTGGAAAGAATGCAGCTTCCATTTAACGATTTCTGCCGTAGGGAGGAGGTTGTTATCCATTTCCTTTGTCAATGCCCATCCCTTGCGAGGTGCAAATATAGGTTATAAATATTTATTGTCATTATTATGTATATACAGTGGTGGCCTTATAATTAGAAACGACTTAGCAACATGTATGTTTATTAATTTGTTTTACAGTTTTCACTGTGTACCGGGGATCAAAGGCTTTGTTTGGAGGACGTCCTACATATGATTTTCCATCAGATTGGGACAAATTAAACTTAGATTCGTCACCCCAGAGAACTCTGTTCCAGAAACATCGTTTCTAATTATAAGACCACCACTGTATATATATGTATTGGAAAGCCAATCCTTGTCAGCTTGACGGTGCTATCATCCATTGATGTCAAGAATGTAGCTTCGTTTATCAAATTTTCGGGCTGATTTTCCAGTGTAGTGTAGTCGTGCTTTTAATATGCAGCCCTTGCGCTGACCAACTTCTTCTTCTTTCCTGGTTTAGTGGAACTTGGTCAGTACTGAGACTGCGTTCACCTGTGGCATCGGCTACGGGCCGCTATGCGTGCTCAAGTGAGCTTTTGGTATCAAAGCTACCACCCCAACCTACCTACGTTCTTTTAAACCGATTTCTGGCAAAAACTCCGAAAGTAAATAAAAATGTTTTGTTGGAAGTTGACGTTAAACTGCATGTCCCGCCACTCCGGGATAAAAGTGAGTATAACCAATAATATCCTTATATTTCGTATGTATTTTTTTTTTAACAATCCAATCCAAAAGTTTTTCTAATTCTTTGAATGTGACAAAAAATATGTCATGCTTGTTCCAAAAAGGAGAGGAATTATGCCATGAAAAAGGAAAATAATTTACGATCGTTAACGTATTGATAGCGAACCCCAGCTGACATTTATCAAAGTATTGTTTGTTATTTAAACAGGAAAAAGGGGGAGAGATAATCCCCTTATTTACAATGATCATGAAACCTATGTACACGTACATACATATGCTTTGCAAAGCCATAATGTACATACGTTTGGTAAAAATGGGGAGGTTATGTGTGACACGAGTTAAGGAACGTGTCAAACGAGTATTTCTTTTAATTTTTCTTTTCATATAACGATAGGCATGCGCAACATTTTATCACCACATACTGATACAGACAGGCATACAGGCATCCTACAGACGTGGCATAATAAAGCGTTTCACATTAAAATGGGAATTTCGAAAACTTGTATTAAAGGTTTCCTGTGAGGCTTTCTGTTCCGCTGGCATACGATTTCCAATGTAAAGTCATACAATGAAATTCATTATAAAAGTGTTGCTTATGAATTCATATTCGGTATGCATACAGACATACATACAATAATGTTTTGAATTGAATAAATATGTACGTATTGAAATTGGTGTCCTTTGAAAGCATTTGTAGTGCTTGAAAAAAGGGGTGTTGAATAGAAACCAAAAGACATTTTACGCACGTGTGCCTTTCTAGCTTAACAGCTATGCATATGCATAGTAGGACTTGGCATATAAAGGAATCATACCTGAAAGGTTTTTCACATTAACATGCTGCTGATAAATATTTATTTTGTATTTCATTCGTTATCAGAATGCAAATTAATTTTTTTCACATTCAATTCATATTATTTGTCCCGGCTTGGCATGGCACACGTTAATTAAAATGTGAATTCCTACAGGAAAATTTAAAACCTTGCTCTTAACGAAGCAATATTTGGTTGCCTTAATGCTATGTTATCTTGATTTCGAATATCCGCTTTGATGTTAACCCAAAAAAATAAGCCCAAAAGGAAAACTAATTTTTATTAATTCTCAAATCGTAATGGCATAGGAATTACTTAACACGGTCAATAGGGATAGCAATTACCGCTTCTATGCAGAAGTCCCCGTCGTCTAGTAGGTAGTGTGTTGGCTTATTAGACGTAAAGCAAGGGTTCAAGCCCCAGGCCAGACATCAAAAAGTATTTCTTCGGCAACTTTCTCTCAGTAGATTTGTAGGAAAAACTCTGAGTGTAAATAAAATTGCCATGAAAAAGTTCTTCAAAAATCTGTGGTTCGGAGTCCGACTTTAAACTGTAAGTCCCACGACTTATGTATAAAATTAACACACATAACATAAGTGGTGTGAGAAACTAGGACGTTGAACAATGGGCCAATTCCGCCTCCGGGTACTTTACTTGTCTTCATTGACAAGTACACGTCCTCTAACCTAACCTTACCTACCTTTCACTGGAAAGCATACTATAAGTTAACGCTATAGCTTAGCATGGGACAATCCGCTTGAATTATGATTTCCATCCATCAATCTACATCCATCTACATACTGATAATATAATATTGGGTTGTTCGGAAAGTACTGTTTACTTCGCACGCAACGCGTCTTCACACAAGACTGACTGAATTCTTACTGACTGTTGCCTGCTTTACTTTGCCTTTTTATATGTCAACAAAATCAGTCTGATGAACGTTCTTGAAGCAGAAGTTTCTTGTTTTCGACTTCTCGAGAGTTCTATCGCGACTGCACTGCTGTTTGTGTATTTTGTTCACGTTGTTGTTCTTTCTTACTTGTCTGTCTCCTTTCCTTTCACACTGTTGTTGTTAGTATGTATATGCAACCAAGTTCGTTGTATTTGTTAGGGTAGCTTTTGTTTATCGTTAATGTTAAAGGATGTTTCCATTTTCATAACAATAGCAATCAAGTGGTCATAAACTGTTGAATTTGATAAATTTAACCTTAAACCGATCTCCCTTGTTGTTATTCGCCGGTTCACATCAACTAATGCCTTTATCACGTCTTTATAAGCTTCAACCGGCCTTTCCCGAAAGTGGTGCATCTTCGGCATCAAAATTGACGAATCGAAATTTAGCGAACCAGTTCTGGCACTAGCGTACTGTCAACACACCTTCTCCATACACATCGGCCAAATTGTTTCTGGCTTGAACAGCATATTTACCCTTTATGTAGTAAAACAGTAAGATGTGACGAAAATGCTGCTTAGCGCTCTCCTTATTTAAAAGGGCACCAACCGACCCCTACTGCTTTTGAAAATGCTTTAAAAAAAACTACTGAATATTTTCTCAATTTTCTTTTTTTATTTGAAAGTACAATCCTTTCGGTTAATAATGGAAAATAATTTCATTCAAATGGCTGCCTCGGCTGGCCATGCAGTAGCCTACACCAGAAGATGCCGATTTTCGGGCCATGTTGAACGAATTTTTGTTCACAAAAATTGAAGAGGAGGATATTGCCAACATTTGGTTTCAACAGGACGGCGCTTTGTGCCACACAGCCGAAAACTCGATGTTTTGCGCCCTGTTTTTGAAGATCGCATTATCAGCCACAGAGCTGATGTCGTTTGGCCACCTCGGAGCTGCGATTTGACACCGTTGGACTATTATTTGTGGGGTGCCGTCAAAGATAAGTGTTACGCCGACAAGCCAGAGACAATTGACGCTTTAAAGGACAATATTCGTGAAGCCATTGGTGTAATACAGCTGCACACAATCGATAATGTGCTTAAAAATTGGACCGACCGTGTAGGCTACTGCATGGCCAGCCGAGGCAGTCATTTGAATGAAATTATTTTCCATTATTAACAGGAAGGTTTGTACTTTCAAATAAAAAAAGAAATTTGAGAAAATATTCAGTAGTTTTTTTTAAAGCATTTTCAAAAAAAAAAAAAGTTATTTGGCGGACCCTTTAGCTGAAGTAACTAAATTACGTTGTCTTTATAGGGATTGGAAGAGAATTATCAGTTATGAGCAGAGATCAGCAATGAATCGTATTTTCGCTACTCATAAGCACTCATGAAATTTTTAATATAAATGAGTCAACAATATTGAAATTTAACTAAGTACTCTCATTTATTCGTACTCACTACAACGTTGATTTATAAGTACAGATTGCAATGAGTATGCGTGCAACGTTGACATCAAACTCATACCATTCGAAATATGTTTGATTCATAAGCCTACTCATTCAGATTCATAACTTTCGAGTAACTCGAATCATTCATCAAAATTTACATACATACATACATAGTTGGTCATTACAACCCTTCAGTCAGGATTACGACCTAGTTGTGTGTGTTAATTTTATACATGAGTGGTGGGACCTACAGTTTAAAGTCGACTCCGAACGACAGATTTTTGAGAAACTTTTCATTGCAATTTTATTTACTCCTCAGAGTTTTTGCCAGAAATCTGCTGAGAGAAAGTCGCCGAAGAAATACTTTTTGTATTTTGTCTTGATGTCTGGCCTGGGGCTCGAACCCTGGCTTTACGTCTAATAAGCCAACACAATACCTACTAGACTACGGCGACTTCAAATCAAAATTCACAGTCTTAGTTATAATTGCATTTAAAATAAAAGCTAAAGGGCACATAAGCACAAATGACAGAGCAGCAAACAGAGCAAATACACAACCTATTAGTGAGTATCTTAGTGCTCGTACGTGAATCATACTTGTTTTTTGATTCGTGTGGGTTGTTGAGTTATGGAGAGTCGAAATCATACGAACATCATACGTGTTGTTAAGTATGAATATAACGAGTACTTCAAACTTTGAACATGAGTAGAGGTTCCATGATATTAAAATAAGTATGAATGCGTATAAGTATCAGAAATTATGAGTAGGATTCAATTCTACTCATCTTTTTGAATACTCATTGCTGATCTCTGGTAATGAGCTGCTACAATCTGGCCTAATGATCGAATATTAAGTCTATTGCTTACAACCTGGCGTTTAGCGAGAAATATTCAAGGAAAACCAACCGCGATTACTAAAATAGAGAAAGCATTGTGCTCCATTATGACAATGCTAAGACAATTTTAAAGCAATCGCTTAGGATGATTCCACCATTGTATGTCATGAACCTCGTAGTATTTTTGTATACAGTCGGGTTACAGGAGTTATAATTTACACCTCCCCTTTAATTTCCATTTACAGACACTTGCATTGATTTATAGTTTCGCTATTCGCAGACTGAATAGGAACTTAAGGAATTTGTCTTATAAGAAATACCCATCTCGTCCATTCAACCCTCCATCTAAAAATTCTAAGACATTAAAAACAACCCTATTGGCACGGACACTTCTTCACTCGTATACTTCTTTACTTGTTCAGGTAATAAAAAAAGGGTCCTTAAAAGGAAAATATCCTTCAAATATAAATTGTATGTTAATGACTCACTCACTCACTAATAAAAATTTATATCTTAAATGAAAGCGTATGTGTGTGTGTGTACATGTGCGTGTATGTCTTAGAGGGTAATTCTTTAACAGAATAGGGGTGTTTTTCTAAGGCTGAGTCATTTTTAGAAGGCAATACACGACCATGAAGACAACCTGTAGAGTGTCGTATTTTGTTATGAAGACCATAAACCACAACAAAAGCAATAACTTTTATAGGAGGAGAAGGAGGGGGTTAAGGTGTAAAGGCAAAAGAAACTGAAACATAATTAAGAAATTATTGTTTATTGTGGTTAAATGCTGTTGTCAAGTGACATTTTCAGACTGTTTTTGTTGTTATTTTTTTGTTGGTATTTCTTAAGAACCCATTACATGGTTGTTAAATGAAGAATTAATGAAGTTAATATAACCGAAGACAATTTAATTGTTGATAGTTATTGTAGTTGTTTTTCTAGTAGGGGTAATAAAATAGAAGTTTTATGAAGAGGCCATTTTCAGTTTTTGTTGTCTCCATTAAAGTTTCAAACTTAATTAAGTAAAGTTATCGTGGAGCAGATTAGAATTTCACAAAGAGTTGGGCAGAAAGTAAAACTAAATTCAAGATGCGATTCCGTCCATTTAAAAAAATCTGTAGTAAAGAGATTGATTCTATTCAAATAAGTTCGTTCAGATCAGATCAGTGTACCAATTTGATTTGAAAACATGTTATTATTTCAAGAATATTTTCATTATGTTCTAAAGGATAAATCGAATGCATAAACCTTCGAATAAGTGCTGATATTAAGACGCTGAAGTCTAGTAGGTAGCACATGCATACATACATAATTGGTCATTACAACCCTTCAGTCATGATTACGAAATAGTTTCTCACACCACTTATGTTGTGTGTGTTAATTTTTGTACATGAGTGGCGGGACCTACAGTTTGAAGTCGACTCCGAACGACAGATTTCTAAGAAACTTTTCATGGCAATTTTATTTTTACACTCAAAGTCTTTCCCAGAAATCTGCTGAGAGAAGTCGCCGAAGAAATATTTTTTGTATTTTGTTTGATGTCTGGCCAGGGGTTTGAACCCTGGCTTTACGTCTAATAAGCCAAAACACTACCTACTAGACGACTGCGACTAGGTTGTGCGCTGGCTTATTAGACAAAACGAAATATAAAAAACATATTTCTTTCGGTTGTTGTTGTTGTAACAGTTCTGCTGTTGTCTCTGGAAGCTTCTCCTTGTATATAAGATATAAGATTGTTAGTTTGTGTATATGGTTGCATGCCTGGAATGGAATTAGAGATGAAAATTATTTGTTGCTAGTTGTGTACAGGGTGGCTGACATGTATCGCAACCAACTTCAGGTTGTTATCATTTATAAACCGCTCGTCTGACAGCTGACAGATTTATTCCAGTGACAGTTCATTTTATTATTTACAAGCTTACAAAAGCATTTTGATCTATTGCATTTAGAAAAAAAATTATTCGTGATGGAATTCAAGCGTGATTGTGTGATGGCTTTATATTTGGCTGGAAAACCACAGGTGGCTATCGTTAGAGCCCTCCAGCATTTAAATGTGAATAAATCTTTTGTTTCTCGTATCATTGCTCGTTATCGTGATACTGGCAGTGTTGCATCGCGTCCAAAAAGTGGAAGAAAAAAAACGGTAACAACACCAGAAATGATCCGAAAAGTGGAGGCCAGATTTGATCGAAATCTACGCCGCAGTGGTAGAAAAATTGCTCGTGAGCTGAACATATCGCGAGAACGGATGCAACACATATTGAAAAATAAGCTTGGACTAAAGCCATTGAAGTTCCAAAAAGTGCAAGAGCTACCCGATTGACAAAAAAAAATTAGACTGGAAAGAGCCAAGGAGTTACTTCGCTTGCACGAAAGTGGCCAGTTTTCTCCGATGAGAAGCCATTCCAAATTTAGGAGTTTGTGAACAAACAAAATGATCGGGTTTACTTGCCAAAGAGATCAGCTGAAAATGTACACCTGCGATTGGCCACCAGAACTCAAGCGCCGCCGATGGTAATGGTGTGGGCCGACGTAACGGCCGATGGTCGCTCCTCGCCCGTATTCATCGACCGTGGGGTCAAAATAAATGCCGAATATTATCGGGAAAATGTCTTATAGACAGTATTGAAGCCCTGGGTAGACAAACATTTCGGCCGCAGACCATGGACATTCCAACAGGACCACCGCACTCAGCACGCGTCGACCAAGAATGGCTTAAAAAGGAGGTTCCTCGCTTCATTTCTACCGCACAATGGCCACCAAAATCTTCGGATCTCAATCCGTTGGACTTTTGCGGTTGGGGCATTTTGGAGAGTAAGGTTCTTACTAAAAAATACCAAATAAAATTAAAAAAAAAATTAAAAAATATAGCGCTTTACTTTGTTGCATTATATATCAGCCACCCTGTATGTATGTTGTCTAACGTTATGTGGTTGGTAGTCCTAGGAAGTTCGCTGTTGTCGTTGGGTTCAGCCACAGGTCTATGGGTCGCAGGGCTGTCGGCTTTGCTGGACAGCTAAAGATGAGCACCGTGTCGTATGGTGCCTGATTGCATGAAGGGCAGCTATCCGAGGTTTCCGGGATTATCCTTGTCCTATAACTATTCAAGATGTTCGACCATGCTGATCTTAGCGGAGCTAGAATGGTTCTGGTAACCCTTGGCAGTTGCCTTTCAGTATCGGATATTGGTGGAGGATGGCGATTTATGAACCTGTTGTGGCAAAGTTCGTCTCTGGTTGTCGTGACTGTCGTCTGATGTATGGAGTTTAGTGCCTCCCTCACAGACTGTAGGTCAACTACGCCGAGGAGGGGTAAATGTACCTAAACGCACCATAGAGGAAGTTGTCACATCCTCCGTGTGTGGGGCCCTCACCCACTAAACTTGTTTGTGCCCACTCCGGAACTACGGTGGTATTACTTCGGAGTGGAGTCCTTTTGGCTCTTTGGCCCCTTCATGTTCATATCCGCGTCCGGATTGCGAATCGAAAGTTGAGGAGTCATCTAAGCGTCTCCACTATTCCTTTCGTCTAGATCATCGTCTCGGTTACGCTTGGCACGTGTGACAGTATCACCACATGCCTACTCGTTCTGCAGCTTCAAGATCTCTCTTCTTCCGTCTCAGAATGCGCTCTACGTAATTCACTACTGAGGTCCAATTTTCACTACTCGCAGTCATAACCCCGACAATATTAGCGGCTGTGATCGTTCCAACTATTGACGTCAGCACAGAGCGATAGCTCTGCCAGCGTGCACACTCGAAAACAGGGGAGGCGGCCTTGCCCATTCTGTGCAGATATTTTCTAAAATATCCGTGACCCGATAGCATCTGTGTAACGTAGTAGTTTATCTCTCCAAATTTCCGACCAATCCATGGCCTTATGTCCGGGATAAGTCTCGCGGTCCATCTTCCTCTATCTTCCTCGTTCCATCGTTGTTGCCATTTTCAAATGGTATTTTCCCTAAAGTAACCGGTTATATGATTTCCAGCCGATTTCGCCTTATAAATCTCCATCCGCTCTGCCGCCAGCAGATCCACAGGGATTATACCCGCTATCACCAGTACGGCCGGAGCGGACACTGTACGGTAAATAAATCAAAGTAAAATAAAAATGCCATGAAAAGTTTCTCAAAAATCCTAACATTCCGAGTCGACTTTAAACTTTCCTTAACTTTCCTTAACTCATTAATAAAATTAATACAAACAACGTAGGTGGCTTGAGAAGCTTTTTTGTCATCCTGACTGAAGAGTTGCAATATCAATCAAGTAATTAGGTAATGAATGAACGTCAATGGCCAGACTTAGCTCCTTGGGATTATTTTCCATTATTATTCAAACTTGAAAATATGACTCTCTTGTAAACGATTTGCTAACGGAGAGGAGCTAGAATCGATGGCTATTTGAGGGCTCTAAACTGTTCTTATGATAGACAAGTTAGACAAGCTATTGAATTGTGTTTGACCATGGACAAGCTATTGAACTTTATCAGAGGAGATCCGGTTGAGCATTAGAAAGCATTTTTGTCACATGCTCAATAAGCTTTCTTTGCTAGTCTATGTCGACTAATTTTAGCAGAGTATAACCTGCTATGCGGGCAACTAATTTATGATTTAGTTTTACGAAAAATGCAACTTGAAATGTCAACCATCAAACTTGCATTTGTTTTAGGCAAACGAATTAGTGATGCTTGAAGAAAGAAACGCAAACACTTTTTCATACTTTTAAAAACCACAAAAGCTAATTCAACCTGCTTTAACTGAGAAGGAACCAACATACTAACTCATTAGTTATAGGGTATAACACCACCTAGACCAGTTTGATGGATTATAGCGTATTATTGTTAATTTATTACACTTCGTTTGTAACATCCGAATAAATTAAACAACATAATTTGATTAAAATCTTAATGTTCATCTTATGTTATGCTTCCGATTTGTGTTAAAAATTCACAATATTTTGTGTTAAAAAAAAAATTTAACAAAAAAAAATTTTTTAAATAAAATTTTAAAAACAAAAACAAATTCCTATAAAATTATGAATAATACGTGATGACGTAAAATTTGTTGAATTTTAATTAAAAAAATTTTTTGTTTATGTTTTACTCATGTTGATAATGTTGTTATTGTTGCTGTCTACACAACAATAAGTTTTAACCAAAAAACCTGTTGATTAAGGTGAAAACAAAAAAAAAAATTAAATTAAAAAAATTATTTAAACTTTTTTTTTAACTACAATTGAAGATGAAATCTTAACATTTCATTGAGAAATCTGACATTAAAATGTATGTACAAAGAAAACACAACAACAACAAAAAAATTATTTAATATTGACTCACAATCAGTAATATTTAAACATGAAGCAATCAACATTAACATTAACAAGCATACATAATAAAACAAATTGATGACCGAGTGACTGACTGACTGACTGACTGACACTATTCTTTACTTGAAATGCAAAATTACAAGGCAATTGCAAAAAAAAAACCTTTAAAATGGGTTGGGCCCATCAGGCAAATAGTGTCGTTAAAAACTGTAAAATGGCAACAAATGGCAATAAAGTAAGAAAAATTCGATAAAACTTTAACACCATCATTAATCGCTAAAATAAGCGCATGAGTTCGAGACCAACTGCTGCATTGAAAGAAAAATCATAAAAAAATCTTCTTCTTCTTCATCTTCATATAAATATTCATTCAGCAAGTAGTGAAGTAGAGTCATAAAATTAAAAAATAAACAAAAAAAAACAAGTGAAAAAATTATATTTAATTCCATAATTTGTACTCGCATTAAACAAAATATGAAATTTATGAACAGAAAACAAACAAACAAAAAACTACTTAAAACAGGGTTGCCAATATTTGTTTATTTTTTTAATTGAATTCCTACTCTTCTAGGAATTCCTATTCCTCTAGGAATTCCTATTCCCCTATGAATTCCTATTCCTCTAGGAATTTCTATTCCTCTGGCAATTTCTATTCCTCTAGGAATCTCATTAAAAGTCTCAAAAGGAAAATATTAAACGTTACCGTTTAGAATGCACGGAAGCACTAGTGCCAATGGCACATAAAACCAACAAAGATCATACGAAAGCTGGCCCATAAATTTGTTACCAACAATGTCAAAACTTTTCAAAGCACTCCTGAAACCAAAATGTCATCCCTATTTTTATAAGTACGTAGTAACTTACGTAATTGGTCATTACAACCCTATAGTCAAGATTACAACCTAGCTTCTCACACGATCCATGTTGTGTGTGTGAATTTCATCCGTAAGTGGCGTGACCTACAGTTTAAACTCAAGTCCGCACGACGGATTTTTGAAAAGCTTTTCATGGAAAATTTTATTTCCTCCCAGAGTTTTTGCCAGAATACTGCTGAGAGGCTGTCATACACACATACAATACTGGTCATTACAACCCTTTAGTAAGGATTACAACCTAGCTTCTCACATTACCCATATTATGTTTGTTAATTTAGCTTTAATTATGTTAGCTTTTGCCAGAAGACTTCTGAGAGGATTTGGCTGAAGGAAATATTTTTATTTCATATTTCGTTTTTTTTTTCGAGATGTCTCAAACAAGTATTGAACCATTGAGAAGTCGCCGTAGTCTTGTAGGTAGTGCATTGGCTTATTAGACGTAAAAAGCCAGGGCTTGAGCCCCAGGCCAGACATCAAGACATAATGCAAAAAGTATTTCTTCGGCGACTTCCTCTCAGCAGATTTCTGGCAAAAACTCTGAGAGTAAATAAAATTGCCATGAAAAAGTTTCTCAAAAATCTGTCGTTCGGAGTCGACTTTAAACTGTAGGTCCGCGCATGTATAAAATTAACACATACAACACAAGTGGTGTGAGAAACTAGGACGTTGTACAATGGGTCAATTCGACCTCAGGGTACTGTACTTATCTTAATTGACAAGTACATGTCCTCTAACCTAACCCAACCTATTGAACCATTGTCTTTTGTCTGGTAAGCTAACACACCAACCTACTGGATTAAATTAATACACAATAATTGGGTGTTAAGCGAAGCTTGGGCGTAATCCTGACTAATAATGATAATGACCAGTTAAATAAGTAATTTTTGATACTCTGTCCTTTTCGTTTGGGGCACGCAACCGCCATATTACACAGATACGTAGAGTGGTTAGGTGCAGCCCTAGAATGTGTGAGCTAGGCCAAAGTAATGTAGTTCCAAAGGCGATTAATACTATTACGGTCAGCTAAATGCCAATTATGGCAGTAATGTAAAGGAACACTAAGTCTAGCATTGTTTTACACTGTAAGGAGTGGCTGGAATGAACAGGCAATTTATCTACATCACTTCACTGTTTCAAAATCACAGAGAACTTGAAAAATTCAATGCTATACGAGATGCTGACAACCGAATTATAAGAGCTATAGAAAAACATTGCAGTAGGCGAAATCAATAGGACACTCTTTGGCATTAAATTTATGGGGACAGAACTTGTTGACTTCCTGTGTCATTGCCCAGCTCTTGGATGAAAAAAGATCTCAATAAGTGCAGTGGTTTGAAGAAGAATGGAGAAATCACTATCGCGATACCAATGTCTTATGATTTATATACCACTTAATAATAGACCATACTAAAGCATTCTTAAGCGGCAGGTATTAAGTCTCTTGAAAGCGTAATAGGTTCTCGAATAGGTGATTGTGCTCTAGAAGCGATCGTATGAATTTTGCATTTCATTTTAATGAGTTAGGGACTGATCTTATATAATCTCGTTGACAGTCAGGCTGCCCTAAAGGCCATTGCGCCGGTCTAGTGTAAATCACGGCTGGTACGCGAGTGCAAATAGTCGCTACGGTGTTTTGGACCAGAGCAAATCCGTCTATGCTGTGTTCCGGGTCATAGCGGAATATTCGGTAATAAGATGACAGATGCTATAGCTAGATTAGGCTCACTTTCTGAGGGCGATGTGATAATTGGTCCTGATCGCCCAATCTGCCACCTCTGCGGCCTTATCAATGAATGGGTGAGGGGGAAGAGCAGAGGAGTTGGGGGAATGGATCGGGTTGCTATGTTTCTAGGTGTCTATGGCCTGCTACAGATAGTGTAAAAACAGGTTGCCTGCTAGTCTTGGATACGGCCAGCTTAAGGGAAGTTATTGGGTTTATTATGAGGCACTGCGTGATTAGATCACTGACAAGGATCTGGAACAGGGTATGTTGCAATGAGGAGGAGTTGTAGACTATCGAACACCTCCTCTGTAACTTTCCAGACCTTAGTAGGTTGAAGTTGAAGACCCTTGGCAAGGGCTTCTTTAAGGGTTTGAATTCTGTGTCGATAGCCGACATAAAGGCTCTCCATAGATTCATTATTAGTTTGGTATGGTTGAGAAGTGCAAGGGCTTCAATAGTGTAGTCACACTCTCTTGTGTGTTTAGTTAGTCTGTATAATTACTCCGATTCCTTATTCTGCCTTTCCTACTTCCTCTACTTCTTTCCTATCTCCCCTATTATCCTCTCTCCTTTAGGAGGCTGTACAATGGGTCAACTGGACCTCCGGGTACTGTACTTACCTCAGTTGGTAAGTACACGTCCTCTAACCTAAACCTAAACCTAGGGACTGATTAATAGTGGCAAATAGGTTGTGTCTGCCTCGATTATGGTGTACTCACTTAATGGCACCAACGTGATCGCTTCAACCTACCTAGTTGACTATTTAAACTTTGATTTTAAAATATTCGATAAAGTTTTCATATTCCATACCTTTCCACAATTTTTGAGATTCCTGGCAACCCTGTTTTAAAAGAAATTCCGCTTAAAAATTTACAAACATTAAGCGTTTATTTCCTTTGCTTCAGACCTTATAGTCAGTCAGATCGAGACATTACAATTGAAAAGAATTCAAATACGAGAATATTTTTTAGCGAAAATATTTAAAAAAAAGAATCTTAAACAAGTTTTCAATTTCTTTAAATTCTGATAATTTATTAACAGATTCAAATTTCTAAAAAAAAAAAAAAAATCAGAACGAATTCAAATACAGGAAAAATAACGACAAAATTATTAAAAAAAAAAAAGATAATTTTTTAAATAAATAATGAAGTGATGGTGGTGGGGTGTATACAAAATTACCGGTAAAAATATGTTAAAATTCAAAACATTTAAACTGAAAAGGCAGCCAACCCAAGCAACTACATGCTGTGCTTTAACATTACCGGAAAGCTCTTTAGCAACAGCATCAACGCTGTCAACACGGGTGAAATGTTCTTTGTGTTCATCAGTTTGTAAAAATATTTTTTGTTTAATAATCGGTTTAATTATTGGCATACGTTTCACTGACATTTGGTTTAATTTACAAAATGAAACAACATTAACAACCACAATTATACCATCACCGCTGTCGCCATCACCACCACCGCCATCACCAACAACATCACTGTCATCACAGCCATCATCTTTGCCATCATCATCATCGCCGTTATTAGACAGTGATATCCTGTTTAATACCACACGAGTCCTTTGCTGGATATTAACAAATCCTTCGAATCATTTAACCAAAGCCATACATATCCGTCATACCTGGGGAAGACGTTGCAATAAATTGTTGTTCATGAGCAGCGAGGAGGACAAACAAGTGCCCACCATTAAATTGAATGTTGAGGAGGGTCGTGATAAATTATGGAATAAAACCCAACAGGCCTTAAAATATATACACGATCATCATATCAATGATGCTGAGTGGTTTCTAAAGGCCGACGATGATACGTAAGTGAAGCCAAAGTAAAGCAATTAAAAATTCCCATCCCCATTCCCCATTAATTTAATATTATTTGTTATTAATTTAATACGGTTAAATAAGCAATATTTAAAATTCATATTAAAAACAATACAACAACAACAACAACAATAATAATAAGAAAAATTAAATTTAAAAAATAAATTTAATTTAAAAAAAAAAATAAAAAATTTCAAAACAAGTAAAACAAGACAAGGACAACCAAATGTTAATGAAGATGCTAATTGATGGACGACAAATCATTAACTTAATGAGAATTTATTAACAATGTGATGCAGCCAGGTACCGTAACACATGCTTACTATTTATAGGATGTTTTAGGCTAAAGTCGTTTAATTATCATGTGTGTAAAGATAAATTTGAATTTAAAAATCCAAGACGCAAACCATAAATTTTAGCAGCGCCACATTTAACATTAACAGAGCAAAATTTTCTCTTAACAGAACAAAATTTGCCCTTAACAGAGCACTGTTAGCTGTTTAACAGTATCCCTCTGAACAAGGCAACTTGCTTAGGAGCTAATTTTGGGAAATACTCTAGGCCTATGAGTACCATACTATATGCAATGGAAGGTTCCAAGGCCTCTTAATATAATCAGCAATATGGTCACATATCGACTCCTCCGTTCTATAACATTCTAAGTCGAAAAAGTGTGTTTTGAGTTATGAGCTCTCAAAGTTTTCACGCGACATACGACCATATGTGTATTCTGAGAAGATTCTTCCCTATAACTTCGGAACGGATCGGCGCATCTTAATCAAATTTTTACAGTATTTAAGTTAGAGAACGTTGAATTTAAAAATGCAAGAACATTAAAAGCGTTCTAAGTACACTTAGAACTTTATAGAATGGAGGCGTCAATATAAAGTAAAATAGAATGTATTGAGAAAATTTTTTGCTTGAAAATTCTCTAGAAGATCAGTGGCCATTTTGGAACATATAAGAATTAGTACACCATACGGACTGTATGCAAATGTTAGTCCAGAGGGTCCTCGTTCGAACCATGGTAGTGCGAAAGAAATCACTGTCAACACTTTTGTTCACAAATAATAAAATGATCATAATGAGAATAATATTTTATGTTAATAGTCTGCAATAATTGCAACGTACGGACTAATGTACTATTGCCACTGTTAAATAGTTAACAGTGCTCTATTAATAGCAAAGTTTACCCTGTTAAAGGCGTAAAGTGGCGCTGCTAAAAGTGTGGGTTTGCGTCTTTGGTTTTTAAAATCTAATTTGTTTTCACACACATTTAATAATCGGTTTATGTGTTTTTTTCAAAAACTTAAATTTATTCCACATTAACTGCCGAAATTCTCCCGTCATTCTCTTTAGCAAATTGAAATCACCCTAGTCTCATAGGTAGTGTCTTGGCTTATTAGGCGTGAGGCCTCGGTGCAAACCCCAGCTCAGACATCTCCAACTAAACGAAATACGAAAAAAATATTTCTTCGGCAACTTGCTTTCAGCACATTTCTGGCAAACACTCTGAGAGTAAAATAAAATTGCCATGAAAAAGTTTCTCAAAAATCACACGTTCGAAGTCTAATTTAAACTAAAGGCCTCGCCACTCATATATAAAATTAACACACACAGCATAAGTGGTATCAGAAGCTAGGTTGTAATCCTGTCTCAAGAATTGTAATGACATGTATATATCAGAGATCAGCAATGAGTATTCAAAAAGATGAGTAGAATCGAATCATACTCATAATTTCTTATACTTATACGCATTCATACTAATTTTAATATCGTGGAGCCTCTACTCATATTCAAAGTTTGAAGTCCTCCATCATATTCATACTTGACAACACGTATGATTTTACACGAACTACAAAATAAGTACGATTCGCGTACGAACACGAAAATACTCACTGAAAGGTTGTGTGTTTGCTTTGCTTGCTGTTTTTGTCTTTTTTGCTTATGTGTCTGTTGTCTTTTTTTTTTTTGGAAGAATCTTTTCGACTCATTTATAAGTATTATAAGAGTTTCTAAAGTTATGAATCTAAATGCGTAGGCTTATGAATCAACATATTTCGAATGGTATGAGTTTGATGTCAACGTTGTACGCATACTCATTGCAACCTGTACTTATAAATCAACGTTGTAGTGAGTATGAATGAATCAGAGTGTGTAGTTAAATTTCAATATTGTTGACTGACTTATATTCAAAATTTCATGAGTGCTTATGAGTAGCGAAAAAACGATTCAGTGCTGATATCTGCTATGTATAATATCCAGGCAATGAGGCCATGCCGTAGTCCCGTAGTTAATGTGTTGACTTATTAAACGAAAGTCCATGGTTCAAATCCCAGCTCAGGCATCTCAAACAAAACGAACTTTTAGAAGGAAATTTTTTTTTGGTAGCTCCTGTAGCTCCTGCCACTCATGTATAAAATTAACACACATAACATGGGTAGTGTGAGAAGTCAATGACCAATTACGTAAGTAAGATTCGCAGCCAATAACTAAAAGAGTTTTGATAGCTTCCTTCACCAGGAATATCTGCAAGTTGGGACCTCAAATAGTTGATATAGTCCTTGAAGGAAAAGATAATTGACCAAATTTTTAAGTGATATATAGATACTTAAGGCAATCCAGACAACCTCCTCTTCATCATACATACACATACCATGCCGTAATGTCTGGATTGTCGTAAGTATTTGTAAGGACGTCGTAGTTTAATGTCACATCTTGCAGATTTTGCTGAAGGCACTTGCTCACTGTGTTGAGGGAGAGAATCAAAACTCCCTGGTCATTACAATACTTTAGTCAGGATCATAACCTAGCTTTTCAAGCCACCCATATTGTGTGTGTTTATTTTATCTATGAATCACAAGTGTTCCGACATACGCCCGACAACACAGTGCCTAGTAATTGTGCCCCAAAAATATACCAAAGATCGAGAATTTTGATTCTATTTAACGCTAGAAAAGGCCAGAGTACATGGCAAAGGAAAATGGTAGTCCTCCCCTGAGTTCTATCTTCCCTAACCACTCGTTCTTAAGCGTTTAAACCACAATAAATAGTGGAATGAAACCCAGCTCACTGTGAACGGTGGTGGACAAAGTTATTTTTTGGTGGAATTAATCCTCCTGACAGTAGAACAGTTGGTCAACAGATCTAACCATGTATGGGGTAAACTTAAGAACTACATAATCGAAATCATAAGACTATTGGCATTAAATTATTTTGTATTCCCTAGACAGACAGACAGTTCCATTCATCCTTCATTCCCTAAAGATTTTTATCCGCTTTATAAGATCTTAAAACGATAATTATTTTAGATATGTCATCATGGAAAATCTACGTTACTTCCTTTATCCATATCCTCCAGAAGCTGCCATATATTTTGGCACAAAATTCAAAAGATTCATAAAACAGGTAAGTGCGCTCCAAGCTATATTAAAAAGAATAAAAATTTAATCTTGTCATTAAAAATTTCCTACAGGGTTACATGTCTGGCGGTGCTGGTTATGTTCTAAGCAAAGAATCTCTGCGTAAATTTGCCAACGAGGCATATGAAAACCCCGATGTATGTGCAGAGACATATCTGGCCGAAGACGTTCAATTGGGCTTGTGTTTACAGAACATAGGCGTCATTGCTGGCGATACACGCGATGAAGAGGGCAACGAACGTTTTCTGCCATTGCCCGTAGAATATCTAATACCGGAAGATAAGACATGGTGGTATAAAAATTATACTTTTTATGAACAGAAGGAGGTCGGTGAAAACAAATTAAAAGAAAATCTAAAAGAAGTTTTAAAAAAATGTTGTTTTTTTTTGATAAAATATTTCAGAATAACAGCTGCTGTTCGCCTACGGTCATTTCATTCCATTACATAGAACCTAATCAGTTTTATATACTCGACTATTTTTTATATACTTTAACAGCATTTGGTGTGAAGAAGAATACACAATTGAATTTATCTGACAGATTAACTGTCACGGATGTCATGTCTAAGGAATTGCAGAGTACACAACCAATACCAGAGCCGCCAGTGTGGACTGAGACTTAGCGCAACGCATAACAATTAAATTTAAAAATAATTGTAAATACTTTTCATATTCTATACATATTAATTAAGACTGTTTTAATTATTCAACACAACACTATTTATTATTAAAATCCTTAACCCACCTTTTGCTAGGATCTTAGCAATTCCACTCAAAAATTTTCAGTTGATTCTGTTGTCTGCCAGGAATATTAAACCGTCAAACGATTTACCGGATTCCCTAAAAATATACGGTGATAATACTGTGAACATATGTTCCAGATGAGTGTACCAACCTAAAAAAATATAAACGATTCAAAGTCGAATGGACATAGCCCATAGAAATTTGAAAAGTCACCTTATTTTTTAAAGCAGATCTCGTATGATTTTTAAAAATCTCTAACATCTGGTAAGGTTAGGTCGAAGTGGTAGCTCCGATATCAAAGAGCTCACTTGAGCACGCATAGCGGCCCATTGTGATGCCACGAGTGAACGCAGTCTCTGTACTGACCAAGTTCCACCAAAATCCGGGAAGAGAAGAAAGTTGGTCAGCGCAGGGGTAACATCTGGTAAGGCTGAAACAAAAATCGTTTGAGTATTATTATGGGCTAGTTAGCCAAACGTAGCATAACGTAACGTGACGTACGTTCGTTTTTAGCATAACGACGCCTCTCTTCTATAACGTTCTAAGTGTACTTAGAACGTTTTTAATGTTTTTGTATATGTAATGTAATGTAAATTCTACGTTCTCTAACTTAAATACTGTCAAAATTTTGTTAAAATGCGCCGATCCGTTCCCAAGTTATAGGGAAAAATCTACTTAGAATACACACATAGTCGTATATCGGGTGAAAACCTTAAGAGAGCACTCTCTCTCTCTCTCTCTCTCGTTAGCAAAACAGAACGATCTGTATCAGTGTAGCAAAATTGAAAGTTTGAAATGGTACTGAACTATAACTGAAAAAGTACTTTTTTGCATTGAATGGTACTTTGTAAGAAAATACATACACACAGTTACTAAATTATACGTACGGTTAAAAAATTGCCGAAATTTTTTAACTAATCCGTTTTCGTTGAAAATCTTTATAGTTTCCTTGATGTTAAGACGGTCTTTTGCATTGGTTAAAAAAATTTCTAAAATTGAACTGAATTGTGGCCCTGCACAGGCCCACAAAGGTATGCATCCGGTTTACAAATTTCACAAATTTCTGAACCAAAGACCGTCTTAAAATCGAAGAAAGACCATTATAAATATTTAAAAAAAACGGATTGGTTAAAAAATTTCTGAAATTTGTACATCAGGCCCACAAAAGTTAACAAATTTCAGAAACTTTTAACCAAGACCGTCTTCAAATCGAGGAAAGTTGTCAGACAATTACAAAGATTTTCAACGAAAACGGATTAGTTAAAAACATTTCTAAAAATTTGTTATCCGTATGTATACTTTTGTGGCTATGTGTACATACATAATTAGTCATTACAATTACTACTTTCAAAGTCGCCGTAATATAGTAGGTAGTGTGTTGGCTTATTAGACGTAAAGCCCAGGTTCGTATCCCAGGTCAGACATCAAAACGAAATATGAAAAAAAATATTTCATAGGCGACTTCCTCTCAGCACATTTCTGGCAAAAACTCTGAGAGTAAATAAACATGCCATGAAAAAGTTTCTCAAAAATCTGTCGTTCGGAGTCAACTTTAAACTTCAGGTCCCGCCACTTATGTATAAAATTAACGCACACAACATAAGTGGTGTGAGAAGCTAGGCCATAATCCTAATTGAAGGGTTGCCAATTATGTATGTAGGTATGTAACTCTTTAGTCAGGATTCTCTAGTTTCTCATGTTGTGTGTGTGTTAATTTTATACATGAGTGGCGAGACCTACAATTTAAAGTCGATTCCGAGCGACAGATTTTTGAGAAACTTTTCATGGTAATTTTATTTTACTCACAGAGTCTTTGCCAGAATGAGGTTGCCAAAGAAATATTTTTTTTTGATTTGTCGTTTTATTGGAGATGTCTGAAATGGGGTTTAAACCGTGGGCTCACGTCTAGTAAACCAACTCACTACCTTTTATTATTATTATATTTATTAGAAGTATTTATAATACTTTTAAAATACAATTCATTTTAATTACATTCATCAATTAGGTAAACCCTGATCAAAATAAACATGTTTTATAAAATTTACTATTCTCTTTCTAAAAGTATTCATGTTCGCTTCATTTTTCACATCATGTTGTATAGATTCAATCCTTTACTCAATAAAGATCTCTGCATTACATTTGTGTCTGCTCTTGGCGGTCTATATCTTATTAGCTCGGTCAGGTACTCTGGTGTACATCCCATTTTCATTTTCTGAATAAAAAGTATTGTATTTTGCTGCAATCTTTGTTTTACATTTAACCATTTCAATGTGCCTAACATATATTTAATCGATGTAAACCGGTTACATTTTAAAATTGAGCGCATAGCCTTATTTTGTAATTTTTGTAGCCTATTTATTTGATGGTCTGAACAGCAGGTGAATAATATTGTTGAACCATATTCAAAGTGTGGTATTATCATTGTGTTGTAAAAGTTAATTGCAGTTAATATTGAGACTTTATTTCTTATTCTCTTAAAAAACCCAATTTTTTACCAATTTTTCTGCAAATATATTCAATGTGTTCCTTAAAATTTAAACATTTATCTATTAAGAAACCCAGATATTTAATTGTATTTACTTTCTCTATAATCACATTATTTATCTTGATTAATTTGTCAGTATTCATATTAATTTCCATTAATTTTGTATTGTTTTTATTTAATTTTAATTTGTTAATTTTTAGCCATTTATTTATATTATCGATATCTTTATCTAAGTTTTCATAACATAATTCTTCTGTTGCCGCTTCAGTAAAAATCAAGGTATCATATAGAACACTCTAACAATTCTCCAAGACTCTTTCAATGTCATTAATATATATGATAAAAAGAAGAGCCCCCAATACAGAACCCTGTGGTACTCCGAAATCGTTTTCAATTGGATCAGATATTATATTATTGACATTAGTACATTGTCTGCGATTCATTAAATATAATTTAAACCATTTTAGCTCCATATCTCGAATTCCATATTTATATAGTTTTTTCAACAATATATCTCTCTCTATAGTTTCAAAAGCTCTTTTGAAATCGAGAAAAATACTTTGTTCTTCTTTTCTCTACTCTTCCCATCTATTTACAACATAATTTACAGCAGTTTCGCATGAAAAGCGCTTTCTGAATCCTGATTGATATTTTGACAGGAAGCCATATTGTTCCGTATAATCTTCAACTTGATTCTTTACTATTATTTCAATGACTTTCTCACACGTTTTCAAAGTATTAATCGGTCGGTACTCCTCACATTTTATGGTATTTTTTACCTTTTCGATTGGGATTATCATCGACTCAACAATTACTTGGAAACACTCCAGTCATTATTGATCTGTTTATATATCTTAATAAAATATTGCCTAGTATACTCCAATTGTCAAGAATTATGTTGCTTGATATTTTTGTATAATCTGGTTTCTTCTTAATACTTTTAGAAACAGTTTTCAGATCTTGCACCTACCTACCTACTAAACTACAGCGACTGTATTTGCTATACAGGCTGTAATAAAAGTAGCCGAAAAAATAAAAATTATTTTAAAACAACAATTAAAATATCTACGCATTTGCATCGCTTGCTATTGTTTATTTACTATGCTTCATGCAATTTATAAATTAAATTTTCAAAAGTCTACACACTATGGCAAGACTGGAACAACAACCACAAGAGAATTATCCATATTCACGCACTGCCATGAATGTGTGCCTTCGGTTTCTCTGCTGAACTCACTGACAAAACGGTCAATCACTTTCAGTCATGCTGCAGCTTTTAAAACGGCAACATTCAATACAATACGGTTTTACAAAATAAAATTCAATAATAAAAAACCAACAACAACAACTACGTATTAACGGAAACAAGTTTTAATTTTAAGACAAATTTTTATTTGCAAGTATTTTAACCCGGCTTAAACATTCCTAAGCCAATAATTAATTGAAGAATTAAAATTCAAAAGAAAAAAAAAAAGAAAAATTGTGTTAAAAATTTGAATACAAAAATGGCAAAACACAAGTGTCCTTATGCATTAGGTGGTGTGGTAAGAAGTTTATTATTTTTAACCATGGGCCTATTGATTGGTATGCGCATAACAATATTTTGGTATGATTATGAAATGGAATCGATAACCTATGTTGATGAAAAAGCCGTATTACCGGAATTGTTATACAACAGCACGCGTGTCCTATGTTGGATAATGACCCAGCCTAACAATCATTTAACCAAAGCCATACACATTCGCAAGACCTGGGGTCAACGTTGTCACAAGCTACTCTTTATAAGCACTGAAGCCAATGATGAATTGAAAACTATCAAACTGGATGTAGAGGAAGGCCGCCACAATCTTTGGAATAAAACAAAAGAGGCCTTGAAATATATTTACAAACAGCACTTCAATGAGGCTGAATGGTTTCTAAAGGCAGACGATGATACGTAAGTATGTAATACGAACAAAGAAACAATAAAAAAAATACTAACTTATGGGAGTGTGATCTGATTAGATGAGACTACTCATATCAGTTGTATGTACATATGTATGTCATTAGGCCGTATGAATATTAAAAAAAGGAAAAAATATATGATGATTAAATGCATTTTAGTTTTAATAGCTAATAAAACGATTTAATAATCAGGAAACAATTAAACGCAAAATCTATTGTAAGAGTTCAATGAACAAAGCAATCTACATACGGAATAAATTCTTGAATTCACAATGACGAAACACTTCTTATATGAAAACATTTGGATTGACATACGAGCAACATTACGGAATAAATTCTATTAACCACATATGCGTGACGTTTTAAATTTTAAACGCATTCTATATCATACGGAAGGCTTTACATGACAACATTTATTATATAAACATAGTCGAGATCTTTATTTTTATCTGAAATATATTTCGTGAGTACTTTTTTGCTCTGCAAAAAAATTCTCTTCAGATGTGAAACGCCTATGACAACGATTTCTCAACGATCTCTCATGTTGTTTTGCGATAAAAAGAGAACTAGAAATGACGATACCTAAAGAGCAACAACGAGATAAGCTAACAGATATCGGGGTTATTCATTTAGCGCTTACACAACCACCGATCTGGCAAGATTGTCAGCTGAAGTGTCATATGTATGTCAGCGAAAGTTTTGGGGTTTATGAATATGGAACGCTTAATAACATACATACATACATACATACATATATAATTGGTCATTACAACCCTTCAGTCAGGATTACGACTTAGTTTCTCACACCACTTATGTTGTGTGTGTTAATTTTATACATCAGTGGCGGGACCTACAGTTTAAAGTCGACTCCGAACGACACTTTTTGAGAAACTTTTCATGGCAATTTTATTTTACTCTCAGAGTTTTTGCCAGAAATCGGCTGAGAGGAAGTCGACGAAGAAATATTTTTTCATATTTCGTTTTGATGGCTGGCCTGGGCTTCGAACCCTGGCTTTATGTCTAATAACCCAACACACTATCTACTAGACTACGGCGACTTCAACACTTAATAACTGTAAAAGTTGTGAAACCAACGCGAACAATTTTTGAACATTACACACTGATTACAGTCAACCCTCCTACAATGCTGTACTATCAGAACGAGGTTTCCATATAATGCAGAGCTGAAATTGTGACAGCCCTGCTATAACGCGGTTTCTACATAACGCAGAGCTGAAATTGCGACAGCCCTGCTATAACGCGGTTTCTACATAACGCAGAGCTGAAATTGCGACAGCCCCCCTATAGCGCGGTACACTTCAGTGCGGTTTCCGTTCAACAACATACCATGAGTTCCTTCCGCTAGATTTATCATTGAAGGCGGTTATTCACCTGATCAGATGTTTAATGCTGATGAGAGGGCCGTAGTCTAGTAGGCAGTGTGTTGGCTTATTAGACGTAGAGCCAGGGTTCGAGCCCCAGGCCAGACATCAAAACGAAATATGAAAAAAAATATTTCTTCGGCGACTTCCTCTCAGCAGATTTCTGGCAAAAACTCTGAGAGTAAAAAAACCTGCCATGAAAAAGTTTCTCAAAAATCTGTCGTTCGGAGTCGACGTTAAACTATAGGTTTCGCCACTGAAGTATAACATTAAGGCACACAACTTGAGAGATGTGAGAAGCTAGGCCTTAATCCTGACTGAAGGGTTGTAATGGCCAATTATGTATGTATGTACGTATGTATATATGCAAGTATTTGGCGTTTATGAATATGGAACGTTTAATAACCGCAAAAGTTGTGAAACAAACGCGAACTATTTTCGAACATTACAGAGTGATTACAATCAATCAACCTCCTATAATGCGGTACTCTTAGAACGCCATGTCCATGAAACGCGGAATTCGAATTGCGACAGTCCTCCTATATATACCCTCAGAACGCGGTTTCCATATAACGCAGAGATGAAATTGCGACAGCCCCCCTATAGCGCGGTACTCTTCTGTGCGGTTTCCGTTCAACAACATACCATGAGTTCCTTCCGCTAGATTTATCATTGAAGGAGGTTATTCACCTGATCAGATTTTTAATGCTGATGAGATGGCCGTAGTCTAGTAGGTAGTGTGTTGGCTTATTAGACGTAAAGCCAGGGTTTGAGCCCCAGGCCAGACATAAAAAAAATACAATAAGTATTCTTTAGGCGACTTCCTCTCAGCAGATTTCTAGAAAAAACTCTGAGAATAAATAAAAATTACCATGAAAAGTTTCTCACAAATCTGTCGGTCCCACCACTCATGTATAAAAATTAACACACACAACATAAGTGGTGTGAGAAAACTAGGTCGTAATCCTGAATGAAGGGTTGTAATGACCAATAATGATGACACGGCATTATGTTGGAAAAAATACCATCTAGGACTATCATTCTGAAAATCAACGGCATGCTCAGGGATTTAGATTTTCAAAAGAACGTATCACCCACCCTTCATGTGTGCAGCAATCTATCAAGGAGCCTGATGATAAAACCAATGACAATAAATCGCTCTTTAATTCCCAGTGTAATGAAAAAACATTCATAAAACCCAATTGCCTGTATTCTGGCGACCTAATAAGAAAGCTTGGATGACTCAAGATTTATTTTTAGGATTGGTTTTATAATTGTTTTATCTCGGCAGTGAAAACCCAGACGACGAAAGAAGTGCTTAGCGTCCTATAGTGATGTTTTTGTGGAGTTAGATAAAAAAAGCTACAAAGGAAAACCAATATGAAGGTGAACCAAATGAGGAAGACATTTTGCCCATTAAAAGAAAAAGAGTTAGGCGACTCATATCTGATAGTGAGGATGAATTTTGAAATTTGTAGATCGTAATAATTGATTCACTGTGCAAGGAATAGGCGAAAGTATAAAGAAATTTGAAGAGATTGGAAACGTTAACCATGTGGTCAGATCTGTGCCACATTGCAATGTACGCACTGCTGAAAATATCACATATGACGGATAATCCGAATTTGTCAATTTCACCACGTTCTCAGCAGTTACGGCTCATTATAGTGTATTTAGCGTTTGGATTTGTATCTCAATCTCAATATAGAGTCCAACTCACACTTCAATTAAAGCCGGCAGACTACTCACAATGCCTTGGGTATGTTGATTTTCCAAACAAAGTGTTCTTCAAGAACGAAGCACATTCCTCGAAAGCAAATTGTCGCACATAGAACTCGAAGAAACCCGAAGTAATTGTGCTAAAGCCATTGTAACTGAAAAAATTACGGTTTGGTGCACAATATAGGGTGACATTACTTAATTACTTAATTGGCCATTAAAATCCTTTAGTCAGGATTACAACCAAGCTTCTCGCACCACTTATGTTGTGTTAAACGTTAGACGACTCCGAACCGCAGATTTGAGAAATTTTGATGGCAATTATATTTTTTTTTTTAGAAGATTACTAAGAAAAGGTCACCGAAAAAGGTCAAGATGTAAGAGCTGCACTCGTGATTCCTAGACAACTTACTAAAGTACTACTACGGAGATGTCATTGAACCGTATTTTTTCGAAAATAACTCTGGAAAACCCGTTACTGTCAGTAAGAGTACTATAGCTTGCAATTGGGAATTATGAACTAGGAGGTGCCTCAGGCCACACAACATACGCGATTTTGTCGTTATTGTATGATAAGTTTCCAGAAAATGTAGTTTCACGTTATGGCCGCAAAAATTCTTTTGTGCAGCTGCCTCAATAATCCTCTAAAGTTGGAGCATTTTTAACGGAATGTGTAAAAGAGTGGTCGAAAAATATTTCAAAAGGATCGACTGCTGAAATCGACTTAGAGGCGATCATTTAAATAACATTGTATTTCGCATATAATGATATGGTCCAAGCATCATAACGAAATCATAACTTTGTGTGTCTGTTTTATTTAATTTAGATTTACCCTTTGGCCTATGTGAACCATTAGCAATTTGCTATTGACCAAAAACCGCTCACTATACCGGTTTAAATGCGCTTTCTGTTATCTTTTACTGGTCACAAAGAAGCTATTGAGAATTTAGCAATCCATAAAAAGGTTTTAGGCTCGCGGATTATGACAGGTTTAGGTAGAAGAGTTTTACATACATACATAACTGGTCATTACAACCCTTCAGCCAGGATTACGACCTAGTTTCTCACACCACTTATGTTCTGTGTGTTAATGTTATACATGGGTTGTGGGACCTACAGTTTAAAGTCGACTCCGAACGACAGATTTTTGAGAAACTTTTCATGACAATTTTTATTTACTCTCAGAGTTTTTGCCAGAAATCTGCTGAGAGGAAGTCGCCGAAGAAATACTTTTTGTATTTTGTTTTGATGTCTGGCCTGGGGCTCGAACCCTGGCTTTACGTCTAATAAGCCAACACACTACCTACTAGACTACGGCGACTTCTTTCAGGAAAAAGAGTGAAGACCCGCTCGTAGATTGCAAATAAAATAAAAATAAATTTGTGTTTAGTTTTAATTAAAATTCTTTATTATTCGTACAATTATGTGTGCCACTGTTCACAACTTGATGTAAACAACAACAATTGCTTTGTTTATTATTCCTTTGTTTACACTCTTTGCATAAACAATAACAATTACTAGATAATTGATCGACTGATCTTTGTAAGGGAGATTTTCAAACCACGATTACTCTCTTTAAACGCACCGCATGTTCACACAAGACTGACTGAACTTCACTAACTCACTCGCCTGCTTTGCCTTGTCTCTTATATGGCAGGGTAAACAGTGTGATGAATTTTCTTGAAGGCGAATGTTCATGACTTCGCCTTCCCGAAATCTCTATAAATGTAAACCTAGTTCGTTATTGTTGTTTGTGTATTTTGTTTACATTTATTTTTGTAGTGTTGTTGGTATATTTTTGTTTACTTGCTTACCAATTTTTTATGATGGTGTTTGTTGTTGTATTTTTGTTTACTTGTTTACCATTTTTTATGCTGGTGTTTTGTTTTTGTAGCTTTTGTTTTTAATTTTAATGTTAAGCGATGTACAAGCAAAACACCCGTATTTAGATTTTTTTCATTTTCGTAACAATATTAGGAAGATTCTGTATATTTTATGAAAACGATTAAACTTCAATTTGTTCCATTCTTCTTCCAGCTACGTTATTATGGAAAACTTACGTTACTTACTCTATCAATATCCACACGAAGTCCCCATATACTTTGGAGCAAAATTTAAACCATTTGTTAAACAGGTAAGAGGAAGGACAACATTTCAATTTTTCTTCATTGTATATTTGCATTCCTGTAATAGATTATGACAGAGATTATCTATTACAAAATATATCGCATTAACATTAACGTCTTCTGCATGCAATCGTATTGTATGATTCAAATTCTATTTACAAATAAGGGTTATATGTCTGGCGGTGCTGGTTATGTTCTTAGCAAAGAAGCCCTCAGGAAATTCGCTGTGGAAGCCTACAATGATACTGAAATATGCCCAACAAGTTTCAAATCCGAAGACATTCAATTGGGCATGTGTTTGGAGAACGTGGGCGTGATAGCTGGCGATTCACGTGATTGCGAGGGCAAAGAGCGTTTTATACCATTGGCTGTGGAACATGTTATACCCAGTGATACATCATATTGGTATAAAAATTATACATACTATCCACAAAATAAAGTAAGTTTTAATGGGTTTTTATTAAAAAGAATATTTAATAATTTTTGTTTTGAACTTTTTTCTTATAATTTAAGAATGAAAGCTGTTGCTCATCAAGTGCCATTTCGTTTCATTATATACAACCTGAACAATTTTATATTTTGGAATATTTGATATACGGCTTAAGGCCATTTGGTATTGCTGGCAATATGCAATTGCCTGAAAAATTGAGTATAAACGAGATTAAGGGTTCCTTAGAGAAGTGTTGATTAGTTTTCATAGATTAAATCTAACACAACAACTGCCAAAATAGTTTACAACCCACTACCTCTTGCGGAAAAGTTAAAAAGCATTGCAAACAAATTTTTAAAACTCTTTTGATACTAAAAATAAATAAACTTTACAACTTAATAATGCATCCGTATTGGCCAATATGATAAATGTATGGAAAGTATTGGCTATCATTAGCTACAGCCCTTTCTTATTAATCTGGCAACATAGGGATTCTACGTTAAACGGGTCAAGAATCAATAGAACTCGTATTTCAGGAAATGAGTTCTGCATAGATCGGAAGCAAGATCTGAACAATAAGAACAGTGAGGCAAATCCTTTGAAACATTATTTTTCAATTAATGTTGTTGATAGGTGTTGCAACATGTGGCTTTCTTACTTACTTAGTTGGCCATTAGCAACCCGATTAACGCATTTCGGACTGCCTTAACACATTCTTCCAGGCGCCTCTACGTCTTGTAAGCCAATGCCTGTTGGTCACACCAATCGATGACAGGGCTTTCTCGATCTGGTCCTTCTAACGCAAACAACATCGTCCTCTTCGTCGACTTCCACAAATCTCCGCATCAAATTCTCGTCTCGGCGGAACATCCACCTGTATTCGAACAACAAGGCCGTGCCACAGCAGCCGCTGGATGTTAATACGCTGCACAATGTTCATGTCGATGAGGAGCTCATATAGCTCACTGTTAAATCGGATGCGGAAATTATCGCCGACTCGTACTGGACTTCACTTCACTTCACTTCTTCACTTTTAACCACAAACGCATTCATGTTAACCACACAAAAAAAGGACCACTCTTTGAGCTGTTTCAGAACCCGGTGAAGAAAAAACTTAGGTCCGCCCTAACACCCCAGTAGCACTCAAAACGGAGCACGCGCACATAAACCCTCAAAAAGATAAAACAATCGTTGGCGTATATTATTGCCTCCTTATTGCCTTCTGAAGCATTGACTTTTATGGAAAATAAGGATCAGGGCACCATTAGCTATACAGCAGATAAAAACATTTGATGCGATTAAGTTTTGCGTGCCAACTGGCAACCCTCCACTTCTAATACTTGGGGCTACCGTAACCAACCAATCTAATCAGACTATTTCAGGAGAAATATTTGAAATACAAATGATTTTTTTGCAGCAAGGACTGAAGGAATAGTGCCACTTATAAAATTTTCAGAAAAAACATATGTTGGAAAGTACTACCCCCATACGTTTTATAGTCGAGACCAGAGATCAGCAATGGGTATTCAAAAAGATGAATAGAATCGAATCATATTCATAAATTCTTGTACTTATACGCATTCATACTTATTTTACTAACATGGAACCTCTACTCATATTCAAAGTTTGAGATACTCATCATATTCATACTTAACAACATGTATGATGTTGTTGTTGATTTCGACTCTCCATAACTCATGACATTCACGAAGGACAAAATAAGTATGATTCGCGTACGAACACTAAAGTACTCACTAGAGCGTTGTGTGTTTGCTCTGCTTGCTGCTCTGTCTTTATTGCTTATGCGTATTTTTTCTTTTGTTGAAGTCGCCGTGGTCTAGGAGGTAGTGTGTTGGCTTATTAGACGAAAAGCCAGGGTCCGAGCCCCAGGTCAGACATCAAAATAAAATACAAAAAGTATTTCTTCGTCGATTTCCTCTCAGCAGATTTCTGGCAAAAACTGTGAGAGTAAATAAAAAATTGCCATGAAAAGTTTCTCAAAAAATCTGACGTTCGGAGACGACTTTAATCTGTAGGTCCCACCACTCATGTATAAAAAATTAACACACACAACATAAGTGGTATGAGAAACTAGGTCGTAATCCTGACTGAAGGGCTGTAATAACCAATTATGTATGTATGTATGTAAATGCAACAACTAAGACTGTAAATTTTGATGAATAATTTGAGTCAATCGAATCATTTCTAAATTTTTTTCTAAAGTTATGAATCTAAATGAGTACTAGGCTTATGAATCAACCATATTTCGAATGGTAGGGGTATGGTATGGGTTTGATGTCAACGTTGTACGCATACTCATTGCAACCTGTACTTATAAATCAACGTTGTAGTGAGTATGAATGAATAAGAGTACATAGTTAAATTTCAATATTGTTGGCTCACTTATATTCAAAATTTCATGAGTGCTTATGACTAGCGAAAAAACGATTCATTGCTAATCTCTGATACCGACCTGGGCCTGTCTGAGTACCATATTATTGGTAGACTAGGATAGCATTCACTTTAGCATAGGATAACCGAAATGGGCTTGACTCGTGTATGTCTTTAAAAAAAATGGAGGAGCTCTTATGGCACGAAATTTATGTGCTGCCAAAAACTTGGAAAAAGCTTAGAACTAACGATGGCCAATACTTTGCATAGCTTTACATTGTGCTAATGCTTCACTATAGAAAATTTCTCTAACGTAACTTATTTTTAACTTATGTAGACGAATTGATTGAAAACAAAAAAATTTTATTACAAATTTATTGATCTCCTATGATGAATGTACAAGGAATGTACAAAAAATAAAATGTTAATAATTTTTTTTTGTGTATATATTAATTTGTTTATTGATTTCAATTAATTTTTATTTTTTTTTTATTTATAAATTTAACATTTAAATTATTTTTATTTTAAAATTGTTTATTTGTTATATTGTTTTTTTAATAGTTATTTAATTTAAAGTTTTTGTTTTAATTGTTGTATTAAAGTTTATAAAACTAAATAAATTTTTTTTGTAAATTTTTTAAAATATTTTTATAATTAATAATTTGTTTTATTTTTTATTATTATTTTGTATTTCTGCTTAAACAATTGATTTTTATATATTAACTGCTAATTAGTTATTGTTTGTTTATATAAGCTTTAGTTTATTTAAATTATTTTGTTATTTATTATTTTTTAATTTTTTCTTTCTTTCTAAAACTAATTGTTTAACTATATAAGTTGTTTGTTTTATTAATTTTTTCTTTTAATTATTATTGTTAAATATTTTATTATAGATTTGTTAAATATTTTATATTTAAATTTTATTATTACTTTAAAATATTTTTATTTTCCTTTTTGTCTTTTAAATTTATTTGTAATAAAAATATATGTATATATTTTATGTATGTATATTATTAATAAGTGCACTTGCCAATTGTTGTAATACGTTTATATTTATTTTATTTTTTATTTTTTAATATTTTATATATTGTTATACATTGTTTTTGTTGTTTTCAATTTAAATATATATTTTTTTAACTGCATGGATAGATTTTAAATTGTTTTATTTAAAATTTAATAAAAAAAAAACAAAAATAAAACTAAACGAAACAAAAACCAACATATGCAAAAAAAATAAAATAAAATACAATTTTTTTAATTTAAACAAAATATATATATGCTATAATAATATATGTATTGTTATAATAATAAATAAAATTAATATAAAAAATTCTAAAGCACACAGCCTTATAAAATATGTGGTTGGTTTTAAAATAAAATTTAAAACTCGATTAAATAAAGAAAAAAAATTAAATTAATTTTGCAAATTAATAGAAATATTAAAAAAAAAATAAAATAAAAAGATTTGTTTTTACACTCAGCCACAAAAGTATACATACGGTTAACAAATTTCAGAAATTTGTTAACCAATCCGTTTTCGTTGAAAATCTTTATAATTGTGGATTTTAAGACGGTCTTTTGCATTGGTTCAGTAATTTGTGAAATTTGTTAATCAGATGTATACTTTTGTGGGCCTGTGCAGGGCCACAATTCAGTTCAATTTCAGAAAATTTTTAACCGTCCTAAAATCGACGAAACTATAAAGATTTTCAATGAAAACCGATTGTTTAAAAAATTTCTGAAATTTCTTAACCGTATGTATACTTTAGTAACTGTGTGTATATTCTTTTTGAAATAGTTGCAAAATTTTCAAATGAAAAAGGAGTAGCAAAACAAAAATTTCATGGATAAACTGAAATACTCTAATAAGACTTGAAAATTTCTTGATTGATTACAAACAACATGGTCCTTATTGTAAACTATACGACCACCCACCCCCCAAAACATACTTCCTCTAGAGTACTGGTCTGAAATACATTAACACTTTCACCCCGGCGCTTTAATTCATGCTTGCCGCCTACGTGACTCTCAGGTATTTTTTTCGGCAGTCTAAGTGTTAAAGATCGAAATATTTGCTGTTACGTATCTTATAATAGCATGATCAATTGAATACCATCGGTGTTACACGCCGTCCGATGACACAGTCTAGTGCGGGCCACCGGTGATACGCGCCACCCGATAAGGCAGTCTAGTGCGGGCCACCGGTAGTACGAGCCGTCGTGAACGTGTTAAAATTATGCCGTACTTGTTACACGGTTTTCACAATTGCTTACTTAGTATAGACACGTTCTGTTTTTTTTTAACAAGTTTAGTACAATTCGTTCAAGATGTTTGCAACTCCACTTCTTTTAATTCCTGAATGTTCTACCATTTACTTATAAAAGCAACTTTTTTGGAAACATTTAGAGATTCTGGCAAATAGATAACAACGAAGAGAATACCATATTTGAGGTCTGTTGGCGATATAATAGTTTAACGGGTCTTTAAGGAGGAAAGAGGGACTGTACTTCGTCTACTGGGAACATGCCCAGCACTATGTACGTCAAAGGAGAAAGGGACATCTTGGTGCCTACTACCATCGATGATCTAGGTGATTTGTCGAACATTGACATCGGCAGTTGAGTTGCTTCATTGGAAGCTCTAAGTGGTTCAAGGACTACAGGATAACTGACAAGAACTGTGGTATAACAATGGGCCCCTTTCTTTGGGGGCCACCTATACCTACCTACCTATCTAATGGGTCGTTTATGTATGGCAACCAAATTGCAGTTACCCAATTTCACTTTCAAACAATATAGACACTTGAAATTTTCCTGTTGACAGTTTTTTCAGTTCGTGAAATGTAACTGAAGTACATTTACAGTCGTTAATAGAGCCTTAAATTTTGAGAATTTACATTCTATGGTCCATTCTAGGTCTTTTCTGAAATTCAACAAGTATTTTTGTGTTACAATTTTGATTCAAAATTCCCTTTTTTCATATCCTAAGGTCAGATGTTAAAAAAGAGAAACGACCTACGTACTTGAGGTATGTGAAGTTTCTGATTTTTCCATAAAGGAATTCAAATTTAATGCGAACAACAAACTCTCAATATTGTCATGCTCTGATCAGGGCATATTATAAGAACCAAAGCGAAGCTACTCAAGAATGAATGGCAAGCCATGTTTTTAACTAGAAATTAGTGAAGTATGTATACAGTAATGTTTTCAGAACTATTAAAATATTACAATTTTAAGTATAATTTACAATAAATTAAACATTAAAAAAAACGTTTAAAATGAAATGAAATTAATTAATAATTAAAATAAAATTTTAAGAGAATTATTCATTGAGAATAACATACATACACACAGTTACTAAAGTAAACGTACGGTTAAAAAATTGCCGAAATTTTTTAACTAATCCGTTTTCGTTGAAGATCTTTATAGTTTCCTTGATGTTAAGACGGTCTTTTGCATTGTTTAAAAATTTCTGAAATTGAACTGAATTGTGGCCCTGCACAGGCCCACAAAGGTATGCATCCGATTTACAAATTTCACAAATTTCTGAACCAAAGCAAAAGACCGTCTTAAAATCGAAGAAAGATGTCAGACAATTATAAATATTTTCAAAAACAACGGATTGGTTAACAAATTTCAGAAATTTTTTAACCAAGACCGTCTTAAAATCGAGGAAAGTTGTCAGACAATTACAAAGATTTTCAACGAAAACGGATTAGTCAAAAATTTCTGAAATTTGTTATCCGTATGTATACTTTTGTGGCTGAGTGTATTTATATTTTGATTTATTTCAAAGATTTCCTACAAAACCATGTGTTTTTTGTTACATTCTTTTATTGTTTTAATATTTTTTTTATTTTATTTTTACTTAAAGCTTAGGAACCTAATGTTAGCAGTTCAGAATAAAGCAATTGAATTAAAAATTTTAATTTGCATTAAAAAAAAAAGAAATGACAGATAAACGAATTGAGTTTAAAGTCATAAAAAAATTAAACCAAATAATTTTAAGTAACATTTCTTAAATTGTCCCTGATCACATACATACATTTTAAGACGGTCTTTACAATTTCTTTAACAAGCAATGTTAGTTAGTTTGCAATGGACTTTATGGCCCCCAGGTTTTGGTTATCGAAAATACACTTCAATTCAAAACAATCATTTTGACAATGAGTCATAGTCTAAAGACAGGTTAACCTTAAAAAGAAAAAAATGTTTTTATTTGGTGTAAGTGTATGGAGCAGAAACATTTTCCCATTATTGTAGAGGCTGGCGCATTTGCAAATGTTTAGTCAATTTGGTTCTTTGGGTCCACAATCAATTTACAGATGAGTATCACAGAGACAGATCACAACAGTTTAGACCCATCTTAAATACAATTACCCATCAATGCTGTACCAACCAATTTCGCCAATGGTCCACTCTTTTATTTTGAATAACAATTGCCGTAATGCAGTCCTTAACAGACGATTAAACAGCTGATGGTAAATGTGTTAAATTTTTGAGAACTTTAAGTAGAGCTCAAGAAAAATGTTCTGAACACATTAAGCTGCAATTAGTTTGAGATTTTGAATAATATGAAACTGATCTTGAATTGATCTTGAGGTTGAATTATAGGATTTAGAGGGCATCCGAAATAAATTATAAGCCACTGTATACTTTAAACTTAAGTTCTCATGTGGGGAAATTTGGAATGATAATGAAGAGACATTTGCTTGCCTGAGAAAGATGTTTGTATGCCTTGTATAAAGATTTGTCAAATGGAAAATTTTTACGGTTTAATGGGTTTATGCGATAAATGTTATCGCACCAATTGAATGTTATTTATAATCATGCGAATATATAAGATATAGTTCCAATATATAGAGCTCGTCTTCCGTCAGGGAAATATAAGGACGTAGTAGTCAATATTGCTTGAGCACATTAGGCAAAAATAGACACCAGCAAAGGGAAAATGTATCCAGTCTACAATTGGACTGCCTGAAGATAGCAATACTGCCCTCAAAATAAAACCGAAATGCTTTTTACTACACCTTATGCATTGTATTGTATCGAAAACGATTTCTTTGGAATTGAAATACTAAGTAAGCCCACTGATATTATTACAGAACCATTTGTCAATAAATTTCATTTCATATCTGTATTTTTTTCTTTGGTAAGGGCGGAAATACTTATTATTTCAAAACAAAATGTTGTTGCTGTTGTTGTAACAGCTCTGCTGCTGTCTCCTAAAGTGTCTCCCTTGTGAAAAAAACTTTCGGTTGCCTATCCTTGGCCGATGAGTAATCGGGTCGTTTCAAAGTGTAGATCTGATTGTCGTGGGAACGAAAAATGTTGTATGGATTCGTTAAATATTTTAAAAGTTTTTAAAAGCGTTATTAAAGTCCATTAAAAACAAAATTGCATTATTTTTAAGAAGTTTAAAATAAAATTTCTAGAAAACAAAGTTCTAAATTGGAATTTTTAAAATAAAAAATTGTATGCGTGAGTTTCAGAAATGTTCACAGGGGCTTTTAATTTGAATATTGTGTGTCAATAAATAATTTAAAACGTGAATAAAAAAATATGAAAAGAAATTCAAAGAACTGCTGCTTAACTATTCATATTACATATGAAATGTTTTCTACAAAAAATAACAAAAAAAAAACTATTTTAATTATTAATTCTGTTTACCTATATATACTTCAACTAGATATAGTATGTATATGTATGTATATATTTTAATTTTATTTTTTATTTTTGTTTTTTATAAGTTTTGTAAAATATTTGCTATATTTAGGGTTTGTATTTGTTCTTTTTGTTTTTTTGTAATACAAAAATATAAATTTTTATTTATTTCAGTAAATTTAATTGGGATTTGGAATATTGTTTTATTTTTCTTGTTTTTTTTTTAATGTTAAATATTGCATTTGTATAGGATTTTGGATCATGTTGTTGTTGTTGTTACTCTTTTACAAAAATATTGGCACAATTTTTAATCTATATTTCGTTTAATCTTTACATATTTGATTTTTTTTTATATTTTTTTAAAAATGTTACGCTAATATTATTTGTTAATCACTTATGCTATTAACTAAAACATTATAGTTTTTCATATTAATTGTAATATTTTATAATGAATTCATTTATATTTTAATTATTTGAAAAATGGAAAAAAATTTAAGAAAAGAATTTATTTTAATTTTAAAAATGTTTTAGCAAAGTTACTAATATAATTTTTTTTTTTTTTTTTTTTTTTTTGTTGTTTAGTTTAGTTTTGCTACAAAAAAAATAACATTTTAGAAATATTATTGCGTTTATTCACTTATATATATATATTTATTTAATTTTAACATGTATTATTTATGTTACATATTTCTTATGGTATTATTTATTATAAGTTTAGTTTTTAACGTAATAATGTATAAAGAAAAATTGCTTTAACTTTTTAAGAAATAATTAATTGATTTAAAAATAACTTGTATTTCAATTTTTTATTTAAAATGTTTATATTTAGTCATATTAATAAATAAACAAATTTTGATTGATTAAAGGTTTATAAAACATAATTTGTATGAAATTTTGTTTCATAAACCCCCTTCATAAAACGAAAATAATTTTTACGAAAAAAAAAACTATTTCTTTTAAAATCATAGCGAAAGACTCTAAACGTTTTCAAAGTTGGAACATTAATAAAAACAAAAACAAAAACAAAAATGAAGTATATTTTATAATTTTTAAAAAAGAAGTTGCTCTGATGGCCTTAGAAGGTAGTGCTCTTTAACTGAATATAATCCTTGGATTAATCCCTTGGATTTATATGATTTATATAATAATAAAAAAGAAGTATATTTTATAATTTTTAAATTAAAAAAGAAAAAAAAACATTTATTTAAAAAATATATAAAAATTTATATAATTATTATATAATTTATAAAAAAAAATAATTTTTAATAAAAAAAAATAAATTAAAAAAAATTAATTTTTATAAAAAAAAATTAATTTTTATAAAAAAAAACTAATTTTTAATAAAAAAAAAATAATTTTTAATAAAAAAAAAATAATTTTTAATAAAAAAAATAATTTTTAATAAAAAAAATAAATTTTAATAAAAAAAAAATAATTTTTAA
The DNA here is from genome assembly GCA_932273835.1 of Sarcophaga variegata. Classification (NCBI taxonomy): domain Eukaryota; kingdom Metazoa; phylum Arthropoda; class Insecta; order Diptera; family Sarcophagidae; genus Sarcophaga; species Sarcophaga variegata. The sequence goes on from OW026362.1 coordinate 61,812,115, forward strand.
TAAAAAAATAAATATTAAAAAAAAATAAAAAATATTACATTGCAAAAGAAATTGTTTTATTTTTTTATGTTTTAATATTTATTGCAAATGTTCAATTTTCGAGAACTTAATCAGATCTTAAGTTATAAGTTTATTTAAGAAATTTTTCAACTTTTAAACATACAAAAATGAAATTTTTTTAAGTTTGGTATTCATAGCTAAGCATTTTACAAGAATCATATTACAATTCAATAAAATTATGAAACAAATGGCTCTAAAAGAGCTTCAAATGATCGAATAAAATTTTGCTCAAGTTAAAGAATTTAACAAAAAATTATTTTGTATAATTTTCAATTATTGTTACTTATCTTCTTAGTCGAAGTAAAATCATTTTTATTTTTAAATTAACAATCTTTTTTTAAGTCATATTAAATGTTAGCTGAAATTAAATTTTTTTTCTTTTCGTTACAAATCGATAGTTTTTGTTGTTCTTTAAAGGAAGGAAAGTATTGTAAAAATACTTTAGTTTGTAACGATAAAGACTCTATGCAAATGCATGTTTGACTAGCCAGTTATTCGTAAAAATTCACGATATATCTGAACTTCTTATACAACTCAATAGATCAAAAAAAATATATATACATACACTCAGCCACAAAAGTATACATACGGTTAACAAATTTCAGAAATTGTTTAACCAATGCAAAAGACCGTCTTAAAATCGAAGAAACTATAAAGATTTTCAACGAAAACGGATTGGTTAAAAAATTTCTGAAATTTGTTAACTGTATGTATACTTTAGTAACTGTGTGTATGTATGTATGCATGTATTGTCTGCCATAGAAGTGTTACTCGTGTTATCTTCAGTTTTAACTTCTAACATAATTGTGCTTCAGATATCAGAAATATCTGTGCATGATCGTAAATAGAACGTGAAAAGTATTACCCTATAAAGGGGAAGCCTTTATTGAAAAAAATTAAAAAATACTGCATCTATTGCAAAACACTATAATAACAATAGGTGTGGTGTGTTTAGTAATGAAAAAAACGTTATTTAGTACTGACTGCCGTAATATTTTTCTATGTTTTAAGAGATCACTTAAGGAAATCCGTGAATTAAATAACGGAAATGTATTGTCATTTTCGCCTTCTAGATTTTCATAACGGAGTAAATGTACAATACGTACACCGTATGTAAAATTGTACACATAAATAACACGGCCAGCAATTCCAATGTTATGTTCACGATTTAAATGATTTTTTTTTGCAAAATTTAAAAAAATAATTCAAAGGAAAATAAAAATATTCTATTTAAGCTTTAAATTAAAAATAAAAATTTATGTAAAATAAAAAATTTTTAATTAAAGATTTCATATATGATTTGCAGAAAATCTTAATTTGTGTTGAAAATAATTAATTTTTAAACCATAAGTTTAATTCAGAGCTTATACAATTAAACATATATACGTTAAACATTTCTAAATATTCCACAATAGTACTTAAATGTTTGTATAATTTTGATTCACAAAGGCCAAGCACAAGCAAGGTTTTTAATATGATTTGTTCTTCTTCAATATATTCGTTATTTTAAATTAATTAATTATTTCTTAATCATTTAATTATTAGCATTAAAAATAAGACAGTCAAATTAGATAAATATTAAATAGAAAAATTTTCCAATGTACTTCATATTCTTATAAGTACTTAAGGTAAAACGGAAATGTTTTTATAAAATATTTATTTAATCTGACCAATTTTTTTTTATATAACTAAAATCAATTTTTGTTTACGTAACAACAATTACATTTAATTTTTAATAGAATAGTTTTTTTATTTTTATATTTAACAAAAACATAAAAATAATGCTTAAGACTATATAATATAATTATAAAAATTAATAAGAATAAAATGCATATTAATAAGCAATCAATAAGAGATACAACCATAATTATTATGAGGTTTTCTTGTTGATGATGACTTCATAAGCTATGATTGAGCAAATTTTGATTAGAACAGCAGCTTACTTTAGAAAATTAAAAAAAAATATTTTTTCTGGAGATTTACTATGAAAATAAAAACCTTGAAAAGTCTTCAACAAGTGCGAAAAAATTAATATAATTTGTTTTAAATAATGTTTTTTTAAGTATTGCTTTAAAATGTTTTTAAAAATTAATTATGATTGCATCTAAGCTTGAAAATAGAGTTGCTTTAATATTTTGTTAATAAAACAAACGAATTTTTGTAAGAATTTATATATTCTTCTTTGTTTTTTCTTTTTCTTGTATAATTTACAAACAAATTAATATTTATAAAACAAAACTTAACACATATTTATATAAAAACATAGCAAATAATCAAACAATTCATACCAACATTCATATACTATTACAATCATATGCTAGTAGTTTCGTTTCATTTTTGTACACTAGAGTTCTATTTTCTTTATTTTATATTTGTTTTAAGTTTGTATTTCTCTATACAACAGATTTCATATATTCAAAACAAAATAAACTTAACATTTTTGTGGGAAAAAGAAATTGAAATTTTTGTTTTTGTTTAAAAAAAAAATATTTGTTCGTAAACAAATAGTAAAAAAAAACATCATTTACTTAATATTATAAAACATGTAAAATAATAAAAATAAAATTAAAAAAGAAAAAGAATCATATCTAATTAAACTCACATTAAAAATGATTATAGAAATACGTCTGCCTGTATGCCTTTAAATATGCTATACTAGCAGTGGTATTATGGTTTTCGAATTGTAAACAACATTTGAAAATCCTAATAAAACTGAATATAAATGTATGTATGTATTTACCTACATGACTTAAAACTTAAATGAAACTTATTATTATAAAATAATATTAATATTGTATTTATAAAAACAATAAAAATTAATAAAAAAAAAACTGAATTTTATAGTCATAGAAAGCTTTGTTTAAAATCAATTGAATGTGAGTGACATTATAGAACAGTTCCATTTGATTTTAAAATTTTGAACTGAAATCATTCAGTACTGGCATTAATTTTAAGTTTAAAATTGTAACTAAAAAACTGTATGATTTAAATGTAATACCATCCTAAGAAGAGCCAATGGTTTATTTATTTAAAAGGCAAAGAAAGGCTTATTAATTCTTATACGTGTGAGGTCCATTGTAACCGTTTGAGTGCGAATAGCGACGAATAAGTAATGCGCCAAAATCGCGTTTCGTCGATTTAGCGACAATTGCATCAGTCAGAGTTTGGCGTTCAATTAGTGAGGACTGCTGCGACTGTTATGAATAAAAAAATATTTTTTCCCAATATTTTCAATTAATTTACCCCAAACCTTTAGCACTCAAAACGGTTAAACAAAAATTATTTTGTCAGTACAAAGAATAAATCCCTTGTGAGGGGTAACTGTGTCTGGACTTTAAATTCATAGAAGATATTAAAGAAAATATGTTAAGCAAGACCTGTAGCCAATTTTTGAACTTGAATCGTCTAATTTCATAAAATCTCAAGAAATTTTTGTTATATCAAGAAAACTACAGATAAACCTGCAAAGATTGTTACGGATTTTAGACGTAAGATATGTATAACAAAAGAGAATCGGGAGGGAAACAGAACAAAACTTATATATTATATGTACGTAAACCATAAGGTTTTATGCTTTGATTGCATATTTTCAATTCAACGTTTCTGAGGAAATTTTAAACATTTTTAATAATAGAATGCGGAATCCATTATTCAAATAAGCCCTCATTTTTTGACTACTGTTTTCAGGCACAGAATGCACTTGTGTCATACGTATTTAATAGAAAAAAAAATAAGTACAGTTTAATTTCTTACTTCAATTAGAAAGTCTTTGACATTCTTATTTTAAAATTATACAATTTTCAATTTGATTTTAGTTTAGAATCAGTAAAATGTAAAAACTTTTGATATTATTCCTTAGCATTTTAAACTTAAACAATTTTAATTTTACAAAACAAATGGAAATTGTTCACACACTAAAGACATATATTATGAAATTTAAAACATAAATTTTGATTTTTTTTTTAATTTTTTCTACGCTGTCTGACTATAACATTCAATATTAAATACAATATAGCTTTACACAAGGAAATCTATTACAAACTTATATTTTAAATTAAATAAAGAATTAAATATTTTTATAATTTTATAATCTACTAATTTATAGAAGAATATTTTGGTATGTTAGGGAGAAATAAAAAGAAATAAGCACAAGAAAAAAAACAGTTCTAAGGATTCACTAGGTATTTTTCAATTCGAATGAAAATCTATTCGAAACATTATTTGAATGAAAATACAAAGTATGTAGCAGATAGTAAAGCGTGGTTCACAGTTCATTTCAATAATTTACTTGGAGATGGAATTGAATTGAATTGCAGAAATAACAGATAACGTGATCATGTGGCTCAAAAAAAAAAATCTATTGCAGAATTTAACAGCAAAAACCATAAATAAACTCTACTTCGTATGATAAATATTATAAAATAATTCCAATGCTATCTACTATAAAACTGAATGCGGTGGTGAAAAACAAACCCAGAAATTATTAGGCATGTTTAATGGAAACCATGATTTCATGTTTGCTATTGCTAAAGTAGCGAACGAGCAAGTATTTTACTACTGTTAAAAGCTTATGGGCATTATGTTACAGTAATCCCTCGATTTACGCGCAGTTGGTTCCAAAAAAAGGCGAGCTAAATCGAAACGACGTAAATCGAATTTCATATTGCTCATACCATAAGATAGTATGTTTTTTAACAAGGAATTTAAAAAAGTTGCAGTCTCCCTCGATTTACGTCGCAGTTGGTTCCATAAAAAGGCGACGTAAATCGGATGGCGACGCAAATTGAAGTTGAGGTAACAAAATATTTGACGATGTAAATCGAAACAACGTTAATCAAGGCGACGTAAGTCGAGGGGTTACTGTATTTTGGGTATTTAATTTAATGCTTAGTGGAAATCCAAATGAATTCTGATTTAAAAATTTAAACTAACAAGATGCAACAGCATCAGGGTTTGAGCCTTTATATCAGCAACTACCATTTGGTGTTAATTCAGATTACGTGAGAGAGTTGGAACTACGAAAAGAGCAATTTGCAACTGTCTCTGTTCTACAGAAATAAATTGAAGCAATCAGATTAATTTTACATTGAAATTAAAAATAAATATCCAAAGCCACAGACTTCAGACAATGTTGACTTAAAGCAATTGATTTAAAAGCAGTTTCGAAGTAGAAATAGACAAAAAAAAATAACGTCTCAAACCACTTGGTGTTAAATTTGACGAAAATTTTAAATCAAAAAGATGATCACGTTATTATGAACACTTTGTGAACTTGTAGCATATATTTACATTTTTTCATTCTGACTTCCTAGGACGAACCATGCTTTTTACAAAAATTGTAGGAAAGTCTGCACAGCTCAGTGGTAGTTTTATTATAATTAAAACAATTGAAGTCCGTACATTAATGTTTATCTAGTTCCGATTAAAAATGCCCGGAAACTAGGAACGACACGGCATTTTCGATTCGTCTGTTAAGTGTTTAAATGAGTTGTTTAAAAATTTTAATTAACTTATAAAAAATTTAAAAAAAAATAATCATTTGAAATAGTAAAGAAAAAAATTTTTTTTAAAGAAATAAATTGTGAAACCAAACGCCGAACTATTTTTGAAAAACGATGTTTTTAAATTGCTTTTCTGCTTTCAAAATATTTTAAATATTGTTCTAAAGTAACTTACAATGGTAAAAACATGACATGACTTGTAAATTAATTATTTATAAAAATGCAAACGTTCTTAAAGCACAAAAAAATTAAAAAAAAATTAAAAAAAAAATAAAAAAAATTAAAAAAAATAAAAAAAAAATAAAAAAAATTTTTTTTTTAAATAAAAAAAAAAATAAATAAATAAATAAAAAAAATTAAAAAAAATTTAAAAAAAAAATAAAAAATAAAATGAAATAAAAAAGAAAATAAAAAAATAATAAAAAAAAACTCGTAATAATTCCATAGCTTTTTTACATTAATGACTTGAAATTTAAAATAATAAAAACATTTTGACAAAAATTAAGAAAGAAAAAAAGAAATTAATTCGAAAATTTCTATTGTGACTAAAAATAATTTAATCACACAACCCTTATATAATTTTTTTTTCTTTTTTGTTTTTTGTATTATAACACTACTTAAAACTAAACTAATTAATTTGTTTTGTTTCTTAATGAATTTATCTAAAAAAAAATATATAAATATATGTATGTATGTATATATATAAGTATATATAAATATTTAGTTTTCTTTTTTTTATTTAATTTAAAGTCTCTTCAACTTGGACTTAAACTAGAATTTTGTTTTGTTTTTTTTTTTTAAATTTCTTTAAAACATTTCGATTCTGTTGTTAATTTGTATAACAAAAAATAAATATTCTAGTCGTTGTGTTTAACTTACAGACATTTTTTGATTCTTTAAATTTTTGAATCACTTTAAAATTTCTTCATATTTTTTGTTTCATTTGTTCTGTAAGAAGTATTATTTTTTTGTTGTTGTCCTTTTACTAAATTATGTTTTAGTATTATCTATGTAGGTATGTATTGTGTGTATGTTTCTAAATAAACCAAACATTTTCAATCATCATAATCACCATTCATCATCGCCGTCATGATGCAAACTTATTTTTGCAAAGACAGATACGATTTTATTCTTATGATTCTAGATTTTATATTTTCTGTATACCTCACTCACTCCTTTTCCTTTCCTTTTTTTTCTTTGTCTTCTTCTTCTTATTTTCCAGTTTCCCTAGGAGGCTATACAATTTTTAGTTAGAGATGTTGTATGTATGTGTGTTTTTACTTGTAATTATTGTGTTGTTAAAACCGTTCGTTGTGCTTTCATTTCGTATTCAGTTTTCACATTTTCATTGAGTTCTAACTTTCTCATCATCACCATCATCAACTTTATTTTCCCGATGATTGTGTCGCATTACCTGATGAATTGTTGTTGTTGTTGTTATTGCCGCCCGATGAATTTTGATTGTTATTGCTGCTTTGCTGGGGTATGGTATCACAGCGTCTATAGCATAATAAATAAGGTACACGTGGTGCTCGTGGTAATAGTACATGATTTTCACTGACTGGCTTAACCGAACTGTCATCATAACGCAGCCAACTGCCATAGCCGGTATGATAGACATCGGTAATGTAATGGCCTTTAGTGGCCTCCTTGCCATCGTGATAGACAACAGCGAACAGACGATAGGCACGTTGTTTTTGTGAGTACTTTTTGGAAGCTAAGATTTCTATTTAAAAAAAAATGAACAAAAAAAATTATTTTTTTAAGTCTGCTCGATATTTATTTATTTAAATCAGTCTCAAGTTGAATTATTACGTATTCTTTTCCTTGCCGGATTTAAATAAATAAAAACACTACTTACTGGCATCAATTTTAAGTTCTACAGGAAAATCAACTTTCTTTAGAATTTTTGTGCAGCCATCCGAACGATAATCGAACCATTTCAAGTGTAAAATTAAAATAGGCGGCAATTTTTCCAAATTCATTTGTTGCCAGGCAACAACTTCCTGTTTACTCTTGCTGCCGGTAACACCCTCCAATTGATCACGGCCCACTAGAATTTCTAAAGCCTCTTTAACGGAAGCCGCTTTCTAAAGCAAGAATATGAATTAAATTTTAATATTTTAAACAGTAAAAAGGGAAAACAATAAATTTAATAAATACTTCAATATTCAATTGTAAGGTGAAGAATGGTTGTATAACATCTGTGGAAAGTTCACCCTCGCGCTGCAAACGTGAACGTAATTCACCACGGAAAATATCACTTAATGGTGTGCAACCAAAATCGGTTTGACGTGTAACACTGCCCTTATTGCGATTATTGCAAATCATCTGAGAGAGAAAAAAAAAACAAGAAAAATTAATCATATTAATAAAAATTACAACTTTTTTGCGATAATTTTAATTTTTCGTACCTGCCAAGCATCGCCTTCCTCTTCTGGTGGTTCATTTTGACCATTCTGTTCGGGTGTTGGTTTTGAAATTAATTTAATCACCTGTAGTGTAAAAAAAGTAAAGATTTTTTCATGTTATCAAGCTCTAGTAAATCAATCATACCTCTAGCATTTCATCATTCAATTTATTGAGTATGTAACTCAAAAACTCTTCAGCATCTTCTTGACGTCCCTCAACATGTTCTTCGCGACTGTCATTCCATAATTTATAAATTTCTGTGGGTTCAAAGGCCGGATCACATTGCAAATCACTGCCCAAATCATCTTTATTGTTTTTACTGCCTTTGGGATTGCGTAAACGCAAGCCACTGGGTAGATTCGAAAAGTTCGACATGAAAGTAATCCTGGAAAGTAAAAAAGTGAAAGAGTGAAAGTGAATGTTTGTTTGGAATTTTAAAAAACTTCAATTATTTTTAAACTAAAATTGTCTGTTCTCATTACGATATCCGACCTCAGCAAATAGTCAGATGCCATTTGTTAGAGAACGTATGGAAAACGTTTCCTTCGAACCATAAAATGCCACCAGAACGGTTTTATTTTAATGATTTGAAGGAAACAAAAAATAGAATTTAATCTGCCACAATTGTAACGCAAAAGGAAAACGTAAAGCATATTCAATTTGCTGACTTAATTGTGGCCAATAAGAATCAACATTACAACCCCTAACCCATTGTGTACTTACATGGCATTAACAGTGGGAGTTTTAACTTCACACAGATTGGCAGCCTGTTTCGGTATGGACCTGATCAAATTGTAGAGTGGCGAACAGCCCAAAAGAGCCTGTAATATGGAATTGATGTAACAATAGTTAGAGCGATTGGTAAGACCTCTGGGTCTTAGACTAATAGTGGCCCAATCACTTTTATATTTCGTAAGGAATTCGGCAAATTTCAAAGAGAATTCATCGAGATTAGCCATTGAATTACGTTGGGATAGCGTTTGTTCGCCCGATGATAAGCTGGATGCTTTCTTGGTTGCAGACGAAGTTGAGGCTGATGGTGGTGGCAGATTTTGTGCCGAAGCCGCTGAATATGATAAAGCACCAGGAGTCACCAGGGGAGCGGTAGGTGTTACAGGAGCCAGTACTTCATATGGAGCCACTTTAGCTACAGGTTTCTTGGCATACGATGCCGTTGAAGCATTCGATGATAAAATATTTGCAGAAGCATTAGCGGAAGCAGTAGTTGAGTTATTGCTGTTCGAGGAGGTACTGGAGAAAAGACTGGCCCATGAGGGTGTAGAGGGTACAGCTGGTGTAGTGGCTGTTACTGGTGGAGCCAAATTAATGGCTGGTGCTGATGTTGCAGTCTCTGTAGTGGTTGCCGTTGACAAGTTAGCAGCATTTGTGGTAGTGTGTCCCTGATTTGATAAACTATGTTTCTTATGAGCAAATCCTGGCGGATATTGCTGTTGCTGTTGCGATTTGGAAATGTTTGTTGTGTTAGCTGGGACTGTGGCAGCCGTATTTGCCACAATGCTTGAGGAGCTCGATATGGACGACTGAGTGTGTTGTACAACATCAGTGGTTGAGGTTTGTTGCGATTGTTGATGTTGAAGTGGTGGCTGCTGCTGTTGCTGTTGAAATTGATGTGGCACCGCTGTTGTTGAAGCAGTCGATGTTGTTTGTTGTTGTTGATGCTGTTGCTGCTGTGGATGGGATTTTCCAGCATCCCTTGTTTGACTGGTTTTACGTTCCATGGGATTTGTTGTTACACTAGCAATGGGTGATGAAGGCATTTTCATAGCGCCATAGTTACGAGTTTGTGGCTGGTGTTGCTGCTGTTGGTAGTGATAATTTTGTTGCTGTTGTTGTTGATTTTGCTGCTGCTGCTGCTGCTGTTGATAGTTATGATGCTGTTGATTAGTATAGGTACGTGTGGTATGCGTATGAGTTGATGCTGAGTTTGTAGCACCTGCAGATGATTTATTATAATTGCCTGCCCCAGTATGACTGGACGTTGGGGTGGCTGTTACCGCCACTGTATTAGTGGATTTCTTGTGTTGCGATGAGTTAGTCCAGGACATTGTTTTTGTTGTCTGCTGTTGCTGATGATGTTGTTGGGTGTTTGAGGACTCATTATTGCTACTATTACTGCCCGTGGAACTGTGACCATGATGATAGTCATATTTGCGACGTGACTGATGCTGTTGATTGTACATTTGAGACGATTTACGATTTTCATAAGATGTTTGCTGATGATGTTGTTGTTGTTGCTGCTGCTGTTGTGGTTGCTGCTGTTGATGTTGCTGCTGCTGCTGCTGGTGTTGTTGGTAATGACCACCCTGCTGTTGTTGATGGGCTTGATGTTGTTGCTGCTGTTGATTTGTTGACTGTTGTTGCTGTGGTGCTACTGTTTGTGTTTGCAATTGTTGATGTTGTTTAGCTCCATATTGTTGTTGCTGATGATGTTGTTGATGCTTCTGTTGCTTTTCGGGTGCTTGTTGTGTATAAACCGTTTGTTGTTGCTGCTGTTGTGGTTTACCAATATTTGTATGGGATGACAATACAGTCTCTATAGCCACATCTGTTTTGGTCAACGCCTTATGTTCTTGTACTACAACTTCTTGGACTTCAGTTATAATTGTCCTATTGCTGTTATAATTATCAGTTTGTACCGCTTCAACTACAACATTTTGTGTTTGTATTTGTATTTGCTGTTGGTGTTGATGTTGCTGTTGTTTGTGATAGTCTTGTTGTTCCAAATTTTCGGCTGGCTTTTGTTCGAACTCTTCGTTATTGGAACTGGTAACTGATTCTCTCTGTTGTATGTTTGCAGCAACATTTTCATACGATTGTACATGGCTGCTATTGTCGATAGTATTATCTGCAATGAAAAAAAGCAAACGAATCAATGACAAATTTTATTTCACAATGAGAAGAAATTTCAAAGCATTATAAAATTCAAAACCAAATCAATTTGATAAGAATTATTCATATAAAGTGTGGCACTTAAATACAAATATGAATGAACGTAAGAACATTAAACTTTACGACCCATATCAATGAGTCCAGTATAGTGTTGGGCGCGTACTTTCCTTAACATCATACATTTGCTCTAGAGAAGACAAAACTGTTGCAAACAATCAATCGTGTTGCGCAAACAATTAAAAAAAAATTTTTTTCAAAACTAGTGCAGCTTACTGAGCATAGGGAAAACTAGAAAAAAATTTCAATATTTCTTTGGCAGTTCTGTAATTGCTCAAGTCACGATAGCTGGAGCACGCGTTTTTTGTTAGTAGCCACCAAAGAGAAAATACGCGACTTTTTCTTTGATAAAAGCAAAAAGACAACTTAGGCGACTGAAGGTGAAAGTAAGTACGGTCCTGACGTCGTTATTTTGAAATTCAAAATGCATTATGGTCTGGAACGTTTATTAGCAAAAGTATTGATAAGTCGCCGTAGTTTAGAACACGTGAGGCCTCGGTTCAAACCCTAAGTCAGACATCAAAACGAAAATATGAAAGAAAAAATATTTCTTCGGCGACTTCCTCTCAGCAGAGAGAGTAAATAAAATTGTAATGAAAATCTTCTCGAAAAAATCTGTCGTTCCGAATCGACTTTAAACTGTAGGTCCCACCACTCATGTATACAAATTAACGCACACAACATAAGTGGTGGTGGTGAGAAGCTAGGTTGACTAAAAGGTTGCAATGACCAATCATCATTTGGTCAATTCACACAATCCGTTGTATCGTTGTATTCATTGTATTGTTGGACGACTATACGACAGTGTATGCTTGTTGTTGATAATTTTCATATAAAAATCCGATAAACCTATACACATTTTATACACATGTTTTTAAAAGTTGTATTAGTTTCGTGCTATCAAATTGTTTGAATGCCAAAAATTATGAAGAAGAACACGACATACACAATACAGCTTAGCATTGAGCGTTCACAAACAACCAAGTGTATTCAATACAACATACACGATACAAAGTCGTGTGAATTGGCCAATTGAGTTTCGATTGTCCAGATGCTAAGAATTGCACAAAAACAGCTCAAAACTGAATACAAATAGAAGATCGATCTGTGGGTTAGAACAGAATATCTCCACCTCTCGTTCGCTCCTGCATAGCAATAAAATCGATTCATTTCAGAAAGTAACAGGGATTGAATGTAAGTTACTTACGATTTGATCAGACAAGACCACGCTATAGAATCGAACATTGCAGACATTGGCCAAGCCAGGAAGATTAGGTTTGGTTTGACAGGTAATCATCTGCTACAAGATGTTTTCTAACGCCTAAACTTTTAATTCGGAACAATACTCGTATTAACAACAATAGGCCTGTCCTTAGAATAGTAGGTAGTGTGTTGACTTATTCGGCGACTTCCTCTCAGCAGATTTGTGGAAAAAACTCAGAGAATAAAATAAAATTGCCAAGAAAAGTTTCTCAAAAAAAAAATCTGTCGTTCGGAGTCCACTTTAAACTGTAGGTTTCGCTACTCATGTATAAAAATTAACACACACAACATAAGTGGTGTAGGAAGCTAGGTCGTAATCCTGCCTGAAGGGTTGTTGTAATGGCCAATTATATATGTATGTATGTATAGGACTGTCTGAAGATAACAATCGCACACATTGTATTATCGTTCTCCACCAAATCCCACAAATTAAAAGTGACTTCTCTGAACTGGCATTAAAAGGTTCCTATAGATCTGCCTTATAATTTGGACCTGACAATGGATGGGTGTCTAACATATTCACAAGTCTTGCGAAAATCACATTTTTGTGAAAGTCCTTTACGGAAGATTTGTTGCCAAAAGAAATAAAGATTTCTATTAGAGAGACAAACTGAAATTAACTCAAAGGAGGGGCTACAAACTATCAAACCATGATTATATGAATCATAAATAACGGTTTTATTTTGCATATAGTCTTCTAAAAATATGATGACAGGTCTTTTAAAAAAATTCTAGAACTCTTATGATTTCAATACGATATATGTACGTACAGTTGTACGTACAGTGGTGACCTTATAATTAGAAACGACTTAGCAACATGTATGTTTGTTAATTTGTTTTACAGTTTTCACTGTGTACCTGCGATCAAAATCTTTGTTTGGAGGACGTCTTACATACGTTTTCCCATCAGATTGGAACAAATTAAACTGAGATTCGTCACTCCAGAGAACTCTGTTCCAGAAACATCGTTTCTAATTATAAGGCCACCACTGTATTTGTAGTATGTAAATGAATTTGTTTTTGTAATTCAAATATTTTCAACATACACATTTCAATTTTCTCTTAATTGAACCAATTATCAGTATTGACTTTATCATCTTGAGTAATTCCGATGGCAAACATTTTAATTATTTTATAATACAGAAAGAATAAGAAAACGAAAAAGAAAACGAAAAAGAAAAAGACAAAAGACAAAAGGAGAAGAGCAAAAACAAAAACCACATTCTCGTCACATATGCAAATTGAAATTGAAATTGAAATTATTGTTCTTAAAACCCATTAGAGAGAGAGAGGAGCAGCTTTAAAAACCATTCAATGTTCGAACACAAAATAGTTCAATTAAAAGGTCGTCCGCAATAACAATAAACTGTACAAAAACAGCAACAATAATGCCGATAAACTACAACAAGTTGGTATAGAAAACACACAAAAATTGTACAAGAAATTCCACAAATATTGTAATCTTGTGACATACACCAAAAGTCCAGTAGTAGTCATCCCATCATCATCATCATCATCATCATCATTTTCATGCCAAAACGCCATAACATTCATTAAAAATTATCATAACCCTTATGGAATGGACTGACATACAGTCTGTTGGGGACAGACAAACATAAAACCAAGCCACTTGATTATGATGAGGCATGAAGAGAAAAGAAATGAAAAGTAAAGAAAACGTTTAATTGGCGTTAAAAAAATATTTTAAATGAAACAGCGGAAGGAAGGGAGTTACGTAAAGAGGGAGGTATCATCAATAAGTCTATTGAAATACTAACAAAAACCATCATCATCATCATCATCATTATAATCAATGACTATTAGAATAGCGTAGCAATAGCAAGCAATAGCTGTAGCAGAAGCATTAAAAATTGCTGCCAGTGTAGTCACTTAGCACATTTTAAATAGTCTTTAAATTTTGCGTCAATTGATCAATTGATTATCATCAATTATGAAGTTATTTGTACGTTATTAAACAGTATTTGAAGTATAAAAAGATGGCATGGATGGATGGATGGCCTGTTTTTTGTTGTTTGAGTGTAAAGAAAAATTTTTTTGTGCTAATTTAGATGATGAGGCGAAAGGAAATATTTTGAAATGATCACGAGAGTTTTATTTTATTTAATGTCATATTAACAGTTATGAGTGGTCTCACTATGTTTAATTAGAAACAATTTTTTTTTTGTTTTATTAAAATAATTTTATTGCTATTAATAGTCTCACAAATCCTAAGAAAAAAATCACTCCGATGAGAATATCAAAATTTTCAGTCAATATGAAGTCGCCGTAGTCCTATTAACAGTATTCTAATTCTAAAAAAAAAATTCACTACCATGAGAATATCAAAATTTTCAGTCAATATGAAGTCGCCGTAGTCTAGTGGACGAATGCCGCGGTTCAAACTCCAGATCAGATATCAAAACGAAATAATGAAAAAAAAAAAAATATTTCTTCGGCGACTTTCTCTCAGCAGATTTCGGGCAAAAAATTTGAGAGTAAATAAAATTGTCATGAAAAGTTTCTCAAAAATCGATGGAGTCGACTTTAAACTTTAGGTCCCGCCACTCATGTATGAAATTAACGCACACAACATAAGTGGTGTGAGAAGCTAGGTCGCAATCCTGACTGAAGGGTATGCGAGTAGGTAGTAGGTAGGCGATTCCGAACGACAGATTATATTTAATCAGAGCCAGACATCTGCCGAGAGAAAGACGCTAAAGAAATATTTGTTCAAATTTCATATTTTTGGGGTTTAATCCGAAGACCCATATCTAATAAGCCAACGCACTACCTACTAGGCTACGGTGACAGATTTACTAATTCACTAAAAAAAAGAACACACATCACAGCATCTGTGTCAAAAGGTTGTTATACTTCATCAAAGAAATTTGTACAAACTAATGCCGCCGTCTATAGATCAGGTTGGCTAGTTCTGGCACTGCTCTCATAGCTCCCCTAATACGAATCTCGCCATATTCTTGACAAAAGTAATCTGAATAGGTTTATAGATGACAGCTTACCGTTGTTTTTGGTTTTACAAAGACGTTAAATAAAGGGTCCGCCAAATAACTTTTCTTTGAAAATGCTTTAAAAAAAAAATACTGAATATTTTCTCAAATTTCTTTTTTTATTTGGAAGTACAATCCTTCCGGTTAATAATGGAAAATAATTTCATTCAAATGGCTGCCTCGGCTGGCCATGCAGTAGCTTACACCAGAAGATGCCGATTTTGGCAAAAAAAAATCATCTTTTCAGATGAAGCTCATTTTGATCTTGGCGGGTATGTAAACAAGCAAAATTGTCGCATTTGGGGCACAGAAAACCCGCACGCATACATTGAAAAGCCGACGCACCCCAAACGAATCACTGTTTGGTGCGGATTTTGGTCCAGAGGCATAATAGGGTCATTTTTATTCGAAAATGAACAAGGAGTGGCCGTTACAGTCAATTGCGATCGTTATCGGGCCATGTTGAACGAATTTTTGTTCACAAAAATTAAAGAGGAGAATATTGGCAACATTTGGTTTCAACAGGACGGCGCTACGTGCTACACAGCCGAAGCTACACTCGATGTTTTGCGCCCTGTTTTTGCCGCAGAGCTGTTGTCGTTTGGCCACCTCGCAGATGCGATTTGACACCGTTGGACTATTATTTGTGGGGTGCCGTTAAAGATAAATGTTAAGCCGACAAGCCAGAGACAATTGACGCTTTAAAGGACAATATTCGTGAAGCCATTGGTGAAATACAGCTGCACACAATCGACAATGTGCTTAAAAATTGGACCGATCGTGTAGGCTACCGCCTACTTTCAAATAAAAAATTAAATTTGAGAAAATATTCAGTATTTTTTTTTAAAGCATTTTCAAAAAAAAAAGTTATTTGGCGGACCCTTTAGCTCTAAATCTGCCAGAGAGGTCTTGACACCTACCGTTTCCAAAGTTGTATCTCTATGTTCCGCGATTATAAGTCTTAGTGCCCTTAATGCCATCGACCTAAATTTCCTGTTTACTCGCATAGTAGTCCTTAGCCACCGCCTGGACCTTGCATCTTGAGATAATCGTTTGTTACCTAGGTGTCTGCATAAGGTAATTGGATCAGAAACCTCAGCATTTTCTCTGGCATATATGTATTTTCGATGCTTATAATGCCTAATCGAGCAGTATGGAAATTATCAAAGAAAATGCAACACAGTATCTTGTCTTTTAAACACCAGCTGGCGTAGTTGAATCCTAATTATATAGCGTTAGATACAGATTATTAAAGCCTTTAACAATTGGACTAGAAAGATAAGGTACAGTTGCTGAAAGTACATCCAACCTATTATTTGAATGTAAATTTTGAACGAAACTTAGATTCCTTACATGCAATTGAATTTTATTTTAAAATAAATTCGATTAGAGTTACGGGGTTTTTGAAATAAAAGATTAAAGTTTTCTGTGGTCAATTGCATTGTAATTCTGCTCCAAATTCAATTCTTTTGTTCTTGTCGTTGTCCTAGTTACTATGAAACCCAAACAACAACAACT
This sequence comes from Sarcophaga variegata, assembly GCA_932273835.1. Classification (NCBI taxonomy): domain Eukaryota; kingdom Metazoa; phylum Arthropoda; class Insecta; order Diptera; family Sarcophagidae; genus Sarcophaga; species Sarcophaga variegata. Next base: position 61,828,844 of record OW026362.1, read on the forward strand.
GATAATTAAAAAAATAAATATGTATTTAAAATAAGAAGAACAAGAGGAATACAATTCTATTGTTATAATAAATAAATTTATTACAATTTAATACGACTGCAATAACAATCAAAACAAAAGAAATGCGGCTGCATTTAAAGAAAAAAACACAATACCGACGACCAACTGATTATGAGAAACGAAAACTATGAACTGAATTACTTGCTTATAATTATGATTGTGTATGTGTATGTGGTTGTATTAATATTTATTATTATGATTTGATTTTTTATTTAAATTATTCACAAAATTGTTTCTGATAAAAAAAAACAACACTGTCGCATAAAATAAGAGGGAGTGAGAGAAGTAAATAAAAAGAAATATTAAAAGCAACATTCAAGTTGAAAATGCAGCCTAGTAAGTAGTTATCATTGGATTGGAGTTCAGTCATGCATATTTAAAATAAATTCGTTAAAAAAAGTAAAAAAAAAATAATGAAATGAAACAATTTTAATGAGAGTTTAAGGAATTTCAATTCAAAACACATACAAATTTTAAAACCTGATGAGGGATTCACAAATAAAAAATTATTAAGAATTAGATTAATGGGGGGGGAATGAAACCTTTATTATAACCGGCAGTAAATCAAAGTTCAATTCACTGGTATTGGCTTGAAATAGAAGGTTTTATTGTTCAAGCGATAACTTGTTGCCACTTAAAAGGTAAAATTCTATTATGTCCGGTACTTTTTGAGAGAAAAGTCTAGGATTTTAGCAGAGTTTCAAAATTCGAGAAATTTGTAATGGATAATCATACATACATACATAATTCGTCATTACAACCCTTTAGTCAGGGTGATGGACCTGGTTTCTCACACCACTCATGTTGTGTGTGTTAATTTTCCACATGAGTGGCGGGACCTACAATTTAAAGTCGATTCCGAACGACAGATTTTTTTTGAAACTTTTCATGGCAATATCTTATATACCCTCAGAGTTTTTGCCAGAAATCTGCTGAGAGGAAGTCGCCGATGAAATACTTTTTTGTATTTTGTTTTGTCGTCTGACCTGGGACCTACAGATTTTTTTGAAACTTTTCATGTTAATTTTTATTTCACTCTCACAGTTTTTTCCAGAACACTGCTGAGAGACAGTCGACGAAGAAATATTTTTCATATTTCGATTTGTTGGAGATGTCTGACCTGAGGTTTGAACCATGGCCTTACATCTAATATGCCAATACACTATCTTCTAGACTACGACGCTTGGTCACTTGGTGCTATTTCCCCGCCAAGGTAACAAAGTTGTACACGAGACCCTATCACTATATGTGTACGAAGAAGTTGGTCGCCTGTGTACAATTGCTTCCTTAAGAATATTCGACTATTAGCCCTCATTCAGGGGTCGAATATTCTTCTAGTTTTCAGAAGTTTTCTCCTTCTTGTAAATGAACCTATAGTTCCTGGCCTGGGTTTATCTTAATAACCATATTGACTTGCAATTCCTGTTTAGTTCCATAGTACTCCTTAGCCACAGCCGTGATATATGCAGCCGTTATCTAAGGGACTGGATATGAAAGTCACGTACACCACGAATGATAGGACATTATTCCAAACGGCGTATTTCGTCTCTATTGTGAAACTTTTACTGTTGAGATCATACTTATCCGAAGCTTTAATCCGAATGCCAGCCGTAGAGTGAAACACGGCAAAGCATTAAGCAAAACGGTAAAAATGGAAATCGCTACTTGGAAAGATTCCGTCTAATCATCACTCTTCCGTAATATAATCTTAAGCAAGATTATTAGAAGTTCCTTACATAACGGAAACTGAATCCCGTTGGGGGAGTACAAGCACATCTAAATAATCTGGATTACTGAACTGATATTTGCTCCTCAGTTTCTGCGATCTTGTCACAAATCTGTAAAACACAATAAAAGCAGCAGATGCGTGAGATTCAAAACAAATCTTTTCGAGTTAAGGTTACGTCTTAGGGATTATTTACGAAAGGTGACAATCGAATAGAAGATATCAGTCAGTTTTATTACCTCGAAAGCATAATTTCTTAAAGAACAAAGGCCTATAAAAAGCAGGATGGACTTTCGATCCCTTAAGGGTCATCATTTTAAATTCATCTTTCCTTTCTTTAGTGTGCAAGTTTAACAAAAACGTACGAGATATCAGGAGTCGCCCCCGGGCTCAAGCAACGGATCAGATGTTTGAAAATCATTGTTGTCACAGAATGTTCCATTGTTGTCTGGCCCGGCTTGCTGTCTTACACCCGATTTCCAAGATGACTTTTGCCATGTCTTTTTTAATTCTCTTTTGATACAACTTCCAAAATCCCTTTGCGTTTATACGACGATTTTTTGTTGCACGACCTTTTTCAACATCATGTAGATCGGGTGTAAGAACAAGCTTTCGGAAGCATCCAATTAACATAGAAATAAGCTTATGCGAATTGTTTAGCCATAGGAAATCGTCTACCAAACTTTTCTGACTCACAATTCTGGATTGTTTCGCTTGGGTATTACATTTTCAAGTCGACGGAGTCTAGTAGTAATCTTATTAGACGTAAGACCACGGTTCAAACCCCCAGGTCAGACATCAAAACGAAAATAAAAAATAAATTCTTCGGTGACTTTCTCTCAGCAGATTTCTGGCAAAAACTCTGAAAGCAAATAAAATTGCCATGAAAAGTTTCTCAAAAATTGTTCGTTCGGAGTCGACTTTAAACTGTAGGCTCCCCCACTCTTGTGTAAAATTATCTTACACAATACAAGTGGTGTGAGAAACTAGGTCCATAAGCCTGACAAGGGTTTTCGACAACTGTTGCACATGTTTTTTATATAAAAATTAGACCGTAACGAAGACAATTCTACTAATATTACGCTTGATAAGATGTAATATTGTCACACACATGGAAATATTTTTCCCATGCGGAACCGCCTAGCATCAGTTTTCGAGTTTATCAAAAAGGAACTTTTAAATATGGCTGGCGGGCGCTCACAAGATCGTAAATCGTTTTTTTATTTTTCTGTTATGTTATGTTCCTCATCAGACTAGATGGGGCGTGATACAATTGCATTTACACTATAAAAGGAAAAGAAAATTTATTGAAAAGATAGCGGCTTTAATTTCAATACGGCTCATAACTTTATAATCACAAGTACAGTCTTGTTCTATTGACATTAACTTGTTATTATAAAGACGCTAATGCCAACACGTTTTCTGAGAATCTTAATAAAAAAAATTCTACGAATTTTAAAAACTTTATTTATTGAATTGTAAATTACACAATTACACTATAACGGCGCGAAATGAACCATAAATTATACGACCTAAGCGAAATTAAATTATTCTTAGCCATTATTCGTCACCACTTGGGGGAATTATTAATTGATATTTTTTTTCACTGTTACTCTTGTAGTCGTTGTTGTTCTTTATTATTTGCAAAAAAAAAGTTAATTATTTAACTCTCAAAACACACGACAATCTCGCAACGCAATTTAGTGGTAATAAAATTTTATCGCTGACTGTTGTGTTGATAAATAGAAATGAAGACTGTTGCTAAGAGAGAGAGAGAGAGAGAAATGCAATTAAAATTTCTAAATACAAGTGCTTATACGCGCTTCCTTAAGCACATTTATTTCTAATTCTATTAGAAAATTGAGAAGCCTACAGAATACGCATACGGCACAATATTTAAAAGGCCCGTTGACAGATGCAAGAGTTAGGAATTGAAAGTTGCAACTGATATCAATTTTATGACAGTTCTTGAAAGTCCTGTTGAACACATTAATAAATGACAATAAACTTGTCGAATGTCATTAAAGCACCACTCGAATATGAGATTAAATTATGGTTTGGAAAGCACGTTAACCATTTTTTGTTATAAAAAACAATCCATTTGCACTGATATTGAAGTGCTCAACAAATAATCACAAGCATTTCGTTGGCATTTTGATGTGAACTGTCATATACTATGCATGAGTATGAGAATCTCTTGGCATTTTTTTTGAAACTCGATAAGATATTTGTTTGTTAATAGTATTAATTAAACCAGATAATAATAACGATAATACTGATTGGAATTTTTAAACGTTCGGCCGTAAATACTTTTTATCGGTTTTGTTTTCAATACATCGAAATTACGTGTATTAGATGTCAATTATGCTATCAAATGTATTCCGTTTCGAATATTTTATTCAGATTTTCCGTAACTGATCGACCAGAATAAGTCAGAGCACTTCTTGCAGAGGATTCGAGTACAGTAATCCTTCGATTTACGTCATCAAATTTTTTATTCCCTCTAACTTCAATTTGCGTCGTCATCCGATTTACATCGCCCTTTTTTAACCAACTGCGACGTAAATCGAGGGATTACTGTAACTTTTTTAAGTTCCTTTTTTAAAAACATACTACTTTGTAGTATGAGCAATATGAAATTCGATTTAGGTCGTTTCGATTTACGCCGCCTTTTTTTGGAACCAGCTGCGTAGTAAATCGAGGGATTACTGTAAAGCACTTCTTTATGAGAAGGAGCTTCCTAGGAGTGTCACCTTGATGCATCTTAGATTTAAAAAATTTAAAAATGTATCTCAAGATTCATAACAGGATTTACATGTTTGATTCAAGACGATCTCTATTCTGAACGGGTATTTTGAGCCTACAGTACCCTAAACATTTGCCGTAACCAAGTAAGTAGTGTGTTAGCTGATTAGACGTGAGGTTGTGGTTCAAAACCCAGCTCAGGCATCTCGAACATATAAACAAAAAATATTTCTTAGGCGTCTTTCCCTCGGCAGATTTCTGGCAAAAACTCTGAGAGTAAGAAATAAAATTTCCATGAAGAATTTCTCAAAAATCAGTCGACTTTAAACTTCAGCTCCCGCCGCTCATGGGTAAAAAATTAGCTCTCACAACATTGCTGGTGTGTAAAGCTAGGTTGTAATCCTGACTAAAGGGTTGTAATGATAAATTTTTTGAAGTCACCATAGTCTAGTAGGTAGTGTGTTGGCTTATTAGACGTAAAGCCAGAGTTCGAGCCCAGGCCAAAAAATATTTCTTCGGCGACTTCCTCTCAGCAGAATTCTGGCAAAAACTCTGAGAGTAAATAAAGCTGCCATGAAAAGTTTCTCAAAACATCTGTCGTTCGGAGTCGACTTTAAACTGTACGCCCCGCCGGTCATGTATAAAATTAACACACACAACATAAATGGTGTCAGAAGCTAGGTCGCAATCCTGACTGAAGGGTTGTAATTACTAATTATGTATGTAGTCTTCAATAATTGCAAAGTAGAAGACTAATCTACTTATTGTCGCTGTTAAACAGTTAACAGTGCTCTGTTAATAGCAAATTTTGCCCTGTTAAAGTTGAAAAGTGGCGCTGCTAAATGTATGGGTTTGCGTCTTTGATTTTTAAATTCGAATTTATCTCCATCTTTTTATATTTATTGCCTAGAGATCTGAATTGTTTTGGAATTCAATCTCTTGTACTCTTTAACTAACTCATGACATCAATAATAAATGTAATCTTCTCCAAGTGTTATGGTTTGTTCGAGAACCCATTTGTTGCATACGAAAGCTTTCTGTATCCAAATACAATAATTCTCGTATGTTATTTCAATTATTTTTGGTTCCATATTTGAATTGTTTTTAATTAGATGATGTTGTTGTTGTTCAATACAACAGATTGTGTTTTTTTATAATTTGTTTTGATAAACAACATTCGCTTTCCACTTAAAAAACACTTTCAATATCATTGATGAGCATTTAATTATTTTAAATTCATTGTTTTTGTTGTTGTTTTGATTTTTTTTTGCGGAAATTCGGTTACCAACTGATTTCCATCCATATGTGGCGCTTTATCGTTTTATTATTCAATTTTGGTGGGATAATTTAAATTGTTTTGGATAGCGCTACCAATTGAAAATTGTCATTGTGACCACCGTATATAGGAAGTGATGAGTATTTAAAGTGAATGCACTATGATCTCTTTGGATATTTTTTCGTGTGTAACACACATCAAGCACTTTAAACATTTTGTTCTTCCAGAACTTGTTTACCCATTCTTCCTTTAATTGCCCTCTTCTCTTGCTTTAATTGTTTGAAATCTGTTTGCCGGAATAACGCCTTTCAAATTCGTTTCAAGCTTCATGTTTTTCTTTCTAGAAACTACTCGACATGACGTTCATTTTCATTAAAACCATTTTATAAATTCAGTCACATTTCGTTGTGCATTTTGGAATAAATTTAATTTAAATAAAGTGTTGTGCGACATAAACAAATTCATTAAATGAATGAATGAATGAATGAATCAGCCACCCACTCATCCATCATTTGTTCACATTTAAGTCAGCCAGTAGCCATTAGCTCAACTATGACTGACAATCAACTCACAAAGAAAAAAAAAACTAACTTTTTAAGCAACTTAGAAAAGAAATTAAATTATGAACGGGACGTTCTTTTAATCAAGCGCAAGATTTATATCACTTAAGTCAGTAGAAGATGCAACATACGAGGGTTAATTGAAAATTGCATAAAATTGTTAATGAAGTTTTAACGTAAAATAATAGGTTTTTAATTGGATTCCATTAATATATACATAATTGGTCATTACAACCCTTCAGTCAGGATTATGGACCTAGTTTCTCACACCACTTACGTAGTGTGTGTTAATTTTATACATGAGTTGTGGGAACCTACAGTTTAAAGTCGACTCCGAACGACAGATTTTTGAGAAACTTTTCATGGCAATTTTATTTATTTTCATAGTTTTTGCCAGAAATCTGCTGAGAGGAAGTCGCCGAAGAAATACTTTTTTGTATTTTCTTTTGATGTCTAGCCTGGGGCTCGAACCTTGGCTTTTCGTCTAATAAGCCAACACACTATCTACTAGACCACGGCGACTTCTTATTGAAGACTATTGACATAAAATGTAATTCTCATTATCGAAAATTTTTTCTTCCCGAATCTCAAAATCCCACTACCACAATACGAAAGAGGGCCCTCTGGACTACCATCTGCATATAGTCTGTATGGTGTACTATTATATTCCAAAATGGCCATTGATCTTCTAGAGAACTTTCAATCAAAAAATTAATAGTTTCAAAGCCAATTTTCGCACTACCATATCACTTTGTATGTGATCATATTGCTGACTATATAAAAAGGCCTTGGAACCTTCCTTTGAGTATGATATGGTACTCATAGACCTAGTATTAGCTTCTAAGCTAGTGGCCTTGTTTAGATGGATACTGTTAAACAGCTAACAGTGCTCTGTTAAGGGCAAATTTTGTTCTGTTAAGAGAAAATTTTGCTCTGTTAATGTCAAATGTGGCGCTGCTAAAATTTATGGTTTGCGTCTTGGATTTTTAAATTCGAATTTATCTTCATACACATAAAAGATGGACAACGTATTTTAAAGTAATCACTTAATTTCCTTCATCTACAGGATCCTTAGTCTATAGCATCCAACGGTAAGTGTTCAATACGAATTTATTTCTCGTTAAAAGTCTTGATGTGTTCCTGATAGGTGAATAATTTTTATGTCTTAAGCAGTGGGTTTTTAAGCCCATAACGTAACCCGATATACGATTTTAGTTTTATAACATCCCACCCACATTCCCTCATTTTTTTTCTTTTGTTTCAATTTCATTAATCAAGTTTTAAAAGCTAAGCAGATGCGTGGTCTACTATAACAGACTCTAGGTTGATAGGATTGCGCACTGATCTCGCCGTAGTCCTGGAGGTAGTGTATTGGCTTGTTGGACAAGAGACCTTGTTTCAAACCCCAAGTCAGACATCTCAAACAAAACGAAAAATGAAAAAATATTTCTTCGGCGACTTCCGCTCAGCAGATTACTGATCGACCAGAACAAATTAATCTTTCTCAGAGGAATTCTTGCAGAGGAATCGAGTAAAGCACTTCTTTATAAGAAGGAGTTTCCTAGAAGTTCCTCCATGGTGCCTCTTAGATTTCAAAAATGTAAAAATGTACCTCACGATTCATCACAGAAGATACGTGTTTGATTCGAGACGATCCCTATTTACAACGAGTATTTGCATCTACAGTGCCCTGTAAATTCACCACAGTCTAGTAGATAGCGTGTTCGCTTATTAGACATGAGCTTGTGGTTCAAACCCCAAGTCAGACATCTCGGAAAAAATGAAAAAAAATTTTTCGACGACTTCCTCTCAGCAGATTTCTGACAAAAGCTTTGACAGTAAAATAAATTTTGACAAAAATCTGTCGTTCGGAGTCGACTACAAACTGTAGGCCCTGCCAGTCAGGGATAAAAAATTAACTCATGTTGTGTGTGGGTGGCGTGAGAAGCTAGGTTACAATCCTGACTAAAGAGTTGTAATGACCAATTGAGTAAGTAAATAAGTAGGGCGTATTTAAGGGTATTGATGAATAAATAAGTATTTGTCAGGAAACATATAAAAGCTATCTAGACTTTTGAATAAATCTTGAAACTTAATCTTGGATTTTTCAATTGTATTCCTTACTACAATAGAAATATTAAACGCAACGCAAACTTATTATGGTTCTAATGGTTCTGTTGAATAATTTCTATCATTTATAGGACCTACGACAATATCGGAGACCTATCAACTTGTCTTAAATTGTCTGAAGATCGCTGTCCACGAGGTGGTCTTCAAATATGTGAATGATAGCCATGAAGTCATGAACTGTTTCAAAAAAAAAAAAAAATATAAGTTGCAAACCATTTCATTTTGTCTGGTGTTTATTTGAAAATGTTTAACAGAAAAAGGTTAATAACCAATACAAAATTTTGCTAAATCGCTTTATTTTTGTCTCTTTTTTTTTTTAATACAACAAAGAAATTGAAGAAGAATATAAAAAAAAATTGTGGAAAATAACAACAAATTTCAATTTTTCATATGACGTTAAAATTTTTTTTGTTATTTTTTGTTGATAAAAACAAAAGGCCGAAAATTGTTTTTCAGCAAATAGCAACAACCTTTTCAAAATTTTGAAACGAAATTTACAACTTTTTAGGCAAGCAATGGAACGGGACTGGCGTGTGTATGGTGGCACACGTTTTCTAAATATCAGCGTTAATACAAAAAAAAATAAAAGAAAAAATATTCTGCAGATATGGAAAACAAAAAAATTATTAAAAATAATAGAAACAATGCCAACAACAGGTAGACTGATTATATATTCGCTGTTAATAAGCCAAAAAAATTTTTATTGTTTTTAGACAGTGTTGTCGTCATAAAACCCCCGCCGGCAACGAATGTAATCTCATGCTCTTGGTAGGGTGGGTGTTAATTGTATTGACAACATGCGATTTTCATGCAATTAACGTGTGTCCGGCCTTCATTATAAACATTTTTTTGTTTCATTTTATTTATAGTATACACAGGCATACAAACAATATTATATTTTTGATTGATTAGCAAAATTCCTCAGCTTATTTTTGGTATTACAGTCGGTTACTGGAACAATTAGCAGAATTACGGTAGCTTAACTAGGGAAATAATCAGGGCAAACAACGATATAAATGAAATGACCGATAAATGCCTCAAATATAGTATGCACAGGCGGATCAAGATGCCCTCAACTTTTTGAATGAAATACACACATAACATACATGCATAATTGGTCATTACAACCCTTCACAGTCAGGATTACGACCTAGTTTCTCACACCACTTATTTTGTGTGTGTTAATTTTATACATGAGTGGCGTACATCATAGAAAAGTAACGCAGCGTCTCCTCTTGTACAAGAGAAAAACCAAAAAGTTCCTTGCCATTAAACCACACCACCATTAGACATCTCCACAAAGAGCGCTGAATTTTCGGTGACGTCTTCTCAGCAGTATTCTGTCAAAAATGTCGCCGGACTCTGGTAGGTAGTGTGTTAGCTTACCAGACGCGAAGTTCAAACCCCAGGTCAAACATCTCGAACAAAACGTAATATGAACAAATATTTCCTCGGCGACTTCCTCTCAGCAAATTTCTGGCATAAACTCTCTGAGAGTAAATAAAATTGCCATGAAATGTTTCTCAAAAAATCGGTCGTTCGGAGTCGACATTAAATTGTATGTCCTGCCACTCGTGGATAAAATTAGTACACATAACATGTGTTGTGAGAAGCTGACTAAAAAGGGTTGCAATGATCAAAGATAACTAAAGAAGATAAGGAGATTCAATGCTGAGAAGAATACTATTTCTAAGCTCTAAAGCAATTGGACCATCAAGAATGCAGTTTCTAGAGGCAACGATAACACAGCCCTGCTCCAGGTGTTTCCGAAGGCATTTTGCGCGCTAAACACGAATCTGGGTTCAAATTGTTACTCAGGGGTTTTTGGGGTCGCTGATTACAGATCTTCATTCAGATTTAAAAAATTCAAAATGGCCGATCCAATATGGCGGTGGAGGTTTATAAAATTTAATCAAACCATATTGGATCGGCCATTTTGAATTTTTTAAATCTGAATGAAGAAGATCTGTAATCAGCGACAACAAAAACCCCTGCGTAACAATTTTCAGGTAAATCTGATTAATTTTTAAGGACCTCCGTAATGTGTTTTTTTTTTTTCTCTTGCACCCCTTGACATAAACCCACCCCCTACTTTAAGGGTGCATGCAAACAATTTGGCTTTGGGCTCCTTTTTAAAGAGCAAAGATCAATTGTCAATTTCTGACAATAGGGATGGTTCTAGCACGTCAGTGTTTAGCTCTACAAATTTTCAAAAATGGCTAAAAACGCTATTTTTATGGGTTTCAACCCCGTTTTTCTCGAAAACCTGACGTGATGGAAAGTTTTTGAACCCAGATTCGTATTTAGCACGCAAAATGCCTGCGGAAACACCTGGAGCCATTTTATTTGCAAAAACCCATGCAGGGCTGTGTAATTAAACCTGCTAACCTAGAGGTTAGGTGACCTAACCTAACCTAGCTAAGCTAGAAAAACTGATGAAGCTGAAGCAATGCAAGGAAATAAGGAATGTCAGATTACAGAACAGCAGAAACCTTAGCCATTAAATGATGTTATTTTAATCATCACTCATTTAAATATTTCCTTTGTTTTCAATTGTAAAGAGTCAGTAATACAGCTGCTAATGGAAAATTTTTTTGGGAAACGGAAAGAAACCAAAAAAAAAATTCGAAAGCAAGGAATTTTTAATTATTTTGTTTGCTGTTTGCCGTTTATATTTGTTGTTTACAAATTGTATTTCTGGGGTTAATATTTGGGTCGATTTATTTATTTGGTGTGATAAAATGAAATTCCTGAGAAAAACAACAACTAGAAGACCTCCATGAATAGGCATATATTTGTTTTGAATTTGACATTATCAGCCAATTGTTGTTGTTCTATGAAAATGAAACAACAAAAAAAAAAAAAGAGAAACAAAAAAATCAAATTGATTTCGTGTAATCAAGCAGTCAGTCAGTCAATGGATGGGGTAATTTGGGTACAATGTAGGCAATCTATGGTAAATATAAAGGGTCCGCCAAATAACTTTTTTTTTTTGAAAATGCTTAAAAAAAAAAAACTACTGAATATTTTCTCAAATTTCTTTTTTTATTTGAAAGTACAATCCTTCCGGAAAATAATTTCATTCAAATGGCTGCCTCGGCTGGCCATGCAGTAGCCTACACCAGAAGATGCCGATTTTGGCAAAAAAAAATCATCTTTTCAGGTGAAGCTCATTTTGATCTTGGCGGGTATGTAAACAAGCAAAATTGTCGCATTTGGGGCACAGAAAACCCGCATGCATACATTGAAAAGCCGACGCACCCAAAACGAGTCACTGTTTGGTGCGGATTTTGGTCCAGAGGCATAATTGGGCCATTTTTCTTCGAAAATGAGCAAGGAGTGGCCGTTAAAGTCAATGGCGATCGTTATCGATCCATGTTAAACGAATTTTTGTTCACAAAAATTGAAGAAGAGGATATTGGCAACATTTGGCTTCAACTGGATGCTACGGTGCTACGTGCCACACAGCCGAAGTCACACTCGATGTTTGGCGCCCTGTTTTTTAAGATCGCATTAGCAGCCGCAGAGCTGATGTCGTTTGGTCGGAGCTCCGATTTGACACCGTTGGACTATTATTTGTAGGATGCCGTCAAAGATAAGTTTACGCCGACAAGCCAGAGACAATTGACGCTTTAAAGGACAATATTCGTGAAGCCATTGGTGAAATACAGCTGCACACAATCGATAATGTGCTTAAAAATTGGACCGATCATATAGGCTACTGCATGGCCAGCCGAGGCAGCCATTTGAATGAAATTATTTTCCATTATTAACCGGAAGGATTGTACTTTCAAATAAAAAAAGAAATTTAAAAAAATATTCAGTAGTTTTTTTTTTAAAAGCATTTTCAACAAAAAAAGTTATTTGGCGGACCCTTTATATGAGGGATCTGGATGAACTGTCATGCATTGATATTGGCAGTTTGAGTTGCTTCATCGGAAGCTCCGAGTGGTTGCCGGACCAGGGGAAAATGTGAAACTGTGGTAACATAATGGGCCCTGTATGTGGCCTGTGTGCCCGCTCATAACTCCAGCAAGGGGACAGTCACTTAATATATTAAATAAACACTTTTTCCCTTGTCTAATATTATTACTATGTCGAAAATGAGCAAGGAGTGGCCGTTACAGTCAATTGCGATCGTTATCGGGCCATGTTGAACGAATTTTTGTTCACAAAAATTGAAGAGGAGGATATTGGCAACATTTGGTTTCAACAGGACGGCGCTACGTGCCACACAGCCGAAGCTACACTCGATGTTTTGCGCCCTGTTTTTGAAGATCGCATTATCAGCCGCAGAGCTGATGTCGTTTGGCCATATCGGAGCTGCGATTTGACACCGTTGGACTATTATTTGTGGGCTGCCGTCAAAGATAAGTGTTACGCCGACAAGCCAGAGACAATTGACGCTTTAAAGGACAATATTCGTGAAGCCAGCCGAGGCAGCCATTTGAATGAAATTATTTCCCATTATTAACCGGAAGGATTGTACTTTCAAATAAAAAAAGAAATTTAAAAAAATATTCAGTAGTTTTTTTTTTAAAAGCATTTTCAAAAAAAAAGTTATTTGACGGACCCTTTATGTATGTCCATCCATCCATGAGTTCATTTGATTGGGTGTCAGTAAATAATAAGAACAACAAACAACGAAAACATTTAGAAATTATGACAAACAAACACCCAAATAGTTAAAATATGCTGTAATTGTTTTCGTTTTATTTATAATAATAAATTGATAAAAACAATAAAATAATAAGGGGGGTAAGGGAAATTATAACCGAAATAAACGAAATTAATTTGTGTGAATACATATTATTATGATTATAATTACAAATGTATACACATCATACACGATAATTACGACATTCACTCTGTTACTGTGTCGTTCCATTATTCATTTGCCTCTCATATCTAATATTTATTAATTGAAATGAAAAGTACTTTTTTCCCTTAGCAACCATCACATTTCAGTGCGACAGCCTATAAGCATAGGCATATGGTATATAATTATAGTTTACTCGTTGTAAACGATAAATTTTTATTGTACTTTCGCTATGCCTTTAATGAAGCCCTTTTAAAAAACAGGCCAAAAGAAATTCATTGTATTGTATTACACAAAAATCGAATTTGTTTCCTTTCCTTTATACTGCCTGCCTCTGCCCACAGTGTGAAAGTAGGCTTGAGAGTGTTTAACGTAAAACATATATATATTTTTTTTAATTAATTAATCATTAATTAATAAAATAATGAAAGAAACTTAAACTTGTTTATTTATTCTCAGCATTCTATACATTTTTCTAAACTGGTCTCCCTCGTATAACGCGGTACTTCTACAATGCGTTTTCGATATAACGCGATTAAAAAAAACAGTTTCATTACAACGCGAAATTTCGACTTGTATAACGCGAAATTGAAAAGCAAACAAAGGCTGATAACTGATTTCACAATCGCACAATCACTGGAAGAACGTCCAACAAAATGTTTTTTTTTTTTTATCAAATGACGAAAACTTTGCCGAGGAAATTTCTTCTGATGAAGTTATACGCCCAAAGCGCTCACTATTTCGACGTAATATGATGTTTGAAGTAAGCGACACAGACTAGTGAAAGCACAAAAATTAAATTAGTTAATGAATAATATTTATGTTTTCCGATTGTTTTTTTTTTATTGTTTTTAATTTTTTTAAAAAATATGAATTTTGATTTTGTAAACGTACATACATCTTTAATTTAGTACCTATTTTATTTTGGAAAAAGCTTATTGGGACATAACCCTCAAATTTATATGAAAGCTAAGTCTTCTATTCTTTTGGCTTTAAGTCGAACTTTACCACCCACAAACTTTACTTTACTCGCCATGCCTTGTAATAATTTAATCATCAAGCCTTTGTAGATAAAACACGTACAATAAAACGTAGACTTGAAGTCGCCTTAGTCTAGTAGGTAGTATGTTGGCTTATTAGACATGGGGCCTCGGTCCAAACCCCAGGCCAGACATCTCCAACATAACGAAATATGAAAAATATTTCTCCGGCGATTTCCTCTCAACAGATTTCTGGCAAAAACTCTGAGTGTAAATAAATTTGCCATGACAAGTTTCACTAAAATTTGGTGTTCGGAATCGACTTTAAACTATAGGGCCCGGAACTCATGTATAAAATTAACACACAGCATAAATGGTGAGAAAAGCTAGGTCGTAAATTTGACTGAAGGATTGGAATGAACAATCATAATATAATAAAACTTTAGCAAAGCTACCACGTTCTCTTAAGCATAATATTAGATTTCCCCTATCACTGCTTTTCCCAAGTCTCGAACCACTACTTTTAGAGTGATGCTAACGTTAGAAGTATTTGGGAATCGGAAAGAAACATCACGAGCCATGTCCAAGAAACGTGGTAGCTATGACATAATTGTAGTATTGATTTGGTTCTGTTTAAAGTTCTTCCTATTGAAATTCAATCACAAAAGGTACATCATCGCGTTGCAGATAAATTTCAAGAACTTTTTCAGATTTCAAAGAGTTTTCTGGTTAATACTCTAGTAGTAGTCTTCTGGCTAAAACTATGGAAAGCTTTTCAAAAATATGTCGTTCGGAGTCCACATGAAACAGTAGGTCTCTCCACTCATGGATAAAATTGACGCACATAACAAGGGTGGTGTGATAAGCTAGGTTATAATGCTGACTAATGGATTATAACGATAATAAAGTAAAAAAAACTCTATATTAAGCTGCCAGCAGCACGCAACGCCAGAAGTGACGTTAGCCAAACATCATCTAAATAGAGTCCGATTAAGAGAACAATTGAGAATCTATTCTCTATTGGGTTTCAACAAAGGCATACAACGAAATTAAATGCTGAGAAGAATAATTTCTCTAAGGTCTAAAGCAATTGAACCATAAAGAACGCCGGGTAAATGTCTATCAATTAACCTCTGCAGGATTAAGATGAAGATTATAGACAATTTCATTTCCACTGACATACATATATATTCCTCTTTACCACTGACTTCGTAATGATTAAAATGTATACCCTGTTTCGAGAGGACGTATGGTTTCGGACGAATGTCTGCTTGTATTGAAAAACACTCAATTTACCCTGTTTCAAAGGGAACGTATGATTTCAGAATAACGTCTGTTTGTATGGAAAAATTGACTGCAACATGTTGCTAATAAAAATAGTGAGAATGTAGAATACAATTAGAAATTAAGGACCCGTTTTTTAATTTCTAATTACGTGTCCTTAATTTCTATTTGTATTGTATATTCTCTTTACTTTTATCAGTAACATGTTACTGCAACATGGTTCTGCAACATGGTTCTGCAACATGGTTCTGCAAGATGTTGCCGCAACATGGTAGCCAATATAAAAATATTTTATCTCAAAATTCTTGAGACTAACATGGCAAAGTCTTGTCAAACATTCGATTACAAACAATATTGATAACGATAAACACAAAGAAAGGAAATCATGAAACAACAGCAAATAAATATCATGTAAAATCTATTGATTTTCTATTCATCCCAAAATGTCTATTGTTTTGTATACAATAGATTTTCTAATATTATTTTTTATATTCTTTGTATAGATTTTATAATATTTTTGTTTTTATTTTCTGTATTTCCTTTTGTGGTATTTTCGAAAATAAACCTCAAGGACACTTAATTGTACCAAGTGAATATAATAAATTAGAATGAATACCGATATCGATAAGACCTTAGAAAATAGTGGTAATAAAACTTTAGTACAATATGTTGTTGGTTGTTACTTAAAAAGCTGAAAGGCAAATGAGAGGGAAAAAATGTTAAAAAAATATTAAATAAAGAGAAAAAAGCATAGAGAAAGAATAGAAAAGAAAAGTCATTTCAAATGCGATTGTAGTTTTAAGATAATAATTTGAAAACACTTACACTTTCATGCTATTTTGCTTACTGGCATTCACAATTTAATGCAATTTGATCAAATAAATTAATTGAATTGAATAATTTTATTCTTCTCATCCAATTTTATTCTTTTCATCCAAGGATAATATTTATAAAAACCACAGGCATTGTTTTCCATCATGAAACGATGACGCTTGTAGCCTAGTGAGTAGGTGTGAAAAGTGTAAGTTCGGTACAAACTAGGGACTTTCTGCATCTCTTATCACTGAAGTACACAACAAACGTACATAATTGCTCATTGCAACCCTTCAGTCAGGATTACAATCTAGCTTCTCACACCACTTATGTTGTGTGTGTTAATTTTATCCATGAGTAGCGAAACCTACAGTTTACAGCCGACTCTGAACGACAGATTTTTAGAGAAACTTTTCATGGCATTTTTATTTCACACTCAGAGTTCTTGCTAAAAATCTGCTGAGAGGAAGTCGCCGAGGAAATATTTTTTCAAATTTCGTTTCGGCAACTTCATTCTTAACTTCTCCTATCACCTACTTTCATCACAATGCACTGCATGAGCACACGGTATAGTATTTGACTACAAATCCCTGTCTTCAATATCCTGCCAATAATACGCAAAAGTAAGTTTACTATTGGCCATCGTTGGTTCTGAAGCAGTGCTCCTCGACCCTTTCTTGGTTGTCGTGCCGTTACTTTCCGTTCGTGCTAAAAGATTGTAGATTTTATGCCAATTCCTAACAGGGAAATTATCTTATTCTTCTCTTTAGCAGATGACATCAGTAAATGACACTCACATTCTTCTGCCCACAACTTATGTGACGACCCGGCAAATTGGTGAATCTCTTGTCTGCCGACTGATGATTACAAAAAATCCACTCTGAGCTCTCAGAATTTCTAAATTCAGGGAAAATTAAGTAATGGGTGATTTTTTAAGAGCTAAAGGAAAATTTTTCAAAAAAAAAACACATAAAATTCAGAAAAATGCATGAAACTTTATTTGAATCGATAGTACGGTCCATATAATTTAATGTTTGAAGATTATTTCATGTAAATGTTGACCGCGACTGTGCCTCAAATGGTCCATCCGCTTAGTCCAATTTTGGCATACTCTTTCCATCCAACATTTCGGCCGGTATCTCACGAATAAATGCTTCAATGTTGTCTTCCAATGCGTCAATTCAAGCGGGCTTGTCTGTATAGACATGAACTTTAACATATACCCACAAAAAATAGTCTAAAGGCGTTATATCGCACGATCTAGGCGGCCAATTGACATGTCCCGAACGTGAAATAAAATATTCACCGAACTCGCCTCTCAATAAGTCCATTGTTACGCGTGCTGTGTGGCATGTGGCACCGTCTTGTTGAAACCACATGTTATGCAAGTCAAGCTCTTGCATTTTTGGCAAAAAAAAGTTGGATATCATCTTACGATAGCGCTCACCATCCACAGTTACGTTACGATTCGCAGCATCTTTGAAGAAGTACGGTCCAATGATGCCACCAGCCCATAAACCGCACCAAACTGTGACTTTTTCTGGATGCATTGGTAGCTTTTGCAATGCTTCTGGCTGATCTTCACTCCAAAATCGACAATTCTGCTTATTTACGTATCCATTGAGCCAAAAATGAGCTTCGTCTCTGAACACAATTTTTCGATAAAGAAGTGGTTCTTCGGCCAACTTTCCAAGAGCCCATTCACCAAAAATTCTGCATTGCGGTAGGTCGTTCGGCTTCAATTCTTGCACCAGCTGTATTTTGAAAGGCTTCACACCTAAATCCTTCCGCAAAAGTTGTTGAGTAACAGAGGCCCAATTGCTGCGAACGGCGACGAATCGATAATTGATGGTCATCATTAACACTGGCCGATACAGCTGCGATATTTTCTTCAGTTCGCACTCTACGTAAGCGTGTTGGTGGTTTAATGTCCAACAATGTAAATTTGGTGCGAAATTTAGTCACAATAGCCCGAATAGCCGCTTCAGTGGGTCGATTAAACTGACCATAAACTGGAAGAAGAGCGCGATGAACTTTCTTAACAGAGCACGCATTTTGATAATAAAATTCAATGATTTGCATGCGTTGTTCGTTTGTAAGACGATTCATGGTTAAATTATAGACCAAACTGAAGATGTTTGACAGTGAAACAAAACACGAAACGTGCGTGAGCTGTTTAAACCATGGTTGCCAAAAAGATAATAGCTAAACAAATCACCCGTTATAAGGAAGCGATTCAAATATTCTTGTCTTCCAGCCCTTAAGGTAGAAAAATTTCATGCTCAATATACGACACTTACACTATTTTGCTCAGCTTATCTAATCTCCTTACCACCTACCACCTACTTCACCTCCAACACGGAATACAACTCTTATCAGAGGCGCAGTGACAAGCTTTGAAAGCTTTTCGGGCGCCTACAGTAGAAGTCAAAAACGTCAATGATGTTTGTTAATCCACTGCTAAAAAGAAAATCTATTTTGCCAAGCCTATTACATGAAGCTAACAATCCAAGGCCTTTAAGGAATTCAATAACTCTCCGAGAGTTTGTGCTACACAACTTCTATGAAAATATGACGAAGTGGTGAAGCTTCTGTCTGCTAAATGCTGGTACTCAGAACTTTCAGAATTTCAAAGTATCGAAAGACTTTGGTCTCAGAGAGAGAGCAATTTTCTCAAGCTGCAATAGCCCGTAAATTATACGGTTAACAGGCTTATGTGTGCTCTATAAAAGTGTTAAGTGTTAGGAAAAATAGAAAGGAAGAAATTACAACAACAAAACAACACTAAGTTCTAGAAGTTGACAGATAGAAAATAGCATATAAAGGTAATGTTGCAACTGGGCTGTAGTAAATTACAATGACAAAACAACATTAAGTTCTAGAAGTTGACAGATAGAAAATAACATATAAAAGTAATGTTGCAACTGGGCTGTAGTAAATTACAATGACAAAACAACACTATTCTAGAAGTTGACAGATAGAAAATAACATATAAAGGTAATGTTGCAACTGGGCTGTAGTAAAAGGCTCATATAACAAAATTTAAAGGCATTTTTAAATAAAGAATTAACAACAAATAAAAGTAAGCCACAGAAAAGAATATTTTTCAAAAAGAGAAAAATGTAACAACGTATTTAAAATTTCATAATTGCAAGTATAGCTTTTCTAAAATGTAATTTATTTAAAATTTTAACACTTTATTATTGATTGGGCACGATAACTGTAATAACAATTATATTTTCGTTTCGTGTAATACTCGATTTCCTTGTATAAACGATGACAAATTCTATGTTTGCTTGCTTATAATTTGTTTTTAAGGCGAAATGCATAAAATATTTGCTATTTAATGTTGTTGTTGTTGCTTTATTTTATTTTTTAATTTATATTTTCAAAAAGTAAACAAATTGTATTGAATAAAACAATATTTAATAAAATGAATTTTAAATGTGAGTAGCATGGGAGGTGGTAGCAGTTAACAACAATGATCGTGTATTGTATTGTTTACGATACGATACGCTTGCTTTGTTTAAATTGAACATGAAGTGATCCAGTAACCTTGGGGACATAAATAAATTATTTTTTTTTTTTTTTTTGTTTAATTGTTTTGTGGTGATTTATTTTTTGTTATAATAACAACAAATATAAATAAATATTTATTAATCGTTGATTTAATTTACAATAAATATTTAGAAATAGTTGTGATAATCATTTGTTTAAACAATCACTGCAGTATTGTAATGAGAAACGAATGCACATGAAGACAGGGACATAAAAGGGCTGCATATCTTTCGTTCCAATCTAAAAAGTATTCTCTATGTATTTAGGAAGTCGCCGTGGTGTAGTAGGTAGTGTGTTGGCTTACTATTCGTAAAGCCCGGGTTCGTATACCAGGTCAGACATCAAAAATGAAATATGAAAAAAAAAAAAATATTTCTTCGGCGACTTCGTCTCAGCAGATTTCTGGCAAAAACTCTGAGAGTAAAATAAACTGCCATGAAAAAGTTTCTCAAAATTCTGCCGTTCGGAGTCGACGTTAAACTGTAGGTCCCGCCACTCACGTATAAAATTAACGCACACAACATGAGTGGTGTGAGAAGCTAGGCCGTAATCCTGACTGAAGGGTTGTAATGGCCAATTATGTATGTATGTATGTATGTATTTAGGATTTTGATAATGAATTCATTCATTTGTTTGCGGAGAGTAAGATAGTGGCTCTAGCAATTTCCAAGAAGATATTCTATCGATATCTAGTGATTTTGGCATTGTTTGTCGATTCTCTCGATTTCCGACAAAAGATTTCTGATTAGATTTGTTGGTACCGCCATGATTTTAGGTGAAGCAA
Organism: Sarcophaga variegata; assembly: GCA_932273835.1. Classification (NCBI taxonomy): domain Eukaryota; kingdom Metazoa; phylum Arthropoda; class Insecta; order Diptera; family Sarcophagidae; genus Sarcophaga; species Sarcophaga variegata. The sequence continues at coordinate 61,849,579 of OW026362.1, forward strand.
TTGGTTGATAGAAGACAACTGGACAATCTCCAGTGACAGAATTTCTTGGCTTTAACTGGAGCCATGCGCAACCTACCGATATCTGTCATTGAAGCTGTAGTAGGACTATGGTACCAGCATATTTTTCTAGAGAAATTACTTTGACAACATGAGTATTGTAAGAAGCATTCCGGATCGTAAGGCCTTGGATTCGACCACAAATCATATGAAGAGATTACACCCCCTGTTAACAGGGAATAGAAACCAGGGGGAGGTCTTGTGTTGAATTTTTGCGAATTTTTGCGAATTTTTTATCGTATCAAATAGTTGCTCTCAATGTTTTTGTCAGCACAGTATTGAGAAGGGATTGTTAAAAGAAATATTTTGTTTTAAATTCCTTTTGTTAAGAGTTTTAGCTCACAGCACTCGCCTAGATTGTTCCGAAGTGGTGAAGCCTCTATCTGTTGAAAGCTGGTACTCTGAGCTCTCAGAATTTTAAAGTATCGAAAGACGTTGGCCTCAGAGAGAGCTCATTTGAATCCGTAATTAGCAGGTAACAATGCGAGCTAAGAACTTCGTTCTTTAAAAAAAACCACAGAGCAACTGTTAATCAAAATTATTGTTCACAGATTTTTTTTTTTTGTTAATCATGACACAATATGGAATCATTCCTTGTTCAAAACCGCCGGTCCAAGGTTTAACCTTTAATTTGATTAATTGCCATAATTGGATCATCCCTTCAAATGAAAAGCTTTGCCCCCTTTTAAAAGATGGGTGTGTAGTATCGTGGCATGTATGTATTTAAACTAGACTAACCGTCAGCACATGACTTTCATACAAGAGCAACAAATACTAAATCAAAGAATTAACAAAACAGCGATGAGAAATTAACACTTGAGGGCATTGATCACATTATTCGGCGGCAATAATGTTCAAACACTTGTTAAGCAGATGTTTTAAATACTTTAAACACTTAAACGACTAAATAATGCTGCAGCAGAACCCCTTTTTCTAATTAACAAATCAATATTATAAGGTGGCTAAAAGCCAAATTGATCGACTGCTTCCGAAAGAATTGAATATTTCTGGTTGTCTGCTTGATGACAAATAAGCAGAAAGAAATCAAAGAATTTTAATGAGTAATGAGTCTAAGGAACTAAACATTTCTTTATTACAAAAAAAAAAAAGACAGAATTTTCAGATAAAAATAAAAGTGACCTCAAATGTAAATTATTTTTCTGTTTAACTTCTTTGATTTGATTTTGTTTGTTTCAATCTTTTTTCTTACAGATTCTATAATCATGTCATTCATCCCTCTTGTGCATTAAATTTCATTTTCTTTCATTCATTCTTTTTTTATGAATTTATTTTGAAGGCGTTAAACTGATAAATACATTTTTTAATGCATATTTTAAACACTTTTTTTCACATTTTATTTTATTTTAAAATCGTCCCTTACCTCCGCTTTATGCTTTTAAGTCATGGGGCTTTTACTGCCAAAATTTTTGTTTATACTCGCATAACAAGTGTAAACAAACATCAATGATTTCTTGAAATGTCCGAAACATTTAACGGAACACGTTTATTAGTAAGTAAGTATGGCTTATACTCACTCCCTCCGTGCTTTTGTTAGTTTTTTTTTTCTGCTCATGTGAATAAATTTAAATTTTATTTTTATTTTTATTTGTTTTTATTTTGGTTTTGTTTAATTCCAAAAATATAACAATGAAAATAAAAAATTAGTATTCAATTAACGTTTAAATAATTTTATTATCACATGCTACATTAATCTCATGTTATATTGGAATTTTGAACTATTTTTTCTTTGGAATGCAAAAAAATTGTTTTTTTTTTGTGAACAGAAATAATTTTAAAGAATGAAATCGTCTGCAACTATTTAATGGCATAAAAGGAAACGGCGGCTTGTGAAGTAATTTCCTTAAAAAAAAAATGTTAAAAATTATTTTTTATTCTTCAATATTTCGTCAGGAAAATAATTTTATGGAACTAGTTTCTCACACCACTTATGTTGTGTGTGTTAATTTTATACATGAGTGGCGGGACCTACAGTTTAAAGTAGACTCCGAACGACAGATTTTCTGAGAAACTTTTCATGGCAATTTTATTTGCTGTCAGAGTTTTTGCCAAAAATGTTTTTTTTCATATTTTCGTTTTGATGTCTAACATGGTGTTTGAACCGTGGCCTTACGTCTACTAAGCCAACACACTACCTACTAGACTACGGCGACTACCCAGTAAAGGTCATATCTCCTTTAATTAACGCATACAACATGGCTGGTGTGAGAAACTAGGTTGTAATCCTTACTGAAATGTTGTAATGAGCAATTAAGTTAAGTAAGCAACATAATAATAACAAACTGAAACAAATAATCTATTTGAGAACCTAAATAAGGTTATACTTTTCAGTCATCTCTTTAAGAATGAAGAACTTCAGCATACCATTCAGCATTGGTAAGATGAACTGAATCTCAAATATTTAATGAGTACACAAGTGTTTCATTCTAAAAGACATTAATGTCGCACAAGTTCAAAGTATGTGTTGGCGCTTCCTTCGCTCCATTTGAGAATCTGCACTTTACATAACCCATTTTGAACACTGTGTAGTTCATATTAAGTCCTCATATCCTAGTCTGTCACTTGTAGATTACTTCATACCCTGACTTAATGGTCGACGTTAAACCCATGGATTAAATTTACAAACACAAAAGGGTTTATAAGAGATGGTGGCCCATAATCGTGACCAAATGATTATAATTAGTTGCCATAGTTTAGTAGGAATTAACGTTTAAGTGTAGGTCCCGCCGCACGGATGAAATTAACACACTTAACATGGGTGATATGAGAAGCTAGGCCGAAATCGTGACTACAGGGTTGTTGTTGTAATAGTTATGCTGTTGTCCCCGGAAGTATCTCCATTGGAAAAAAACTTTCGGTTGATACAGCTTTTGCCGGGGTGACAATCCTTGGCCGATGGTGAATCGGGTCGTTCCGGTGCGAAGGTCCGAAGGTGGGAACGTGACTACAGGGTTGTGATGGCCTGTTAAGTTAATAGATAAAGGGTTCTAATGGCTAGTCAACAGGTTACAAAGTTAAAAAAAATTAAAAATTAAAAAAAATTATTAAACTTTCCATTATTTTCACACTGTAGTAAAACGTCGGCGCAGTCTAGAAAATAGTGTGTTGGCTTATTAGGCGCGAGGCCAGTTTTCAAACCCCAGCTCAGACATCTCCAACAAAACGGAAAATATGAAAAAATATTTCTTGAACGACTTTCTCTCAGCAGATTTCTGGTAACAACAAAAACTCTGAGAGTAAAATAAAATTGCCATGAAAAGTTTCTCAAAAAAAAATCTGATGTTCAGTAACGACTTTAAACTGTAGGTGCCGCCGCTCATGTATAAAAATTAACACACCCAAAATAAGTGGTGTGATAAGCTAGGTCGTAATCCTTACTGAAGGATGGTAATAACAAATTATGTATGTATGTAAGCAAAAGGGTTTAGAAGAGAAGTTGAGCCACAATCGTGATTAAAAGGTAGTAATTAGTCGCCATAGTCTAGTAGGTAATGTGTTGGCTTACTAGACGAGAACTTGTGAGTTCAAACCTCATCTAAATATTTCTTTCGAAGACCTTTTCTCGAAAGTTTTCTGGCAAAATTTCTGAGAGTAAATTAAAATTGCCATGAAAATTTTCACAAAATTTTGTCGTTCGGAGTTGACTTTAAACTGTAGGTCCCGCGCCAAATGGTTGAAATTAACATACACACAAAATTACTAATGTGAGAAGCTAGTTCGTAATCGTGACTAAAGCTTTGTGATGGACTGTTAAGTCAATAGATAGAACCCTTTATCTATGGCTAATCAAAAAATTCAATTTCTTGAAATACAAATTCTTGATATTTTCTTTATTAAAAAAAAAAAAATATGCCCAGAAGATTATAATCTATTCTAACCTATTAACATACATACATACAATTATTATTCACTTGTAATTTAATAGCACTTAACACATCGTGTTACATTTTTATTTCAATATCGATCAGATCCAATATCAATAATGAAAAAGTGAGAGAAAAAAATGGGGAAAACGATTTTTTTAATTTTTAAATTAGCATGCATACGATAATTATACAATAAATACATCAATAAAACTAACAATAAAAAAAGTAAAGATTTTAAAAATAAAAATCGAAAAAAAATATAAAAATCCTCCACAAATATAAAATTTAATACAACAGTTAGTTATAGATTGAGTATATAAATTTAACAATATTTATTGTCATATGATAAAAAAAATTAAAAAATAAAAAAAAAATATTTTAAAGTGAAATAAAATGCTGAGGAATATTTACAAGCAAATACTATAACTGAATTCAACTCAACTGATACGTTGTTGTTAATTAATTTCAATTAGTATTTCAATACTGATCCCAATATACAGACTCTTCTATCTATCGCTATATAATCATCATCATCATCATCATCATCATCATCATCATCATCATCATCATCATTATCATTATATACAGAGTAGATCTAAACAACTGAATATCTTTTTCCATTGTTTGCATTTCTTCTTTCTTTCTTTTTTTAGATTCTAAATAAATATCAACAATTACACTCTTGGACCACAAATAGTACAATATTGTTGTGGTTGTTGTTGTCATTGTCGTTGTCACTACATATTTCAATATATCAATATTTATAATCAATGATACGAATATTACGAACAGGAGATCACATTTAATTGAGGGTTTTAAATTTTTTTTCAATTTTTTATTATTCATACGTATTTACAGTGGTGGCCTTATAATTAGAAATGATGTTTCTGGAACAGAGTTCTCTGGAGTGACGAATCTAAGTTTAATTTGTCCCAATCTGATGGAAAAACGTATGTAAGACGTCCTCCAAACAAAACCTTTGATCCCAGGTACACAGTGAAAACTGTAAAACAAATTAACAAACATATGTACATGTTGCTAAATCGTTTCTAATCATAAGGCCACCACTGTATATTCGTAGTCTATCTCGTATGTTATAATATTCGTTATGATCACATCGATAATGCTGCTGCTGCTGTTGTTGTTGTTATAGTAGACAAATATATTTATTTTTATTAATTATACATCTAAATAACACGAGTTAAAATTATACAATACGATTAAATAGCAACAAAAAAATCTGTTAGAAATCCTCAATATTAACTGGCAATAAACGTATGAAACTGAAACAATGTATAGAAATTATAATAAGGGAGGAAGGGAAGCTGTTTCGTGGCAGTCCTATGTTTCCTAAACATGCACACATAATTGGTCATTACAACCAGTTTTATGGAATAAGTTTCGCACACCACTTATGATGTGTGTCTTAATTTTATACATTGGGGCAGGACCTACAGTTTAAAGTCGCCTCTGACCGACAGATTTTTTGAGAAACTTTTAATGGCAATTTTATTTAGAGAGGAAGTCGCCGAGGAAATATTTCGAATATCAGATTTCGTTTTGTTGGAGATATTTGACCTGGGGTTTGAACCGTGGCCTCACGTCTAATAAGTCAACACACAATATACTCGACTACGGTAACTTTATTCTTTCTTTCTTCTATCACCTACTTTCCGGTATTTCATCACAATGCACTGCATAAGCAAGGGAGGCTTACGAGCACGGTATAGTACTTGACTACAAATTCAAGTCTTCAATATCCTGCCAATAATACACAAAAGTATTATCACTGGTTCTGAAGCAGTGCTCCTCGACCCTTTCTTGGTTGCCGTGCCGGTTCTTTCCTTTCGTGCTAAAAGAGTGTAGATTGTATGCCAATTCGTAACAGGGAAAATTATTATCTTATTTTTCTCTTTAGCAGATGACATCAGTAAATGACACTCACGTTCTGTTGCCCACAACAACTTTTGTGATGACACGGCAAATTTGTGAAGCTCTTGTCTGCCGATTGATAATTACAAAGAATGTACTCTGAGCTCTCAGAATTTCTAAATTCGAAGAAAATGACGTATAAGGAAGAGATTCAAATATTCTTGCATTGTGTGCGTTAATTTGATAAATGAGTGGCGGGACCTACAGTTTAAAGTCGACTCCGAACGACAGATTTTTTGAGAAACTTTTCATTGAAACTTGATTTGCCCTCAGAGTAAATCAGCCAGAAATCTGCTAAGAAGTCAATGAAGCAATATTTTTTTTATTTTCGTTTTGATATTTGAGCTGGGGTTTGAACCGTGGCCTTACGTCTAATAAGCCAACACGCTAACTTACTAGACCGTGGCGACTTCAATATGGTTCATGAACTCAGTAAAAAGCGTAGTGTCATGAATCATTCTATTTAGAAGGCCTTAAGCCCGGTTTAGCCAAACTTCCACAGAATGTGTATACGTTCGATTTTAGCAATGCTTACGGCTCAATAATCGCTCTTATTACTTTTCGTATTTTAAAAACAAACGTACTTTCCGTTACGTTTTATGAACGGTTTGGCCTTTAGATTGCTCTTGAAGGTATTGAACTGCTGTAGATCCCCTTATACTTCAACGAGTCTTATTTACAAACAAGTAAACAACTCAATATCATTCCATGTTCATGTGTGTGAAGATAAATTCGAATTCGAAAACCCAAGACGCAATCCATAAATTTGAGCAGCGCCACATTTAGCGTTAACAGTGCAAAATTTGCTGTTAACAGAGCAAAAATTGCTCTTAACAGAGCACTGTTAACTGTTTAACAGTATCAAGCTGAACAAGGTTACTTGTTTAGAAGCTAATTTTAGGGCATATACTAGGTCTTTGAGTACCATATCATACTCAAAGGAGTGTTCCAAGGCCTCCTAATACAATAAGCAATATAGTCATATATAAAGTGGCATGGTATTGTTGAAATTGGCTTTGCAAAAATACATTTTTTGATGAAAATTCTCTAGAAGATCAGTGGCCATTTTGGAACATATAAGAAATAGTACACCATACAGACTATATGCAAATGATAGTCCAAAGGGTCCTCTTTCCAACCGTGGTAGTGGGATAGCTGAAATAATCTTGTGAGTCGAGATTTTGAATTTTAAAAAAATCGATTTTTGGTCGAAATTATATGAGAATTCTCTAGAAGATCAGTGGCCATTTGGGAACATATAAGAAATAGTACACCATACAGACTATAAGCAAATGATAGTCCAGAGGGTCCTCTGTCCAACCGTGGTAGTGGGATAGCTGAAATAATCTTGTGAGTCGAGATTTTGAATTTTAAAAAAATCGATTTTTGGTCGAAATTATATGAGAATTCTCTAGAAGATCAGTGGCCATTTGGGAACATATAAGAAATAGTACACCATACAGACTATATGCAAATGATAGTCCAAAGGGTCCTCTTTCCAACCGTGGTAGTGGGATAGCTGAAATAATCTTGTGAGTCGAGATTTTGAATTTTAAAAAAATCGATGTTTGGTCGAAATTATATGAGAATTCTCTAGAAGATCAGTGGCCATTTGGGAACATATAAGAAATAGTACACCATACAGACTATATGCAAATGATAGTCCAGAGGGTCCTCTTTCCAACCGTGGTAGTGGGATGGCTGAAATAATTTTGTGAGTTGAGATTTTGAATTTTAAAAAAATTGATTTTTGGTCGAAATTATATGAAAATTCTCTAGAAGATCAGTGGCCATTTGGGAACATATAAGAAATAGTACACCATACAGACTATAAGCAAATGATAGTCCAGAGGGTCCTCTGTTCAACCGTGGTAGTGGGATAGCTGAAATAATTTTGTGAGTCGAGATTTTGAATTTTAAAAAAATCGATTTTTGGTCGAAATTATATGAGAATTCTCTAGAAGATCAGTGGCCATTTGGGAACATATAAGAAATAGTACACCATACAGACTATATGCAAATGATAGTCCAGAGGGTCCTCTTTCCAACCGTGGTAGTGGGATAGCTGAAATAATCTTGTGAGTCGAGATTTTGAATTTTAAAAAAATCGATTTTTGGCCAAAAATATATGAAAATTCTCTACAAGATCAGTGGCCATTTGGGAACATATAAGAAATAGTACACCATACAGACTATATGCAAATGATAGTCCAGAGGGTCCTCTTTCCAACTGTGGTAGTGGGATAGCTGAAATAATTTTGTGAGTCGAGATTTTGAATTTTAAAAAAATCGATTTTTGGCCAAAAATATACGAAAATTCTCTAGAAGATCAGTGGCCATTTGGGAACATATAAGAAATATGTAATGTAATTAATATTGTTTAGTTACCAGACCAAAAAAGTTTTTTCTAACGAAGAGTAAGATCGTGCGTGTTTTTTGATTGGGACATAGTTTTGCTAACTGAAACCATTCCCAAATGGCCACTGATCTTCTAGAGAATTTTCATATATTTTTGGCCAAAAATCGATTTTTTTAAAATTCAAAATCTCGACTCACAAAATTATTTCAGCTATCCCACTACCACGGTTGGAAAGAGGACCCTGTGGACTATCATTTGCATATAGTCTGTATGGTGTACTATTTCTTATATGTTCCCAAATGGCCACTGATCTTCTAGAAAATTTTCATATATTTTTGGGCAAAAATCGATTTTTTTAAAATTCAAAATCTCGACTCACAAAATTATTTCAGCTATCCCACTACCACGGTTGGAAAGAGGACCCTCTGGACTATCATTTGCATATAGTCTGTATGGTGTACTATTTCTTATATGTTCCCAAATGGCCACTGATCTTCTAGAGAATTTTCATATATTTTTGGGCAAAAATCGATTTTTTTAAAATTCAAAATCTCGACTCACAAAATTATTTCAGCTATCCCACTACCACGGTTGGACAGAGGACCCTCTGGACTATCATTTGCATATAGTCTGTATGGTGTACTATTTCTTGTACGTTCCCAAATGGCCACTGATCTTCTAGAGAATTCTCATATAATTTCGACCAAAAATCGATTTTTTTAAAATTCAAAATCTCGACTCACAAGATTATTTCAGCTATCCCACTACCACGGTTGGAAAGAGGACCCTTTGGACTATCATTTGCATATAGTCTGTATGGTGTACTATTTCTTATATGTTCCCAAATGGCCACTGATCTTCTAGAGAATTCTCATATAATTTCGACCAAAAATCGATTTTTTTAAAATTCAAAATCTCGACTCACAAGATTATTTCAGCTATCCCACTACCACGGTTGGAAAGAGGACCTTTTGGACTATCATTTGCATATAGTCTGTATGGTGTACTATTTCTTATATGTTCCCAAATGGCCACTGATCTTCTAGAGAATTTCCATAAAAAATGTATTTTTGGAAAGCCAATTTCAACAATACCATGCCACTTTATATATGACTATATTGCTTATTGTATTAGGAGGCCTTGGAACACTCCTTTGAGTATGATATGGTACTCAAAGACCTAGTATATGCCCTAAAATTAGCTTCTAAACAAGTAACCTTGTTCAGCTTGATACTGTTAAACAGTTAACATTGCTCTGTTAAGAGCAATTTTTGCTCTGTTAACAGCAAATTTTGCACTGTTAACGCTAAATGTGGCGCTGCTAAAATTTATGGATTGCGTCTTGGGTTTTCAAATTCGAATTTATCTTCACACACATTCCATGTTCAATAGATTTTAGTTTGTCTAAGAATTAATTGAGCAGCTCCGAATTTTATATTCAATATCTCTGGTAAATATAAGTGGCCGTAGTCTAGTAGGTAATGTGTTGGCTTATTAGACGTAAAACCAGGGTTCGAGCCCCAGGCCAGACATCAAAACAAAATACAGAAAGTATTTCTTCGGCCACTACCCCCTCAGCAGATTTCCGGCAAAAACTCTGAGAGTAAATAAAACTGTCATGAAGTTTCTCAAAAATCTGTCGTTCGGAGTCGACTTTAAACTGTAGGTCCCCCTCCACTCATGTATAAAATTAACGCACGCAACATAAGTGGTGTGAGAAGCTAAGTCGTAATCCTGACTGAAGGGTTTTAATGACTAATTGTGTATGGATGTATCTCTGGTAAATAGGCCTTCAAGCAAACAACGCTAAATACAAATATTTTTAATGTTTATTTTAACATTTAAATTAAAGTTTTTCAATCCAGCATTTAACAAGATTTGGTTTATATACGTCCTTGACTTTGTTCAGCTTTTAGATTCAATGAATATGTTTTCTTTTCTCTCTCTTTTTTTTTTTTTTTTTTTTTTTGTTTCTCTCATATAATTTTCAACCAGACGTTGCATATTTTTCATTTCCTTCCTTCCATCCATCCATGTGAATAGTGTCTGCGCCATTTCTGATGTGATGTGAGGAGGATGGGGAGAATTCTCTCTCCCCATCTCTCTTAAAACAACTCTAAATGTCCTGAACCATTAAACGATAGACATTAAAATGAAATGACAGAACAGGAAAATATTCACATTTAAGTTTACTTCTGTCTCGTACTGTTATAGTTGCTTCGCTTCGTTGTGTCGTTTTCTACTCTACAATTTGATTTGTTTTCTGTAAATGGAGGGTGATGGTTGGTTGGTTTTTTCGTTTATTTTTTCTGTCGTGTATTAATTTTTCCTTTAATTTTCATTTTCATTCGTATTCTTTACAAGCTATACAAGGATTTCATCGTTATTTTATGCAGATTCAAGGATACAAAAAAAAAATTTTTATGTTTGTTTGTCTGTTTGTTTGCTTTTTTCAGTAAATATTTCTATAACCGGACTACACACAAGCTACTACTACGGCTACTATGGCTATTGCCCCTGGGGGGTCAGTCAATATTTGCAGAATATTTATTGTGATAAAAATAACGACGAAAATTTTGTATAAAATGGATTTTTAGTTTTTTACTTCTTTTCTTTTCCTACTTTTTTCTTGAAAGATAAATAAGAAATCTTTTTATAGTTTATTGTCCATAATTTTAAGGATTGAACAGGAAATTGTCTGACATTTTATGGTTTAAGAAAAATAAAATTTGGAGAGGAAGTAGTGTAGGGCGGGATAAAATAGAGTAGAGAGCATAATAGGCCGTAGTCTAGTCGGTAGTGTGTCGGCTTATTAGACGTAAGGCCACGGTTCAAACACCAGATCAGACGTCAAAACGAAAATATGAAAAAAAATATTTCTTCTCTGAACGTAAATAAAATTGCCATGAAAAGTTTCTAAAAAAAAAATCTGTCTTTTGGAGTTGACTTTTGACCTCCACCATGTTTGACTTTATATTTTGGGTTAAATTCTGTATTTACAGGACGACATACGAACGATTTTCCGTCCGAACCAAACAAATTAACCTTTGTTTCGTCTGACCACAGTACATTATTCCAGTTTTATTCCTGTAAATACAGAATTTAACCCAAAATCTACAATCAAACATGGTGGAGGGTCGATAATGCTATGGGGGTGTTTTTCGGCATTTGGCGTTGGCCCTATTGTTTGGATTCAGGAAAAAATGTGTGCAGCTGACTACATAGATATTCTACAGAATAAAATGCTTCCATTTGCCGAGGACAAAATGTCACTTAAATGGGAATTTATGCAAGACAATGATCCGAAGCGTTCCGCTAGAAGCGTCAAATTGTGGTTTCAACAGAATGAGGTGCCTATAATGGAGTGGCCGCCCCAATCACCGGATTTAAACCCCATTGAACACCTCTGGGGAGTCCTAAAAAATAAAATCGGCAACTCTAAATCAAAAAATAAACAGGAATTGTGGGAAAAAATTCAGGAGACATGGTATTCAATTCCGCCTGACGTCTGTGCCAATCTTGTGGGATCTATGAATCGTCGCTGTCAGGATGTAATAAAAATGAAAGGTGCTTCAACCAAATATTGAAATAATATCTGGAAATGATGGTAATGTTTAACAAAATATACATATTTTTAGCATAACATAAAGTGTCCCTATTATTTTTTCCAGGCCTTTTTCAAATAAATTATATTTTTTTAAGAATTTGGCAGAACTAGTCATTTATTTTTATTTTATTAGTTGAACTATTTCAATACCTTTAATTTAATGTATATACTTTGCAATATTTATGGAAAAGTAAATAAAAAATATGACAATATATTGAAAAATTTAAGTGTCCCTATTATTTTTTCCAACACTGTAGGTAGATTTCGAGAAGGCTTTGACAATTTGGTATAAAATGGATGGCAAGAGGGCTTTCAGGAACATAATTGAGATTTTCGGGTTCTGGAAGACGATCGAATTAGAACAAGATTCCATTTTCTCAGCACTGGTTTTCCACTTTGTCCTTGGTTGTATGTTATACCGCTTCTTATCCACCACAAAAGGTATAACCTGCTAGGGACTTACGTCGCCTATTTAAAGAACACAAATAGAGAGAGCAAAGCTATTTCTCTGATGATGAACTGAAGTATTTTAAATATTAAAATTTAATCTTGTTATGCAGTAAGTGAATAAATAAAGAAATCTTAACAATAATAATAAGGTACCAGAGAGTAAATACACACACACACACACACATACACACTTGGTCATTATAACCAGGATAATCCAGTCAGGATTACGACCTAGTTTCTCACACCACCTATGTTGTGTATGCTAATTTTAAACATGAGTGGTGGGGCCTACAGTTTAGAGTCGACTCCGAACGACAGATTTTTTAAGAAACTTTTCATGGCAATTTTATTTACTCTCCGAGTTTTTGCCAGAAATCTGCTGAGAGGGAAGTCGCCGAAGAAATACTTTTTGTATTTTGTCTTGATGTCTGGCCTGGCGCTCGAACCCTGGCTTTACGTCTAATAAGCCAACACACTACCTACTAGACTACGGCGACTTCACCAGAGAGTATATAAACAATTAATAATTCAATATTTTACTGATGGTAACACAATTTCAATTTCCTTTTTTTAGAATTCAAGGATGACGCATAACCAAATATGATTTAAAACAATTCGCTCTCATTCAATATTTTTTTAATAGCCAAAACACGTCTAAAGAAAACAAAACAAAAACAAAAAACAATTTATTTAATTGGCCATGGCAATTAGACCGCAAATTTAAACGCATTTATTTAAAGGCAAAACCACAAATTGAGAAATAGACCAACAACAGTCCAATATAAACAAACGCATGAAAAGAAATATCAAATATTTTTGTGAGTTAAGGAGTGCGTACAAAAAAATTTGGGCATATTACTGGATTAATATTTTTTACGGTAATAGAAAAAAATACCGTTAATTCACTTTTGTTAATCATATGTCCCAGCAATCGCTTGTAAAGTTTAATTTTGATTAACAAAAAAAAACTTTTTTTTTTTTTCGAAAATCGCCTTCGAAGGCGATTTAGCACCGCGTTGTAAAAAAATCGACATCTAAACATGCAGACAATTGTTTATAACGAATATAAACAACTTTTGGGTATTAAAAGAAAACGTTGAAAGAGAAGAAAGAAGGGATTTACAAGCCCCAGATAACACTATAAAGATTTTTATGGAAGGATTTCCTTCAATTAAAAATAAATTAGAACCTTTCTTACATACGTAATTGGTCATTACAACCCTTCAATCAGGGTTATTGACCTAATGTCTCACACCACTTATGTTGTGTGTGTTAATTTTATACATGAGTGGCGGGACCTACAGTTTAAAGTCGATTCCGAACGACAGATTTTTGAGAAACTTTTCATGGCAATTTTATATTTTCGTTTTGATGTCTGACCTGGGGTTTGAACGCTCAGTGTTTTTGCCATAAATCTGCTGAGAGGAAGTCGCCGAAGAAATAGTTTGTTATATTTTCATTTTGATGTCTGACCTGGGGTTTGGAGCGTGGCCTTATGTCTAAAAAGCCAACACTCTACCTACTAGACTACGGGTAATTCATTGTTTCCTAAAAGTATGGAGAATAATATAAAAAAGCGATTGTATGATAATCTACTTAAGCGTTTGCTCTGCATCTAAAACAGCTTAGAATCCGTTTCCATTTTTGGAATTCCACCCAGCCACAGATCCAAAAAAGAGTGGAATTAATTGGAATCCTTAGGCAATCGCCAATGAAGACGTGTCAGCTACATTTGGCAGCGACTACAGTACAAATAGAGGCAACACAGATACATAAATAAATTGTGAAATGAGCTGAATCCCTCCTATGTATCCCATAGGAGCAGGAGGAATTTATACGCGGATCAAATTCAAAATTAATTTATATTTTGACAGAGTCTTACGTTGAGTTGAGGTTAGGTTAGCCAGTAGCTAGCCGCAAGCTAGCAAGTTCACTCGGTGGCCATATGGCTCATTATGATACCCAGTGTGGGGTAAGTCCCCTTATCATGATCCATTAGTGTACGTTGAGTTTACTTTGTGTAAAATCAAATTGTATAATCCTATACTTTCAGTATACTTCCTTATTTTTCTTTAATTTAAACAATATTCGTTATTTTATAAAGAAAATTGTATTTACAAATTTTTTCGTCTACACTCCTTAGTTTCCCAAAGGAAAAGAAAAGTAGACTTCTGAAGTTTCTTTCGTTTTTATAATAAGTAGTGTGAGTACAAATTTTTTAGCGCACTCCTTAGTTTTCTTAAAGGAAGAGTAGAGTAGACATCCGTATTTTGTTTCGTTCTTGTAAAAAATTGTGAGTACAAATTTTTTCGTGCACACTCCTTAGTATTCCCAGAGGAAGATTAGAGTAGACATCCGCATTTTGTTTCGTTTTTATAAAGAAAAGTGTATGTACAAATTTTTTCGTCTGCACTCCTTAGTTTTCCCAAAGGAAATTTAGAGTAGACTTCTGCAGCTTGTTTCGTTTTTATAAAGAAAAATGTAAGTCCAATTTTTTTCATGCGCACTCCTTAATTTATTTAAAAGGAAAGTAGAGTAGACTTCTGCAGTTTGTTTCGTTTTTATGAAAAATATTGTGAGTACAAATTTTTTCGTGCGCACTCCTTAGTTTTCCCAGAGGAAGAGTAGAGTAGACGTCCGTATTTTGTTTCGTTCTTGTAAAGAATACTGTATGTACAAATTTTTACGCACGCACTCCTTAGTTTCTCAAAGGAAAATTAGAGTTTAATTCCGCAGCTTGTTTCGATTTTATAAAGAAAAGTACATGTACGAATTTTTTCATCTGCGCTCCTTAGTTTCCAAAAGTAAAGGTAGAGTATAATTCCTCGGCTTATTTCGTTTTTCTAAAGAAAAGTGTATGTACAAAATTTTTTCGTACGCACTCCTTAGTTTTCCCGAAAGAAAAGTAGAATAGACTTCCGCAGCTTGTTTTGTTCTTATAAAGAAAAATGTAAGACCAAATTTTTTAATGCCCACTCCTTAGTTTTCTTAAAGGAAAAGTAAAGTAGACTTCTGCAATTTGTTTAATCCTTTGTTTTTCTGGTCTTAACCAAACTTATTTGGTTGAGAATGATTAAAATGTTCATATTTTTGCGAAAATTAATTACGACTGTTAAGAATGTTTAAGTAGTGCGTGTCTTATATAATTTATAATCTCGTTATGGAATCTAATATTTCGCCAGGAGAAAAAGGCAGTAAAAAGTTTTACAACAACTGGCAGACGTTTTGTATTTGATAACAAAAGTTTTAAATGTTTTTTTTTATTATTATTTAGATTCGCTTATGTAAGCTGTATGAAGGCTATAAACAGATTGATTTGTATAATATTATAACAGATTCCGTTATATACACTCACACTATTACACTACAGACCATTATTTCGATAGAAAAGTTTAGTTTGCATTTGTATTTGTAGGGAAAAAAACAATTCATTCAGTTTCAACCAACGCTGGCATGCGAACGATTCTTAACGCCTTCAGGCTTAAATAAATATAAAAATAAAACGGTCAGAAACAACAACAAGGATTATAGGCTAAAACTATCACACTTACGAATACATATATACATACATTTATACATACATATGTATGTACATACATGACTACAGATTTGACCCAGTGGTATGCAATTTTATTTCGGACGAAACCAAATTCTCGAAATTTAAAGGACTGCGTTTTGCGTACACCGAAAACTGTAAACATTTTCAAAGTCAAGGACCAATTGATAGTACCATTGGCAACACAATCCTGACCATTTATTACGCATTTAAATGTTAGTGATTTAGACGCCATGTGTGGTCTTGACATATATTTTCCTTACGTAATACGTCAAATGGTAAGCCATTAATCACGTTGTGCTCGTTAAGAGAGACTGAATGGTCTCATTTTGGTGATTTTTTTATTGTGGCTCACAGGATCGAAAAATGTCTTGTTAAAGAGAGCAATTTCTCGGAATAGAATATGCTGCTCATAATCTCTCATTTTATAATGCTTTTCCTGACCATCCTGACAACTCAAATGGTGTTCGTTTGTCATCCAGAATGGAGCCACAAATTCTATTGAACAAAAAGCGAGCTGCTCACATAATTCTTAAACAAACTAAAATCTGTTGAACCTGGTATAATCCTGATTTCTTTACTTGATCTTGGATAATACTCGTTGAAGTATAAGGGGATCTACAGCAGTTCAATTCCTTCAAGAGTAAACTAAAGGCCCGATTAGCCAAACGGTTCATATTCGGAACTGCTCATCAACTAATTCTTAAACAAACTAATATCTATTGAACATGGAATAATTCTGAGTTGTTTACTTGGTTGTGAATAAGACTCGTAGAAGTATAAGGGGATCTACAGCATTTTAATTCCTTCAAGAGCAAACTAAAGGCCCGATTAGCCAAACGTAATGGAAAATACGTTCGTTTTTAGAACACGAAAATTAATGAGAGCGATTACTGAGCCATAACCATTTACATTCCTCTTCATATGCTAAAAACGAACATAAATTTTGTGGACGTTTGGCTAAAACGGGCTTAAGCCTTTCTAAACAGAATGATTCATGACACTACGCTTTTTAGTGAGTTCATGAACCATATCGAAGTCGCCGTAGTCTAGTAGCTAATGTGTTGGCTTGTTAGACATAAGGCCTGGGTTCAAACCCCAGGTCATGCATCTCCAACAAAACGAAATATGAAAAAATATTTCCTCCCAGCAGATTTGAGGCAAAAACTCTGGGAACAAATAAAATTGCAATGAAAAGTTGCTCAAAAATCTATCGTTCGGAATCGACTTTAAACTTTAGGTCCCGCCACTCATGTATAAAAATCAAAACACACAACATAAGTGGTGTAAGAAGCTAGGTTGTAATCCTGACTGAAGGGTTTTAATGACCAATTATGTATGTATGTATGTCTTTACTTGATTGTGTATAAGACTTGTTGAAGTAAAAGAGGATCTACACTACAGCAGTACAGTTCGTTGAAGAGCAAACTAAAGCACCGGTTAGCCAAACGTAAATGAAATGTAACGGATATAATGTTCGTTTTTATAATACGAAAAACAATGACAGCGTTTATGCAACCGTTCGGTAAGCATTCGCATTACTCTTCATATGCTGAAAACGAACGTACGTTACGTAGACGTTTGGCTAAACCGGGCTGAAGACCAGAGATCAGCAATGAATCGCTTTTTCTCTACTCATAAGTACTCATGAAATTTTGAGTATTAGTGAGTCAACAATATAGAAATCCAACTACTCTGATTCATTCGTGCTCACTACAACATTGATTTATAAGTACAGGTTGCAATGAGTATGAGTACAACGTTGACATCAAACTCATAACATTCGTGCTATGTTTGATTCATACGCCTACTCATTCAGATTCATAACTTTAGGAAAATACTCGTATAATACTTACTACTCGAGTGATTCGAATCATTCGTCAAAATTTGCAGCCTTAGTTGTTGTTGCATTTACAAAGAAAGAAGAAAGACACGTAAACAAAAAAGACAAAGACAGCAAGCAGAGCAAACACACAACCTTCTTGTGAGTATTGTAGTGTTCGTACGCGAATCACACTTATTTTGTTATTCGTGTATACGATGAGTCATGGAGAGTCGAAAACAATAACATCATGCGTATTGTTAAGTATGAGTACCATGAGTATTTCAAACATTGAATATGAGTAGTATGAGTATGACATTAAAATAAGTATGAATGCGTATAAGTATCAGAAATTATAAGTATGATTCGAATCTGCTCATCGTTTTGAATACTCATTGCTGACCTCTGCTTAAGATCTTCTAAACAGAATGGGCTATGGCGTTAAGCTCTTTACTGAATCGTATCAGGCGTACTTAATAACTCAATGAGTTCATGAACGATGTAAGATCTATTGAACTTAAATTGTCACAACGTCAACCTATGGAATGAGCTCACAAACATACTAAGCCTACTAACAAACTGGATTACCGTATAATACCAATAAGCTGCTTACTAAGTTCATGTAACAATAAAAAAAAAATGAGAAGCTAGGTCGTAATACTGACTGAAGGGTTGTAATGACCAATTATTTATATATGTAACAATGAAAACCTACAGGACTCAAACAGAATACATAACACTGAGTTGCTTATTTAGTTCACGTCTAGTCTCTATCATGTGATAACAATTGTCACTTGAAAAAATACTTCATAGCTAATCTTGTATTTAACTTTGGTCTTCGTAACATTAACTTATTTACATAAGCATTAAACTCCTTTTAATCTCTGACCTAAAGCCTGCTATTATTTTCAAATATTTTTAATAAGTATGGAGGATTGGTTCAATACGAACGATAACATACCGAGTTTGGGGAGTAGTATTGTCGGCAATATTTATTCACTTATTTGTTGTACAAATATTGATGACACGAATGAATAACCAAGCAACAGCAGCCCTGCAAAATCAGTGGCAAGTTCAATGCTGCTATAAAAGGCAATTAAATTTAATGGGATTTCATTTTGGATATGTAACTCTGTGACACACATTTGCTTAGCAATTAACCCACGAAAAAAAAGGACATGTTGTTTATGAAATTGACACAATTAAAGTTTCAAATTTAAAATATTTGTTACATGATTATTAGGAATTAATGGATTATTTTCGCTTTAAATTAAATAAACAGTTGAAGAGAAAATTTTCAAAATTGATTATTTGCTTGTGGTTTAAATGGAAAAATTAAAAATAAATGTTTTCGTTGAAGAAATTAAACGAAATTGTTAACAAGGACCGCGGCGTTCTAATACACATACAGTGTCCTTTGATATGAAAGTCAATGCCGCCAAAATGGCAATTGTTATGCGAATTGTTAGGCGCCAGCAGTTTGTTTAATGTTGTAATAAAAGAATGGAAAAAATTAAACGAATTTTACTGCCACACTATGTGTAAATATTTAAAAAATTTTCTTTTTATTCTTCTCAAGCATTGACGAAACTCTATTCAATTGTCTTGTAGAACAGCGAAATTAAGGTCAAAGAGCACAAACTTAATGGTGTAGTATATACGAAGAACAAACTGTACAAACTGTTGTCTAACGAATAACTACACGAACGAGACATTAAGAGACAGAGAGAGAGAGAAAGAGAAAGAGAGAGAAAGATAAAGAACACAGAAAAGTTTAGTATAAAACATTGATTTTATATGCATATGTAGTGGTGGTAGTGGTATTGTATTGTATTTACTCGTATATGTATGTAATATTGCAGAAGAGGAAAAAATAGGTCAATTTTGAAATCTTTGAAGTCAAGGAAATGGCACAAAAATGTTGAATAAGTTGATTGGAAAGGATTTGTTTCAAGTTATAAGCAATACAACTCAGTGTTATATTCAATTATAAAATTAAAAAAGAAACAAATAAATTAAATCTCTCTCCAAGTCTTATTTTAAACTTTAAATGAAACTTTCTTAGTTTCTTAAAAGCAATGGAAAACAAATGGTAGGCGATGTTGTAATATAGTATGCTTTAAATTTTAATATAATAAAATGCCTAAAGATATGCTATATATTTTTAATTTTCCCAAATGATTCAAACAACGCGGCATGTAAAACAAGAATGATATTATAATTCTGTAATATTTAATAGCACCCGTAGTATAGTAAATTACGTTTTTTAAGAAATTAAATTCTTTAAAATGAATCGGAAAAAAAGAAAAATTTACCTGTATTATGATAAAAAACAAAGTATAGTAAGCATATGGAAATAATTACGGAAAACTCACCTGAAAAGAGATACAAAAAAAGATTTTTTATTAGAAAATATTTAAATTATTATGAATAATTAAAAGGCAAAATGTAAGCCATAGGATCCAGGACCCTTATGTTATAACCGTCAATCATGTGCAATTTAGCATTAAAAAACTAAAGCAGAATAGCAGCAATAAAATCGACTAAGCCCTTAAGCCGATTGTGACAAGTGGTGAAAAGTAAATCAAATGCGACAACGTCAAGGGAAATCGGTCTTGGACATATAGCATTCAAACCAGGATTAATGTTTGTAGGTGTGTGAATCTGCATATGGCCCCAATAAATATTTTATTTCATTATAATGCAGAGATCTTGTCAATGTAATACATACATACATTCATGGACATTACAACCCTTCAATCAGGATTACAATCTAGCTTCTCACACCACCCATGTTGTGTGTGTTAATTTTATACATGAGTGGTGGGACCTACAGTTTAAAGTCGACTCCGAACGACAGTTCTCGAGACACTTTTCATGGCAATTTCAATTAACTTCAAATTTTTTGCCAGAAATCTGCTGAGAAGTCGCCAAACAAATAATTTTTCCTACTTCGTTTTGCTGGAGATGTCTGACCTGGGGCCTCACGTCTAATAAGCCAACCCACTACCTACTGGACTATGGTGACTTCACGAAATACAACGTCATTTAAAATACCGTCTCTCGATGGATAGAACAATCGATCATTTTGAAAAAGTTATCGTTCACTTTTTAGCACGATTCAAGTGAATTGTGGGCGTTAACTTGACGCATATTGGTTTTAAAATGCTCCAGTAACACCAGATTAGCCACATGCACACCATGGACTGTTTGACGTAGACCCACAAAAAAAGTCTCACGTCAAATCTTATGACCTTGATGACCAATTGATGGTGCCAAAACATGAAATTACTCTTTCTGGAAACGTTTTATGCAATAAAACCGGTCGTATTATGTAGATATGTAGAATCGTATTATTTATGGAACCGACTGGTTGAAACCACATATCTCCCGGTACATAATATTTTATTGCAGTCTTAAAAAAGTTCGTTTATTGCAGCGGTCGGCATTGTCCTTAACGATTTTTGTAACGTCGTTTTCGAAAACATAAAGCCGAATAATACCTCGAGACATAATGCACGCCAAACGGTCTTTTTTTTAGGGCTTCAATAGCTTTTCCACAATCACTTCTGGATTCTCCAAAACCCCATATGCAACGGTTCTACTTGTTGGCATACTCACCGTATGAAAAATGAGTTTCATTACAGAAGAAATTAGTTTTCAAAAAGTCAGCACTGTAAACCTACTACTCCAGGGCCCCGTCAGCATATGTATCTACGGTAATGTGAATGATCAGCCGGCTTAAATTCATAAATTTAAATGAAAAGCATACTAAAATGAATGGTAAGATAGGCCCAATTATTGAGAACGCCGTGGAATAGACAAATTTAGGATTAGTTGCTACATTTTCTCCAACAGAAACGATACTTTCGACAGGACGTGCACTGGGATAATACACAGACCTGACGACCATAAGTAAAGCTTTCTGTCTGTCTTTTTCTTACAAATTTCCCAGTTCTTTGCACAGTAGACCGTTTATGATGGCAAAAATCAGCGCGTGATGCGCGAAAAAAATACCACTTTTGAATCTCTACGTTTGTAGTGGGCCATTTTAACTATTTTTACGTTTCAATTGGTTGTTAAACTATGTATAAATATTCGTTACTGATACAGCTTTTACTAAATTAATGGCACCTTAGAGGAGATATATACTGGGCGCCAAAAGTGAGTAAACACCAATGAAATAATTCATTTTCTTAGGATAGCGAGAAAAGTAAATGAGAATAGTCGAATAAATTTCCAAAAATAAAAACGTTTATTTATTACTTATAAAATGTTAAAACAAAAACAACAATTCATGATAAAGGAAATTTTTTTATACTTAAGAACAAAACTTTTATAGTTAAGAACTAAAGTGCTGACTCACTTATGGCGCTCACTGTATTTAACAGCTGACGACCTAGCCATACCGCCAAGTTTAAAGCCACAAAATGGATAACCCGTTAGAAGATACTGCCAACCTACATATATGACCTATATATGTATGTATGTATAACAAAGGTACGGAAAACTTTACACACATGTAAAGTATTCGAATAACAAATAGATTCCATAATCTACTCAGGTACATGCATACATAAGAAAATATCATGTAAAAAAAGCTAAAATTCAAGCAAATTCAAACTTAAATTCAATTTCAATTCAACGTAAAATTAATTGGCTGACGACTGCAAAGATTTTGCTATGAAAACAATTTGGGGGGTAGTGGTGGTAGTGCTCGTAATAGTTCAAGTGGCAGTGGCAGTGGCAGCAAAATCAACAACAATAAATTAAAAAGTAATAATGAAAATAAATAAAACAAATTAAAATAAAAACAACAACAACAAATTCTAATTGAATCAATAGCAAAAATATAAAATAGAACAACAACAAATTACAGCAAAAAAAATAAAAGGAAGGAAACTCAGCAATAAGATAAAAAAAAACACAAACAAAATAAAGCTTTTTTGTTTTTGTTGTTGTAAATAATTCATTAATGACATTGGCCAAGAAAAAAAAACTGCTGTTTACAAAAACAAAACAAAAAAATCTGGTTTGTTTTTATTGTTTAGACAGACATTTGTTGTTGGTGTTAACAAAAACAATAAACCCAAGCAATGTGTTAGTAAATGTGAGTAAGAGAGCGTACATAGTAAATTTGATTATCATTTACCACTACATGCAAAGAAGGTAAAAAAAAAGAAAAATGAAAAAATCATTTCTTGTATAACAGTTTCGATTTGTCAAATCTGAACTTCAACCAGCCATTAAATGTTACATTTGACAATTCCCTGCTATTGTCAGCTGTCATTTGCAAACTGTCATCATTTGTTTTGTTATGTTTTTCTTCTTCATTCTTGTTATGCGATTTGACACAACACGTTTTTCCACAGTATGTGACCATTCTGAGAGAAAAACCGTATGACGATGTTCTAACGCCACAAACAACAATAACGACAACAACATTTGAATGTAATTGCAACGCATGAGAAGTTTTTCAATGTGTTTCGTATATCTATTCGCATTTGATAGCGCATTGTAAAGCTTTAAAAGCTTTCAATGCGCAAAATCATTAGAACAACAACACCAACAATGGCAACAACAATGAAAAGTAAAATACCAAAAAACGTAAATAAATTAAAATCAAATGAATTGAAACGAAACGAAACAACTCTGTACTCAACAAGCAATGATTTTCCTTTTTTTTTTTTGTTTTTGCTTTACAATGTTATTCTCTTACCAACCTACGGAAACCGTTATACTCGTACCCTGCTGCCTGCTCTCTGTTAGGGTTGCAAAGATATTTTAGCGATTGGTTGTCGTGCAGAAGTTTAGTTGTTTGCCATCGTTGAACAGGGTGAAACCAGAATATTTTTTTTCTTGCTTCATTTATAGAAAAATTATCGTAAGAAATTACTGGAGGATCGAACGTTTATAGCCAACTAAACAAAAGCGAGACGTCCCTATAGAACTCTCAAGGAAACAAACCCTATTCATTTTCAGTTAAATCAATTCGAGTTTCAAGGATGCTTCCTATACATACATGCATAATTTGTTACTACAACCCTTCAGCCAGGATTACAATTTAGTTTCTCAGATGTTTCCTATTGTTCGACTTCACATATTGTTTAAAAAATTTATCTAAAGGAGTCTAGCTAAAATAGCATCTATTGGTGCCGAAAAACTTTATAAATCTATAAAAGCTACAACAATACTTCCGGGGATACAACTACAATAAAAAAAGCAGAACAACTCTTTCCTAGATTTCAGTTGGAAACTTTTGTTTCCCCATCCAAAACGTTGAAGTCATGAAAAAATGTTCGAAAGCATGGCTGATAATGAAAACTTACATCTCTGTGAAGAAAATTTTAATTAAACTAAGAGACAAATCATGCAGATTCAAAGAAGAAGCATTTGAGAATCTGCTTTAATTGATTTGCTTCTTAAGCCGTCAATAACTGCGAATGCTGCAGTATACGGAAGCGAAGAAACTGTACATGACAGCGTTTTCATGCGAAATCTGTTTGTAAGGGGCTGTTGTTACTCCTTAATGGAGTTAAAAGAAAAAACACTTCCTCTCAATTTAGCTCGATTTACAGGAATCATTCTTAGAAATCGACCCTAGACATGGCATTTCCGCCTCAATTTTTTTTGTCTTTCTTAATCATCTTTTCGGGATGACTGATAGATAACATGAGAATTTTCTTTTGATTTTTACTGATTTATCGGACATCGAAGTGCAAAAAGGGCCCTTATAAACCTCTCATTAACGCCCGTGTCGTGCATGGATGCCGAAAGTTCCCAGAAAAATTTCGCACATACAGAGATCGTCGGAAATTGCATTCCTGATGAGCTGACAAGGACGGATCGCAATTTCCAAAATGTTACAAGGCATATGTGTTCCGATTAAAAATGTGTATCTTACAGTCGGTATATAAAGAGACCCAGAAGAAGACTATTGTTCCGCCACAGTTAACAGTGTCCAGCAAGATGTGGTGTTTCTTGGACTGTTACTTTTGACTGCGCACCCCTAAATAAAGAGAAATTTATTTTGGCGTTGGGATGGGTTTCCTATAGCGGCTGTTTGAAAACCGGGGCTGGATACTGGCTTGTGATTTCACAGTCTTTAGCTACAGCGGGATCTTAATCTTTAAGGAGTGGCCGCTACCTTACCTAACCTAGTGTTCCTTCTGCCTTTAATGGCATTTATTCATATTCGTGTGAAATCCGGCAGTTCTATGTCATAAGTATAGAGATAATGGAATGGTTAATTAGCTAGGGAGTCATTCAGCTGAAGTCTCTTTATGGACCTCGTATAGGAAAGTTCAAAAAATGAGCATAGATTATGCGACGCAATGTTGCTTGTGTGTCGCCGAAAATCAGCACAGTACTCATGATACTTTTATAGCAGAAGTAGCTTGTTTCTAATGTCCTTGAACACTATTATCTCTTTCCCTATTCTCATACCATAAAATCTAATTGTAAACTAATGTTCTGCATGAGTAGTAAGTTTTATCCCCAGCATTAATTCTTCTTAAATAATAGAGGAGCATGTACAGTATTGCCCTCAATATGTAGTATGTTGAATAAAAAAGAATTTTTTTGACCAACTTTGTTGAAAATCTCTCCTTATTTGCTTCTATTAAAACAATTCCAAAGGAATCTCATGATGTGTCATTGTTAAAATGGCAACTTTTTCTATTTTCCAAAGATTTTTTTGTTTTTCTTGCCACTTGAAATATTTCTAATTAAAAAAAATCACATCTCAGACTAAAACTGAATGAATTCCTTTCCTTTTGAAGTGTGAAACAAAAAAAATCTCAGCAGCAGTAATCCTTTGAATAGAAGGAAGAAAATCACAAAAAGAAAGAGAACGAAAGAAAAAACTCTCACTATCAACAGTTACGAAAGCTTAGGTAACATTGTTTATTGTCGATTGTGTGTGTAGCGTATGTGTGTTTATGCGATATATTTTTATTGTTATTGTTTATTTATACGGGTATTTTGTTATTTATTCACTCTCACTTACACTTATTCAATTACTTATTACATTCACTTCAATAAATGATGACGTTGCTCATTTCAAATACGTGTGTATAATCAGTGTCATGATACTATGTACGTATGCACGTATGTGTGGATGAGTGGTAGTATATTGCAAGCGTTATATATTTAACGCTCTCTGCTTGCATATGAAATTTTTTATTTTCTTTCTTGTTGTAGTTTTCATTTGCAATACAAGACCAAAAGCGTAAAATAATAATAATGAGCAACAACAACAATAACAACAATAACGATAATATTTATATACCAGATATAAAAAGAATAAGAACCAGAATTATTATAAAGAAATATTGTTGTTGAGACAATAACATTTGCTTTTGTTGTTGCTGCTGTTGCTGTTGCCACTACTGCCGCTTTTCTTTCATAAAATTTTATTTTTATTGCTATTGTAAGAGAGGAGACAAGGGGTGCTTGGCAACAAAAAAAAAACGATTTTTTCTTTTTCAATATTTTACTCGGCATATTTTCTTTGTATATTTAAGATGAATAAGCAGCAAAAAAAAAACAACAAAACTTTAAACGTTTTTAAGTACATACAGCTCTCGCTTGTATATACATATGTACATAGTTACAACAACAATAACTTTTATATATGTACTTAATATTACAAGGAAATCAAGAAAAGAAAAATGCATTGTTGTTGTCTTTATTAGAATAACACAAATTAACAGAGGAAAAAGATGACCTTAATTCTCAAATTTTTTATATTGAAATTGTTCTCAAGAAATTTGAGACCACAACCATCATCAGACGCCTAATAAGCAAACAAAATATAAAATTCACTTTGCAACACTGGCTAGCTGGTAAAGCTTCAATTTTTTGCAAACATGCAGTAAAACACGTGTATTTTTCTAAATGCAAATTTCATACTAGAATTTGATGACAAAAGCAAAAACTAAACGGCAATTTGTTATAAGGAAAGTAAACATGAACATGTAGAAAACAAGAATGAAATTAAATAATAGTATACGAAAAGTGTTTCGATAAGTTAGACTTTAAAAGATACCCTACTTATAGTCTCTATATACGGCATTATAGAACAACGTTAGCTTTCTTGATAACTATTTCAATAGCTGCTTCAAAAGTCCGCTTAACGAACTCTCAGACTTCACAAAGCCTTCAGACTTCAGCCTAAAATTTGAAAATTTGAAGATCTTGCCTATAAGAGGTTGAGTACCTCGAAAGTGGATTCCACGGTTCGATTCTCAACAAATATTGAGTCTATCTTACGGTTTATTATTGCGTATCCACCTATAGTCCAACACTCTAACCATTCGCAACATCGTAGATATGCTGATTATACGTGTTGCTTACGTTAACAAGCAAAATTGTCGCATATGGGGCTCTGAGAACACTAATGTGATTGCGGAAAAACCATTATAACCGGGAAAAATGACTGCTGGATGGACAAGAGGTATCAGCATATTTCAGCAAGAACTGTTGCCGTTAATAGAGAGCGCCATGGCCATATATTCACCAACTTTTTTTATACCTCCACTTTAAGACTATGAACTGGTTGTGATTACAACAGGACGGTGTCATAAGCCACACAACATGATTTCATTGCATGAGAAATTTATACAAAAAGTTATTACAGGTCTTGGCGACGGGATGTGCATGAACCTTGCGATTTGATGTTGTTAGACTTTTTTGTCTATCTGTCGCTGTTCTGTCTGTCGCTAGAAATGTGCAAATTAATCGAAAACGCTTTTAAAACGATCGACAGCTGCAACCGATCCAAAGCAAGTTATTTAAACAAGATTTTATGGCACACATAATCTGAAGATGATAAACAGTAGAGAGAGCTGGAACGCAGTAAAACACTTTGTAAAGCACGTCTTGCGAAGGAAGAAATTTAACCTAGACGCAGCAGACTGCGAATAGAGCGGAGCCTGGACGCAGGCTGACGACGATGGAACTGGAACATATGCCAGAATAGGGGTCCACCTCGAAGTAATACAACCGTGGTTCCGAGGTGGAATAATTCCCCGGGGAGGAGACAAGGCGGGTTTTTAGCCGGTATACCCAGTGGGAGAGTCCGACATATCATGTCTGGTGACGACCATCATGAATGCATAAAGCATTTAATGGACAAAAATATCATCAAAATCATAGCTTTGTATGTATTTTTTAAAGTTATCTAAAAATCAAAAAAATTAATAACGCTTTACGTGTAATTTCTTTACTCAATTCCTTATAAAAACGTTTAATAAAAGTTTAAAAATGAAAAATTCTAAAAAAAATAAAAGAATTCATACATTTAAAGCACTGTTCTACTTATAACAGTGACACAGAAATTTTTGTTACGAATGCTTGACTAAAAATATTGTTATTGTTTTCAGAGCAAAAAAGATTTTATATTTCCGGTAAAAAAACAAAACAAAAACAAACAAAAAAAAGTACAGAAACAGACAAAAATTTTGTATCTCTTTAATAAACAACACTGAGACAACAGACAGCGATGTCAGCATTAGGCAGGATAATAAACAAAAACAAATAAGAACGGTATGGTGGATTCCTTGATTTTTAGCCTGTTTTCCTTTAACACGTATACGCCGGGTTGTTAAAAGAAACAAAAATACAAAAAAGAATATGAAATAAAAATGGTTTACAATGAAGACAAGAAGCAAATAAAAATCCCACAATATAACTGTGATATTTTAATTTAAATGCGAGAGAGAGAGAGTCAGAGAAAAAGAGAAACATTCATACAGTAAAATTATTTCTCTTTTTTATGGTTTTTGTTTTGATTACAAAACGGGGTTGTGAGCAGTAACAAGAAGAGGAATGTTAAATTAAAAAAAAATTAAAAAATACTTATACAAACAGAGAATTTGTTGTATATGAGAAAAGTACACAACATTGAATTGTAGAATAATGAAAAAGAGTGAGTGAGGGAGAGAAAGAGAGTAAATAAGTTAACAACAAAAACAAATTTAAAAACACACAAAGAAATTTATGCACGATATATGATGGAAATGCATTTTTTTTTTGTGTTTTTGTCAAGTACGTCTACTTTATAACAGTTTTATTTGTGTTAGAAGGGTAAGTATACAAAATATAAAAGTGTTATAACAGAACTGTAGACAGGAATTTTTGCTATTGAAAATGTTCAGTTTACAATTTATATTTAAGCAGTCATTTCATGACGGCGCGAGAGAGTACTTAAATAAAAATTTCATTGTATAGAAGAAAGAAAAAATAAAATTATAATACAAAAAAAAAAAACAGAAAAATAATACATACAGCACAAGGCAACAGCAAAAAAAAGAAAGAAAATTTAAAGAAATTATTTTAACAATTTTTATTTTTTATTATCATTTTTTTTTAAATAAATTTATAAACAAAAGAAATTGTAATAAAAAAAGCAAAAAAATTCCTTGAGTTCTAAGAAATAAAAGGTATATAAAAAATAAATGAAAATGAAATAAACTACCATCCTTTTTCTCTTTATAATATGATATAAATTATAACAATTAAACATGTAACAGAACAGAAAAAAAATGGAAAATAAAAGAAGGAAAGCAACAACAACAACAACAGCTATGCTAAATAAGATGATAATAATGAGAGAAAAAAAGAAGAAAAACGGAATTTATCGATTAAAAAGAAAGAAAAAATGTGTAACAAAAAAAATTATAATAACGATGTATTCAATCTTTAATGATATTGAAATACTATATTACAAAGAGAAAGAGAGAGTTACCAAAATTATCTAACTCCGGTATAATAGGGATATAAAAAAATATGACTTCAGCCAGACCCTGAACCAGCATGATTACATGACAATTTTTTTTCCTTTTTTCTGTATAAAGTTTTAAATCTTCACCCATAAATAATAAAAAAAATTATTTAATAAAATACATTTCTTTTCAATTGAATAAATAGTATAGACTTAACCAAAAAAAAATATACTAGAATACCCTGAAGCACCACCTCTACTGACTGACTGACACTGGCACTGCAGCACTTATTATAAATAATTACAAAATAAAAGACAAAACAAATATAAAAAAATAAAACAAATACAAAGTAAAAATAATCAAAGAAAGAAAAAAACAACAGCAACAAAACCAAGAATAATAACCAAAAGTATTTACTTCCTCTAGTAAATTAAAATACAATAAAAAATAATTGCAACGCCATTATATATTTATAAAATGAAAACAAAAACAATATTTAAAATTATTTAAGGCAAAAGCAAAAATAAACACAAATAATAAAATAAAAATAAACTAAAAATTAAAATAAATATTACAAGAAAAAAATTCTATTTATTTTTATTAACATTTTACACCTTCTCTAGTTGTTGGTTTCTTGGAGAAAAACAATTACACTTCGCCTCTCTTTGCGCCCTATTTCACTCTCACAAACTACATATCTCTCATTCATTCATTCATTCTACCTACGATATATAGAAAAATCACGCTCTTTTAAAACAAACCCTACAAACGCATAACAAGATTTATAACAGATTTTAACACTTCTTTTAATGACAGAATGACAGCAAACGAGAACAGAACAGTATGAGCACAAACAGTATGACAACACAAGGTGTATGCATAGTTTCAATACTGCAAATTTGTAAATGAAAACAAATGCAACAACTACCATCACAAATGAATACAAATGTTGACAGAAATAACACAATAAAAACACAACTACTAACTTGAAGTCGCCGCTTGTTGTTATTGTTATACGCTATTATGGAAGGCTAGGCTATACTATACTTGTGATAATGTCTGTTACTTACTGTCATAAGACTTAAAACTATAATTTGCTTGAACTCTGCCCGTCAAAATTCAAAAATTCCGCCAAAACGAAATTCACTATGTGGTATGACGGTAATACAAGGCCAAAACGAAATTGTAATTCTTAGACACTAAGGCTGGTTATCTGCCGTCTATGAATGTGTTATTTTAACTTGGAATTTGCATAAGATTTTAACAAGAGTTTTCTAAATTTAATATAAAATGATTATCAATTTCAAAAATGTTAGGCCGTATATCTGCTATTTTGTTAAATTTGGAAAAGTGAATTAAGTAATCAATGATCATTTTTTATAGAAATTATAAATTAGAGTTTCAATAGAAGAAATAAAAATGAAAAAAGAAAAAAATAAGACTTCAACTTCCAAGAGATATTAAAAAATTCAAGTTTTTAACTCAATAAACAATTTTTAAGCGGCGCCCAAAGATCATCGTTAAAACTCCTTGTATAATTTAACACAGGGTTGTTAACTCAATAACATATGATTTGTTTTTATCTTTTTTTAGTCTGTTACTGAGATGTACGCAATTTGTTTACAAAAATTTTTTCCTGTTAGTAATACAAAATTCTTTCTTTTTTTTTTCAGAGAAAAAAAAAACAACAAAAACTAAACAAATAATTTATAATAATAAACAAATTAAAATAATAATAAATTAACATAAAAAAAAACGTTATAAAAAAACTTTACAAACACAACAAAAACGAGAGAATTTATTATATTCGCAAGAAAATAACAAATAATGTAAGAAAAAGAGTAAAATGAGAGTTCTTTGAAATTAAAAAAAAAAAAGAGTAAAAACCCCTGTAGAGAGCGGCGGGAGTAAATAGAAAATGTTAAAGATAAGCATAAGAAATTAACAAAAACAATAAGAAGCAGCAAAAGAAAAAGAGATATTATTAATACGATTCTATACTGGAGTCGCGACAAAAACACACAAATAAAAACAAAAACACCAAACAATACTTAAACAAATTATCATCAGCAGTTAAGAGTGAGAGTAAGAACAACACGTCTGGTGTAAAAGCAGAGCAGAGCAACAGCTGCGTTAATAGTGATTAAAATAAAATAACGAAATAAAGAAGAAGAAAAGCAAAATAATAAGAAAGAACGTGAAGAAGTTATAAATGCAAAAACCCTTTTTTTAATCATTTTTAAAAAATATGTCGAGCCATAAACATCGTATGTGTTAAATAATAATAATAAAGACACAAAACAATAACAAAAATAAAAGCAAAAAGTATATAAAATTATAAAAAGAATTTATTGAAAAGAAATTTAAGCACAAATATTTATTATTTAAAAAAAGTGATTTGCCGTAACAAAAACAAATTTAAATTGAATTTATTCCGTGGTTTTTTATAAAAGCAAAAAAAAAACAAAAAAAGAAAAAAGATTTAAAAAAAGTAATACAAAGAAATATTAAAAGCATTGAAAAGGAAAACAATTATAAATAAAAAAATACCACAAAAAAAACCAAACAAAAGCAATTGCAGTTCAAAATTTTTTGTTAAAAATTCCACTCACTTTCCCGCGACTCCTTCTCATCAACAACTAGAACATCATCATGACAGCCAAGTGAAAAAAAATATTGAAAAAAATTCTTCATTTGATTTCTCCTGAATTTCTTTAAAAAATTATTCAAAAAAAATCCTTTTTTAAATTTGTAAAAAAAAAAATTTCTAATCTTAAAAAAACTGTTGTTAAAATCATGGCCATAACAATGCAACAATCTGGGTCTGATGCCCGTCTACGGAAATTCGATCGCACCGACAGTGAATTGGCCTGCGAAGAAGCTGCGCGTTTAACTGCCGATATGCAAGAGACTGGAGCTGCTGGCAGCCCCGATGAAGATGAATATAGTGA
The DNA here is from genome assembly GCA_932273835.1 of Sarcophaga variegata. Classification (NCBI taxonomy): domain Eukaryota; kingdom Metazoa; phylum Arthropoda; class Insecta; order Diptera; family Sarcophagidae; genus Sarcophaga; species Sarcophaga variegata. The sequence continues at coordinate 61,881,923 of OW026362.1, forward strand.
ATATGATGAATTGCCACCACCGCCGGACGGTGGCTATGGCTGGGTCATTTGTTTCGCCTCCTTCATGTGCAACATGGTAGTGGACGGTATTGCCTATACGTTTGGTATATTCATGGAAGAGTTTGTAGTGTATTTCGGTGAAGGCAAAGGCAAAGTGGCTTGGGTTGGCAGTTTATTGAGTGGTGTTTACTTGGCGGCTGGTCCCATAGTTTCCGCCCTGGCGAATAAATACGGCTGTCGTACTGTATGTATAGCAGGCAGTGTGGTGGCCTGTATCGCCTTTGCTCTTAGTACTTTAAGTACTTCGGTCAATATGCTGATGTTAACATATGGTGTCATAGGCGGTTTTGGTTTTGGCATGATCTACTTGCCTGCTGTGGTCGCAGTGGGTTATTACTTTGAAACGAAACGATCACTGGCCACTGGCATAGCTGTATGCGGTTCTGGCTTTGGTACTTTCGCCTTTGCACCCTTGGCCACTTATCTTTTGCAGCATTATGGCTGGAAAAATTCCCTGTTGATATTTGCTGGCATGATTTTAAATTGTGCCATATTTGGTGCCATGATGAGACCCCTTAAGTATCCCAAGAAAAAGAAGGTCAAGCCTTTAATGCAACGCATGTATGAGGAGAAACAAATGCAATTGGAACGAGGCTCGTTTGCGGGTTCATTTATGGTACAATTACCCGATGGCTCTATGGAACGTAAAATGAAAATGCCTATCAATGCTGATCCTGGTGTTCATTCATCGCTGAATTTGGAACTTTTGGCTCAACAGGCATCTTCAGGCGGACTCCAGCCAGTCTCTACGCTACCCACTATAACCGAAGCCAAAGTGGTCGATTTGAAAAACAGTCAACAACAAAGTCCTCCCAATGATAGCAACGGCCATTTGGACATTAAACCCAGGCGACAACATCGCAATTCAGAATCGAATACTAGTCCTTACAATTCTTCAGATGTCATGACACGCAATGCTTCGCAACCAGCTTTTCTTATGGATCCCCAATATGGTCTTCCGAAAAATGGATCAGTACCCTCTTTCCAAAGATCACGTAAAACTTCGGCTTCGGAAAGATTTCAACCATCTTTGGCTGCTATACGTGCCTCATCACGTGGCGACTTGGATGCCAACGGCATGGAAATGGGTATGACAGCATCAAAAATGTCTTTATCGCAACGTCAAGACTCCGGTAAAATGGTTAGACCCATGTCGCGTAAAGATATTTTCTACTCGGGTTCTGTAACCAATCTGCCACAGTTTCAGTCGCAGAAATCATTGGCCAACTATCGCCAGTCGGTTTTGTCGCTTACGAAATACGAGAAAAGTATGCAAAGTGTGCAAAGATTAGATCCCCTATTGGAAGCGGAAAGACAACGTGATCAATATGATTTATGCCCCTGCCTGGGCATACCAGACTCTGTTAAATCCGTTATAAACAATATGTTGGACGTAAGTTTGCTCAAGGATCCCGTATTCATGTTAATCGGCATTTCCAATGTCTTTGGTATGGCCGGTCTCTATGTACCCTTCTTCTATTTGGTGGACGCAGCGAAATTATCCGGTATTGATGCTGACTCTGCATCTTTCCTTATCTCGATTATAGGCATTACCAATACGGTAGGACGTGTCGTTTGTGGTTATGTGGCCGATTTTCCACAAGTCAACTCGCTCTTCCTGAATAATGTTTGTTTGCTGATATGTACCGTTTCTGTTTTCCTTACACCCCTATGTGTGGGTTATGGATCCTATGTTGCCATGGCGATATTCTTTGGCATTGCCATCTCTGGCTATATATCGTTGACGTCAATTATTTTGGTGGATCTTTTGGGTCTAGACAAGCTGACAAACGCATTCGGTTTACTAATCCTTTTCAGAGGTTTTGCGGCCATCATTGGTTCACCACTGGCTGGCGCCGTATACGATGCTACTAAAAGTTATGATTTACCCTTCTATATGGCTGGTGCCTTATTTGCCGTCTCAACCGTAACCAGTTTTCTGGCGCCCTGTTTAAAGAAATGTACAACATCCGAGGAGACACCGGTCCATGTAGATGCCCTAACGCCCATCGATGAGGAACAGGGTGAAGATAATGAAGACGAAGAGGATCAACCTATTACCATTGTACCGAAAATTGTTAAAACTTTACCCAGTCCACAGCAGCAAGACGAACAAAATCCGAAATTTCCAAACAATGCTGAATCAAAATTATAAAATCGTCTTAAAATGCAAACGCAAACGAGATTTGTTAGAAGGTATTTTAAAATGACTAAACACAAAGATTATTAATTAATGAATTAATTAATTAATTAATTAGAATAAAAACAGAATACAAAAAAAAACAAATTAAATAAAAAAAAGAAAATTACAAAAAAAAAATCGAAAATGCAAAAAAATAAAATACGATTAAAAAAGGATTTTAAAAATATGAGAAACAAAATTTTCCAAAGATTAGGAGAAATAAACTACTGAGAGCTTAAGTGTGTGTTGTTTAGGTGAGAAAAAAAAATGTTAATTATACTATAGTATATTATTATTAATTATATTATATGGTACTGTATTGTACTGCATTGTATTGTATTGTATTGTATTGTATATGATTTAAAAATAATTATTTTTTTTTTGTTTTTTTTTTTTGTTTAATTGTATTATTAAAAAAAATTATTAATTATTAATTATTATTATTATTAATAATATTGAGTTATTATTTAACTATATATTTTTTAAATTTTATATTATTATTATTATTATTATTGTTTAGCTAATTTTTAACAAAGCAAAAGAAAAACACAATAAAACATTAAAAAAATGCTTAATTTTTAAGGCAGAACTACTACAAACAGAAAAATAAAAACTAAATAAAAAAACTAAATAAAAATACAAAAGAAATAATAAAAATATATTAAAAATAAAAACAGAGAAAAACGAGAAAAATTAAAAACGATTGTATTTAATTTAAACAAAAAATGTAAACAAAATTTTCACACAACAATATATGCAAAGGCTATAGGCAAAGGCTATTTAAAAACCGAAGCTCAATAATGAATTCGAATGAAAAATTCCTTTTTTTTTCTTTAATTTCTAAAACAAAATTTAAAGGATAATGAAATAAATTCCAAATGTTAAGCAAAATCGCAGCTCAACTTAAAAGAAATTACAAATTTTAAAAAAATAAATCGTTTTGAATAAAAAAAATACGAATAATTTATTTGATTTAATGAAAAACAAAGAAAACAAAAGTTCCATGAAAATATAAGGAGAAATAGAAATTATCAACACAGAGTGCATAAAATTAAGACAATCAATTTCCTCTATAATTTTATGTCTCCTTTGTGGCTAAAATTTTTTAAATCAAAGATTTATAGTTTGAAAATGATTAAAAAAAAAATTACAATAAAATCAAGCTTCTATCAATATCTTGGATAAATTTCCCATAAAAATAGCACAGTCAGCCGTAAAATAATTTCTTTAAATAATGAATTCTTACCATCGTAATGGTATATTTTTATGACAAAGGAACATGCTTATCTTTATTGCACTGTAACAGTTCTTTTCATATTAAAAACAGTTATGGAATCAGTTGATTATGTTATAGCAAACTAGTGTTATTAGAGTCTCATTTTGGCGCTGGTTCCTTAATGAGAATGACTAGAGGCGGTGACAACCGAACATTGTCTCATAGAAAGACATACACGGTGCTTAGGCCCACAGTGCTTGTGACATTACGACTACTGCCGCAGCTGTGGAGATGAGAATGAAGAACAGAGTATAGCACAGCTGCTATATCATTGTCTAACCTTCACTTTTAGACTCCTAGTGACTGCTATGAGGATGTCGCCGTCTACGAATTCATCGTTATCTAATCTAATATATAGTTATGGTGCTAAAGTTGAAAATCCAAGATTTAAAAGTGGCAGTAAATCCATCCGATTTTTTAGTTTATCACAAACAGGAAAAAGAAGAAGAGTACAAGGAGCGACTTTAGAAATTTGCAATACCGTCCAATTAAAAAAAAAATACAAATGAAGCATCATTCCGATTGTCCAGAAGCTAAAGATTGTGCTAAAAACGATTGGAAAGCACTTGAATAAGGTTGGATACAAACAAAAATGTCGATCTATGAGTCCTACACGAGGCAATACAAATGGAACGAATTTGCTGAATTCTAAGAAAATCGATCAAAAATCTGAATTTTGGTTGGTAACTGGTGATAAAAAAAATGGGTCACTTCAAACAATATCAAGCGAAAATGGTTGTGGTTAAGTAGAATGGACAGGGAATTATTTAGTATCAATTGCATTCTCACAAACAGATTCTGAACTCGGAATAAAACTGTTCATTAGAAGTCGACTGTTATCTAGACAAAGACTAAGATCGACTTGAACAATTCCTAAGTAAAATTTTTCTTCCTTTGCCTATGAATGAATGTGAGTACTGGAATTCAACAACTTCAAGCATTATTAATACTATTCAGGTATTCATTAGCAGTTGCCTTCGTAAGTTATTAAAAATATTTTAGACGAACGCCATCATCTCGAATATCAATCTGAGGGAAAGATCAAACAAACACCCAACAATCCATATGGATATTAATCATCACAAAAAGTGCTAGATTGGTCAGAAGCTTCGAAAAGCAATTAAAGACGTAATAACAACTAATATAGACTGGAAATTAAAGGGAGAACAGGCAAAGCAAGTTGACCACTGCAGGCAATAAATTCAATCGGAAAACAACTGACCCAATAGAAGCTGAAGGAAAATCAAACGAATGGACAAAACAGTATGACAGAATGAAAGAAGTTTGTTGCAATACTGAGAACCATAGGACATAAAATACTAAAGGCAAATGTCCTCTAATGGGCAGTTGTGTGTAACGTCGTATGAGAGAAAAATTATTTTCATTAGGACACCATAAGGCATTTATTAGAAAATCTGTGCCATCCTTATTATGAATCAGATTTAACACCAAATTTTTAACTTCTGTTATTTTCTCTGGCGAATGATTTTATTGGCAAAATGTCTCCCCAATTTGAAAAAATAACTTTTAAACCGAGTTTTAAACTGAAAATAAATAAACGAGCCTATCCTAGACTTTTAATTGAGATTGTACACAAAATTTTGAATACTTTGTAAATCGTTTATAAGTTTTATTCGTTAAAAAAGATTTTAAAAATTAAAAAACCTACTCTAATAAATGTTACGTGATCGAAAGTTTAAGTTTTGAGAAAAAAACATAGAAATCAAATTTTTTTTAAATGAAAATAAACTAAAAAACTCAATAATTATAATGAATTTAAGTAAATAGAACAATTAAAAAATTATTAAAAAAAAATAGATTCAAAGCCATAAGCCTAAAATTGTTAAATATTAAACGCATAATTCAACTCAATAAAACAAAAACAAAAATTAATGAAAAAAGCTTAACAAACGACTCAAAGAATTATTAAAAATAATGAAAAAAAAATAAAAAAGAAAAATGTAAAACAATAATATAAAAAGGAAATATACATATACTTTGTTATATAGAATAATTTTAAAATTTAAAATTAAAAAAAGAAAAACACAAAATGTAACGTTAGAGCCTTAAGAATACAGAGAAAAATTTTGTTTCTATAAGAGAACTAATTAAAACTAGTTTCGTAGCTATGTAGATTCCAGCTACTCTACTATCCTGGATATGAAACAATGTCTCCTTTACAAAAATTGCACTCAAATTCTTGAAAGTATACTAAAATCACTCGAAGACTGTGAATAAGTAAATGGGAAAGGGAAACAGCATCTTTACGTAAATACTTTCAAAATTCCAACAAATCTGTAGCATTCTACGCTACTTTTAATTGTCAATTTGTTAAGCATAAAATCAACACCAGATTCTAACAATTAATCGCACGTAATTGAAAGATGGCACTTTTTGTATTAAAGTTAGTTGGGACGTCCCTTGCTTTAAATGTTGTAGTTTTTGAATCACCTAAATGAGGATGATGACTATCCTCAGTTCCGAATGCTTCCATTATTAGGGGGATGATGCATTACTGAGTTATTAAAACGGACTACATTGTTTGTCATTTCAAAGATCGAACAACAAATCCCTGATCTATGAGACATGCATTAGAAAACTCAACGACTTTATTCTGAGTTCCGGATGCTTCAACGATTAGGGGAAGGATTTATTGTAGCATCAAAAGGGACTGCACTTTCTGTCATTTGAAAGATAGGATAACAAATCCCTGAACTATAGAAGACACCCTTCAGTCAGGATTACGGCCTAGTTTCTCACACCACTCATGTTGAGTGTTAATTTTATATATGAGTGGCGGGACTTACAGTTTAAAGTCGACTCCGGACGACCGATTTTTGAGAAATTTTTAATGGCAATTTTTATTTACTCTCAGAGTTTTTGCCAGAAATCTGCTGAGAGGAAGTCGCCGAAGAAATACTTTTTGTATTCTTGTTTTGCTGTCTGGCCTGGGACTCAAACCCTTGCTTTACGTGTAATAAGCCAACACGCTACCTACTAGACTACGGCGACTTCTTCTATAGGAGACATGCATTAGAAAACTCAGTGACTTTATACTGAGTTCCGGATGATTCCATGATTAGGGGAAGAATTTATTGTGGCATCAAAACGGACTACACTGTCTTTGATTTTAAAAATCGGACAACAATTCCCTGATCTATAGGAGACATCTATACTCAGCGACTTTGCTCTGAGTACCGGATGATTCCATGATTAGGGGAAGAATATATTGTGGCATCAAAACAGACTACACTGTCTTTGATCTCAAAGACTAGATAACAACACATATTTTCAATACAATGAAAAGTTTCTATCAGCTTTTTACATATTTAGGTTATGAACTAAATATCATTAGAATTGTAACTCCCTAAGCTTCTTTTATTATCTGCCACGCCCACTTGAGATATCAGAGTACTTATAAGCAGATTCTGAATACATATATGCTTTCGTTTGATTCAGTACTAGTACGTGGATCATAACTTCATTAATAGGCACGAAATACATGCATATTAATGTACAAGGTTTGTTCTTGAATTTTTACTAAATATTTCAGAATGATTGAGAACAATATTAACTTCTTTACAACTTTTGGGAAAAAAGCTCCTCATTTTGCCACCACGTGCTGCTAGAAAAAATGTAATATTGACAGAACTCTGATCTGTATGGACTAGAGCAACTGTGGCTCAAAAAGGCGTAAATATTTTTTTTATGACGCGTAATTCTTGGAAACATTTTAAAGAAACGGTTATCAGTATGATACCAAAACAAAAGCCACTGATAAAGGGTACAGATGGTAGCCACATTTAAAATTATAATATAACCAGGTGCCATATGTAAATGTCATGTGTTTTCGATAAGATCTAACGATACATTTTGTTTTTTTCTTAACGTTTATGAACTCCACTTAAGTATATGAACTGAAACATTTTTATAAAATTAAGTAAAAGTCAATTAAACAAACCGAAATGATATAAAATATGGAACGATATGATTATAATAACAATTATATTAAACGAAAATAAATAGCCAAAAAAGATTGTCCCAAAGTTTGAAAACTCTACACTGAGAATATCATGGAATTTAGACCGTAAAGCCTACCTTACCATACGTCCGACAGTTTAATAAATTAAGTGGAGTTAATAAAATTTAAAAATATATTTAATTGTGAAACCATATGTCCATTGATTATAAGTAAATATTTTAAGAAATTATTTAAAGGAAATTAAATTAATTAAATTGAACAGGAGAGTATATTAAACCAAATATGAAAACAAACAAAAAATGTACAAAAATTGATCAAAAATAAAAGTATTCGCATGAAATATTTGTACCTTATTTTAGTTTTAAATTTCAATTCCAAATTGAATATTTAATTATTAAAAACTGTGAACAGCAACATAATATTGTGTCATTAACAAACAATTGATAGGAGCAACAAATTTTAATAGAGGACTACCATAACGATACTTTTATAAAATGCTTAGATCGTTTGATTATTTTTTATTAACAAACTTATTAATTTTATTTTTTTTTATATTGTATTGCATTGTATTAAATTTTAAAATAAAATTACGTTTTTTGTAATAAAATTTCTGTTAAAACAATTTTGGTTTATCAAAATAATCTGCTGCAATCTAATGATATTTTTTCTTTTATAAATCTTAGATTCACAGCTAAAATAGCCATGTACGTACGTAGTATTATAATGAATTTTTTTTTTAATTGTTATTACAAACTCAACAAATGCTCTCCTAAGGGCTATTATGAGACATTTTTTTTGATTGATGAATTATTAAAAGAGAAAATCAAATTAATTAAAAACAAACCTTAAAAATATTTTATTTGGGCAATTCACACAAGCCCTTGTATCGTTGTATTCATTGTATTGTTGGACGACTATACGACAGTGTATGCTTGTTGTTGATAATTTTCATATAAAAATCGGATACACTTATACACATTTTTTCATATAAAGGGTGTTTTTTATAGAGGTATAGATATTCGATTGACATGAATTTTATTTATCCGAAAAATAATCTTGTGGCATTACATTTTAAATATGATTTCTGGCATATGACCGCCTCGGCTGGCGCGGATGTAGTCCAATCTGGACGTCCAATTTTCGATGACTTTTTCCAACATTTGTGGCCGTATATCGGCAATAATATGGCGAATGTTGTCTTCCAAATGGTCAAGCGTTTGTGGCTTTACCGCATAGACCAATGACTTTACATAGCCCCACAGAAAGTAGTCTAGCGGTGTTAAATCACAAGATTTTGGAGGCCAAATCACAGGTCCAAAACGTGAAATTAGGCGGTCACCAAACGTGTCTTTCAATAAATCTATTGTGGCACGAGCTGTGTGACATGTTGCGCCGTCTTGTTGAAACCACATCTCCTGGACATCATGGTTATTCAATTCAGGAATGAAAAAGTTAGTAATCATGGCTCTATACCGATCACCATTGACTGTAACGTTCTGGCCACCATCGTTTTTGAAAAAGTACGGACCAATGATTCCACCAGCCCATAAAGCGCACCAAACAGTCAGTTTTACTGGATGTAACGGTGTTTCCACATACACTTGAGGATTACATTCACTCCAAATGCGGCAGTTTTGTTTGTTGACGTAGCCATTCAACCAGAAGTGCGCTTCATCGCTAAACAAAATTCGCTTATGAAAATCGGGAACAACGGTAATCTCGTTTTGGGCCCATTCGACGAATCTACGCCTTACTTGATGATCGTTTGGCTTCAATTCTTGCACGAGTTGGATTTTGTAAGCACGCAAACCAAGATCCTTCCGCAAAATCTTCCATAAAGTGGATGGACACAGATCCAATTCCTGTGCTCGATGGCGGATGGACTCATTCGGGTCTTCCTCAATGCTACGCTCTACAGCAGCAATAGCTTCTTCTGTACGTACCGTACAGCGTCTCTGGGGATGCGAGTTATCAATAAGAGTAAACGTGGTGCGAAAACGTTCCATGGTTAATCGAATTAACTGCTCTGATGGACGATTTTGTCGACGATAAAATGGACGTAGTGCGCGATACGTTTTCCGCACAGAACCATTATTTTCGAAATAAAATTGCACTATTTACAAGCGTTGTTCAGGCGTGAGTCTATTCATGATGAATTGCCAAACCAAACTGAGAATAAATCACTTGACAGCTGTTAAATCGGTCGCCATCTTGAAAAGTAATGCCAACTTAAAGTTCAATACCTCTATAAAAAACACCCTTTATGTTTGGAAGGTGTATTGGTTTCATGCTATCAGTTTATGTAAATGCCAGTAATCAAGAAGAAGAATAAAAACAAAAAATTTTCTATGCAACTTGAGTCAACAATTAACATATCAAAATTATAATTGTTCGCACAGATAATTAATTAATTAACTTTTTTCCATAATATTTTTCATTTTGTTGCTTGAAAATCAAATTATGAATACTGGTCTTCTTCTCCTTATCGTTTTTTGACGTTTGGAATACGAAATACATAATACAGCTTAGCATTGAGCGTTTACAAACAAAAAGTGTATTCAATACAACATACACGATACAAAATCGTGTGAATTGGCAAATTGAATTTTATTTTGTATACAAAAAGGATCAATAATCAGGAGAAGAGATTTCCTATTCACAAAACCTTTAAAACAATAAGTAAGTGTTGGTATTAATATAAATCCATTGTACAATATAAGACCTGAGACTGCAATTTTTCTTAAAAAGTGTTTAGAAAAAGCACGCTTACACTTTCGTATAAGTTCTGAAGTTCTGAAGGAGTACGCACGCAAAAATTTGGGCCTACACTTTTCTTTGTAAAAAGTAAACAAAATTATTCCAAACTTTATTTCAACTGAAGAGAACATTATCAAAGTTTAATTCCGTATAGCCGTAACCTAGTGAATCGTATGTTGGTTTATTAGATTATTGGGCACCAATCTTAAACCCAACCTTTGACGTCTTCAAGTAAAAGACTATGAAAAAATATGCCCTTTATTAACTCCTTTCAACAGTTTACTGGCTAAAGCTTTGAGAGAACTTAGGTTAGGTTAGGTTAGTGGACCTGTACTTGTCAATAAAGACAAGTACAGTACCCGGAGGTCGAATTGACCCATTTTAAAACGTCCTAGTTTCAAACACCACTTATGTTGTGTGTGTTAATTTTATACACGAGTGGCGGGGGACCTACACTTTAAAGTCAACTCCGAACGACAGATTTTTGAGAAACTTTTTCATGGCAATTCTATTTACTCTCAGAGTTTTTGCCAGAAATCTGCTGAGAGAAAGTCGCCGAAGAGATACTTTTTGTATTTTATTTTGATGTCTGGCATGGGGCTCGAACCCTGGCTTTACGTCTAATAAGCCAACACACTACCTACTAGACTACGGCGACTTCAAAAAGAGAACTTAATTTCCATAAAAAAAACTGTGTGTGTGGTGAATTTGGAAGTGAATTTTTCATTCTAAGCCTCTACAAACTGGTCAAGCAATGGATTTTATCTCTAACATCCCGGACAATATGTATAAAATGTTTCATTAGGAGCCTTCCTCTTAGCAGTCCCTGTATGTCCCACTCTATACTAAAGATGCATGTATATCAAGCAGCTTTACATGGATTTTGCTTTAGAAATATAGAGGTTCTCTGCCCTAATTATAGGATCACTGCTGTACGATCCATCACCATTTTGATGGTGTATATTTCCGACTGGAAAAATTAAAAAAATTCTTGGAAACCAGACTTATTCAGAAATCCCAACATTTGTTAGGAAACTGAAACATAACTTTTGCTAAAGGCAAAGTCTACAACTTAGCCATTTTTGAATAGCAAATACACATCAAACGACTGACAGATAACGTAATTCTAACCTATCCAAATCCATCAATCCATCATCCAATGATATGCACGAACCACTTGTTCTGCAGTTCATATGTCTGTCTAGGTTACAATATCGATTTGATGGAGACGTTCATTCAGTACATGCGATAACATTATTTTATGAAAGCTTTTATCGAAAAATAATTGCAAATAACATTCGGCTGCCTTCCAAAATGTTAGTTGCTTTGTGTTTGAACAACGTATCGTGTTTCATAATGCCGCTGTTCAAAATATATACAATGTATTCTATTTCAAAATGTCGTCAATGTGTATTTTTAACGCAGTCAAAAAGCAATCGGGCATCGGATTTATAGTTGATGCATAGTTTGGTTACTTTGCATATCTACATAGTTTATATACAGTAGTAGAACTGCATACAAACTTTGTATTGATACATTTTGGAAGGCAGCCTTACTCTGATTAAATTGAATTGTGAGAACGTGTAACGTCTACACGATGTGCTTAGAAACCATTTCAATTTTTATTAAGCATCCAGCGGCGCTAATAAAACACGCATGAGAAGATTACCTTTCATTAATTAATAAATATTTAAAAAATGTTTCATTTGACAATTTTAAATACATTTTCCATGATTGCAACTGACATTTCTAGTCGGAAGTTTATAAATAAGCAAACAAATGAATCAGAAATTAAAATTATATTTCATAATTAATTAATTAATTAAAAACAATTGACAGTTAATGGCAAAGCGAAACTATTTTATTATTTAATTTAAATTTATTTTAATCAATAACCACAAGCAAATAAATTTTTGTACATACTCGTACATTGACTGAAAAGAAATTAAATGATGTTTATACAAAAGCAATTGTTTAATGAAAGCAGGGTCTGGTTTCGATAACATTCATAATAAATTACATCAATTCCAAACAATGCAGAGGTTAATACGGTCCAGTAACAATATTTTCCCGGGCCTCAAGGCTGTATTCTACAATAAGGCTTTCACAATGCTCCTGGATATGTGTAGCATACTGGATTACGCAACAATGTGGAGATGACGTTGTATATTAGTGCTTGAATCTGGCGGAGGGATTTGTAGGACCTTACATATATTATATGAAGTCGCCGTAGTCTAATAGGTGGTGTGTTGGCTTATTAGACGCGAAAGCCTGGGTTCGAGCCCCAGGCCAGGCATCAAAGACCAAATAAAAAAAAATATTTTTTCGGCGACTTCCTCTCAGTAGATTTCTGGCAAAAACTCTGAGAGTAAATAAAAATTGCCATGAAAAGTTTCTCAATAAATAAAAATCTGTCGTTCGGAGTCGACTTTAAACTGTAGGTCCCACCACTCATGTATAAAATTAACACACACAACATAAGTGGTGTGAGAAACTAGGACGTTGTACAATGGGCCAATTCGACCTCCGGGTACTGTACTTGTCTTAATTGACAAGTACACGTCCTCTAACCTAACCTAACCTACATATAATATACAGTGGTGGCCTTATAATTAGAAACGACTTAGCAACATGTATGTTTGTTAATTTGTTTTACAGTTTTCATATGTACGTGGGATTAGAGGCTTTACATACGTTTTTCCATCAGATTGGGACAAGATAAATTTATATTCGTCACTTAATAGGACTCTGTTCCAGAAACATCGTTTCTAATTATAAGGCCGCCACTGTATATCTTCGGACTAACAAGGAATCTGACGGAGAATGAACATATTATGGCATATTATGGCAAATTGTAGAAAATTATAGAACGAAATGGGTCCTGAACGTGATCAGATAATATCTTAGCACTTTAATATGGTTTCCGACTCTGTATTGTGCTTTGAAGGCGCAGATCACTTTGTAGAATTAAGATCTCTCGGTTTTATACACAGTATACAGCGGTACAGAATAGCCGGAAACTAACGAATACAAGATATTCCCCTCTAGCCCGGTATTTAAAGACTCAGACTGAGAATACTAAGCCAGCGTTTTATTTTACAAGCTTAGGAGTTTAGTGTCTATTGGAATTACGAACTGCAGCAATAGAACTCGAATTTTCTAAATGGCCTGTTCTCCCAGTCCTCTTTTTGGTTAACCATAGTTTAGATTAGGCATGATGAATAGGAGCGCAGATAAAAGAGATACTTACTCCCCACTTGAACCAATACTAAGAATCTAATTGTGTTACCAGCATGAGAAGTAATGAAAAAAAAAATCAAAAAAATTAACATCAACGATGTCCAATTCGACTGATACTGTCTGAATCATACCCTACAACATTCAACATGAGAACGTGGTTCAAAAAATATTTCTTTCGGCAACTTCGGCCTCAGCAGTCTTCTTGGATAAACTCTGAGAGTAAATAAAAATTGCCATGAAAAGTTTCTCAAAAAAATCTGTCGTTTTGATTCGACTTTAAATTGTAGGTACCGCCAACCATGTATAAAAGTGTGAGAAACTAAGTCGTAATCCTGACTAAAGGGTTGTAATGACGAATTACGTACATACTATTGGGTGCACAAGAAAGTCAGATGCGCACACTTAGGGCACATTGTGAAACCAAAGTTTTTAAATTATCCCTTAGTTCTGGAACCACTCCGAGCTTCTGATGAAGCCAGTCAGTCAGGCTGCCAATGTCACTGCTTGAGTGTTTCTCTAGATCATCCATGTAGTAGGCACCGAGATGCCTTCTTCTTCTTTGAAGGGCATGCCGGGCATGTTCTTAGTTGGTGAAGAACATTTCTACAGTTTCTACAAACATCATGGTCGAGACCAACGCGCCTTGCATGTGTGCGCATAATGCAATGTCCGGTCATGACCCCGACAATTATACTGAGCATGCTTCTTTGGTCTAGTAGATAGTGTGTTGGACGTGAGGCCTCGGTTCAAACCCCAGGTCAGGCATTTCCAACAAAATGTGAAATGAAAAAATATTTCTTCGGCGACTTCCTCTCATCAGATTTCTGGCAAAAACTCTGAGACTGTAAACTGTAGGTCACGCCACTCATGGATAAAAGGAGCACACACAACATAAGTGATGAGGGAAGCTAGGTCGTATTGAAGGGTTGTAATGACCAACTAATTACACATGTATGAGGAAGGAAATAACCTTTCCAAGACATATTCATGCTTACACCAGTAAATGCCAAAAGCCTGGCAATTCAAATCTGCTGCTTAGATTCTCTGAGCCATGTTACCTGCGATCTCGTAATATTTTTACTTGCTTCCAACAAAAGCAAAATTTACTTTTGATCTGTTATTACTGCCAATGAATTAAATTTTTCGTATGTGTACATATTGATTACGTCGTATACAAGGCGTGTATACAAAAAAAAATTAAAAATCAAAAAAAAGCAAAAACAAAAAAATAAATTTACTTTTCTAAACGGTTCAGCTGAATGCAATTGTAATTAAAAATGATGTATTTTGTATATAATATATGAGCCATGCTTGAACTGCTTATATGAGAATCGGTTGCTAAGGTCAACTTCATGCACAAATACAATCAATTCAACATTCGCATGATGACAACAAACAGCTTCGAAGAAATTAAAAAAAAAACAAAAAAACATGTTTTTTGTTTTTATTTTTTGAAAATCATTACGGAAATTAAAAAAAGTAAAAAAAAGTAAAACAATTACACATCAAAACAATACTTATGTATGAACAAGAGAACATATGAACATTTCGAATTATTTTTTTTTAAAAACCTTCACCTGTTGAAAAACCCTATTAGAGTAGACAGTGTATAATCCTTTACAAATCATTGGAAAACATTGTAAAACTTTTATTCTACCGCCTGTACAACAGCTAAACAACATCTATTGTTTCTTATCATTTTCCAAACATACTTTTCAATGAGCTGTGTTGTGCAGTTTTATCCATACATAGCACATATAAACAATTATTTTTACAAACAAAAAAAATTATTATGCCTGCCATAGCTATACTACACATATATACATACATATGTACATATATAGAGAGTGAGATGATGCTGTTCTTTTTATCAAATCGCAGTCATTGACTTGTTGGTTCCGTTCATATTGGAAAGAAGCAGCAGCATATGAAATAAAATTCTATTGTGCCTTGGGTCTCCGGCACCGCCACCTCCACCACCCAACAAAGACTTTTGTGCGTTGAAGGAAAAATCATACAAAAAAGCTGGCGTTCTTTGTTGCATTGAAGCATTTTAAAATTTTATTTTCTCTTTCTAAATATGAATCACTTGTTGTTTTTGGTTTCTTTATATCATTGAACTGCTGCTGCTGTTATTACACCACATACGCTAATCTCTCTGCATTGTATTGTTCTTCTATAAAATAAAATAAAAAACGAATATATTCACCGAATCTCATTTGATGTGGGTGGGTGATGGGCACATGCACTTACGCTTTTGATTTATTGAAATATGCTGTCAAACAAAGTGAATCTATTTTACCAAATAACTTGTATCCTTCAATTAGCTCCAATACTTCTTTCCAATTGCCTTACTACTAAATACGTATGTATGTCTGTTGTAAAATAATATGTAGGACAACATGTGTAAAACACATGTAAATTTAGCCTTGTGCTGAATAATTATTATAACAAGGTTTTTATCGGTAACTGACCGTTTTTATCAAAACATATTGAAAAACAATTATAATGGGGCATTAACAAATACAATTTCAATTGCTGTTTACCCTCGTACAGTAATAATAAATCGATTTCTGAAGATAATCTATAAACGCATATATCGATGAAGAAATAAAAAATGAACCAATTAACACACCTGAAGCCAAGGTTTAACCCACTTCTTTGTCCACACAAACATTAAAGTACATACATACACACATGCACAATTGCTCACTACAACCCTTCAGCCAGGATTACAACCTAGTTTCTCACACCACGTATGCTATGTGCGTGTTGCTGCGCCACCAACTAAAATAAATTTGAAGGAAAGACATTACACAAATGTCCAATTAATTTTGAATCATTTTATTGATTTTGTTTCCCGTTGTCCTGATGATTCAGATGAACGGGCCTGAATAGTACGCATTCGATCAGTTTCTAATCTCACTTCTCGTTGTTCAAGCGAACGGGTCTCAGCGGCATATACTCGAAGATTTTCCAGTCTCAATTTCATACCAACTTAGAAACCTTCCCCGGCTCATGCGCAACAACTTTGCTAAAGATCACAACATGATCAAATGCACAGTTTACGATTTAATTGATTCTAAGTAATTTTCAGTGGCGCCACCTGTCGGAAATTGGTCATACCAACTTAGAAACCTTCCCCAGGTCATGCCCATCAACTTTGCTAAAGATCACAACATGATCAAATGCACAGTTTACGATTTAATTGATTCTAAGTAATTTTCAGTGGCGCCACCTGTCGGAAATTGGTCATACCAACTTAGAAACCTTCCCCAGGTCATGCGCATCAACTTTGCTAAAGATCACAACATGATCAAATGCACAGTTTACGATTTAATTGATTCTAAGTAATTTTCAGTGGCGCCACCTGTCGGAAATTGGTCATACCAACTTAGAAACCTTCCCCAGGTCATGCGCAACAACTTTGCTAAAGATCATAATATGATCAAATGCACAGTTTACGATTTAATTGATTTTAAGTAATTTTCAGTGGCGCCACCTGCCGGAAATTGGTCATACCAACTTAGAAACCTTCCCCGGCTCATGTGCAACAACTTTGCTAAAGATCATAACATGATTAAATGCATAGTTTACAATTCTATAAGGTACATACAAACAAACATTTATTTGTATATGGGTATGTGGGCGTGGCACCTCGCCTACTTGAAATTTTAAAATAAAAAGTAGCCCATAGTTCCTTCCAGACATACAGGAAGGTACTGAAGAAAATCGGTCCAGCCGTTTAGCCGTCTATAGACTTCAAACAAACCCACAAACAAATAAACACACATTCATTTTTATACATAAGAAGAAGAAGATGAATGGAGGTACCTACAGTTTAAAGTCGATTCCGAACGACATATTTTTGAGAAACTTTTCATAGCAGTTTTTTTACTCTTAGAGTTTTTCCAGAAATTTGCTGAGAGGAAGACGCCGATAAAATAATTCCTCATATTTCTTCTTGCTGGCGATGTTTTAACCGTGGACTCCAACACACTACCTAGTGGACTACGCCGACTTTAAACCAATAATTCAAACATTAAAGTAACCCAAGAAATTCACTCAAAGAAAAGCATGAAATTATTTCAAAACGAAGATGCCTACGTCACACCCAGTAGGTCACAAATGTTTTCCTAAAACTTCCGCTTTAGCGCTAACCTTAATGTGAATGGAAGACAGCAATTTCTAATTACAAAAAAAAAATAAATTATTAGGCTAACGAACAGGGTACTAGCTTGTCAGTGTAAAGGCTGTGGATTCGATTCTTATCCGAGAGTCTATTGTGTTGCTTTACACCACGAATAATTCGAATATAATTTCTAATTTTATTGTAATAAATGGAAGAAAAAAAATGTAAAGGAATTTACGAATTTAAGAGGCTGGTAAGGAAGCAAAGTAAACGTATTTAAATGCAATGAAAAAGTGATGCATTATCGTATGAACATTATTATTATTCACTCAAGACAAAACGGTAGGGATTCTAAAGCACTTAAAGCACTTTCAGATGCCGCTACAGAATACGTAACATTTTCTTTGTGCAAGCATAGTCCCTTCCCAATCGAAAACATTACAAACGTAATAATGATTATAAATTCAATGTCTTATGTTCTTCAAAAATCTCCTAAAGGAGGCCTACTAATACATTCAAGAGATTTAAAATCTAGGGTAGGGAAGGACAGAGTTGGAGTACGAATACGAAATAATACGTAAACGCAATGTCCTTGGAATTACACGCATAACTTCTTTTTAAATACATATACATACATACATACATACATAATTGGTCATTACAACCCTTCAGGCAGGATTACGACCTAGTTTCTCACGCCACTTATGTTGTGTGTGTTAATTTTATACATGAGTGCTGGGACCTACAATTTAAAGTCGACTCCGAACGACCGATTATTGAGAGACATTTCATGGCAATTTTATTTTTTCTGAGAGTTTTTGTCAGAAGACTGCTGAGAGGAAGTCACCGAAGAAATACTTTTTTTTGTATTTTGTTTTGATGTCTGGCCTGGGGCTCAAACCCTGGCTTTACATCTAATAAGCCAACACACTACAAACGTAATAATGATTATAAATTCAATGTGTTATGTTCTTCAGAAAGCTCCTAAAGGAGGCCTGTTAATATGTTGAAGAGAGTAGGCGTTGTTGTCTTGGAGTAGGCGTACGAAATAATACGTAAACGCAATGGCTTTCGAATTACCCGCAAGACTTCTTTTTAAATACATATGCAATCATAAAACGTTTGCCCCGATAAGGCAAATAAAAATTAATTTGTATGCATCATAAATGGGGCCCCATAACCACTGTAATGCAAGAATGGAACGTAGCGCTTAATCACCTTCTTGCAAATGAAAGTCTGAATGTATTTTGAAAGTTGAAAAATTCAACGCCCTTCGTATACCATCCAAAATTTTTAAAATCATTCTGCTAAAGAAACATAATGATGTAGAAGTCGCCATAGTTTAGTAGTGAGTGTGTTGGCTTATTAGACGTAAAGCCAGGGTTCGAGCCCCAGGCCAGACAACAAGACAAAATACAAAAAGTATTTCTTCAGCGACTTCTTCTCAGCAGATTTTTGGCAAAAACTCTGAGAGTAAATAAAATTGCCATGAAAAAGATTCTCAAAAAATCTGTCGTTCGGAGTCGACTTTAAACTTTAGGTCCCACCATCATGTTAACACACACAACATAAATGGTGTGAGAAACTAGGACGTTGTACAATGGGTCAATTCGACCTCCGGGTACTGTACTTGTCTTAATTGACAAGTACACGTCCTCTAACCTAACCTAACATAATGATGTCAATGCACAACTCAATTTCCAGTTGAACGGGTTGTGTATTGGCCATATATATAACGATATACAAATATCATTCAATAAGGAGAAGAGTAGCAAAGTTTAAACTATACAAAATAGTAATATAGTTGAACTACCCATAAGGCATTGAAAGACAAAAATTGAATGGACCGAATGAAAAAAAGTCGTCAATGAAATAAATCCTATTGAAAACTACAAAAGAATCTGGGTGAGACAAGATCCTTAGCTTTTATGCTGAAAAAAATTAAGAAAACACCCTACGTTTAATGGGAATATAAGCGGAAATGAGTAAGTGGTTCTTATTTTCAATAATTTTTTTTTTTTAATTAAAAAATGCCTCAATCTTCTACAATTTATGTTCAATAACTATAAAGAATTGAAATCAAGACCTCATTTTTAATAAATACTTAAAAAATGGACATTGCCGACACATGTTGCTTATTAACCGCAATACTAAATATAAAAACAACAACAAATTGCAAACGTTATAAATGTAAATAAAAAATTGTAATCTAAATTGCATTAGGCAACTCAAATAAGTTAAGAAATTTTATCTGAAGTGTTATACGATATGCGAAAATAAGTGTTTTTGACTCCAGTTACTACGACGAGTAGTTGGGTTGGTGATGGTAAAAAAAATTTTCAATATTTTTTTTCTTTCTTTTTTTAAATAGAAATAATAATCTCCCTTAAAATGAATACAATTTATAAACTTATAAGTGTATAAACCTTATAAACGATACATAGTTATTTTTATAAGTGTATTGTAGATATAATAAATCATTGTATAAATAAATATGTGCATATGTATCAATAGTAAAAAAAATACTTTTTAATAACGTAACACAATGGTGATAAAAATTATTTAATTTTATGAAATATTTTTTCTAAAAAGAATAAAAACAAATCCTCTGATTTAGGATTTTGACAAATTAAGAGAGTCTGTAAAGTGATTTCATTGTTTTTGTAATAATAAACGTAATGAATTTAAATATTTTACAAATTTAAGTTGATGTTGAGTATCAAAGTTCAAATGAATTATAAATGCAGCATAATTATGAATGAAAATTTTAAAATACAGTCACCATTCTTTATACATTTCTTTGTCTTTGAATTTCAGCTACAAAAAGAAAAGTGAGTAGAATTTTAAACTAATCTACCGGTAGTTTATTTTAAAACGTTCAACCTGATAAGGAAAATATTATTTTTTTATTACTAGACTGTTTCTATATTTTTAAAATAATTTATGATTTGAGGCACCTTGGGTGTAGTAGGGGCCTAATAATTTAAAACGAATTATATTTTAATATACTACGACATTAATGAAATTAATAATAATCAAATCAAGGAAAATCGACATCTAATCAAGACTAACGATTATAATAAAATGTTAATTGAAGACATAAAAACTTTTCAAGATAAACATCAGAATAATGTTTAAAATTTCTTTGGTTAGGAAAAAAATGTGAACAGAAAACATTTATTTAGAATATTAAAAAACCTCATGGCTAGGCACACGCTAAAATGAAATAAATCGGATTAAGTTCTATTCGAATTGACATTAGGCAGATGTAACTGCTGAGTATTGTTTAAGGATATGTACATCAAGATCAATTGACGCCACAATTTAAATGTAAAAAATTAGAAATGATGTCTTTATGTCGTTTACCGCTGACTGTAATATTATAACCACAGATTCAATTGGAAACCCAATGCAAATCCGAGTTCATTAATTTTCTTCGTTGATTTAGAAAAACCCTCAACGAAACGAATCCGATTGACGCCTATACACATGGGTATAAAATAGAGCCTACATTTGGAGATGGTTTTCACATTATTAATCAATAGGATGAGATTTTGGCCAGACATTACAACAAAATACAAAAAGTATTTCTTCGGCGACTTCCTCTCAGCAGATTTCTGGCAAAAACTCTGATGACAGTAAATAAAAATTGCCATGAAGTTTTTCTCAAAAAATCTGTCGTTCGGAGGCGACTTTAAACTGTAATGCACACAATATAAGTGGTGTGAGGAACTAGGTCGTAACGAGAAACAGGACTGAAACGTTGTAATGACCAATTACGTATGTATGTATGTAGGGTGAGGTTCTGACGTGGTGGCACATTAAATGTCCTTCAGGGGAGATTTTGCTAAACAGATATTCAAGACAATGTCTATGCAACCTCCATTTCAATCGCATATCTAAAGCAGATGGCGGTTAATTATGGATCACCAGTGCCATGCGTCGCATTGAGGATGGCTGTTAAACTGGCAAGATTCGAACACCAAAGTATCTACAAAAAATGACCTTGCAGGTGCTACGAAATGATAGATCTGGCCCCCAATTGTCTTGATTGATGAACATTCAGAGAAGAAGTTTTCTTTGTCCAGCCTTCTTGATCAATAAGTCGATATAGTATTCATTGATGTCAGATGACTCGTAAGTACATCAGCATATAGAGACTACCCCATGAAAAATATTAAAAGGCTCAATGAGGAAAGTTTCTCACCAGTACGCTTAATGCATTTTCATTTCCAAGGACCTGCTTAGTTGGGAAAAAACTTTATTCATGAAACCGGATGTCGTAACATAGTGGGTAGCGTGTTGGCTTATTAGGCGAGAGCTGAAAGTAAACTTCAACGCTAACATTTTGAAAAACTTTGACTCTGGTTATAAAGTTTTAATGATCAATAACATATGCACATACAAAGCAAAGATGGGAAGGAGGCGACAAAGTTCTATGTCCCTTAGAGCAACAAAATGCTATGAAAAAAGAAATAAAACAAAAACGATTAAAACGAAATCATGGAAGCTATCAGTCGCTATGAAGTTGCCGAGCTAGAACAACAATTACTTTAAAATATCTTCGAAAATTTCACCAAACGTTTTCGAGATACATTGTGTGGGTGCCAATAAACATGAAAAATGTCATTTGCATTTAAAGCAAACAATTACGTACGTATCGACATAAGTAGTGGGCCTCTCATATCCAGTATGTGTTCTAATCAACATGAAAAAACTTCATTTAGAACGCGAGTTTAATTTGCATTTCAAAAAAGAACTCAAAATTGACAGAGCCTGTAATGCAACATTAAAATAAGGTTCTTTGCATGTTGTTTTTATATTTTTTATAATTAATTTTCTATAGTCCAACTCAAACAAAACCAGATAATATCACTAAACTTAATGCCAGTACATAATTTATCAATAAATAAATAAAATTAATTCCCCATCATCATCATTTTTATTTTGCTATTTTCATTGCAAACATGAAATTAATGAAAATGATTTTATTTTTTATTTAATAAATCGAAAGAGTGTTTTGCAAAATCTACACATTTGACGCTGCTTGGCCTACGCCACACATATCTAAATAAGCTTTGGGGTTTTTTTTTTGTTTTTTGTTTTGTACAATTATTTTACAAAAACAAATATATTGTACTGTACACACACTTCATTATTATTTCCAATGAACTATATATATGTACAGATATACATACATATATGCATAGACAAAATAATAATAAAAATAAAAAGCTGATAACAATGGTCAAAATAATATACTAGATATTGCAGACGTACTACTTGCTTGCTAGCTAGCTTATAGTGTGTATATGGATTTTATAAGCATGTGATGGATATTGTTAAGAACTAGGCTACTTACTACTAGCAGCAGCAACAACAGCAACAACAATATTCAATATTCTATATAGAGTGTAGTTAGTATACAGTATTGAAGTGTTATTTTAGAAAATATAATCAAATAAACTTTCGAAAACTTAATAAATAAATAGAAAGACAATAACACAGTAACAAACAGAAAACGTCTAACACATGTCTAATAGAACAACTATTACATATTAGAGAGAGAGAGAAGTGATTGATGTTTTCAAGTTGTATTTTCGTATTTAGGCATATATTTTGCAAACAATTCTATAAATGCCTCTACACATAGTATTTAGTTAGACAAATTCTTTATGCATACATACATCCATACATACATACATACATACATACATACATACGTATATAGATTGTATATATGTATGTTGCATATATTGATAAATTTTCTCCATTTAAGGGTTTTAATAATAAAATAAAATAGATTGTAATAGATTAACATGTGCTAGTAAATTGAACTCCAGAAAGTATAAAACAATACATAGAGTAAAATAAAACACACATCAACTGGGAGGTAAATCGAAAGCTGTTAATGCATTGCATCATAGTTGGAAGTAAGGAAATACATTTAAAGTTTTGAACAAAGTTTAGTTAATTTTTATTTTCAATTTTTTTTTTATAATTTTTGTATCAAACCTTTCTATATTAAGGTTGCGACATAAAATAATGTTTATTTCGCTGAAAATTATGAAATAACTGTTAAAATTTTGAGATCTTTAATCAACTCAAACCCAGCATTACTTACTTATTTACGTAATTGAACACTACAAACCTTCAGTCAGGATTGCGGCCTATATTCTAACACCACATACATGTAACGTGTGTTCATTTTATCCGAGAGTGGCGGAAATTACAGTTTAAAGTCAACTCCGAAAGACCAATTTTTGAGAGATATTTCATGGCAATTTTATTTTTTCGCAGAGTTTTGTCAGAAGCCTGCTGAGATGAAGTCGCCTTAAGAAATATTTTAACCCGCGGTCTCATTCACTAATAAGCCAACACACTACCCACTAGACTACGGCGACTTTTCAAGCATTAAAAAATAAAAAATAAAAGGATTCGTAAACTGTTTAATGTCTACAATTCCAAGAGCAAATTCTACCTTTCTCATTTTAGTTTAGGTTATTGGCAGCTGCTCAAGAATGCATTGCTCTTTTGAGTACTATTGAGTACTAGTTTTATGAAGTTGTTGATTTTACTCAAATCATCTTTGGCTAGACACGTTTTGTAAATAATTTTTGGGTACCCAAAAATCTTTCTATTCAGGTTATCAAGTGCAGGACGATGACAGAAAAAAATGTTCTGTGATTTTCTATTCTTCCTCGTCATTACTACTTCGGTAGAAGTCTTTGTGAAGTATTATTAGCATATGACCACATGTACCCAGAGATCGTTGTTTAGTTATGACTGTTATTAGTTTCTTAAGATCGATTATGGTTAGGTTTAATGCAAATCTTATTCTGCATATCGATGCCTCCATTCCATAACGTTCTTGCATTTTTAAATTCTACGTTCTCTAACTTAAATACTGTAAAAATTTGGTTAAGATGCGCCGATCCGTTCCGAAGTTATAGGGAAAGATCTTCTTAGAATACACATACAGTCATATATAGCGTGAAAACTTTGAGAGCTCATAACTCAAAACACACTTTTTCGACTTAGAATGTTACAGAACGGAGGCGTCGAAATATCCACAGCGGAAAAAATTTGTTTTGTCGCTACACATGTGTTGACCCACCTTTTCCTTTTTCTTTCCAAAAGAGTAAAATTTGTGTACAATCATAGGTTTATCCCTCTGCTAAGGCATCTCGCATATAAATTTGTTTGAATTATATTTGGCAGCTACATTTGCAAGTGCGTCAGCTATATTGTTACCCTAAATGTTCTCAGGTCTAGAAATCCTTATTAAGAAAACGATTGAAAGCTACCTTCCGCATCTTACATCGTGCTCAGTTATGATTGGTTTCTAAAGAAAGTATTTGTGCTCTAAAAATCTAAGTTTTCTAAATTTCATGTTCCATGTAAGTGTTCCATGTGGTGTTCTGTGTAAATTACGATTTACAATGAAATAAAATTTATGAACTTAATAAACATAACGTTAATGTAAATATTGTTCGTAAGCTTAAAGATTTTTATCGCATAAATAATAACTGCCTAGAGAAGAATAAGATCGATAGGTATTTCAAAAGTTATAAGCATTTGGTGTAGAGGGTAAAGCATTGACATGATTTGCTAAATATTTAAAAGGAAAAAAAAGCATAGCAATTGGAAATTTGTTTGTTGGCGTTTGATCAATTCAGTGGGCGTGGCACTACTGGGTGTGAGGAGAAAGTGTAAGTTTAGGTTCTTAGCTTTCGTCGCCTGCTATCAAATTTATGAAAATTGATACTAAATAGGCAAAGTTATGAGTTCACATTTAATTTGCTTAAATATCTTAAAGTGAGCGTGGCAAAAATTGTGAAAACTTTGCTTACACAGCATCGATTGTCAAAGATTTTGGTAGCAAATAAAAGCTAAGAACCCGAACTTTAATTTTCTTATATTATTTGCCACGCCCACTCTCCTTTTTAGTTAGAAGCTAGTACATTTAATCTATCTAAAAATTATACAGTGGGCGTGGCACTACTGGGCGTTAGGAGAAAGTGTAAGTTTAGGTCCCTAGCTTTCGTCTGCTATCAAATTTATGAAAATTGATGCTAAACAGGCAAAGTTATAAGAGTTTACATTTAATTTGCTTAAATATCTTAAAGCGGGCGTGGCAAAAATCAACCAAATTTTGTCACAAATCTTAACATATGAATAACATAAGATTTGTTTAAATTGTGTTTTTCAAATTGGAATTAAAGACCAAATATTTTTAATAATTTTCAGCCAATAACATTTTAAGATGTATGGCTACTAGGAAAAATACTATACGCCATATCTACGGCATAAAAACAGTTTTTCAATTGATCAGAAAACGCCTCAGTCAGTCCATATATGTGTATAGCGTAATGGCTGTAGCGAATGGTCGTTGATACCGACTTCAAGTAAAAATGTTGAAGTTAAGCAGTTGGTGGATAAGAGAAGGTTTGCTGGGTGTTTTTTATGGGTTTGCTCAGATATCAACGTCTATAAAACGATTCGCAGTGACTAAACTCTTAATTGGGAAACAATCTCAGACAAAGGATCAAATTTTCCTATTAGAAGAGGAAATGCATTCCATAAGCAAAATTCTAGAGAACATAGTCCAAAGCTCTGACAGCTGGTGTTGGAAGATTTTTATGCTTCGACCTTGCCTCCTATGACTAGGCTTTAAATTGAGAAGCAAGCTCAGACAAAGAATCAAATTTTCCTATTAGAAGAGGAAGTGCATTACATAAGCAAAATTCTAGAGAACATAGTCCAAAGCTCTGACAGCTGGTGTTAAGAGATTTCTATGCTTCGATCTTATAATTCCTTAAGTAATAACCTCTACTGTTCCTGCTCTTTCTGGAGAACATATTTTTATTATTTTTTAAACATATTTGACTTCATGCACTTGAGTTAATTTTAATTTAAACTAATATTCGCCGTTAACTTATAATAAACTTTGGTCTCAGAGGGACATAAATATAATGTACAGTTTAAAAGATAATTCAACAAACTAGAAAGTTCAGTGGAAATAAAAAAAGAATTTAAACAATGCCAGCAGATTATAATCATAAATGAGCGCATGTCTTTGATATATCATAATATAATCGAAATGGTCTTAAACGATTACAAAATTTAAGAAAACATGATTAAAATTCTGAAATATTTTACAATAATAGTAAAAAAGAATAGAAAGCAGTATGGTGCATGCTTTGGAAAGGCTTTGAAAAGAATTTGAAAAGGGGGAATAATATAAAATCAAAAACTTCAATTGGTATTACTAATTTCAGACTTTAGCAATTTGGATAAAGAAAATAAAATTCTAAGAACATTAAAAAAACCAAATAAATTACGGCATTGAAGGCATTGCACAGTTATACGTGTTATACGTGTGCAATATTTATATTCTTCGAAAAAATTTCCAATTTGTTTCGAACTGATAATAATTGAATTAGAAGAACAATATACATTAAACTTACCCTCAGTAAGTGAATGTTGTTGTTGTTGAATTTGATGTTGTATTGGTGTTGTATTGCTTGCAATATTAGATTCAGTTGACATTATAGTAGGACCAGTAGCTGGTATCAAATGAGGTGCTTGATGATGCATAATTTGTTCAGTGTTTGCAGTTGTTAATGACATTTGAGTAGCAGATGATGGTACCAATTGCATTGGTGCTACCATTTGTATATGTGACGAAGGTTGTGAACCACATTCTGATAATTCGTCTTCCATCTAGTATTGAACATAAAAAAATTTAAAAACATTGATTAACTATATCTTCCTTATGTTGATAGAATTATGTTTTTTGTTTATAGGTACCTGCGACACACCCGACTGTGGATGAATTACTTGTATTGGACCCATTTGAGGATCATCATAGATTTGCATAACACCCATTTGTTGTGTCATTTGTTCTTGCATTTGTGGATCATAGATGGGTGCATAATTGGGACTTAATAGATTAGGCGTTTCCGCAGCAGATCCCATTGAAGAGGACGCATGATTAATATCATCTGTAGGAATTCCATGCATATCGGCAGTACTCATATTTCCATATTCATCAGTGTAAATTGGTTGTTGATGCCACATCATGGCACCTGTTTCACCAACAGCTTGGCGTTCATCGCCGACTGGAACGCCTACCTCTTCACCAGGCACATATTGGTATTCTGCTTGATTTAATACAGGAAAATAACTATAATTGCACATTGGATGACCATTATAGACTGGCATAGTTGGGAAATAAAGTGGTGTTCCGGTAGCCTGTTGGGCTGCAGCACTTTGTCCAGCATGTAGCATATGTTGAGGTGGTGCAAAAAATGCCGGATAGCCGTAAGGATACTGTGCAGCGTATTGATGATGTGGCACATACGACTGTGGTACAGCTGTTATCATTTGCTGTGTATCTGAAGACTGCTGCTGCTGTTGCAAATCTTGCTGACTATTTTGTCCCGTAGACTGTGGTACGGGACTGCCTTCTGGAGGAGGATGGCGTTGTGCTGCATTATAATCGCTACGTCTTGAACCACTGCTACCGACACGTCCACGACCTCGACGTGAGCCACGACTACCTCCGCTTATAGCATTAACATTATGATTCATCAGAGGACCTGTTAAAGCATTTGGATTAGGCAATGTAACGGGCATAGCAGTCATTGGTTGCATGACAGGAGCACCCTTTAATAAAAACGAAAACAAGAAACAGTTAAAAAGGTTGTTGAATTTTATAAATTTCACAAAATCTAACCTGTTCTGGAGGCAATTCACCGTGGATATAATGTTGAGCACTGCTAGGGTGTACCCAAGCGCTATGTGGTACTGTATGAGCCCAGCCATGTAAGTTAACATTCGCCGTAACATTGTTTACATAGACGTTACTTGGTAAAGCTGCGGGAATCATTGTCTGATACATCGCTCCTGCCTGATGATGATGTTGTGGATGATGATGAGCTTGTATATTATGGGCTGGTACAAAAACATTCGTTGGCTGTAATTGTGGGTTGTATACTGGACCGGAAACATTTTGTTGTTGTTGATAATTATTATTATTGTTATTATTTTGATGTTGTTGTTGCTGTTGTTGTACAGCTACAGTTTGTGTTTGATTGTTACTGGTTGAGGGAGCCGTGGTTGTTGTTGATGTTGACGAAACATTGTTATTATTGCTTTGATTATTATTGTTATTAGAATTTGGTGTCGTTGTCGTCTGTTGCTGTTGTTGGTGTTGCGTCGTTAGAGTTTGCTGTTGATGTTGCGCAGCAACAACTGGTTGCGTATGCTGCGTCATAATTCAATATCACAAATGCGCCTTATGTTTGTAGAACTTTTGCTGCTTCTATGCGTCTTTTCACAGTTTAAATAAATCTAAAAAGTAATGAATAAAGAAGAGATTACAAATGTATTGTATGTGAATCTTTTGATTAATAATAAATCAATTCAATTAAAGATTTTATTCCCAAATGTACACAGATAGAGAAGTTGTAGAAGTCAGGAAGATTTTCCTAAAAAAAAAAACATTTAAAAACTCATATGAGTTGCGGCTAGAAATTACTATTTGCTGTTACATAATAACCATGATAATAACTATGTATACAAAGAAAAGCTTCTTTCTATATAACCTACTTATCAGTTTGTTTTGTATTCAAGTTCTTTGTTTAGGGGAATCACGAGAATTGAAAGTTGGCCCGTAGACATGACAGCATTAATAGATACAGTAAGGTCTCGATATTTCGCATGTCTATTTCTAAGAAAAATAGAAAAATGATAAGAAAAATTATAACCCGATATATTATTTATTTGATTATGTGCAGATTAAATGTATTTGGATTTAGTAATAGAAATTTTGATGGCTTGACTCATTACTGACAGATTTATACAGATCATACACAATTTAATACAAAAAATGTCCCATTTTCGGTCCACATTATTAAGTATAGCGTGTTTAGGTCACCTTTACCTTCTTACAAGAAAGTCTACTGGAACAGAGTTTGGAAAATCCGCCGTAATATAGTTATTGAATGAAAAAGAATTTAATGAACTCTATTCAACTTTCTGACAAAACTTTTACCGTGTGAAGCACTATGGTCCTTCAAGATATAGAATAGATAAATGCCTCCTTCGGATTATCGAACGGTTTTATACTGTTCTTAAGGAACACAGTGTTGTTGCAAAGCAACTCCTCCCATCTTAGTAATTCTGCGCTCGATTCAATTCAGCTCCATTAATTGAGTTTTTTCAGCTAAGCAGGTGGTTGCTCTACCATAACAGTCCCTAGCATGACAAGGTTGCCATTATTGCTGGAATGCCTCACTATTTTCACATAAATAGACTAATAGATCCGTTAATAGTAGATGACTTCTTTTATTACCTTTCAATATAGACTAAACTTTACGTTAACCGTCGGTCTACAAGTCTACAAACAAATATTAAATGTTCACTTAATTTTTTTTTTATTAATAAAATTTTTATTTTGTTTATCAATATCGCTGTATAACATCCCTGCTTAAAAAAAGTTACTATTTAAAGCAACTGTGTGTATGTGCGTTCAGAAGAAATAAGTAAAAAAAAAAACAAAACGTTATTTGCCGGTAACCATCAATTCGCCGATAAATTCCAACATTAATTTGCCGTTATTATTAAAGCCTCCCATGCGAGTAAAAATAAATACGAAAGTAAATAAAAACACAAATAAACAACGAACGAAACACAAATAATAATAAAAATATTGAATATAATATATTCGAAAAATGATTTAAACAAAGAGCCAATAGAGAAGAAGAGAGGGAGCGATAAAAAGAATTAAATCTTTTACTTTTTAACAAAGAAAATAGCAACATGATGCAAACAACAAACAATGTAAATTTGTTTATTGCGGTGGTGGTGTCAGTTGCATAGAATAAATTTTAATTTCCTATATAAAGACCACATGTGCCCTACGATAAACTCTATTTACATACGAATGCAAATCAATTAAAAAAATAGGAATATTTTAATGAAAGTAAATTAAGTGCTTCTTTATTTTTAATTTAGAACCGGCCGGTTCAACATTCATAACCTCATTGTTTCTTTTTTTTTGTAGCTGGTTCTTACAAAATCGGTTTATGCTGTGCAACGTCGACTGCGTAAGAAATATGAGAAGTACAAGCAACAGTGTTGCCGTTGCGTTATTTTCGTTACAATTTGTAGTAATTTGATTCTTGACTGCATTTTTGTGTGCTACGAATATATGCATAAAAATCAACCTAAAATCGTAAATGAATTGTAAAGAGCGAAATTAAATTAATTATTCATGACTATTAGCAGTTACGTTTAGGTCTAAAAATATGACTTGGCCCTAATGAAAGTTTTTCAAACCCAAAAAAATGCCCTTCTACCTGAGATTGATAGTAAACATTTTGAAGAACTCAGATCACAGACTGGACAATTCATCGAGAAAGTCTTTTGCACAGACATATTCAGCTACAACTTGATCATAACAATTCAATTTACAACGATATAGCAGAACACAATATGAGTGAATGTTCTCTGTGAATATTGAATAACCAAACTCTGATAAATGAGGCGGTACGACCATAAACATGTAAACAGTTAGTCTGGTGTACGTGTC
Source organism: Sarcophaga variegata (assembly GCA_932273835.1). Lineage (NCBI taxonomy): Eukaryota > Metazoa > Arthropoda > Insecta > Diptera > Sarcophagidae > Sarcophaga > Sarcophaga variegata. The sequence goes on from OW026362.1 coordinate 61,913,152, forward strand.
TCTTGTGGCTCCCAGGCCTTTCACAACTGGGAAGGTAAATTAATAAAAATTACAGCAAAACAAAATATACCTATAAGCGATTTCTTGTAAGAACAAGGCTGGTTGCAAAAAGAAGTTCGAAATATAGATCCCGCAAGGAAAACTCTCCACAGAATACTTATTTGTAGCGATAACTGGTGATGAAAAGTAAAATTGGCTGCAAATCACGTGCTATAAGATGTTTTCATACCTACAAACCCTTAATTGGGAAGCAACCAGTTTTGCTCACCACTTTAATGATACACTAAGAGTTAAAATTATTGTTTTACAAATAAATAAATAATAAAGAAAATTTATTTCAAATTAAATAGTTTTTTATCTCTACCTATAGAATACATACGTCATAGACATTTACTTAATAAAGTCCTTCGTCTTATCAAACATATTTGTGTGCAAATATGACAATGTGGGATTGAAAGTAAAAATGTGAGATTTACAAAAAAAGGCACGAAATATAACAATAAGAAACAACAAGTTGTTACATCTGTTTTATGTGATGATGTACAATTTTGAGCAGGACCTGGTAAAAGTAAATTTTGCTTGGCGTCTTTTATTTTCATATTCGAATTTAATTTCAAAGACAATTATATTTTCCAAAAATGTATATTGTCCTATAGAACTGGGGATATGTTTCTAAATAGAAACATACATAATTTTGACCAATATACCGTCAATAACGACTAACAAATCTAAGTTTTATAAAGCCTATAAAATGTATCGAGCGCAATTAAACTAGTGGGAAATGGGTATAATGGGAAAGATATGTTAGCACGGAATTAACTTTATTTCTGACCTTAAAGTTGAAAGTTGGTGGCAACCAAAAATAAACTTCAAAAAGGGGAATGAGTTAAATTTTCTTTTAATTTCTACTTTATTCAAAACTAATGCGAGGGTAAAAGTATCTGCAACCCGCTTACAGTAGCAAAATCTACTTATTTCTGAGACGAATCATAACTAATGGAGTGGTTAACTTAGAGCATCTTCTGGAGAAAGTGACAATTATTGAATAGCAGTAATTTAATGCATTGATAACAATCACACCGTCTGAGTGATGCAATAAAGTAGAAGTGGCAGGCTATGCAATTACGCCAAGGAGAGAATAAATTAATAGTTTTTTTTTAAGATGGAGTTAATTTTTATAAGTGCATTACATCGTTTGAAAAATTTCTTTTTAGAAGTTTCAATATCTTTCAAATTCATACCAAAACATTTCAGAAGGACGAAAACCGATTATGAAAAACCCTGTATAATCAGGTTTCATTAAAATTTAATCAAAAATATCTGAGAATAATGCAACAATTCCAAAATTTTAACTGAAACATTTAAAATTTTACATTTTCATGAGCGCTCAAAAACGCTACTTATTTAGCTACAAAACCAAAAAAAACACTACAACAGCCACTTGGCAACACCGTTGATAGGTCTGACTAAAGCAACTGGTTAAAATGGAATGGGTAATAAATAAAATGGGTAAATTGAACCAAATATCACAGAACGTAGAATAATATATTGTGGTACCGATTTTTCTAGACTTACCTCAAAGTTTAATTAAAAACAGAAACAGATTTTGTTTTTTTAATTCACTCAAGTGGGTCTGTTGTCTGCTGATGTTGTTTTTGTCTGAAATGAGTTGGAAACGATGTCATATGTTAAAAAAACACACTACAAAGGTAACGTGGTGAAGCTTTTCATATTTTTGTTAAATTCCTTGGATCAGTAGTTAACACACAACACTACATACGCACATTTGACTTTATTTTTAATGCTTCCGTAAAGGATTCTATATTTTTAGTGCGGATAGCAAACTTTATACTGGTCAACCGTCCTGCAAAAGTGTGATATCAGCAAAATTTGCTCATTCTTTTTCAACTTCTTGTTTTACTCCACCACCAAATAGAAAAAATATTTTTAAATGCACACCATACACACACGAACACTTGTACGCACACACCACACAATCCAGTGCACAAACACTTCTAATAGAATTTAAAAGCAATCGCAATCTATTATTAACATATTTCTTTTGGTTAATAATATTATATAGAAATGTGTTGTGAAATTTACTAAAACTTTTTTCAAATCAAAATAATATTAAGCGTAACAAATTCGTATTTAATTTATATTTCTTTTTCTATCACTTCTATTTAACTTTTTTTCTTTTCTTCTTTTTTTTGACTACGTTGTTCAACTGTATTGTGAGAGAGAAAAATTTACCTCAAATTCTTAAGTCTTTTGCTTTCGATTTGAGACACACTCAATATATGTTATTCATATAAATTGATTAAATAAAAACAATAATTTCACGAAATAATTGTTTAATAGTTTTTGTTGAATAAATTTCAACAGTTTTTCACAGTATTTTTTTATTAATTTTTCTTAAGATTCTGCGGAAGTTTCACGTTGCGACCGACATTTAATTTATAAGTGCGGCGAAATAACTAAAATATGACATATTCTCATTAAGGTTCTATGAGAGAGAAAGAGATAGCTAATGGTATTATGTGTCGGCATGTGATAAGAGTAAATGCAATGACATTAATATAACAATGGTGTTAACACGTACGTTTTCTTTGTATAACAAATGGAGCTGTTTTCTTTGGAAAAACATCTTTTCATCGAAGAATAATTTTGAAATAATGATGGCGCTGTTCAAGTAATTAGGTTAGCGAACGCAATATTTCAATCAATCCTATTTAAATTTAGAGGAACCGATTGTGGGAATCGCAGGTCGGAAGGGTCCAAAGAAAATGTAGTCCGGTCCTGTAATAACTAAACCGATAGTTAGTCTCCTGACTCCTGTCTCTCCAGGAAGGACAGCATCAGCATTCGATGGATAGGCGACACCTTTACAGCTCTGCTACCAAATGGCGACTACGGATGATAAGCTTTTGGTAGATAAGCATAATTTTCACAGAATCAGTTCTTATATATTGCCACACTCCAACATCGTGCCGACACAATTATGAATTCGCAATTATCATGTAGTGCCCTTAAGTAATTAAAATTGTTTTATTTTGTTTTTATAAAATTACTAAAGGCCCCGTTGTTAATTTCTTTTATACTCCTTATTGTATAAATTATGTTGATTTTTTATTATAAATGCTGCAAAATATTCTTTCTGCACATACATACATCGGATTCTTTTCTTGGTTGATTATTATTTAAGAAAAATATAAACTTTGTTCAAAATATAATACAGAGACTATCTATCTTTATGTATAATTGAAATCTATAAATACCTTTGGAAATATGAATAATAAATATTCTTCTTCAGTTATTAATTTTCTATATAAAATACTTAAAAATTAAAATTAAAGCAACAAACAATTAATTGAATGAGAGAATGTAGGCATTACAAAACAGCCACCAATATAATGATTACCAGTAAAATAATAATTATCACCCAATAGCCTGAAATGGAAGTTCATAACAGAAGATTAGAAAATTATTTTAAAATTAATTATCAAAACTTATAATATTTACCACAAGTACTGTCTCTTCTATTAACTAAACCGATATTTCTAGTCTCGAGAGTAACGCCGGTTTCCACTCTTTCTATTGTATTGGCAAGATTATCCAAAATATCTATGTTGAAAAGATTAGAGAAAAAGTTATTATTTTTTGTAACTTAAAATTTAATAGTTTTACGGAGTTTTATGCGAAAAATAAAGTTTTTGCCAAACGTTTTCTATTTTTTAGTGGCAAAGAATTCAACAAAAGTCACTATTAAACTGATAGAAATCGCTAAAACAACATTGCGCACAATTACGGATTCTTTTGGCACTCAAAATTACTCAATTAAGGCAGGAATATGAAAGTAGATTAAAAAATTCGAATCTCACTGCTTAGTATAAGGCATAAAACAACAAATATGCTCTCGTTACTTTTGGAAAACACCGAATTCGAATGCAACCGCCAAGGATGGCCAATAAGAATTTGAAACCCTGAAAATAAAGTTGATATGATTCCCATATGGATTAAGGTGAATCTAATTTTGCAGATCAAAATTTCCATCCGCTTATTGCTGATGAAAATTGCGGCAAAATCGAAAGCGGGTGTAAAGTAGTCTTAGCGAGTCAGTACAAACTGTAGCTAACTAATATAGGATCGACACTTGATAAGATGTTATCATGGACTGCCAATGAGCTATTCTGGTACGGTCAAATTCTTTTGAATTGGATATATGTATGCAGTCAACAAATTGGAACGCGTAAAACGAACGAAATTGCACACAATAACCCTGCTATGGCCGCCCGGAGTAAAATTATGAATTATCAGGGCCACCACAAAGAACAAAACGGCTCGTATTTGTTCTGAATGGAATCAATTCATTAATTTAAAAATAATTAAATTTCATTTACCATTTTGATCGTCCACTTCTTGACCCAATTGGCTGGCCAATTGTCTTTGTCTTGAAATTGTTTGCGATAAAGTGTCCAGGCCACGGTTTTGTTCTTCCAGTATACTTATTTGTTGCTGTTTCAAAGCCTGTACATCATGGGTATCGATAATGGGTGCAGCATCGCTATCCTCTGCGGCTGAAGCAACACCGCCAGCAGAATTTTCCAGCAAAGCAGTTCGATCATTACGCGCAGATTGTGAATATTTCTGTTGCAATTGTTGACGTTGTGCTTGAATCGATTCCAATTGACGTTGCCTACGTTCCAGTTCGTCTGATGGCCTTGAAAAATATTTTTTTTCATTTATTTCCAACATTTAAAACAATTTTGTTTGACTTACACCGCATGGGTTTTGGTTGCTTCATTTAATTTGAACTTCAACTGCTGTAATTCCCGGTCGTACTGTTTAAGACCCACCTGTATCGCTGCAGTAAAGCGCTGGTAGTCCGCTGACAAATGCTGTTTAGCCGCCCTCTGTTCCAATTGTTTGTTGAGTGTATTGTTTAGGCGATTGCATGATTCAAATTCCGTTTGCCTATGAAAATTTCACTTTGTTTTAATAATAACAGTGAGATTTGAAAGTATTTTTGCAATTTACCAAGAATCTACATCAACTAAAGCCATATTTGCAAGGATTTTTTTTTTTATCAATATTTTGTAAAAATTAAAACATAAAAGAAAAACAGAAGTCAGTGGCGATTAAAATTATACAAAAGAAAAGATAACACAAATCAGCTGTCCACAACACAAAAAGAAAACAATGTGAAAGAGATATGAGAGATGACGATGAAGCCAGCATAATGCTAAAACAGAGACGTTGTGTAAACTATGAAATAATTTTGAAATATAGATGGCGCTTTATGAACATTTTGGTTTAACCGTACTCCATCATCCGTGTTTGATTTGTATAAATAAAACCCGCGGGGTGTTTTTTGTAAGAAAAATGTGTGCGCGTAATGAGGGTGTGTTTGTGGGTGTGCGGTTTGGTGAATGATTGCTCAAGCGTTGGCGGGGTGAAGAAGACGCGAGTAGGATAGACGGATGGGGTGGTACGACGACAACGCGGCCTCTTATAAATAACCCCACCAACGCAAAAAAAAATATTCTTTAGTGGAAATTTTTTTGAAAGTGTGGTGAATTTATCAGTTGTGGTGAATTTCAGGGTGTGGTGAGTTTTTGCAAAATGTGAATTGATTAGATGTGGTGAATAAAATCAAAACTCACCATAG